>CAMQGK010000246.1:697500-1333770 GCA_947000775.1 Pterois miles | reverse complement strand
TTTGGTGAAATCAAGCTGTCCAGTTAGGAAGCAACACTGATTGTGAATCAGGTTCACCTGCTGTTGTGCAGATGGGGCAGACAACAGGTGGAAATGAGAGGCAATTAGCAAGACAGCCCCTATAAAGGAGTGGTTCTCTAGGAGGTGACCACAGACCATTTCTCTGCTCTCATCCTTTCTGGCTGATGTTTAGGTCACTTTTAAATTTTGTCAGTACTTTTACCACTATAGGTAGCATGAGGTGGTGTCTAAACGCCCAACTTCTGTGTGTTTACAGCCCAGCACCATGCATGATCACATTGAACTTTTGGCATTTGGAGATTTCTGCAAGAATTGCATTTTTCAGTGATTGGATGCAGAAACCCTCTCATTTTCAATCCTCCTAGGCCACCCATCTTGTGAATGTTCCAGGTCTCTAGGTTGTGGCTGTAAAGTTTCATGAGACTGTGATTATTATGGTAGAATAGCTGCTAGGAAACCACTGCTTAGGACAGGCAACAAGCACAAGAGACTTATTTGGGCTAAAGAACACAAGGAATGGACATTAGACCAGTGGAAACCTGTGCTTTGGTCTGATGATCTAAATGTGAGATCTTTGGTTTCAACCACCGTGTCTTTGTGCGACGCAGAAAAGGTGAACGGATGGACTCTACATGCCTGGTTCCCACCGTGAAGCATGGAGGAGGAGCTGTGATGGTGTGGGGGTGCTTTGCTGGTGATGGGGATTTATTCAAAATTTAAGGCATACTGAACCAGCATGGCTACCACAGAATCTTACAGCGGCATCTGGTTTGTGTTTAGTTGGACCATCATTTATTTTTCAACAGGACAATGACCCCAAACACACCTCCAGGCTGTGTGAGGGCTATTTGACCAAGAAGGAGAGTGATGGGGTGCTGCACCAGATGACCTGGCCTCCACAGTCACCGGACCTGAACCCAATTGAAATGGTTTAAGATAAGATAAGATAAGATGTTCCTTTATTAGTCCCACAGTGGAGAAATTTACATGTTACAGCAGCAAAGTGGATAGTGCAATAAACAAGAAGCATAGATTTTAGAAGAGTATTAATACAAATAAAATAAAACAATAATAGAAAGTAAAGCTAAAATATGTCCAGCATATTAATAAATAATTGTCCAGTTTCTGTTATTGAGCAGATGATATAATTGCACATATGAGTTCTTATTGCACTTGTGTCCGGTCAGTTTGTTGTGAATGTTTATGTGGTCTACTGGGAGCAGTGCTGGTCGGGGAGTCTAACAGCTGCAGGCAGGAAGGACCTTGTGTAACGCTAACGTTTGGGGTGAGCTGGACCGCAGAGTGAAGGCAAAAGGGCCAACAAGTGCTAAGCATCTCTGGGAACTCCTTCAAGACCGTTGGAGACCATTTCAGGTGACGACCTCTTGAAGCTCATCAAGAGAATGCAGAGTGTGTGAAGCAGCAATCAGAGCAAAAGGAGGCTACTTTGAAGAAACTAGAATATAAGACATATTTTCAGTTGTTTCACACTTTTTTGTTAAGTACATATTTCCACATGTGTAAATTCATAGTTTTGATGCCTTCAGTGTGAATCTACAATTTTCATAGTCATGAAAATAAAGAAAACTCTTTGAATGAGAAGGTGTGTCCAAACATTTGGTCTGTACTATATATAAACTGAAGTTGGACAATTGGGCTCATTAAACCCACAAGCCTCAACTTTACAGTCATATGCAATTTATGTAATACAGAGACTATTTAGGGACACCAGTATGCAGAAATATTCAAATACACCATTTTAGAATAGCACATACAGTAGATCCTGCATTCAAAAACTACATGGTTTTTGCCCCAAACTGTGTGTGATTATCATAAATTGGGCATGTTTGTAAAGGGGGGACTCGTGGGTACCCATAGAACCAAATTTCAGTCACATATCTTGAGGTCAGAGTTCAAGGAACCCTTTTGAAAATGCCCCTGCCAGTTTTTCCTCGTCAAAATTGATAAACCTGTCAGCTGGTTCAGAGAAAACAGCAGGTCGACTCTACAACTGCTAATCCAGATGTTCTGGCCATCCTTCTCAGCAGCTGTGCAACAGCGCCCTGCAAATCCTATGATGTCATCTCCCTGAGCACACATTCCCGCTACAACAAACACTCCGCCTCCTCACACACATGATTTAACAAATGTTTGTTCAGTGAGTATCCTGATTCCTGAATCAGGCTTTCTTATTCACTACCACATATCTACTATACAGTCATACCTGGAACGCAGGATGCCGATTCACATTAGCTTTGAAGTGTGTCTCATAGCTTTGTTGCTGATCCTTCCCGAACAAGGTGAGTGTGGCTTTGACTTCTTCTAGAGTCTTGTGTGAGTGTATGTAGTCTTGTGTCATGCAAATAGAGTCAGATTGATTTTAATACAAATAAAAACAATTCTCACTCCAGATATATCACTTTAAAGCATCAACTTTTAGTCATTTTCAACTCATCTAATGGTGTGGTAGCCTAGCTCATAAGAAATTACATCATATAAAAAACAAATTGGATAAAACATTTTATTTTCATACAGTGACAATATGTATCTCAGCATTCCCACTACTCGTATTAAATGTTTTGCTGAATGTTCTTTGCAAAATGCAGTGCCCAGTGATCCGCAAAACATTGCGGCAAATCAAAAACAGATGCTGATTCAAGCCCGTAGAGGACTTTGGAATAAGACCGACAACAGGAAAAAAGGCTTCTCTGATTCTGAGAAATCCTCATGTAGTTGGAGGGAAAACTATAAAGCTCAGTCACTTTAGTACAGAATGGGAGGTTAAAGGACCAGTGTGCAACATTTTGGGGGATCTATCGGTAGAAATATAATATAATACAATTATGTTTTTTTTAGTGTATAATCACCTGAAACTAAGAATCATGGTTTCGTTACCTTAGAGCGAGCCCCTCATATATACATAGGGCGCGGGTCTTCTTCAGGGAGTCCATGGATGTATTAAAAGAGCTGGATACGGAGCTTGTGGCAGGGCCCCATTCATTCCTTTGAAAGTTCCTCAGTGGCTCATGATGCCAATGGGTAGACTTCCATGTCTGGAAAAGTACCCTGATGTTAAGGGCCCTCTAGGTCTTAGTGGGACCTAGTGCGCATTTCGGATATGCGTAGTCCGCTCTGTCGCATGACTCGCTCATGGGGTCCCTGCATCATGGCTTGCACTATTGTCACAGTCTGGGTCTCCGTAGACATAAACAGAGGAAGGAAATAACTCTGGATTTGGCTATTAGTGCGTTTTATGACTTTTAGGACATACCGTTTTTATGTTATGTTATTAGAGTGTTCGTAATGGGGAGTTGATTCACCTCAAAAATAATATCAGCTGAGTTACAGACATCTCTTTCTCCATGTAAGTCTATGAGAAAAAGTCTTTTTGGGCCCAATGGCATCACATGTCAGACACAGAAGTTGCAGTACACCCTACGACCATCAACGACCGGTGCTCTTCCTGGGGGCTTGATGGAGTCCAGCAGCACCAGTTCTACAGAAGCCCAGAAGTGTTAAACAAAACACTGGCCCTAGAGAGAGCCTTTTACACTTTTACATCATCTGAAGGCCACCGTAGTTCTCCGACACACATGGAAAGGGAGGGGTGAGCGAAGGGGTAATCATTCGGTTGCAGTCTGCAACCTCACCACTAGATGCTGCTAATACTATACATTGCTCCTTTAATTTAAGAGGCAGAGTGGTTGCATACAGAGTCAATGAAATAGCACAAGTGGACCGAAATTCACCCTGAATGGCAGGACTAGATGGAAAGACAATTTAAAATGCTTCAACTTTTACAGGGAGAAAAAAAAAAAATAATTCCAGGCTAGCTTGCTTGATGCTAGTTAGCTCACTTATCATCGGTTAGTTGGGGTGCTGCTAGCCAGCGTGCATGCTGAGCTTGCTGGCTAAGAGTTATTCACTGTGTCCAGAATAACTCAGTAGCCTTCTTACTATGTAATGGACTGTGTAGTTTGCCATTTTGTAGTGCTGTCTGAATGTATAGTGAGATTTATTTGTGTCCTATATTTTGTTACTTCGGCTACTCCTGTTAGGGGTCACCATATCACACATTGACCTGCACGTGGATTTGGCATAGGTTTTACTCCGGATGCCCTTCCTGATGCGACACTATATAGTGACTCACAGGATCCCACAGTGCATCATGAAAATTAGGGGACAAAAATGCTCACTAACTGAGCACTGTATACTATCATGCTTTGTGCTGAAGGAAAAATGGCAGACGGACGCGAGGAGAGACTGAGACATGATGGAGTTTGAAAATAATCGATCATATGAGCAGTGCAGCGCATCTCAACACAAACAGTCACTTATTTATTTATTTATTTATTTATTTGGAGCTTAATACCCCCCCACATTTACAACCAGTGTTAATTTGTTCCTTTCACAATAAAAGCGTAGAGATATACGCTGCATCACTGAGTACCAAGGGGAACTGAAATTCACTCAGACCATTTTGCTAAGAGACAACTCAGAGAGATCTTACATATATATTTACTGAACACAATGTGAGTCACATGTAGACTTTGATTTGACACATTTTAATTGTGTGACGGCGATGACGTAATTAACGGCACAGAGAAAAGGACCCATGATATGACCCATGACTCCCTTGATAGTGAGTAGTGAAAGATTTTGGACACAACCATTGTAGCTATGGGTTGTTTCTAGAAAGCAGGTTAATGCCTAACCTTTATCTCACAAGTTTGACAATTTGTGCATTACCTTCTTGTTTTTTATATTGACTGTGTGGGGCAAATAAATACAAACAGTGTTGTGGTCAGATTTGTGCTCATGACGCAAAAATCACTTCACTTCCTGTCTGAACACTATAGAGCATGGGGATGTAGTGGCGGCAACAAAAACGCAAACATATGAAGGTATGTTTGGTATTGAACTTTAAAGTAATTTGTCAACACGGGAAAGACACATAGTCAAAAGGGAGTAGATTATGAATCCAAGCTGTCATTGTGGCAATACACTTTCCATATTTGTGTTCTGCCTGGATTTCAAGAATAGTTTCCCTCACGTTACCAATGTTATTCTATGTCTGTGTCTGCTGCATTTTAGGGTGTCCTCAGTGTTACCATCCTTGGCCCAGGAGTCCAGGACTTGTCATTCCCCCCTGCTGTATGCAAGTCTCAAAGGCCCGTATTGAAGAACCCATTGCTTCCTGCTTTGAACAGAAAGAAACCACTTTTTCTCACTGTAGAATCCACGCATTCATGTGAGGAAGGTTATTTATTATATTCTAACACAGGCCTCATTTTATGTCTATGTTAAGGGGTGTGGTGTGTCAGACAGTCTTGTGCAAAGCTAATCGTGTACAGACCAGGAATGTGGAGGAGAGAGCTTTGGCACAAACACCGTCCATCCTTATCAAAAAAACAGCAGCAACAAAACAGCTAAACTCAAACAGCACACAGACAATATACAGTACTTGAGCTTTTAGCAGATAAATAGTGCTATGTTTTCCTCAGCAGTTGGGGCTAGCATGGCTAGTTGGCTAATAACAGTATTCCATGCATTGTAAATTACAAATTGTCCTGTCAAACACACAGTACTCAGTAACTTTTATCATTCACCTTGCACTCTCTTATATTTCACTATAGTTAAATAGGATATAAACAATCACTATTTCAATCATGGCTGTGTCTACTGTAAATTGTAAAAACTGTTGATTCACTGTTCAGCAACCTATGCTAACATTAACCATACCTAACCTTAATTATTCAAATTCAATGCCTAACCTCAACTATTCAAGGTCAATGTCTAACCTTAACTATTCAAGGTCAATGCCTAACTAATTATTCAAGGCCAATGCCTAACCTCAACTATTCAAGGTCAATGCCTAACCTCAACTATTCAATGTCAATGCCTAACCTCAACTGTTCAAGGTCAATGCCTAACCTTAACATTCAAGGTCAATGCCTAACCTCAAATATTCAAGGTCAATGTCTCACCTCAACAATTCAAGGCCAATGCCTAACCTCAACTATTCAAGGTCAATGCTTAACCTTAACATTCAAGGTTGATGCCTAACCTCAGCTATTCAAGGTCAATGCCTAACCTCAACAATCCAAGGTCAATGCCTCACCTAACATTCAAGGTCAATGCCTAACCTTAACATTCAAGGTCGATGCCTAACCTCAGCTATTCAAGGTCAATGCCTAACCTCAACAATCCAAGGTCAATGCCTCACCTTAACATTCAAGGTCAATGCCTAACCTTAACATTCAAGGTCGATGCCTAACCTCAAGTATTCAAGGTCAATGCCTAACCTTAACATTGAAGGTCAATGCCTAAACTCAGCTATTCAAGGTCAATGTCTAACCTTAAGCATCTCACAAGAGTTTCCCAGTTTGTGCATTACCTTCTAGACATGACCTTCATTCACTAGGAGGTTACATAATTTTGCATGCCAAAGTTCAGTTAAATTGAAGACGATGAACAAAGCTGGGGAATTTGTGACCAGGAGGAAATGCGTTATTATTTTTCAAGGGGTATTGAATTGTTTCTGTCCTCTGTTAGTTTTACCACTACCAACAAAAGTCACCACTGCGTGGATCCAGAAGCCAAGTGGCTCAGCAGAAGATTCCAAAGGTTACAAAAAGTGAGTTTGGTAGACACACTTTCAGGAAAAAAGTGAAAGTGTTTAAGTGTTTTTGTTAATGTTTTTGTATTAACTATTGATAATAATTAGTACTTACACAATTATTAAAGGAGAACTACACCCATTTTAAAAATACATACATGTTATTCTCTCCCAACTCCAAAAGCTACAGGGATAAAACTCAAATTTGTGATGTCATGGGGTATAAAATAAAATATGGGCAATGTGTATGTCCTAGATTATATGAATAACATGTATGAATTTTGAAAATGGGTGTAGTTCCCCTTTAATTAATTAAAAAAAATGTTCTTTTTGTCACAATATAACATATTCCCGATGACACTACTCTTATTCATGATGTACATTCACAAAAAATAAAATGTGGCATGAATGGAGAAACATGAATTTCTTAATTGCTGCACCTTTAATTTTCTATTATTAACTTGTTTTCTCCACAGAGAGGGATATGTTGCCACTGAAAGGCCTTCAGCAGCCAAAATGGAAATGACCCATCATGACATCGTAGTAGAAATCTTCACATTTACCAGTTCTTTTCTTTAATTTTCAACATCATTTGTCTATGGTTTTTAAGCAAGACATTAAATACTGGGACTCTAAACTAAACTAAACTAAACTAAACTAAACTAATAATTTTAAGTCTACTATACTAATCAGCAGTCTTTGTGCCATTAGTGCATAGATGTGTATTTACACAAATCTTGAAAATCTGTTAAGGATTTTGTTAAATATGATAAAATAAAAATAAAGAAAAATAAATGTCTGGTGAATTCCTATATTTTTCTGATCTTATGATGAGTAAATCCCATGGAAAGAGGGACAACAGGGACACAGGATTACAACATGTAAATGGACTTTTCAATCCACTGTGTTTTTAAGGGAAAAAAAGCAGTAAGACCAACTGCATTACTGTTAATCATGGATTAATATTTGCACTACCAATAATTTGCCAGCAGATGTCACCATTTTGACTGTAACAAGTGAGTCAATCTACACACCATTTGGTTTAAATACAAAATATTTATTGACATGCCAAAATAGCATATCCATATATTACACATTATCTTATATATCATCTTATGTACACAAGCACTGATACAATTAGTTTGTTCTCTGTGACAAACTAAGGCCACAATGTCCTGATGCCGGCTTGCATTTCTCAATGTCTTAGAAGCCATTCTCCTCAGCTTCACACACAGCAGCCTTGTGTTGTCATCTTATTAACAATAATTGCATGTTTGCATTTTTGTCACAGCAGCGGTCTGTGTTGGAGTAGCAGGTCAGGGTTTAGTGTCTCTGTCTGCTTGGCTGGGAGGTGGATCCATCAGGTCCTTGAAACCCAGTTTTGCCAGAGGCTCCTTGGCCATCAGCTGACTGGAAAACACAAGATAAAACTGGAATTATCTGATGAAACATGACAAATGCATAACTCCACTGCACCAGACATAAGGATTATAAGAACTGTATTTTTTATTGGTATTATATTTTTTTCTTCATAATTTATTCGAAGTAACACCAGATGTACGTAAACATACAAATACAGCAAAATGTAAACAACTGTCCCTCCATATTTGGTAGTTTTCCCCCAGAGCCCCCTCCCACCCAACCCTAAGCCACTGCTGATGCAAAAGGATAAAGAACAAAAACAAAGTTAAAATTAAAAAAAAATAAGAAAAAAAGAAAGGAAAATGAGATAAAAAATATATAGTAAATAAATAATAAACTACACACAAAGAACAAAATACTAAGTTAAATTAAAAAAAGAAAAAAGAAGATAAAATATATATATTAAATAAAAAATAAAGTACACACAGAACAAAAAAGTTAAATTTAAAAAAAAAAAAAGAAAGAAAAGAAAATAAGATAGAAAATAAATAATATAGTACACATTGACATTAATAATAATTATCGGATAATTACCAGACTATCAATAAAATAGGCTGATGAACTTTAAATCAAATACTTAATGCTTCCAACAAGATGCGTTCAGTCATCTCATAAGCACTTGGTACTCCGTGACATCAAGTACAAATTGACACATTAGCTGTTAGACGTCATTTCTGTTTACATAATTCAAACTTTGTATTTTTAATGAGGTTTCTTACTTGTCCATGCGGCATTCCAGGTAATCTTTGGACTGCAGTCTGCACTTGGAGTTGTCGAAGTTGTTGTCTTTCAGACATTTCATAAAGGTCTCCTTGAAGACTTTACACTCTCCTGAAATAACAGGGCACATTCAGTGTGAAGGTGACTATTGGTGATGCGCTCTTCTAGTACTATCTTGGCTTTGGCAAGGACCGTCCAATCATTTCATTCCGTCTGCATGAAATAAAACTCGCAAAAAGTCTCGCGAGACTCGCTGCTCTAAGATCTCTCTATTTTGAGATACAACATCTCGCGAGAGTTCCCAAAATTTGAAAGTTTCTTTCTAGACACTACCGGCTCTGCTGCTGCTAGCTTGACAGCTGTGAGTACTAACAATAGCCACGTTAGTTGTTTATGTCCATTATGATACGCTTATATTCATAATGATAATTTGATGGTGGAAAAAATAGTTTCCCTACTGTTAAAGCGATAGCGCCCCTCTCGGTGGTTAGGGGGGATATACGGCAGGGAAACAACACTCCTCACACCAGCTAATGCTACATTTAGCGACTTTTGGAGCTAGTACTGTTAGCTACTTGCATTGGGAAAAACGGTGTCTTCAAATGGGGTCATGTTTACCGTGTTCACGAGTTGGCCCATATGAACGCCCCCCTCATGTCGCCTCGTAAGCATTAAGTTTCCTGAAGGTCCGAGTTTACGACTCGAGACTTGTTTGTTGACGCTGTGAGGAAATGGTGGAGCCCATGAAGTTCATTTCTTGGTGCATAATAAGTTAATATTGTACACTATATTGTAATTTTAGCATATATTGTTTTTCTTGGTAATTTTATAATATATCTGAGGACAATTTTGATATTCTCAACGACCTCATCTTTCTCTTCCGTCATCATGCCTTTACATTTCCTTCATGTTACCCACTAGCTAGCTTGCTAAATTTTTAGCCTCTGGCTTCTAGACTCAGACAGTAACGTTAATATTGCCATAAGCGATCCCTTAGCAGTGGTGTTCATCACGGTTTCACCACTTGTACGCAACACATGTCGACTTCTATAACGAAGGCACCGATAGTTAGCAACACTGGGCTGGATTTTTCAGTTGGCTATTTAAATGTTATCTATCTCACCTCATACTCGTATTAGTTTCTCAAGACTTCCAGCCCTACAGTGCCACGGAGCTGAGCAACATGTCTCCAGATTAAAATGTAATACAACTTATTTGACAAACTTATCTACGAGGAGGGCAGTTTTAGCACTTAATGTCCCTCCTGTCTTCACCCGTAAAAAAAACAGCAGGGTGTTTCCACAGACATGTCGCTGTTCATCAAACAGCTGCAGAATACAATGTCTGCCTCTAACTAGCTCGCAGCAGTATGAGTTGAAACTAATGTTACAGTGTCATTCAACTGGGACCCACACGGTTGTCTGTGCCTTATCTTACCAAAATGATCCAGAGGGAACGAGCCTTTATCAGGAGCCCGAGGTTTAAAACTCTTCGATCCGAAATTCATGGCGGTAGACATGTTTGTTTGTTTTGTTCGTGACAAGATTGATGTTAAAAAGCTCCGATCTTCTGTGTGAGATACGAAGACATCAGCAGCGGTTGACCCTATTGTCGCGGAAATATGACGTTTGTTTCGGGGCCGTCGCAAACAGACATTAGTAATCGATTGTATGACGATCGATCAGGTTTTCCGAAGTCTCATTAGCTACAAAGAAACGACAAATCGCAACAAAATATTGATATAAACTCGTATTTATTTACAAAAAAATGTAAGAATAATTTTTTATTATTATTATTATTATTATTATTGGTAGTAGTAGTAGTGACAGTAGTAGTACTATTATTATTAACTATTAATAATAGTTAATAATAATAGATTGATTTTGCAGAAATGTAAAAAGGATCATTCCTGTTATGCAGAATGTCCTGTGGACATTCTGCCCCATGAATTACTTCCTCATATCTTCTTTAAAATTTGTCAAATATTCATAACAAATGGATAATGCACAGCAAAAATACATTTTATTTTTAAACTTCACTGAGCTTTATATGGTACATGTGCTTGATTTCACCATGTCCTCAGTGCAAAGTAATCAGCCTCTACAAGACATATAAGCCATAAAATGATAAAATAAGCAAGACATTTATTCATCACTCAAATCTAAAGTATTCGCTATTTGAGTGCCTGAGATTGGCCAATATATTTTCCCGACAGTTAACATCTCACCATTCGTATATAATGCAAAAAATGTGAAAATCTCTCTTTTTTTCAAAAGTCATGGGACTGAGATGTTTCTGCATAACAGAAATGACTGTAATATTATTATCATATTATAACATACTATGAAAATGCTTACCATGAATTGCAACTCCAACTCAGGCTCCAACTCTGATTGGTTGTTTTCCTCCAGTCTGTGAAATTTTGTAGATACCTGTCTCATGCGCTACTGTCAGGATATACTCAATTATAACTTTTATTAATCATATTTGCTCCAATTTTACCCACTGCTACATTTAATGTGTTCTGGTAGTCCACCGCTGGGTGTCTCACTTTCATAAGATTTGAAAAGGGGTGGAGGGGAGAGAGGACAGACAGGCAGGGGAGGAGATGGTAACATACAGTATAGGCTTGATTATTATGCAGTGAGTGAGTGAGTGAGAGAGAGAGAGAGAGAGAGAGAAGAGAGAGAGAGAGAGAGAGAGAGAGAGGTGTTTCCTCGGATCGTCCAGTCTTGTCTTCCTCCAGTCTCTCTTCTCCTCTCCAGATTGGAGGTGACAGGTGATCGAGCGCTCGGTCTGTCTGTCGGGCTCCAGCGGCGGATGTTCTTGGCCAGGCTTCTTCTTCCCACCGCGGTGAGGCTGGACGGATAAACTCCCCATGGCGCTGGAACCGGAGGGGAACAACCGGCTCCTGCAAGACGTGCTGGCGAGACCGGGCAACGAAACGTGCGCGGACTGCGGCAATCCAGGTAAGCAACCCCCCTCAACCAAGCGTAGGCAGCGCATGAAGCTGCAGCTGCACTAACGCATGTGAGATGCTTTTGATCATCAAGGTGTGGAAACGAACCAACTGGTGCTTGAAAACCCAACAAGTCTGAGTGAATTTGGTCCAGATATGATGACAAAGGCCTGGTTGGACTTCTACCTGAAAACACCCTTTTTTGCAGGTATAATAAGGCACTAGAGACTGAACTCTGGACTTAGTCTGAGCCATAAACACATAAAACACTCTTGTGTGTGACATGGTGTGTGAGGGTGCACAAAGACATGTCAACTGTCCCCTCCACTGCTATTATGTGTCCACAGTGCTGGTGTTGTGGTCTGGTGTCATTATGTTCGACACTGTCAGCAACACCATACAGCTGGCTCACTGATTATTGGTGTGTGCATTTTTGTTTTTCGTATAAATGGCCCTTATTTTTATTTTATTTATTTTTTTTACCAGGGTTATGTTATTCTCTACTAAGCATCCCTTTCTTCATCTCTCTCCATGCATTCCCCCTTTAATCCTCCTCTCTTCCTCCCACCCCCCTCCTCTCTTCTCACTGAAATGGCAATAAACCAGTGAGTGGCCACAGAGGCTCCAGTACCGGGCCGTACGCCCAGTGCTTGGAGCCGAGCCTGCCCAGGACGCCTGTTCCTTGGCCCTGGTTACGGCTCCTCCGAGGACTGGTTGTTCGGGAGCAGCTTTTGGAACCATGAGGCGCTCTTGCAAAAATTAGATAGCTTTGTTCTGACACTTGAAAAGAGGGATTTCATTTTGACCAGTGGATGTTATCTTGTTGAGAAATAAGCAGAGAAATGGCTCTCACTGTGTGTGTTTGCAGGCAGTGAGTGACATTTTTATATGACCCTTTGCTTCTCACTACCACGAACTTCATCTCTATGGCAACGGGACAAGGTTTTAGAATTGGAAGCGTTCTGGTTTCCATTTGTAGTTCAAGTAGTATTGCACTCGAGTCTTGCATCTCAAGTTGCTAATTGAACTGTCAACAATGAGCAGTGTACAGGAAAGGAAATCATGACCCGGACATCTGCTGGCTACACTGGAACCCCAAAAATATAGCCTCATGCCGCCAGAAAATTATCCATTAGACCGTTCCGAGATTGCCACCAACGTATAATACAGTTCAGCTCAGAGCCGACTCATTCTCAAAATTTTAAATTTCTCCATACGGGTATTGGATGGCTTGTCGTGAAATTTTGTTAAACATTCATGGTTCCCAAGGCTGCACGGTGGTGTAGTGGTTAGCGCTGTCGCCTCACAGCAAGAGGGTCGCAGGTTCGATTCCGGCCTGGGGCTCTCTGGGGATTTCAGCCCCCCCGCGACCCCTAACGGGACAAGCGGTTGACGATGGATGGATGGATTCATGGTTCCCAAAGGATGCATCCTACAGACTGATCAGCTCACTTTTCCTCTAGTGAAACCAGCAGGTTTTGCTTATCCTGTAAATTTATCTTAGCCTCTGCACAATGGATTGGCACGAAATTTCAAACAGATAGTCATGGTTCCCAGGGGATGAATAACTTTGGTGAGCCCTCAAGATTTCCTCTTGCGCCATTATCGGGTCAAAGTAAACCAATCCTTCAATTTATGACCAAATAGCTGCAAAACTGATGACACTCCCTAGAGCCTCAGTTGTACTTTGTGTTGAAAGGGTAGTAGGTGTATTACTTACAATAGATGAGGGTGGGAGAAAACAGCTTGGAGAAACAGTCAGGAGCACTGGCGCAAAGCAAAGGGGATAGCAGTAAGTCATCTAAAAGAAAGGCTCACCTAAAAACATTGATATCTGCTTAATCGTATGCTATATTTAGAATATTTTCCAACGGTTAACTGAACCGCAAGTGAAACTATCTATACTGAGCCTGCCGGCTTTTGAGAGAGTATAGACCAGATTCACTTTCAGTTCAGTTCCCTGTCGGAAAAGAGAAGGAAAAGGCTGTCTGACGGCAAGATAAAGCAGTAAAAATATTCGTAATTTTGCGTACACCTAAATGAATATTGATTTTTATGAGGTCAGCCTTTCTTGTAGGTGGCTAAAATACATTTTGCTGCCATCCCCGTCCACAGAACTGTATTGCTTTGCTCTGGGGTCGGTTCTCCTGTCTGTTTCTCCAATCTGAGGGCACGCTGACCATCATCTACCTTAAATAATACACCTACTAAGCACTCACCCTCCGGTTCACCCCCCAGGTAAACACTATTATCTCTGTTAGCACTGTTGCCATTGCCACTGGGAGCAAATAAAATAGAAGTAGAGACAAAACTCTGGTGTCGCCACTTTGGACTGAAAACACTTCCTATACTCATAATATTTAATCATTCAACACAGTATTAATAGAAACAATTTTCTTATATTTTGTATGGTACATTTTAGGCGGGTGTTTTACTGGCATCTGGTAGTGGCTTTCAGTCCAACATGGCGAAAGTGTACCTCTGCTGCTGGGCGCAGAAGTTGCAATGGAACAAACAATTGACTTTCACGTCTTGGCATTGTGTTTTTTTTGCTGTGAGCTGCAAGCCTTTGCCATGTTGAGAGCCTTAGGGAGGCAGCAAATTTTAGCATGTTAATTTGCTGAACTAAGGTGTGAACATGGTAAACATGATACATGCGAAACATCAGCATGTAGGCATTGTCACTGAGAGCATGTTGCTTTGCTAGCATTAGCACTTAACCCAACACCACTATGCCTAAGTACAGCCAGCCAACAGAGATGGATGCGGACATGCATGGCTGCAGACTCGTAGACCTTGTTTGAGGAAAATGGCTCAATTTCTGATTCCCATATGGGCTTATTTGACCTAAATTGTTCAATGATCCGCAGAGCCTATTGGAAACATTGGCTGATTGTGCCCCTGCTGAGATTGTTTTGATCAGTTTTGCCTGGCAGGCATGCCGCTTTCACCTTTGCAGTCATTACATAATCAAATTTAGCCTCGGTGAAGCGAAGGTGGGACAGATGTTCTGTGTTGTGCAGCAGTTGCTGAACAGTCAAAGAGGCTGGTAATTGCAAGGTGACTGAATGATCACAGCTAGGCCTCAGCTGGTGAAGTGACTCATACATGCTCTCTTATCCCTAAACAAGAGCTCAGATTCCCTTGAGCAAGGCACACAAACACAACTGCTCGTGAAGCTGCTTAGTGGTCAACAGCATGTATCCAACATCTGCTTTCTCACACATTTGTATTCAGACACTGGGCTCATTTCATGAAATTTCAGGAAAGCAGACTGCGTAGATGAAAAGTGTTAGGACAGCCATCCATCAACCGAACTTATCTTTCTCCATCTCCGTGCTACCAGATCAGGCATTCCCAGACTCATAATTCACATCTCATAATGGTCAAGATATGAATTATTGATGCTGGCTCGGCATCTCTGTCCCAGATGGGGACAGGATCTTATCTCAGTGGCCTTTTCAGAAAAACATCACAGTTTTATTACAGCTCAAAACACCACATATCATCTCAACACAGCAAAGTAAACAGACAAACATGTAGCATACTGGAGTATGTAGGTAGTGTAGACCTATAGATATACAGTCCATTGTATACTGATGAGCTACCTACCTACTAGGTTGGTAGACTGATATATGATTGATAAATGACAGGCATTAGTAGACAGGCATCGGGAGAAGACATGACAAATTACTCATTTATTAGTCATTTTGAAATGTCACAGTTAAAACAGTTCTTCTAGTTATCTTCAACAGGGGCTAATGACAGTTACCTTTGTTTGTAATCTGATTGCATTACTCAGATTACATGTTAAACACTGCATAGGCTACTTTTGTTTGCATCAGAAAATATGTAGATGAAATCATCTGAAAATTAAAACTAGAATTAAGGCCTTGCATAGTTTACATCCCTGTCTGTCCAAAATGTCATCACTTCATCATTGCATCCTATTAGACATTGGTGTGAAAATGTTAATTAGCATATGAATTCTTCAGTAATGGCTGAAAATATGTTTTGTGAGGTCACAGGTACCTTTGACCACCAAATTGTAATCAGTTCATCCTTGAGTCCAGGTTGATATGTTTTTGCCAAATTTAACGAAATTCCGTCAAGGTGTATCAGAGGTATCGCAAGAATGGGAAGGACGTGAGGTGGGCTGCACGTGGTTAGCGCTGTTGCCTCGCAGCAAGAGGATCACAGGTTTGAAACCGGCTTAGGGCTCTTCTGAGTGGAGTTTGCATGTTCTCCCTGTAATAACGTGGGTTTTCTCCGGGTTCTCCAGCTTCCTCCCACAATCCAAAGACATGTAGGTTAATTGATGACTCTAAATTGCCCGTAGGTCACATAGGTGAATGTGAGCATGAATGGTTGTTTGTCTTTATGTGACCTGTGATGGACTGGTGATCTGTCCAGGGTGAACCCCGCTTTTGTCCAATGCCAGCTGGCATCGCCTCCAGCCCCTCTGCGACCCCTAACAGGGTAAGTGGTTGCAGATGGATGGATAGGAAGGACGTCAGGTCACAGTTGCAAGCTGCAACGAATGATTATTTTTTGATCTTTATAATATTCTGAAAGTGAAACGTATCAATACTGTTTTTATTATCTGAAACTGACTTTGGAGGGAGCAGATAGGTTTGACTTACATTCGGGAAATATAGCGCGCACTTAAATGGACATTGATTTTTATGAGGTGAGCCTTTCTTTTAGGTGGCTAAAATGTGTTTTTCTGCCATCCCATCCACAGCACTGTATTGTTTTTCTCTTATGTCAGTATTTCAGTCTGTTTCTCCAATTAATCTGTCGATAATTTTCTCAATTACTGGATTACTTGTTTGGTCAGACATGTCGGAAAATGGTGAAAAATGTCCATCAGTGTTTCCCAAACCTCAAATGTCTTGTTTTGCCCATAACTCAAAGATATTCTGTTTACTGTCATAGAGGAGTAAAGAAACCAGAAAATATTCATTATTTATTAATATACATTTAAGAAGTTGACCTCTAATTTCTAATCTGTTCATCCTCGAGTCCAAGTTGGATGTTTATGCCAACCTGAAAACAGCGCTGTTGCTGTGCAGAGGCATATGAAAAAAAGCTGTCATGACTCAAAGACATGCAGCCTCTCAAGTGGTGACACAAAGTTCTTCACTTCACTGCCACACCTTCACTGGGATGGCTTACAGTTTTCCTTGTACACACTAAAACATAAAAACAGTGTTTTAAGATTTATGCACCCTGGAGGCCGTTTTGGAAAACCTAAATTTTTGGGCAAGAAAATGCAGATGTTTTAATCTTTAGTGTATTAACCCGAAAATCTGATTTGTGTTTGTGTTACCTTAGATAAAGGCGTTTATGTACTTTATATACAGTAAATACATAGGGAGTAGGTCCTCTGGCTGCCATGTTTCTACAGAAGCCCAGGATGGACAAACCAAACACTGGATCTAGCGAGGACCATTCACGGTTTCACATTTTTGCGTTTCGCACCATAGTTCTTCTACTCACTTGGCACTCGGGAGAAGCCTCAGTTGTTTGCAATCTGCAACCTCACTGCTAGATGCCGCCAAGTCCTGCACACTAGACCTTTAATGCAGAGGCGTGGGATGATTCACTTCACTGACTCAGTCAGAGGTGTTAGACTAGGAAGCCAACTGTGGAGTTACTTAATATCCAATCAAACAGAATAGGTTTGAGAGCAGAACAATTATAAAAATGTTTTACTGCAAATGAGCTCAGTTTTTGATTCAGAAGTTTTGTTTGTGAATCCAAAAGTTTCATTTGTGAGTCCAGACATTTTGCTTGCGAATCCAACAGTGGATGTTTCCAAGCTGTCACTTCGATTGAGACTGGCCAGTCGATATGAGTCGTACGAGATTCAGCTCAACAGCAAGCAAAGTGCTCGCCTTTGCATATGAAACTTTTGGATTCACAACGAAAACTTTTGGATTCGCATTAGTTTTCTTGCAAAAGAAAATGATTTTTTGATTGGAAAGATTTTCTCTCAAGCCTGTTCTGCTTGACTGCGTTATAAAGACACAAAAGTAACTCCATAGCCAGCATGTTTTGTTGTAGGTGTCATCAATGAGGCATAAATGCAGTCAGATATATCATGATGATGATGCAGTTTTCCCAGTCAAAACCAACACAGTAGTTAACCAATTTTGCAAAATTAGAAAGACAATGGAAAGCTGAAGACCTCCAATATGGCTGCTGCATTACATCACATGAAAACTCCTCTGTTGTATAGAGTCTGAATCTGCAGGCTTATAGAGTAAAGACAGACTATCACATCAACAGTGACCTGGCTGTCCTCTGTTAACTCGTATCTTATCTTCCCATCACACATACATCCATTAACCAGACAGAAAGCCGGCAGTAATTGGTCTAAAATACACAAAGTGGTAACAAAGCTTGTGTGTTTTTGTGCTTAGTCATTCTTACTCTGCCCTTCCTTACCTTTGCGCTTTTCCCCCCCTATCTTTTCTCTGCTGGTGTGCTCAAATGAGACCGCTCAGAGGCTGAGCCGGGAGCTTATACGACAGGGTTTCTCTGTAGCTCAGCAGCGTTCAGCGTAGTTCTGCCCTTCGCTGAGGACACACAAACGAGTAATTCCCTCCAGAGAGAAGCCTCAGCAGTCCTCTGAGGTGTGAGGAAGGTGTTTGTTGAACAGCAGGAACTATGATGAGATAGGATGGGTTTCAGGCTCCTATGGCAGCCTGCTCATGGCTTGCCAAACTATTTTTCAAAGTTTTTTACAGGAAAGTTGGACAAAACGAAAACTTTCCTGCATTTTCCATTGCAAGCATTTTAAGATATGGCCATAGCCAGTTAAAGCATTGGTAATGTGTTTCCTGTGAAAACTGAAACTTTTATTCTGAGGTTCTTTGACACAGATGTTTTGTCTTGTACTATTTTTACTTTAATAAGAAAATTAAATGTCAAAATCACATTTGTAGGCATATGATTCACAGCCATAGCACACTACAGCATTCAGCCTTTGTGATGTGGTACCCAGGATGGTCTCATGTACTGCTGGTAGCTATACCTACGAAAAGTAATGCACTGTGATTTGTGTATATTCCACGAAATCAGTTTGGGTGTAATTCACGTAATTGTGGACCAGGACATATAAATAGTGGAGAACGCTGTGTAGGAAGGCGGTCGGGGTGGATGGTGGGTCAAAAAATGCCGGACGTTCACCCCGGAGATCTGCATTCATGTCTTGTGTGAAACCAGAAGTCAGCGTTGATTTATTTATCATCTAAGTTATGCACTTGAGTAATTTAATCATTTCCTAAAGCTAACTAAGAAGATTTTGTCACCTAACTTCCACTTGTTTTCTTTAAAACCTGACGAAGTAGTTTTGTTGCATAAGCCTAACCAAGTCAATCTATTCCTAAACCTGACAAGGTAGTTTTACAGATGTTTATTTTGACAAGACTGTATGCATGTAACAAGTGGAAATGGATGTTTTGCTGGACATTTGTAGGAAAATGAACGGAAAAGGAGGAATAGCTTTTTTTGTAAGATATCATACGAATCCCTGTGTGAGAATATGTTGTGGTACCTCAAATCAATCAAAGCTCAAAGGAAAACCAGTGGAATAAGGGACAATTTCACTGTCTCAGTTATATGCTGATTCATATAAATTGGAATGGATTTTTTTTTTTGGCAGCGATCTCTCTTGTAGTAATCCCTGAACATTCGAGGGATCACAACACCCTGAAGCAACTATTTTACTTGGAACCGAATGCATCTATTGTCTACAGAGGGTTTTTGCCCCTAGCCTTAGTGACACCAAAATTGATGATACTTATGGTAGTTTACCACCAGGACGCTCCCTTCAAATTGGCGACAAGGTAGAGAATCCCAGTGGTAAACTCAGGCACTTGTAATGACTCTAGGAGGAAGACTTTCTTGTTTGACAAACCATGTACCACCAGTTTCAGAAGTGTCTCACTTTATCCTTACACCATTGCACATATGTATTCACAAACAGGGGCTACCCAGTAAAATTACAGTCTTTTGCTGTCATCCACCAGACAACTCCACTGCTGTAATTCAGGGTTTTGATAAGTATAGTGGAGCAAGTCCTTGGTACAATATAAGAGGTAATTTATAAATCAGCCCTAACATGGATTGGAAGCCACTGCAGGGAGGCTAATACTGGGGCTATGGCTAAAACTACAAACTGGTAAGAATCTGTGCTGGAAGCTATTAGGTATGCTAGTTAATAGTACAGCTAGATATAAAGGTGAGAGAAAATGCAATTACAGCAGACGGCTCATGAAGTTACAAAAGCATGTAGCAGTATCATTATTCATGAACAGCCTAATCCTTACCTACAGTGGTGAAATAGGAAAATATAGTGATATTACTGTGTTCTTGAAATTTAGATTTAGATTTAGAGATTTTGCTCCAAATGTTGCTTCCAGGGTTTTAGCAGTCAGAGAGCATGAAATGGGGAACTTTTTAAAGTTCACATAAATGTCAAAATGGAGTGACCTTTTTGCATAAGATAAGCATTTTTGGTGTATCTACATTTAGGTTGAGAATATTTGTCATCCAGCTAAGAGGTGTCTAAGTTAGATAGCATTGACTGATAAGTTGGACTGACAGTGGTGTAAAACGGAGTATCATCTGCATAAGAGGTGAAATTGATGATTAAATGGTTGGCCCATTATTATTATTATTATTATTATTGAGCTTTTTATATCATTCTGTAGCTTCCTAGTGGTGTTCAAACTTGAACATTCACATTTTGGTCGAAGTACATATGTTTTAGAGCCAAAATACTATTTTCCCCAGCCCTTCTAAAAATTCTTTCCCTCATGACCTTACGTAGGTTCCCCGTTGCAAGGGCTGTCTGATGGCAAGCTGTGCAAAGTGATGAAAATAATTTAATGTAGCATGCAGTTTAACTGATACTGACTGATTTCGTAGATTTTTGTTTTAGGTGGCTACAATATGTCATTGTGGTGCTCCCGTCCACTTTTTACCTCGCCATCATGATGGGAACTGAAGCTATTATATTGCTCTTTTCAAAGCCGCCAGACTCCACTGAAAAAAGCAATAATTTTACCCCGCAAAACATAACACCACTCTAAAATACAAACTAACCCTTTTAGTTATTTACAAATGGCAAATGCTGACACAGCAAGTGCTAGTATTACTGGTTGAGTTGGGGTTTCCATTTGAAAACCCCAGAAAAGAACGCAGATGGACCCTTTAAGCTATTGAATTAGCATACTGTAAAAACAAGACCGTATCAAGTCCAGCACAGACTTTTGAGGGTTGAACACTTAAGGGTATGAATGAGCTGTTACCATTAACCAAGTAGAAGAAATGTTATCCATTTGCTAGAATGGACCTAAATGGTGCTAAAACGGAGTTAGCTTACGAATACTGCAGTTTTCAAGAAGAGCAGAAAAGGGGAATATGTTATCAAATGGTGCACTTTGATGAAAGGAAGTTGAGGTCAACACACACAACTACAGATTCATTTTGCATCTCTGTAGTTACTTTGTTTCTCTTTGTAGTAATTTTGTGTCTCTGTAGTAATTTTGTAGTAATCTCTGCAGTTGTTTTGCATCTCTTTGTAGTTGTTTTGTCTCTTTTGTAGTCTTTTTGTGTATCTTTGCTGTTGCTTTGTGTCTATTTGTCGTCTTTTTGTGTCTTTGTGTAGTTGCTTTGTGTCTCTCTGTAGTCAATTTGTGTCTCCTTGTAGTTGCTTTGTGTCTATTTGTAGTCAGTTTGTCTCTTTGTAGTTGTTTTGTGTCTATTTCCAGTCATTTTGTGTCTCTTTGTAGTTGGTTTGTGTCTCTTTGTTGTCATTTTGTGTCTCTTTGTAGTTGATTTTTGTCTGTTTGTAGTCTGTTTGTGTCTCATCGTAGTTGCTATTTGTGTATTTGTAATCATTCTATGTCTCTTTGTAGCTGCTTTGTCTCTCTTTGTAGTCATTTTGTGTCTTGTTGTAGTTGGTTTGTGTTTAGTTGTAGTCATTTTGTGTCTTGTTGTAGTTGATTTGTGTTTAGTTGTAGTCATTTTGCCCCATTTTTTGCCCCTTTTCATAGTCACAAGTCTCTTTGTGGCTTCTGTGTCTCTTTGTCGTTGTGTTGGTCACTTTGTGTCTCTTTGTAGTCTTTAGTCTGTAGCACTTTGTGGACATTTTGAGTCTCTTCCGGGTTGATAGGTCTCTTTTTGAGTGACATTTTTTTTTTAAATTGTCTCTCAAAAAGACCCCTAACACTTTGTGCCCTTGGGTGTCTGTCTGATAGGCCCATCCAGTAATCCATCCATGGCGGAAGTTAAACAAAAGTTAAGTAAAATATAAGACTGTATCCACTGTTGTAGAAATAAAAGCCTGTGCTAGTGCTTGAGGGGTTTAGCCAAGACACGACAGGATCACAACCTCTGCTGGCCACACTGGCTCGTCATTAACCCCCACCATGAGCAGCCACTGACAGACTGATGTGTCTACGCCCAGACATACAAATCAACTGCTGCAGATGCAGAAAAGTGCCTGCGAATCCTCACAGGCACAGGGGCTGCCATTGTAAAAATACCCCCCCAACTCCATTCATTTATCCTGCATCTGCCCTGCAGTAACGCTACAGGCACTTCTTTCTTCAACCTTGTACGGTCGGATCAAAAGCTCTGTTGTCTCTCCACCAAACCAGCCCTGTAACTCCTGCGAAATTTTCCTTTTTTTTATTTCTCTCAACAAATCCCCAGAGACGGAGCAGCAGCTCTTTAACAAACAGCATATGCACTGCGAAACAAAACAGCAGAGTCACACCACATCAGGAGTTTTCCACCTCCTGTTCGCTACGATGACGATGGGCATCTGTTGTTCACAGTAATCCTGTTGAGAAACATCTTCTATGAACATGTAGAGGAGGAAGCCTTGTGTGTATATATGTGTGTGGTTAGTCAGTCATGTGGCCACAGTAATCTCCATGAGTGCTGTCTGCTTCTCCATAAGGCCTGACTCAGACGGCGATGACCTCACCGCTGAATGGCTGGTTGTGTGTTTTTGTGTCAGCAGAGTTGTGTGTAGGTGTGTATTTGTGTCTTGCTGTGAAAAAAAGGAGATGTAACGATTTAAAAAAGCAAGTGGTTTGATTAGTTCGCATGAAAGTACCATATCCAGTGCTTTGTGCTCAATCACAATCCAGAATGATTAAACGATGAGTTGACATTTCTAAAAAAAAAAAAAAAAAAATATTGCCTACTTGTCATGGGCTAAAAGAGATAAATTGAAGTAAGATTATTGGGGGGGGGGTCTTGTGCACTGGCATCATCTTCCTGCACGATAAAGAGCCCACTCTTTTCCTCCCTTCACCATCTCCTCCTCATCTCCTCTACCCTGCTATCAGGCTCTGTGGCATCTCCGTCTATGCTTTCTCCAGCCTCAAGAGGATGGAGAAATGCAAGAGTGGTATTTGTCTTTGCCCTCACCCCCCTCTTTCTTTCTCTCCTTTGGCTCTCATATGATTCCACTGAGTATTACACACTCTCACTGCTCATGCAAATGTATTCACATGTATTCGCATGGCTGTGGTGCACCACGCTGAGGGCCTCCTTGTCCTTAGCTGCAGAGAGAGCGAGATGGAGAGAGAATGTGGTGGCTTTCTGAGTGTTGCCCGTCAAAGACATGGCAGTCTCAGTCGCTTGTGGCCATGCATACACTATGCATGTTAACACACATACAATATACACACACACATTCCAGCGTCCTGAAAGCAGCCTGACTGATACATTGGTTTGGCTGAGCCCATGGCTGATTTTAGCTTATCATAGTTATATTGGTATTGGCTCATACTGTGGTTTCATTCTCAGCGGCAATAGACCATCTTTGTCGCAACTCCACATTAAAAAGATCCTTAACAAAAACAATTATATTAGCTGTTAATTTAAAACAAAAAGACATATTGCTGGCTTGACATCCGTACTGGCCTCCGAAATGCAGCATTGAGGCTCTGATAAATGCTGTGCTTATGAACCAAAAACTAAAAAAGAAGAAGGCATTGGCGTTTTCTAACATGCTAACAATGAAAATGCAAGCATGTTTAGCAGGTATAACGTTAACCATGTTTACCATCTTAGTTTAGCATGTTAGCATGCTAATATTTGCTAATTAGCACAAAGTGACATGTTTAGAAGTTAACACACAAGTTGCAAAATGTTTGAAAAAGACTCGCTGCTGGACAACCTACCTTTCGAGGTCAATCTCTGGTGCCATGGCATTGTCCTGATGGCCCACCCATCCATCTTCAAACGCTTATCCCGTTTGGGGTTGCGGGGCATTGGTCAAAGGCAGGGTACACCCTGTCGCCAGTCCATCGCAGGGCACATGGAGACAGACAACCATTCACACTCATTTAGAGTCAGTTAACAATTGGGAGGAAGTCTGAGCAAAGCCAAGCTTACAAACTCCACACAGAGGAGCCCCTCCGTGCCAGCCCCAAGCTGGATTCAAACCTGTGAACTTCTGGCTGTGAGGGGACAGCGCTAACCACTGCACCACCGTGGTCCGACGGCCCATTAAACCAAAACATGCCACGACAGCCTGTTATTCTGAATAGAAGCATATGGCTAATTACTGAAAAGCAAAATGATGTTGGACCTTCCCAGTTGCAGTATTTTCTCTCCTCGCATAGCGAAGGCATGACCTGCCCTACTCTGCATGTGGTTGATTAACATTGATGTTCTTACCCTAAATCTAACTAATCTCACTCCTCACGTTTCAACCTAACCAACCCAACCAACAAAGGCATTCAAGGAAACGAGATGGGAAGGTCTGAAGATTTTCAGAGCATTGGGCTTTTGGAACAATGGGTAATCCCCTGACCTTAACCATTCAAGGTCAATACCTAACCTCAACCATCTGGTGAGAGTTTCGCAACTTGTCGGTTATCTTCTAGACACAACTGCCACAGAGTGTAGCTGAGGCTGATGGGAGTGTCATCATTGAATTTGGTCATAAATTAAAGTATTGGTATGAAATGGTGACATGATGATGGCGTTTGATGAAAAATCAGGATCACCAAAGTGATTACAATTCACCCTGACAGGACATGAAGGTGTGTACCAATTTTGTGCCAATCCTTGTGGTAGATATTGAGATATTTTACTGGATGAGTGAAAACTTTGACCTGCTGGGTGGCACCAGATGAAAAAGTCAGGACTCAGGATAACTAGTCGGTAAGCTTCTGACAAATTGTATGGCAATGGGGGCGGCAGTAGCTCAGTCTGTAGGGAGTTGGCTTGGGAATCGGAGGGTCACCGGTTCAAGTCCCGACATGGACCAAAAACTGAGTGTGAACTGGTAGCTGGAGAGGTGCCAGTTTACCTCTTGGGCACTGCCGAGGTGCCCCTGAGCAAGGCACCAAACCCCCAACTGCTCGGGGCGCTTGTCAGGAGCAGCCCCCTCACTCTGACGTCTCTCCATTAATGCATGTATGTGTGTTTCAGGTCTGCATGTACCATGTATGAGTTTAACAGAGTGTAAATTGAATTTCCCCATTGTGGGACTAATAAAGGTAGATCTTCTTCTTCTTCTTCTTCAATCCATCCAGTAGTTGTTGAGACGCTTCAGTCTGGACCAAAGTGTTGAGCCTCCCTCCCTAGAGTCAGACTGCTAGCATGGCTAAAAATAGTAAACTTTCACTGCCTCAAGCCTGTCAAATGTGAGGAATTGTTGTCTTCTCTATTTTTATATTATAGTAAACTGAATATCTTTTTTTTTTTGTTTTTGCAGTTGATCAGACAAAACAAAAAACTTAAAGGTGTCACCTCGGCCTCTGGAAATGTGAAAAGTTTTGAGTATCCTTATGTTACGCTGCTGTTAACCATCGTTCTGTGTGACCTCTCATCCACAAGGGGAGTGAACTGTATCTTTTTGTTTAGAAAACAAAAAATAATATGCAGGTTAATTGATAGTGGAAATAACCTTTTAATTAGTTTCAGCCTTATACTTTCAAATCTCATAAAAGGGATGATTTTGGTGTTTTGTTTTGGGGTTGTATGAGGTACTTATCCATAGTCAGTGTATTATCTATAGTAGATGACTGTGGGCACGCCCCCAGCTTGGAGAAACAGACAGGTGTCACTGCGCGGAGGCAAAGCAATGTACTGCTGTGAACAGGGGCAGCAGCAAAATGTATTTTAGCCACTTAAAAAAACAATAATAGTTTAAGAGTAGGCTATATTCAGAATATTTTCGCTGCTTTATCTTGCCATCAGACAGCTGTTATTAAGCCACCAGACTCCATTGAAAAAGCCTGTAATTTTACCTTGTGTGACTTTGATTAGTTCAAATTCACTGAAAATCTGCTAACTTTTAACGCTAAATTATTTATCATTCAAAGTTCGCTAACATGCCTTTCTTGAAATGTTTGTTTTAATATACCCACTGAGCGTTAATTTCCACCAAGCAGAGAATCATTTCTGCCTTCAGTGCAAAAGTCCAATCTGCATTTTCATCTCTCTCTCCCTCATTTTCTGGCACTTAGCTCTGACTACACTCTGTCTGTCTTTCTCTCTCTGTCTCTCTGGCTTCGGCGGCTTCATTTGCATGGACAGAATCAGAGTCTTCGTGTGATACAGTGACTCAAATGTACCTTTGCCGAACACCCACGGATGTTGCTGTATCATGCTGCAGAGAGCAAAAAAAAACACTTCTTTTTTTCTTCCTTTTTTTGCACATTCTGTGTGTGACTGCCGACGAGGCTGTAGAGCTGTAGAAGTGCATTTAGTCACATGCTGGCGATATGCAGCATACGGTCTGTTAAGAGGTGATGCACAGGTGTGTGTGTTTCTGCACGTCAGGAATGTGGGTTTTGTGTGTGTTTTTCTTGTCTCCTTTAAAGTATAAGACATTGCATACATAATCTATAAGGCTGTGTCTTTTTGGGAGGTGCATTCATGTCTGGTGCTGTAACTAACCTGATAACTACCTCGGCTGAGTTCTGATCAGATCTCGGGCGGTCTGTTTCCTGTCAGTCAGCTAAACAGGATTTCCCCAAAATCATATTTTGCTGCCCTGCTCTCCTTTATGAGCAGCAACACTCAACCAGAGTCCCTTGTAATATTTGCTTCATTTACTTTGCTCCTATTACCCCTTAACAGCGGCAGCATCAGCACTTCCAGTATTTATAGCCTGAACCTTGAGCTGCTGTTCTCTTTGTTGCAGCGCTTTTATGACACGATTTTCTCACCCCTCCTCCTTTATCTCTCTTCAACCCCACCACCGTTCTCTCTGCTGTCCTTCTGTACCGCTTTCATTTCCTCCCTTCTCTTTCGCTCCCCAAATTGGCTTCCTCTCCTTTCACCTCCATGCTTTCTACATTCCCCCCCACGACTCTACCTCCCTCCCCCCCCCCACCTCTCATTCTCTGTCTCTTCTGCAGAACCAGACTGGGCGTCGCTGACTTTGGGTGTGTTTGTTTGCCAGGCATGCTCGCTCCTTCACCGGAGCATCCCCCACATCAGCCGGGTCAAGTCTGTCCAGGACACGTGGGATGCCAGTGATGTGGAGGTAGGGTAGTGATAGCAAAATGTACATCATACTCGCATTGCAAAACTCCCCACTTAGATATATATGTATTACGAGTACATTTATTATATATACATATATGTACACATTCTAAATATAACAGCACTTCCACCTTCACCTTAGTCCAAAGTCATTCAGCTTAAAGAGGACCTATTATGCTTATTTTCAGGTTCATACTTGTATTTGTGGTTTCTCCGAGAATGTGTTTACATGCTTTAATGTTCAATAAATGCTTCTCATACTGGCTGTGCGCCAGCAACTCTCCTCACCCTCTGTCTCAAATGCTATTTGAGCTCCTGTCCCGCCTACTAAAAAGCCCAGTCTGCTCTGATTGGCCAGCATGCCCTCTGCTATAATTGGTCAACTCAACAAAACTCTTCTGACTCCGCTGAAGCTCCGCTCTAACTAGCTTTGCTTGAGGACAGGTCAAACTACCTGCTAATCAAAATGTGTTACTTGGTTACATTACATGATGACATCAGCAGAAAAGGCGGGACTTCAAGCAAGGTGTTTCAAGCAGTTCAGGAGCAGTGTTTTTGTGGGGGAGAGGAACTCCTTTTTGCCTGGACATTGGGCTTTGTAACTTTGCAGACCTTTTACATGCACAAAAAAAAACTATATAACGCACAAAAACATGATAGGTCCCCTTTAAGGAATTGTAATTCTCAAGTTAAAGGTACAGTGTGTAGGATTTGTTGGTATCTAGTGTTGTGGTTGCAGATTGCAACCGAGTACGTCTCTGCTCACTCCTCCCTTTCCAAAACTGCGGTAACGTGAGCTGCAAAACTGTGGTAACTCTACTCACCTCACTCAGAGGCCATCCTTGCCATAATAACACTACTCTAGGAGCAACCAAAGTCAGAGGGCGGCTGGCGATACCACGGTTTTACACTCTGCAGCTCACATTACCGCATTTTCACAAGCATTTCGGTGAACTATGGTGACCTTCTAGTAATGTAAAAATGTGAAAGACTATCTCTAGAGCCAGCTAGTGTGTATCTAGTGTAGCATAAAGATTAAAAACAGCTAGTCTAGCTGTTTGAAGGTAATTAAATCTGCCTACCAGCACCTCTAAAGATCACAAATTAACACATTATATCTTGTTTATTTAAATAATACAAAAGACAAAGTGTAAAAATGGTTGTACTGGGGTTTTTTGCCACACGGTTTCTTGAGTAAAACTAGTTGCCAAGCAACCACTTAAGACTCCAGGAAGTTACTGGTATTGATCTTCTCATTTCAGTGTTTCCCAAAATGTTGAAAGAACAAATCTGTTTGCACAAGTGGTTCTTCCATGAGGCTGATTATAATGACATAAACTGCGTTCAAGTTCAACATAAGTACATAAGTAGCCTATGCATATTTAGTATGTGAATGTTATGAAAACAAAATAGACAAAAGATATTAAGTATGGAGCCCATAGTAACTACAGAGTCTAAAAGTGTATGCATTTTTTTGTTTCTACCGAAGCAACCAAGTCAGGGGACATTTTTCTCAACAGTATGACAGAAAATAAAGCAGGATGAGGAAACCTGTCACTGAACCATAGGCAAAGTGCTCTGCTTGCTGACATACTGTAGGTGCAGATCTCATTAACTCAGACTGCTTGCTTTCTCTTTTGCATAAAATATAGTTTTATCTGGCTTCATTTAGCCAATATAAATCAATGAAAAATACTTTGGTTGGCTGTGATACCAGCGCCTTGACACATCTCTACTCCCTGAGAGACAATGAATTGATCAACATTGCTCTTCAGCTGACCCTGACCTCTGACCTCCCTTTGGAAGGAGACCATTTCCTCACAGGGATCAATGAAGTACCATTCCATTAGTGAGACTGTTTACACTTGTGTGTAAAAAGAAGCTGAGCTGTCACGTGCCTTGCAAATATGCCCCCTTCAGACATATGTCAGCAAGAACACAGAAATAAATATTGTTTGTAAAATGTTGATTTGCTTTGCTTTGGAAGAGTGGAGTGGATCCTCGAATGGATCATGTCAGCGGTTTAACACCACCAATGGGTGACAAAAGGGACTTTGGGGGAGGTGATGATGGTGTGAGTCATGAGGAAATATGGGAGGTTGGCAGTGTGGTAGGATAGTAATTGGGATGTAAGGAAGATTTGCCTTAAGAGAGAGTGAGGTTGTATAAAGTAAAATGTAAGAATAATATTGTGGAGCGGTGGGTGTTTGGAAGATTGGACGACTAGATTTGATTGCAGTGTTTGATAAAAGCATAGTGAAGGCTTTGTGTTAAATCTCTGCTTCTGTAATTGCAGTACTGGGAGAGTTTAGGCTTCTGGAGCTGTTGCGGTCCCACTCCAATAAAACATCCACAATCGGAGGAGACACTTTTGTCCAACAGCTGCAATAGTATTCACTTTATTAGCCGAACCTAGCCAATACTGGCTTGGATGGTCCTGAGATTAACAAGATATTTAACAGATATTTCCTATTCCCTCTCATCCCAAAGGTATCTGGGATGTGATGCAGAGGTGTGGATTTGAGTCACATGACATGGACTTGAGCAACACGTGGAAATTTCCGCTCACTACATGCATAGTCTTCATAGTAAACTTTTATCTTCACAGGAAACAACTTCCTTAGTTTTAGGCAACGAAACTACTAAGTTAGGTTTAGGAAAAGATTGTGGTCTGGCTTAAAATAACTCCAGAAATGGCAAAATTTACTGTAAGTAAATAATGATAGTTTCATGACAAATAAATTAACTTCAACTTCTGGTTTTACATGGGACATGAACGTCTCTTGGGAGAGAGTATTTTTAGACCCATCCACCTCCCTACGCAGCATTCACCGCTCTTTATATTTTCTGCTTCACGGTCACATGATATGTTATTTTGTCGGGTATACACAAACTACAGTGCATTACTTTTTGTAGGTATAGCTAGCACAGTGTGTTAGACCAGCCTAGACTTGTCAATCTGGACTTAAGTGCAAAGACTGAAGACTTGTGACTTGCAGAACAATGACTTGGTCCTACTGCTGATGTGACGACTGAAGGAAAGTCAATGTCATGTCCCCAAAGCTATCTTGAGATGAACTTTTCTTCAAGCAAATCAGCATTTTTATCTTTACAGCTGGTGAAGCCTTTCACTCACAGTAATGGAGTGCTACAGGAATGAATCCCAAAACCCAGAAATGAGTTAGCATTTTAGGACTTCTGGTTCCATCGTCTAGAAGTCAGTGGGTTTTTTAGTAGGATGTGTGAAATAAGGTTACACAAGGTTAATGTTTTGTTCTACGACAAAATACATCAATGAATATCCCAATTGTGAATTTTTAGGCCTTTACAGTACACTGTGTGTCTTAAAAAAGGTGTTTGCTAACAAGTGGCTAAATGAAACTTCTAAACGTCATCACGCCGACTCGTTTATATCCTAACGTTTTTACTTCTTGCGATTGCATTCACATGTCAGAAGTCATAAAGATTTCATTTGTGAAGATTTGTGAAGATAGAGCTTATTTTCCGCAATAATCTGAAACCCAGTGAAAAATTCCCATTTGTTTTTTGACAAGGGAAACCAGGACGATGCTACATTCCTGGTTGGCCTACAATAATATGTCATCCCTGGAGATGGGACATTACTATTACAGCCATCATAAAGAAAATCACTCACAGGCACAGGAGCTACATTTCTCCACAACAAGTATCTCTCTCTAAGACTCTTGGGACTTTCACATGGATGTAGTTGACCATATTTTTCTGGGGCCATTTTTGTGTGTAAATGGACTTGTATGTTCACGAGCAGATGGTTGTAGAACAATGTGATCCATCATTGTTAATGTGTGAAGGTGGGAGTATGTATGTTTTGATTAATGAGGCCCCAGCATTTTGTTTCATGTGATGCCACTGAGATTAAAAATCAGAGTAAGTGGTATTGTTTTGTTGCCATGTAAATGATGTTATCATGAATATTTGGTTATTTGATTACGTAAGCAGTAGCAGAATGCAGTGCTCTGCAAATGCTTGCAAATCACAGTCTGGAGTTGTGAGCATGTTACATATATCAGTCAGTCATCCCTAATAAAGTCAGTACTGAAGCAGAGGTGATTTTTTAAGTGGCACCAAAATGTTCCCGAGCTTTCCCTTTGATGACGTTGATATCATGCTCTAAATGTCACATCTGAGGTGTCGGATGCATCACATTTTGGCAGCAGATGTGTCACATGTTGATTTCCGTGACTTTCTTCAGAGGTCTGTGATTCGGTTGGATTTTCTGCTGCTATTTGACCTTCACAATAAGACGGCACAGTGCTGCATGCCTTCTCAGAGCCCCTCAGAGAATAAGCGAGGCGTGTTGAGGGATTCAGCCAGCTGGATTGGGCCCAGGGATTATCCTTGGATGAAACACACAATGGAGAGAATGAGGGAAGAAGGCAGACACGTCCCAATGCAGTGTAGCCAATTCCACAATTAATCCCATATCTGAAAAAGTTCTGTCACACTTAGGATTTTCTGTGCTTTAGCCCATTTGTTAATGTCTCATTTAAAGTTTAATGCAATTTTCTTTTTCCTATTGTAGTTTTGTTGTCACCACTCTCCTGGTTTTATTTCCTTGAAATGTCATAGCTGTTGTTGTGTGGATCTGCTGAAATCTAAGTGCCAATACAATATTCTGTTACTAAAATCGCACCCTTTCAGTGAAATTAGAAACATGTAAGCTATTAATATTATTACTATAGCTGTGCAGTGTAGATCCACGAAAAATCTGTGTGGCTGATATGATAGAAGGGTTTTCAGAAAATACCTTTAAACTGTGGCTGGTTGCATATGCTATTAGATCAAATTAATCTGGCTTCCCATTTATGGAGGATGCCACCTGCCAAAATGAAAATGAATAAATAAATGACTTGATAAATAAACATGCCATTAAATTTAACAAAAATAATAATAAACATTAATATAGACATTAATTAGTTTATAAAATGTGACATAAATTGGTATTTCTGTTTTAATTTGCTTCTTTATTTATCTTTGTATTAATTACCCTTTTTATTTATTTGTATTAACTTTTAAATATATTAATTTATTTTTTATTTATTTTGTGTTATTTTAAATGCTTTTATTCATTATTAGATTGTATGTATTTCTATATTTATATATGTATGCAATTATTCCTGCATGATTTTCCCTTTCCTGTATTTATTTCCCCAAACCTATTTACTTTTACATATATGTTTTATAAATATATATTTTAGAAAAATTAATAAAACTAAATATATTAAGGAAAAATTAAATATAAGTGTAGCTAGGGGAAATAAATAAAGAAGCAGATTAAAACACAAATATCAATACTATCACATTTTATCAATTAATTGCCTGCATTAATTTTTTATATTATTTTTGGTACCTTTAATGGTGTATTTATTTATTTATCGAGTCATTTATTTATTTGTTTTTAATTTGTATTTTATATTGTGTATTTTATATTTTTTATCGCAGAAATTACTGTACAGTATATTCTACTGAAGTGAATATTGGACTGTGAACATTATTTAAATGACCAGGCTGTGTTTTCGTGTCTCCCCCTCAGTTGATGGCTGCTACAGGAAACAATGCAGCTAAAGCCAAATACGAGCAGAAGGTTCCTGCTTTCTACTACAGACCAACACACAGTGACTGCAAGTAAGTGCTCCTTCTTTCACTTGTGACTTTCAAAACACGTATACATGAGGTGCAGCCAGGATGATTTTTATACGAGCTGTTGTCTGAAAAGAGAAAATAGTTAGCTAACAGATAATACTTTGCTTCGACCAACACTAACTAAGCATTCCATAATGGCACCTGTATGACTTAAAGGTCAGTGTTTTGTGTCAATGTATAATACAACCTTTATTGAACAAAATATCGCAGGAGACTTGTAAGGTCGTTTATATTTTGACAACTGTTTCCTTTATAAATAAAGGGGTAGAGTGGTGTGTCCTTTTTGGTGCTAACGGGCTTGAGCTAGCTGCAGCTAGCCTGCATGAGTGCCTTTTTCATGGAGAACATCTTGACACTAAAACTATTTCATAGTATGGGAATACCAATAGACCCCCACTATAAAACCATCCACAAGACACCACAAACTGCAAACAAAGGCTATTATTAATATTTGTATTATGAAATTTACATTTATGGAGGTTTTATATTTGTAAAACTTTCCCAGATATTAGAAAAGCTATTTATTTGTGTATCTCAATGTCTGTATAAAGCTATGGGCAATGGGGTCGATGGAACCAGTGAGAAACATTAATGCCTCATTTCCACATACACTATATTGCCAAAAGTATTCACTCACCCATCCAAATAATTGAAATCAGGTGTTCCAATCCCTTCCACAGGTGTATAAAATTAAGCCCCAAGGCATGCAGACTGTTTCTACAAACATTTGTGAAAGAATGGGTCGTTCTCAGGAGCTCAGTGGATTCCAGCGTGGTACTATGATAGGAGGCCACCTGTGCCGCAAGCCCAGTCCTGAAACTTCCTGCTCCTAAAAATTCCACAGTCAACTGTCAGTGGTATTATCACAAAGTGGAAGCGATTGGGAACGACAGCAGCTCAGCCACGAAGTGGTAGGCCACGTAAAATGACGGAGCGGCAAACTTCATGTGGCTTTCAGATTAGCTCGAGAACAGTGCGTAGAGAGCTTCGTGAAATAGGTTTCCATGGCCGAGCAACTGCATCCAAGCCGTACATCACCAAGTGCAATGCAAAACGTCAGATGCAGTGGTGTAGAGCGGATCACGCTTCACCATCTGGTGATCTGATGGACAAGTCTGGGTTTGGCGGTTGCTAGGAGAACGGTACTTGTAACATTAACTTACTTAAAGTAACGGTACCATAAAGTCTGGTGGAGGGGGGATGGGGTGTGTTAATTATCTGCGTGTACATTACTAGGAGCCACCTCTTCATGTCATTAAATATAGTCATTTGATTTATTGTAATATAATCATATTAATTAGTGTTTTAAAGTCTTATTTATTTATGTAGCCTAATGTTGGCCTGCATGCTGATAAGTGCTAAAGTCATGCAAACACAACGTTGTGCAGTTTGTTGCTGTGAAGGAAGATATAGTATACTGTTTCACACCTCTCACTGTGCTTAAATGCCTCTTCCTCTTTGTGTGTATAAAAGACCTACATTATATAACACCCCCATGGACTATTTCATGTATTATTGTTTTACAACTTTTTTACACAATGGACTAATTAAGCTCAAGCTTTTTTGAGAGCATCACATCTTCATACGCAGACATTTACAGGAGGTTTTATTTACGTCTTTCATACACTTTGGTTGTATAAGCCGAGGTAGTGGCAGATTTTCTTGGACATTCTAGGCTTTTCGATCCATCTCTCTTGTGTCTGCCTCCGTCCAACAGGATTGGATTAAAATAGACAGAAAGCTCAGATGAAAGAGAAGTGTCTTCGCCACTGTGTCTGTTTGTGTTCACTCACTATGCTTCCCCTGAGATCCGAAGGCTTGAGCTCCAGTGTCACCAGCAGGTGTCATTCAAAGAGGTATCCGCTAAGAGCACCGCGCTTTACTTCTTGAATGGTTGTTTGGAGCCTGAAGGGGAGACTGAGAGGTTGAGCGAGGTAGAGAGGATGAGAGAGATTGTTGGCATGGTGATGTGCCGACTGTTGCCATCCTCACACTGGAGAGGAAGATGGTCGAAAACTGAGATTACTTTCTTTGTATGCAACTTTGGTAGAGACTGTGGAAATCAGGAGCTAAAGTAACAATAGAGAAAAATAAAAAAAAATATGATAATAAAAGCCACTCTCATATACAATATATTGTATGTGTATATGAAGCTACAGCTAGCCAGTTAGCAAGAGATAGGAAGTTAGATGTGAGTCGTAATCTTGCCATCTGAAGGCAATTAATTTGTATTAGGGTATTTTTTCAGTACTTTCACACAGAACATTATGTGCTGAAAAAGTGATGTAATTTTTTTCATAAAAAGGCCAATTTTCTAAGCTTTTGCTCGGAGAATAAAGGCATCAACCAATCACATTGTGCAAAATGGGTGGAGTTACAACTATATACTGTATACTGTATATGAAACAACAATATGGAGGCTCTGTAGACCGAACCTGGACAGCAAACTGTATTACGCCTTTCAACCTTGACAAAGGCAGCGCAGACCAGATCCAATCCTTAAATTCTTGACTTTCACAATAAAAGCCATATGCATATAATATTTGCAGGCGAGTATTTCACATTTTCGTCACATGTGCACTTTTGCTTCCACAAATGGTATAATCGCAGATGATAACACTCACAGCTTCAAATGCTTTATAGACATATTTGACTAAAAATGCCATTTGGGTATAGGCTATAATACTTTACTCTTGGATGTGTGTAGGATAGGGCTGTGTGATAGCAGTATTACTTCCTATAAATAAACGCATATTAAAGTGTACTCAGTTGTGCCTTCCTGCTGCTTTCAGTATCCTGCTAAAATACGGCGAAATTGCTGGTTGAATTGAACTGATCACAAAAGGCACCAATAAAAAAAAGAAAGCTAGCACATTTTATTATTTTTTTTAAACATATTTTTTGCCTTTATTGAACAGAAGAATAGAATAGAATAGACCTTTATTAATCCCACAGTGGGGAAATTTGTTTTTTAGAGCAGCACATTTACAAAAAAACACCCAAGTGTACATAAAAATATTTGAAAAATATAGACAAATATAAAGGAATATAAACAAATATACAGGAGTATAAACAAACATAAAGGATTATAAACAAATATACAGGAATAAGATACCTATAAAAAAATGAAAAAGATTTAAATAAAGATGGATCAGAAATCTTGGAAACTGTAAAGTCACAGAAGGATGGAGTATATTCTTTTATCCAGGATCATGTATGAAAAGGGAACCAGATTTATTGTCTATAGAAAAGTATAGATATTGCACAGGTAATTACACAGTGATGGGATGAGTTAGCGGCATTTCACAAACTCTATTCAAAGTATAGTTGTGACTGGAAAGGTCCCACAGTTAAATCCGGACCGGAGACGTTGTGGTTATGTGGCATGAACTGTAACCATTTGGCTGCCAAGGTGCTCCGTGGCTGCATTTTAAAGTGCAGATTTCTAGTCGTTTTCGACAACTACTTAAGTACAATATCGCGGTCTTTCACGACATGTTTATCATAAACACAACACACAGAAAGACAGACAAAAGCACTTTGGTGTTTGAAGAAGAGGAGGATCATAATATCTTGTCTATCATGGCTTGTTCCTCTATTCATCTTCTTAAAGGGTACTTACTCTAGGTCAAATATAAATTCTATTGGATTGCAGGTCTAATATTACCTCTGTTTTCTATATTTTTTTGGGTCATAAAATGTATAAAACTGTGTAGAAAAGGTCCGTATATGTGTGTGGGCAGCTAGTGAGTGGTGTAACTGATGCGAAAGCTAACTGTGTTTTTCTATGTCTTCAGGATGCTGAGAGAGCAGTGGATCAGAGCCAAGTATGAGAGGAATGAGTTTGAGTTTATCGAAAAACAGGAGCCTTACTCTGCAGGTACGTGCTCACTGACATGTATTATTATACTTGTGAAGACCCTCATCCAAGATGATTTGTTTTCAAGCTGAGGCAGATATTTCCTCATCAGTGTCCACACGTGTCTATGGCCATGCAGCTTGAATATTTATAATGACATGCACTGAAAGGTCTTGGTCTCAGCTATATAAGCACTATTAAAGGACTAGTTTGTCTTTTTGGTAAATATACCTGTGCACTTTGTTGCCAAGAGTTAGATGAGATACCACTCTCTTGTCTGGACAGTAAATGTGAAGCCACATCCAGGAGACAGTTAGATTAGCTTAGCATAAATACTACAACAGGCTGAAACAGCTAGCCTTGCTCTGTCCAAACTAGGAAGGAAATCTGCCTACGAACACCTCTAAATCTCACTCATATATTAATATTATTATATCTTTGCTTAATTCTTTCAAGCACCCAAATGTTTTTTGCTCAGTGACTTCCTATCTGGCCAAAAAAATGATCCAGAGCCATCTGTTTCTCCCAGTTTCCAGTCTTAGCTAAGGTTAGCTAACCATCTTCTGAATGTAGCTTCATATTTACTGAATAGCTATGAGGGTGGTATCAATCTTCTCATCTAACTGTGAGGGAAAGAAAAAGCGGATGCGCCGATATCCCAAAATGTCAAACGCAGCTTTCAGAGAAAAATGTTAAAATGTCATGGCTCAACATTTAGAGAAAGCCTTAAAAACACCTCTGCAACACTTAAGGCTAAACTAATCTTAAGAGTTAAGACCAGCAAAATATCCTTTCCTCATCTCCTCATCTAATCTTATTACTAAAAACTGCCACCATTGTGTGGGCAACTGGGCAGTTCTGTTTATTTTATGCTAAAAACAATGCTAAAATGTTGTAGTGTGTTCTTTTCACGATTTGTGTGATAAATATAGTGCGATATCTAATATGTGTCATCATCAGGTAGTGTTACATGCTACATATCATTAACTGTGTTTCCATTCACATATTTTTATCCATATTTTGCAGTATAGTGGAAATAGTGATCAAGATTGTCTGGGTCAAATTGATCACAATAAGCGGATGATTATTATAACTGAATTTTTGTTGTTGTGCATCATTCCTCATGCAGATTAGTATATAATTGACATTATTATTAATGTATATTTATTGTATGACTTCAAAGTAATGAGACCGACCACTTCACTGTTTATTGGCTCGTTTTTCTACCTTTTCTGCGCGCATGCAGAACGGCGCCCCTTTTCTGGGGCTCCTTATTCTCTCACCCGGCAGCACCGGGGAGGGAGATGGCTGCCGGTCTGCATGTGTGCCACAGAGCCGGTTGAAGATCGGAAAAAAAGTTTCACTTTGGGAGCATTACGTGACCAGGAATTAGCAATCTACTTTTTCCTGTGTGCACTAGTTTTTCATCCAGAGATGGCTTTCCTTTTCCCGTCACAATATCAACGAGCACGCAGCATCACCCTCCAGCCGGAGAGCAGGCGGCCCACGAGGCAAAAGTAATAAACAATAAATTCACCGAACATCAGTCTAACTTAGATTTAAAATGTTTTTCCTTATGTTGTCATGTATGAAAATATCCAAAATGATCACTATAAGCGGACTACTTGATTTTTATTAACAAATTATTTAAACAGCATTTGTAAAGGAGTGATTCTGTCCCAAGCTTTCTGAGCCATATAAGCGGTTTCCACTGTATCGTGTTTGAAAAGCTGAATGGAAATGGCAGAATTCAGTAAAATTTCCTTTATCAAAAAATAATTGATGCGCTAAATGTGTTATGGAAACGCCTCTGCTGCACAAAGTAGAGAACCTTTAACTCGCATGAATGATCGCCTGTTTCCGCTGTCGGTGTCTTTCCAGATATATGCTGTATTTATATTATCTTTACCTCTGGACAGCATGAAACATGCCCAATATTAGCTGACATGAAAGAACAATTAAAACTTGCCCGAATGAAACAAAACCTCTCTGCATTTTTCTTCAGTAGATGGTTAGATGGCCGACTTGTTTTGTTTACAGATCACAACTTCGGCTTCTTCTACTCTGTTTGCTGGTGGGGTGCAGCCAGGTGGAGCCTATCGGGCCAACTTCTGACCAAACTACGCTGTAGCAGAGTTTATTTGATCCAAACCAGTTGACAGAAAGGTTCCTAATTTGCTTTCTTTTTTTGCAGCATTTCAAATTTTTTTGCTTGACAATTAAACTGTTATGACTCCGAGCAGAGGCGACAGAGGACTCAAATGCAACACACTGAACAGTAGGGCTTGGGCAAAAACGGCATCTTTAATCACAGCAATGGTTCGGTACACAGAAGGCAGACACATCAAAAACGGCAGGCTAGAGCTAGGTCAAAAAGGGGCAGGCAGAAATTCAGTAACCGGTATTCAAAATCACTCACTAGGAAAACGCTGGAACTCTTGACACAGGGCACAAGACGATCTGGCACAGAAGGAATGGGGAGCACGCATTAAATACTAGTGAGGGAGTGCTAGACACTGCACAGGTGGAAACAATCAGGGCAGGGAGATGACAATAGGACACAGGTGAATGGTGTAGTAACTAGGACAGAGGGAGGTGTTCAATTGTGAAGGCGGGAAGCATGCAGGGCAGGAAGTGAGGTGGTCTGAAACGAGGGGAGAGGTTAACAGGCCAAAATAAAACAGGAAGTGCAAAACAGAAAAGCATGTAACATGAAACACAGAACACTAATATTATTTACACGAACAGCACCTATATACATGCTTTAATGGAGAGATGTCAGAGTGAGGGGGCTGCTCCTGACAAGCCTTGCTCAGGGGCACCTCGGCAGTGCCCAAGAGGTAAACTGGCACCTCGCCAGCTACCACTTCACATTAAGTTTTTGGTCCATGTTGGGACTTGAACCGGTGACCCTCCAGTTCCCCAGCCAAGTCCCTATGGACTGAGCTACTGCTGCCCGCAGACTGTGTAGTCTTTCTAATTACATATCTTCACAGTCTTATATTTCAGCAATTTTATAATAAACTGTGAATATATGTAATTTGAAAGACTACACACTCAAAAGTGTTGCAAGTGCCGTCTCTCTCACTGAAGTTGCGATGCTTGTGTTTCGCACTGGGATGTACTCACACCCAACGGGTCTCGCTCGTTCTTTCTCTTCCCGGCTGATAAAAAGACCAGGAGTCCCTGGATAAAACATATCAGGTAAGATGGCGTTTCATTTGTGTTTCATCTAGCTAAGTTAGCAAGCTAGCTCGTGTTGGTGACGTATGTCTTGCGAAACGAGAGCTGTGGTTCACTGAGCTGTTTCACACAAAACTAAATGATACTACGACAAACTGTGACTTTCTTGGCTTACAAAACAATCTTTTAAATTGGCAAACGTGTTTCGTGGCACAATTCAAACAAATTAAAAAATATATTTGTCTCTTGCCATTGACTACCACTCATATTTTTTTCCGCCTTTCTATGAACCTCTATCTTGTGCCAGTGTTTTTTTGTAGCAGTAGATGGGATCGCCCAGTTAGAAGTATAGAAAGACGAAATAGAAAATAACAGTGAGCACATCTCCAAATGTCGAAAAGTATCGGGTGCCAGGTACTAGTAAGAACAGAAGGAACAAAATCTCCGGCACGCACAGATAAAGTGTCTTCTTCATTATATTGGGCAAACAAACACATTTCAGCAATTCATGCTGATGAAGGCTTATTGCTGAAATGCGTTCATTTGTTTGCCCAATATAATAAAGAAGACACTTTATCTGTGAGTGCCAGGGAAGTATACAAAGAACATAAACACGTACAGATTAATGCATGCACAAACACTTTTTTAAAAAAAGAAAAAAAGATGCAAAAATGGCCGGCCTGTTGTTGTGCCAGTCTTGCCCTGTTTACCCTTCGATAAGCACAACCTTGCAAACTCCTCGCGCAGACATTTCCCAGTGGACGCCAGTAGCTGGAATTCAATTATCCAGAAACATCCATCGCCGACTTTCCAACATTCATTTTCATCCTTTTGTCTCCTAAGTGGTTGCGTATATGTTTGTAGGGCCTCCATTATATTCAAGCAGTGACACTGTAATTGCTACCGCTGAAGAACAGAGGTGCCAATAAAACAGTGTGTGAGTTTTGTTGGTTGTGCATGTGTGTGTGTGTGTGTGTCTGTGTGTGTGTGTGTGTGTGTGTGTGTGTGTGTGTGTGTGTGTGTGTGTGTGTGTGTGTGTGTGTGTGTGCAGTATTTCTGTGTGGTGGTGGATGTGTGTGCTAGTATACATTTCATGCTTGTTGTAGATGCAGCTTTTTGATTGGCTTACAGTGACCTCATTGGTTTATTGTTGCAGTGGAGAACTGCACGCGCACACACACACACACACACACACACACACACACACACACACACACACACAGGAGTGTAATAATATGAGTCATTCTGTCATCTCTGTTTGTGCATTCATGCTTTCTTTGTCAATTCATTGTGGTGCATGACATCTATGAATGTTGTGTGTGTGTGTGTGTGTGTGTGTGAGTGTGTGTGTGTGTGGTGTGTGTGTGGTGTGTGTGAGTGTGTGTGGCTGTGGTTGACTACTGGCCGTAACCTGGCCTCCACAGCAGCCAATGTTAATATTGATCCAGTATGCAAAGGATAGGAGGGAAGAAAAAGAGTGTCAGGGAAGGAGGTGAGGGTAGGGACAAGGAGGGGTATTGATCGATGAGGTAATGCCAGTGTAGGTGAACGTTTCATGTCAGAAAGTCACTGCCGCAAAGACACACACACACACACACACACACACACACACACACACACACACACACAAAGAGTGAGCAGAATGAGTCCAGAAGACAAGAAGACAGAGGAGAGCTAATCAATGGCAGGGAGCATTTAATAAGGAGAGTGTAAAACAAAAGAGCAGTAGAGTAAAGAAACTGTGTGAAGGATTATATTATAATACTTGGAGTGAGGTTGAGCCAACCCTTTAAGAGCCTGTTACTTAATTGATATCCCCTTTAGCCATTTCTTTTATACACACTACTGCAGCGTTTTAAAACCTGCCGATTGCTTGACCTCCAGTATTGCTGCTTGCAGCTTTCACAAGAACCGCTCGTCCAAACAACTTCACACTCGACTGGACGCCGCGCTTCCCTGGGTTCTGAGCAGTACACCTGCCATGACATAGTTGCATCCCCTAGCAATGCTAGCGTATATGCGGCATTTGGGTGAAGCTCACACAAACATCGACGGGGAAACTACTGGCAGCAATGCAAATTTGTGACAGTTGCAACACCGACCGAGATCAGCGTCTGTCAGTTTGTCTGAGGTAAATTGTTGTATAGCCTAAACTACTTTGGGCTTTTTTAATTTCCTTTTAGCAAAATGCAAAAGTGAATTTACCTCTGGTTAACAGTTACACAGTCTATACGTATGAGCTTTTATTGTGAAAGGAACAAAAGGAGAGGATCTGGTCTGCGCTGTCTGTCCCAAAGACAGCAAGATCTCCTACTGGATAGTTCAATTTAATTCATTATGCTTTATTGCCATGAATGTAACAAGGACAATATTGCCAAAGTGACTCTTCCTTGAGGTCCATTGCAATACACCCGCCAAGTGTGGAGTCAATCAAATGAACGGTAGTCAAGATAATTGAAGGGCAGACACACAGAGACTGCTTCCAATTTAGATAGATGAAAAGTCATTCTTCTAAAGTATTGAATTTCTTTTATTCTGTACTTTTCTACATAATCATTCAGGGCAAATTAACTTCCCTTTCATCTCATGAATTTTCATTTTCAGCGCAACTTTATTCTCTAATTGTATAGTATAAAACACTGGATAACATCATGAGTCAACTGGCTGAAATTTAAATGAGTCACCTGATTATGCTTCGACATCTTCCACCCATTAAGGCCAAAAATAGATCCAGATTAGAAAGAAAACGCGTCACAGTGTGACCAAAATAGAAGAGAAAAGAAGAAAAGGAGGCTGTGTAGGCAGAGCTTTTTACCAAAAATAGACAACATTACAGGCTATAAATAGAGCAGCATATCATTAACATGGAAATGGATGTTCTTTGGGCGTTAGAGACAATCAAATCTCTCTGTGTGTCGTTTCATGCTGCATTTCCTGCTAAATCCTTCCCTCGCTGTCTGTTTGCCTCCTGGATGTTTCCTGTCTCTCCGTCTCCTTCTTCATCCTCCGTCTTCTAAATGTGATTTCTAACAATCTTTGATTTCTGCTTAACTGAAGTATCATCTTACCACAAACCAGTTACAATATCTCACCATTACCCTTATAAATGGCTCCTCTGTTTAATTAATTTAAGGGTTTCTGATAACAGCCTACCAAACCTCAAACACCCCCCCCCCCCCCCCCCCCTCTCTCTCTGTCCAGGGTACAGAGAGGGGTTTCTATGGAAACGAGGAAGAGACAACGGTCAGTTTCTCAGCCGAAAGTTCATCCTGTCGGAGAGGGAGGGGGCGCTGAAATACTTCAACAAGCAGGATGTAAGCAAGATGATGCAACTGATTTTAAAAGGTGTTCAGAAACACTCAGAAATATGAGACTTTTCACCATTTGTTATTCCCGTCCTCCACCATCAAGGCCAGGGATCCCAAAGCGGTGATGAAAATCGAGACCCTCAATGCCACCTTCCAACCGGCCAAAATCGGCAACCCCTGCGGCCTGCAGATCACCTACTTGAAAGACAACAGCACAAGGAACATCTTTGTCTACCACAGTGATGCTAAGGTACACCGTCAAACACTAATATAGGGACAGTAGTATAATATGCATGCTGTCTGCTTTGCTAAACGCACTCGTACTTGGAAATGTCCCTTAATAATTCATTTCCTTCTGGCTTTTTTCCGTATCTGTCCATTTCTAGAGTCACTGGCTTCAGTAGCTACAGTGCAGTCAGATAGTGACACAGTTTGTGTTGTTTTGGCTCTGAGACAATGACTACGACAGAAAAACGCTGCATTTGTCTGTTGTTCTGCTGTACTGTGTGTTAGCTGTGTTTCTGCAGCGTTTCTGCTGCTGCTGTTCTTTCATCACAGATTTGACCTTCATAATGACCATTTCATGTCATTATAAATGTCATTTATATTTATTTTAGACAGAGAAAGGTCAAGAAACGTGTGCTCATCTGTAAATAATAGTAATAATCCACAATTAAAATTCTCTTCTATATTCATTCATGGAGCCCTGCAAGTCACTGCAAGTTCTACAAGACTGTCTTTTATATATTTCAGATTAAAAGCATTGTGTTAACAAATAAAGGAGTTCTGCCCACAGAAAAAAAAAAAATGCTTGAGGGGTTTTATTTTGAAATGAAAGCAGGAAGTGTTGATTTAAAAATACATCCCGACTTTTTTTCATTCACTTTTTTCACTTCACTGTCTGTGACATATTCTGCAGCTGTCTAGACTTTGAAACTGTAGTTATGTTGCTGATATGATGTTAACTTACAGCCAAACGATCACTTTCACTGTTGCTGCTATGAATCGCGCGCGGTTTGCGTCAAAAATGGGCGGGCCCTGGGGTTCAACCCCCTGGAACCTTAACCCTAGCCCCGCAAACCGCAACACACATCAGACATGGTTTTAAGATAAAAAAAATGTTTTTATTTTCTTGAAAATGTATTTATGTAGATATAAATAAACTATTAGTCCCTGATATTGCTTAGAACAGTGTTACAGCGGTGAAAGCTGTATGTCTTTCTTCCTTTGTTCATATATTCTTTATTGTTTGCGTTTTGAAGAGAAATGCGTTTCATAAATCACAACTTTGTTTTATGCGTGCTATTGAAAACTTATTTAATACTTTACAAATGAGACCAAATAAGTGCATTTATGCAGATATAACAGGCTCTCATGTTTTTCCTCTTATCAGTAAATCAAACAGACTTTACGCTAGCTTTTCATATTAGATTTAATGTCATAAGAAGGCTACTGTTATCAGAATAATACGAACATTCAGGCTCCCTCATGTGGCTCAAAGATGTACTGCAGATATACATGTTAAAAGACGAGAGAAGACATTCTGCAAATTTGTTTGTCGACACCAATAAAATCTCCTGTGAACCACACGTGGGTCCTGACCTGCTGTTTGGGAGTGATTGCTGTATATGATATTCAGAGCATTAATATAGCATCAAGCTATTTGCTATGTAAAGAAACAGAAGAGTAATATCTACCTGAGCAGAGAATGAAGTCACTCCCCCTCTGTGCTGTGATCAGAGCTTTTTTTTTCATAGCTGGTTTTTGGGCATGTGAGCGTGCCCCACTGGCTAGGTCATGGCCGCCGCTCTGAACTGCTCTTATAGGGTGGCTACTATTCTGACAACGCCTTACCTGCTGACGGCACCGTTGTGGAAGTGTAGCACCCACCCTCTGGTTCCCCCTCTGGTTGACAGTGTTAGATCTGTCAGCACTGTTGTTGTTGTTTTCATTGAAGCGCTGTTAGCATCGTTAGCTGCCAGGTGCCGGCTCAGTCGTCGCCATGATGAGAGCCATGCAGAGGCAACAGAAATGCTTCCAAAATTCGCATTGTTTTATTTCAGATAGCCAACACAACTGAAAATGTGTCACAGTCCTACCACTTACAGACTGCACTATATGTCTAATGTGAAATATGTTGGTTTTGCAAGCATTGCTTGATTATTTTTGGCTTTTTTTTCACAAAAGGATTTGAATTTAATCATGGAAAAGCCCCAGCATCCACGCGTGGGGGATATTATCATCACTCCCTACTCCCCGTCATGCTCAGCTTGGTGCTTCCTTGTGGGGAGCAATGAGGTCAGAGCCTAGACGCCAAATGTCAGCGCTGTACATATTCACATATTAATCTGCTCCACATGAATTGTAAATGAAATATAAATGAAAGCTAAACGCATCTTTTTTATTTAATTTATCCACGTACAGTATCTACAATAAAGCAATGGTTAAAGTAATTTACATTACATATGTGGATCAACAGGAAACCTTTCGGAAATGATTTGTAAATGCTCTGATTGTACTTCATTATATGGGTCCCTTTATTTCCATATCATATCCTGGGAAGTTTCCTGGAAAGAATGATGTAATTTAATACACTGAATAGAAACAATACACTGGCTACTCACTGGTTTTTGAGAAATCATTGCATAGTTGTGTAGATTTTATAAACTCTTTATAGTCTATATGTATATATTGTATATACAGTATTTATATAGATAGAAGACAGACAGATATGAACAGTCATTGGGGAGAGTGAGAGCCTGTGACTGAAGTAGTGCTGCTCCCTCTGCTGGCTGAGTTGTGCTACTGAAGGCTGTGGCAGAGAGGTCATTGAGTTCATTCAGTGTCACAGTCACTCCCGTTCTGTGGTGGAAGTTATCGACAGCACTGCAGCATCCACAGAGACACCTTTGACTGCACCTTACTGATGCCTTCACTGGCATCTGAGAAAAAAAACAAAAACACATTACTCACTCCGAGCCCAACATGCATACTGTGAAAAGATAGTGTTTGAATGAACGGTGTTTGTTTTTCACAGGAGATGGTCGACTGGTTCAACGCTATCAGGGCAGCCAGGTTCCACTACTTACAGGTGGCATTCCCTGGAGCAAGTGACGAGGAGGTGAGGATTTAAGCCCACAACACATTTTTATGGAGAATTGTCGATCAGGATGCATTCCTAAATCAAGAAGGGACATTACGAATGCTTCAGTTACAGTAGATGACTTTCAAGGGTTGACCTTTGAATAACAAACGTTCTTTTTACTATTACATGATTTGATTGATATTGATATTTATTGATTTCTCTTCTAGCTGGTGCCCAAACTGACCCGGAACTTCATGAAGGAAGGCTTTATGGAGAAAACAGGTCCAAAGGTTTGTACTGTGTAGAGATGGCTCGTTACAGATGCTGCAACAATACCGATCCGATACCGTCTTTTTTCCTCTCTTAAACAAGTTTCATAAATTTAATTTCGTTACTTACTTTGCAGTTTAATGTTATTAATCCACAATAGAATGAACTAATAAATGATGATGTGTTATTATAGATTAAACTACCCAGCAGTACATAGTCATTAAAATGAGCTCCACATTTATATAATATATATTATTCTGCATAATAAGTAATTTTACTTTTGGTACTTTAAATATATGTTGATGCTAATACTTATAGATACTAATATTTTGTATGCAGGGCCTTTACTTGTAGCTAGTATTTTACACTGTAATATTACTACTTTTACAAGTAGAGATATGCGTTTTTCTTCCATCTCTATATGTTAATATTAGTTTATTGAAATATTAAAAGGGCTTCCTATCACTCACTTGCACACAGTTACCAGATACAGTTAATGCAGTGTAGTATGTGCACTGTTCCCAGCATCCACAGCGTTCCCCTGTTCAGCACAGATGCTGTCATAGAAGTGCACATGTGACAGAAGTGGATCATATTAGATTATACTTTTATGAATAATTATAGATAAATTAAGTAGTTGAGGCCCGAAAAAAGGTAAAACAGTCAGATATTTTACAAGAACAAATGCAAAGATTAGGGACTTATCACAACTGTTTTTTCTTTTCTTTACTGTGAAAAGTTGCAGTTGGTAACTTTGAGCAGATATGATAAAGAAAGAAGCATGTTCGTCTGTGTTCTCCTAATGGCGGCTACAAGTCTCTACAGTGCCGAACAAAAACAACCAATCACAGCTGAGCTAGAGCCGAGCAGTCTCTGGGCAGCTGTCAGTCACTGGTTGTGAAACTCGCAAGCTCTGAGCAAACTGTCAAACTAGACCCTCAAACTCTCAAATATGAGTCAATGTTCGGTTATTGTAATGCCTAGTTCTCCCCTTAATTGTTTTCAGAAACATATTTTACTGTAAGCACCACTTACCAGCCGGAGCAACTATCTCATATTTTACGACTATTCTAACACTTTCTCATATGTTAATGCTGACTTTAGTGGCTGAGACATTCTTACTAGGGCTGTCAAAGATAATAACATGTTAATGCTAATTAGTTTTAACGCCACTAATTTCTTGAACACATTACGCAATCAAACTTTCAGTGGTTGTAGCAGCTCAGTTTGAAAGCTAGAGTGAAGATACCGCCATCATATGAAACCAGAAAACCTCAACAAACATGTTGGTCATACTAGTATGTCCCAAAGAAGTAAAGCTCCAAATTTACACAAAATTTTAATGAGGAAAAACTGTTATGGCCATTTTCAAAGGGGCCCCTTGTCCTCTGACCTACACATATGTGAATGAAAATGGGTTCTATGGAGTCTCCCCTTTACAGACATGACCCCATTATGATAATCACATTTTGATGATAATCACAATCACAGTTTGGGGCAAGTCATAGTCAAGTCAGCACACTGACAGCTATTGTTGCCTGTTGGGCTGCAGTTCTGATTTGAGCATATTTTTATGCAAATGCATCACCTGTGAGGGTTTCTGGACAATTTTTGTCTTTGTTTTTTTGTTGTAAATTAATTTTTAACAATAAATATACATATACATTTTCATAAAGCATCATATTTGTTCACTCCCATGTTGATAAGAGTATTAAATACTTGACAAATCTCACTTTAAGGTGCATTTTGGATTCATTTGCAGTTAATCTCAATATTTTAATGGATTGACAGCCCTAATTCTTACATTTTATTCTTCCTTAATCTAAGTCAAGTTTATTCATGTAGCACTTTATGACAAGCGTAGACTTACTACATATATAAAAACATATAAGATAGACGAAAACACAGGAAAAGAAGGTATTAAGATGATTATTAAAAAGGGAATAAGAGGAATAAGAACACAGATTCTAAAATAAGTGATTCACTCGTTAACCACACTCTTTAAACCTAGCTAAAAGCTTGTGACAAAAGATACGAGCCTGCTTTTAAAAGAACACACTGTTGTAGCAGACCTTAGTTCATGTGGTGGAGAATGCCAGAGGACGATCATAATGACTGAAGGCACCATAAGCTGATTTAGAAGATATTCTAAGAGATCTGTCCGTTTTGCGTCCAGTGAGCATGTCTATGGCGTAGGAGGGAACTAAGCCATTCGTAGGTTTAAAAAGTATTTTAAAATCATTTCAGAAAGACCCTGAAACACCAAGCTGACAGCCTAGTTTTTGTTGACTCTAGTCTGCTCGTAGAAGAGGTTCTCTGGCCGATTCAGCCTGTCGGTGAGAGAAATCACTCTGATTGGTGGTTCTGCCTAGTTCACGAAGGCAGTTCATGTTCAAGAGAAACGGATGTGAGGAAAGAAAGCCAATAAGTAAAGTCAAGGCTCTTCTCATTTTTCATTTTCATCTCATCTGAGATGAATACATGGATATTTTCACGACATGGCCATCTGGAATGAAGCTAAGCGGTGAGTGGTGTCAGAATGGTCGCCAAACACCGCTTTATCTCATGCTGTATTTGGTTCTCCGGTTTCCATTTTTGAATGACGAGCACGGACTACAGCGACATGCTGGTTCGGAGAGTTATTTCCTCTCACGCAGAACGTACCTGCTGACTGGCTGTCAGCTGTAGTCTTGTTGGTGTGTTTGAGTACAACTTGTCAGCCCAGACAAAGGCGACGTGAGCCAAAGCAACAGTGGCCTTCACCGCTGCAAGTTCTTTGATATCAGCGTGGTGTGTCTGGGCCCTAAAAGGTTATGCTTCAGTTTTTTTGACACCCTGTAGACTTCTTAGGACTCCTTTTTGTTTCCTCTCTTCAAAATGTAATTGCGTTTCTCGTTCTGTCACAGCACACAGAGGGCTTCAAGAAGAGGTGGTTTACTATGGACGACAGGCGACTCATGTATTTCAAAGACCCTCTGGTAAGAAGAGACCTGTACCCCCATTAGCTGTTTTTTGGTTCTGACTGATCACTTAGTTTGTTCACAGGACTTCCCCTCTGTCTGTCTTTGTGTCTGTCAGGACGCCTACGCCCGTGGTGAGGTCTTCATTGGCAGCAAGGAGAACAGCTACACCGTCCTGTCCGGCTTGCCCTCCTCCACACAGGGCTACCACTGGAACCACGGCATCACCATTGTCACGCCTGACAGGAAGTTCCTGTTCGCCTGCGAGACCGAGGCCGAGCAACGGGATTGGATATCTGCCTTCCAGCGGGTCATCAATCGACCAATGAGGCCGCAGGAATATGCAGGTGCAGAAACGTTATTTTTAGTGTTTATGTTTCTGTGTTTAAAGTACACTGTGGAGTTTTTGCTTTCGAGGAACAGTGCGGAACAGTGTTTTTAACAGTGGGTCTCGCTTGGTTTGTTTTTTATAACACGCACAATGCAAACCAAGCAACATAGCCAGAAACTGGATTTACGATATAGTATTCTAAGACAAACCGGCATCCACTACAGCATTGGATATATGAAACTGAAACATTCTTGATAATCATCAGACGTTTCGTCCTCACCTGTAAAACTCACCAAAGCTCTTTTCTAACGTAGGCTGAAATCTCTGCTGTAATCGCTGCTGTCCTTCCTGGACTCTGTCGAGCCGTGACGCTCACCTTGGGAATGTCCGGGGCTTATGGGAAATGTTTTTCATTTTGGCACAATGTCACAGTTTTTGTCTCTATTCTGTCAGGGCTTTTTCTCCCCCGTCCACTTTTTATTTTTCTGTCTGTCACTGCTACAGCGGCATCAGGGGCCATTGATTTGACATTCATACCATAAGTTGTGTTTTTTATATTGTCGCTTTATAGAGGAACACACTGTTTGGCTACAGAACTAGTGTTTTTTCATAGCAGAGTGGCGCAGCCGAAGCGTGCTGGGCCCATAACCCAGAGGTCGATGGATCGAAACCATCCTCTGCTAACATTTTTCCATCGCTTTCTCCCTGACATTGTGACACTATCGCCGTCATTCTGAAACGGTAAATCCAACTAAAGTTAATAATCCTCATCCTGGCACCTTTATCACAGAGCAAGTTCAGGTTATTTTGGATCCCTTTGGGTTACCTGGCTTCACTGAGCCTAATATTCATGAAGCTGTCAACCGACTCCATTAACTCTGGGTTTTCGTTATCCAGAGAGTGTGTATGTGAAAGAGGCAGTTGTTTATCACAAACAACATAGTCCAAACCGAGAATGAAGTAGTTAATATGAATGAGATGAAACAGCGATGCAGGAAAATGATAGCGCCCAGCAAAGAGTGATATTATTGAGGGGAAATGTACACAATGTTATCATGTATCTAGAGTAGATTGAGAAGCAGTCGAAAAACACAGTTGCTCCAGGGCAGGTTCGCCATGCAGCGTAGGTTACCATGGTGATTTACACCGATTAAAAGTGAGCCATCGAGTTAAGCCCAAACATAGCTGGCTATCTCACTATTACAATTTATTTTTCTATTGTGCTGAAAATGCATCACAATAATTCCTGTTATTTGTGCTGAAAATGCATCCTCCATAATGCCTGTTCATATGCTGCAGGGCTTCACCATGTCTCTGTGTCTCCCCCTCATCGTCCTGTTTCGCTTGTTTTCTCTGTTACTGCCACAGTGGCATCAGGGTCCATTGTTAGGTTATATAAAAGCACGCATTGTGCTTCTCATATTGTTGCTTTTCAGGGGAACTTGTTCTATATCTACAAAACTGGTGCTTTGCCTAGATGTAAAGCCCCAGTGGCCCAATGGATAAGGCACTGGCCTCCTAAGCCAGGGATTGTGGGTTCGATTCCCACCTGGGGTAGTTAACAGTGGATGGTTGCTGGGCCTGTAACCCAGAGGTTGATGGGTTGAAGCTGTCCTCTGCTGACAGTGTTTTACTGGCAGCTGAACGGTCTCTTCCCCTGCTTTCCGACTGACAGCGATATGGGCAAAGCTTCATTTGCAGTCACTCTGAAAGGATCAACAGTGTAATCCAACAAGAGTTATCCTCACCCTGGGACCTTCATCACAGTGATGAAATGAGATGAAATGGTTATATACCACCATGAGAATGTGGTTATGTCACCATCAAAAAGTGATATTGTGGAAGCAAATGATTTTCCTGGGGTTTACTGTCCATATTATAATGCCAAGAAAACAGCCAAACAGGATATGCATATAATATGAACATAATGCTTTTTGGTGGGAAACCAGGATTACAAACTCAAAAAAAGTCACAGGGCTTATTTAAGACAACTTTGACTTTTATCACAAAGCTCTCAGCAGCTTTAATTCAAAACCACTGTCCATCAAATCTGTTGAAAAACACAACTATTTGCCTGTTATTTTGTATAACATGACTTTTTTTTTATCTGTGTCTTTGCAGTGGAGGCCCATTTTAAACACAAGCCTTGAAGACTGCAGGAAGCCACAACTCAGCTGGACCGGCCCAGTCTCGTTCAGATCAGAGACAAGCCTAACATGTGACCAGAGACCATGGCGGGAGGCGGTGGGATGGGGTGGGGTTTAGGGGAACAGGAAGGGGGAGAAAATATGATGACGAAAAAACAAGAGAAAAAGACAATAGGGACTCGAGCCTATCTGTGTGTAGAAAACTTGAACTCTGACGGGACCGAAGGCCCATCGTTGGGTGATCAGAGGCCAAAGGGTAGATGATGTCATCACTATTGCGCCTACCAACCTTGTGCTATACATAACCATCCTACCTTACCTCAGCCATGTGGAACCCTTCCCCTGCAACAACCTCCCCTCTATCAGATTTCATCTCGTGAACGGTTCATTCTACCTGTAATCTAATGTAATTATGTAATCTAGAGTCATTTCACTGGTTGCTTAACAAAGACAATGCATTGTTAATTTATTGAATGTACAGTTTTGATGACAGTGGCTTACCGTGTGTGTGTGTGCGTGCGTGTGTGCGTGGAATCGTGACGTTTTTTCGCTGAGGACGCTGAGAGGTTGAAGCCTCTGGACACTGAGACCCCGTTACACCTGAAACCTACAAAGTGCTGTTAACAACAAATATGCATAAACACACACAAACTCTCAGTGATCACCGTAGCTGTTAACGTAGCTGGAGGTGGCTGATCTGCATCCAGGCAGGGTTCTTTAACAACTTCACTCTGACAGCTGTTCTCTTATTTATTTTTACTGTTGACAAGTCATTGCTGCTTTAAAGGATTGTAATGTGACGGGATTGTAATTTATATAACACTTCTACTCTACAAGTCTTTTATTTACGTTGTGCATATTTTGTTTTGAAGACACGTTGTTGTGTTGACCCTTAAATCACAGTGACGGTTTGTTTCATTATAAAGATCTTAACATGAATACAGTTGAGCCTGAAATCAAGTGGCAGCGTTTGATTTGTCCTCTGTGTTTTTAAACATTTTTGCTTAGTTTTGTCTTCTTTAGGACTCCATACTTTTCAAATTTCATACTTCATAACTGTAGGTTACCGCACTGCTCGGTTTTGGATTATTGCAGGAAATAAGCTCTGTGAGAAACAAAAGTTTATGATACTTACACACTTTGTTCAGCAAGATAATCTTCACCAGTGATCACCACTTTTATGATTTTTGAGTAAATGCAATCACCATAAATAAAAAGCTAACATTAGGCTAGTCCAGTTAGGTCCTGTTTGAAAAATACCAAAGTTACCCTTTCACCCATTTTAACCAAAGCCTCAAGTTAGCCTTGCGTCTCTTGCCTCGTTAAACTTTGACTTTGTAGCGATGCCCTTCCCAGATCTCAGCAATTACTTAGGTTCAACACCCAAATTTAACCAGAACTTCCTATTATTTATGAGCATGAGCACTGTAAAGGCAATATTATAATATGAAAGTGCAGTTATGTTCATTTATCCAGCAGATGGAGCTCTTCTGTTACTCCAAAAGAAAGTTTTGTTGTGAGACTGATGCATTAAAAGAGGACTAAACTGTGATATTGTCAGCCTACCCACAATGCAACTCAACCGTAGACAGTGTGTTTGGCTAGTAGTGGCTAATGTTGCTCATGATGTAGCCTCAACATTGTGAGCCTCAAGAAGAGATGAGGAGCGGGTCTGGTAAGCTCACTTCTTCATACTTTCATGCCCCGCGATCTTTTCTTTTTCAAAGTTTTAGACTTCAGCTACAACTGCTAGTGTTCAGTAGATTTCAGACAGGAGGTGATTAGCTTAGCTTTGCACAAAGACTGAAAGCACAGGGGGGAAGCTAGCATGACTCTTTACAAAAGTTTTTAACTCTTTTCTTTTAAAGAAAGTGAAAGATCTTAAGACTAAAGAAACAAGATATGTGTTAATTTGTACACTTTAGAGGCATTGGTAGGTGTACTGGTATATCTATGCTATGCTAAGCTAATTGCCTCCTGGTTCAAACTCTACTGTAATTATAAAGACTGGAAGCATGGGAGAAAAGCTAGCTTTCTGCCATTTTACAAAAGTTTGTAACTCCTTAAAACCATAACCTATTAATTTTGAAAATTTCTTTTAGTTTGCAAACCAAAGAAATGAGACGTGTAAATTAGCGAGTTTTAGATGCGTTAGTAGGTGTGTATCTATGCTATGCTAAGCTAATTAGCAAACTGTATGGTCGATTAATATAAAAACTGGAAGCATAAAGGCTGGAAGCATGGGGAAAAGTTTACAAAAGTTTGTGTCTTCTTAAAACCACAGCTTGTTATTTTTGAACATTTGTTAGTTTGCAGACTAAAGAAACAAGATATGTGTTTATTATTGAGCTTCAGAGGTGTTTGAGCCAGTAGGCAATTAGCTTAGCTTTGCATAACGACTGGAAGCATGAGAATAGGTAGCCTGGCTTTTTACAAAAAATTGTAAGATCTTAAGACTAAAGAAACAAGATTCAGTATGTGCTAATTATTGAGCTTTAGAGGCATTGGTAGGTATATCGGTATATCAATGGTATGCTAAGCTAATCATCTCCTGGCTCAGGTTGTATGGGTGATTACCATAAAGACTGTAATTATAAAGACTGGAAGCATGGAGGAAAAGCTAGCTTGCAAGCTCTTTACAAATGTTTGTAACTCCTTAAAACCATTAATTTTTAACATTTCTGTTAGTTTGCAGACACAAGATGTGCAAAATGGTGAGCTTTAGATGCGTTGGTAGGTGTATATCTATGCTATGCTAAGCTAATCGGCATCTCTCAAACTGTATGGGTGATTAGCATAAAAACTGGAAGCATAAAGGTTATGATATGATATATAATTTAGTTAGGATACCTGGAGAAAACTAGCTTGCTGGCTCTTCACAAAAGTTTGTATCCCCTTAAAACCATAACCTAAATGTTTTTTTGTTTTTTTTTTTACATATCTGCTTGTTTTCACACTAAATATGTGCAAATTAATGGCTCAAATTCTGTACTTGGAGTTTGAGCCAGGAGGCGATTAGTTCAGCTTTGCATAAAGACTGGAAGCACAGGGAAAAGGCTAATCTAGCTGACTTTACAAAAGTTTATAACTCCTTAAAATTATGGCCTATTATTTTTTAAAACATGTCTGCTTGTTTGCAGCCTAAAGAAACAAGATTTGTGTGAATTAGTGAGCTTTAGAGCTAGGTGTATATCTATGATATGCTACGCTAATCGCCCTGTGGCTCTAGCTCATTATAACTCAGACATGGGGACTGATCTTCTCATCAAAAAGCAAAAAAGCAAATAGTTGTATTTCCCAACATATGGAACTATTTATTTAAAGGGGAAAAAAGATACAAATCTTGGATAAATTAGTGGAGACGTCGTAACTTTAGATGGTTCCATACAGCTCAAGGAAAACTGCAATACTCGTTGCAGAAGCTCCAGTTTTACAGTATTTTTTCCTATTTGTGAAGGGCTAATGCTGTTCACTTGTTTTATTTTACAGTAGATGGCGCTCATCAGTCACTCACAGTCAAAGACAAAGTGTGAACTGGTCTGGTGGTGTAAATGTCACCTGATGATCTCGCCACTCAAACTTCCACACTGCATGGCTCCACACTCCAGAGCCTTACAGAATTATGGGTAAATCAATGTTGCTTCTGTCTGGCCGCCTTGTTGTCGTTGGCAACCCGGTTGTCATGGTAAACTGTCCAGACAGTGAGCCACTGAGTTGCAGGCAGGTCGGACCCACACAGGAAGTGTTAAAAAGCGGGTGTGACGCCAGCTCAGCGGTGACTGTGTTTGTCCTAAAGAGAATATGGTTGATGAGGTGCTGGCAGGCACGTGTCACAAACATATATTAATAGTAAAGCTGCTGCTTCAGTACACAGTTGTTTGACCTGAATGTGATAGGAATAATTTATTTTTTGGTCATTTTTATGTTCTAACTGTTTGGGGATTACATGTTATTATGTGTTCTTTGAGTGTAGGACTTGTTCTTTAAAACTCGTCTTAACCCTTTAGGTAAATTTCAAAACACATAAAGTCAACTCATGATAATAAGTCAATGGAGCATTTCTTGTTACAGTGCATGGAAAACCAAATCCAGCTGTCCTGTCCATCAGGCTCCGCAGCCGACACTCCAGCCAGACCCGGGGCTGTGAAATTAGCTAATCTCCTCACAGGAAGCCCAGCAGGAGCAGCTGTTGGACTGGAAAGCAACTGGAAATGCAGCAGTAAGAGCGAGAATATCGGATCTGAATCCATTGTGTCCGCTAAGTGTTGTGACTGTGACCCTTACATTCCGTTCTTTAAGCGTCCTGTAATGTTGTGATCTACAATATTTCCGTTAATCTACAGTGGCTGCTTGTGAGCAGAGCCCACACTTGATGTCACCTAAATGTGTTACAAATAGAAAAGTATTATGAAATAACTGCGATGGTTAAACCACACACATGATCCCAGTATGTGACATTTTGATGGCGTTTCTCCTAGATCCAAAAGTGATACGTTTTGAGTTAGGGCTGTGTTGGCAAAAATCTGGCCTTGTGATACATATCATGATACAGGGGTTGTGAATAAAACGATAACCTAATTTTAGTATTAGTATAAAGAACACACCACCATATGCATAAAATCAGAGTAAAAAAAGATATTTTTTGTGCAATGAATCATAGTCCCTATAACATCCAATATCTTGGCACTACTGTGAGAGGGCACATATACTGAGGGCGCATATCCTCAGTAGTCCTCAAGTACTGACTGAGTTTGTCTTTCCATGTAAATTATGAATTAAAATCAATACATTGTTTTTGAGAATCAATACAGTATCACAAAACATAATATTGTGATATTTTATTATGTCCAAAACCTCAGTATGAAACCACTCTCACTCACTCATCGTCAACAGCATATCCAGGGTCGAGTCATGGGCCAACAGCTCCAGCAGGGGATCCCAAACTTCCCTTTCCCGGGCCACATTAACCAGCTCTGACTGGGGGATTCCGAGGCGTTCCCATACCAGTGTGGAGATATAATCTCTCCACAGTCCTGGGTCTTCCCTGTGGCCTCCTCCCAGCTGGTCATGGTTGGAACACCTCCCTAGGGAGGCGCCCAGGGGGGCATCTTTACCAGATGCCCGAACCACCTCCACTGGCTCCTTTCAACGGAAAAGAGCAGTGGCTCTACTCTGACTCCCTCATGAATGGGTGAGTTTCTCACCCCATCTCTGAGGGAGACGCCAGTCACCCTCCTGAGAAATCCTATTTCAGCTGCGTGTACCAGCGATCTAGTTCTTTCAGTCATGACCGAGCCCTCATGACCATAGATGAGAGTGTGAATGAAGACTGACCGGTAGACCGAAAGCTTTTTATTCCGGCTCAGATCTCTTTTCAACGGTGCGGTAAAGCAAACATACGTAATACCGCCCCCGCTGCTCTGATTTTCCAGCCAATCTCACGTTCCATCATCCCCTCACTCATGAACAAGACCCCGAGGTACCTGAACTCCTTTACTTGGGGTAAAGACTCATTCCCATTGACTCATTCAGTATGAAACCAATAGTACGTAAATTGCATACTATTTCTGGTGAAATACTACAGTATGCAAACACTGGACAGTACAGCAGCATAAATATCCCACAATGCAATGAGGTAGTAACAACAGCATTCGTAACAGATGCTGATGCATAGCTCTGTGGCATCGATACCATTTCAATTTAAATCTAAGTATCAGATTTCACTTTGCAAGGCATTATGTAGTTTTTAAATTAAGTCAGACTGTTGCTTTGGTCCCATGAGGTTGGCACTGGTTACCATGGTTACACCTCTCCAACTGGCAAGGAGGCTCTTTGGAAGTGACGACGCTCAGAGCGTCCAAAAAGATGCATACCACTCTTTAATCACACAAAAGCATGTTGGACGATATATGCATTGGGTATGTAGTTCATAGTATATGATTTCAGACACAGCCCTTGTCTATGCTAAGCTAAGCTAGCAGCCTGCTTCCTGTAACTTCACATTTAGTGAGAGCAGTATCTCATCTAACTCTGCAAATCTGTTTGTATAAGCGTGTTTCCCAAAATTTCAGATTACAATCTATTTCATCAGGCTGCTTGAAAATAATTTATCCCATCAAGTTAAGCAGGTCTTGTATTTTCATTCTTATTGCTTGTTATAGAGTCTACACTGATACCCTGCATTAGTTAGAAGACAAAGGCACAATTTCCCTATATATTCAAAGGACAATATATTCAAGCCTTAGAGAATAATGCAAACCCGTTACATAATTGTGGCCTATAAAAGGAAAAGAAATAAAAACATTCAGATTTAATCAAAACGTAACACAGTAGACTTTGGACCTCATTGATGTGAAGGTTAGGGTAAAGATTTTACTCTTTAAGTGGAAAAACTGCTATTAAACCTGAGACTCCCAGTCTTAAATAGGTGCTACATACCAAAATGTCATGAGTGTGGAGTTTAAATGGAACCTCTTAGTTTTAATCCAGTGCAGGTTTAAATGTCATGCCTCAGTCCTTTTCACTCAGAAAAGAGTCAAAACAATGAATCTTTGTTGATTTTACGAATTTCTTTCCATGAAAATTAACAAATGTGACAATATATTGACGCACAATATGAAGCTTTGGCCAACAGCACTGTTTTTTCGAAATCCATACTGGTCAAAACCTCAGGAATCAATCTCTAAACATTGTCTGAGAAGTTATGAAAGCAGGCCACTGTTCTGTCCCAGTCTGAGCAGGGTTTCCTCGTCTTCAAGGCCTGGTGAGTGTTGTGTAGATGGGCTGCTCCCAGCCAGAGGGAGGACTGTGTGGAGGTGCTGCCAAGGCCAGGCTGTTGATGACAGGTGCAGTGTAAGGCCTGCGAGAGGGGTGAAGGTACGGGTACTGATACAGACTGGTGGGGTACCCAGAGAAGGCGCTGTAGAAACTGGAGCTCTGGAGGTCAGTGTAGTCGGATTGGTTCATGGAAGATGTGGAGGAACCCAGGGAGACGTACTCTGGTTGTGGCGGTGGCGGAGTGGAGGAGGAGGAGCCGCTGTAGTGACCTGGGCTCATCTGCTCCGTTTTAATCTGAGGCTTTTGACTGGTGGTGTTCTCGATGGGGAGCCTGTGTGTGTCACGACTAGTAGAGGATGACGGCATTCCGTTGGCCCCACTTTTGGGTGTCCAAGTGTGGGAGTGAGAGTGGATGCTGGGCAGGATGAAGGATCCAGGAGGGTTGTTATGTCCGTGGCTGCTATCTGGCGGGGTTAGGAGAGTGGAGCCATGGCTGTTGGGAGGAAGGTACTGGTCGAACTCGTGAACGTCGAATCCATCGATGGTGCCGATGACGTCGGTGCTGAGCTCTGAGATGTCCACGTTACTAAAGTCGATGTTCTGGCGGCCGGAGGGGGGGCGGAGCCGGTGCTGTCCACAAGCCGCTGGCCCTCGTGTTTGTTCCCCATGTGGAGGTCGGTTTTAGGGGTAGTGGGAGGTGTTGGGGGTCCATGGGACTGACCTGGAAACCAAAATCAAGGAAGAACCAGTCAATAGTTCTATTCTGTGGCAATAAAATTTGCTTGTAATACACTCACTGATGAAAAGTGTATTATCTCACCTGTCCTGTCTGGATGGTAATGATGGTGCACTTCCCCCATGCCAGCCAGCCTGGCAACCCCTGGTTCGGTCTTATACATGCCCTGCTGCTGCTGCTGCTGCTGCTGCTGGACCAGTCCGGGTCTACAGTCCCCCTGTCCCGGTTTGGTACTCTTGCGTCTCCGAGGCTGGTACTTGTAGTCCGGATAGTCTTTCTTGTGCTGCATCCTCAACCTCTCGGCCTCCTCGACGAAGGGACGCTTCTCTGTTTCAGAGAGAAGTCTGAGGAAGAGAGGAATAAGTCAGTGGATTGTGGAAGGTCCTTTTAAACAAGTACCTAGGCTATGTATTGAATCCAAAATGGATGCACATGTTGCCATTTGTTCTGTGTTTGGGTCTGCTTTTATGAAACCACTAGATCGGCATTTTGCCCGTAGCCATCTTGATGACACGAAAGGGTGGAGCTAAGTACAACTGAATGCTGAATAAGACATTTTAGGTGACCAAAAAGGTTATAATTAACTTTCACAAACTGAAAACACACTGTGAAAAGGATAAAGTTAGAACATGAAAAGGCAGAAAAAAAAAATCTGACTGGACAACATCATGGTAGCAATCTGTCAACCACAAGGTAGCCACGCCCTAAAGCATATCCTTCTTTATGGTCTATTTGAGACCATAATTTACTAAATGAACATCATGCTGCATTGATGAAGACTTGAAACTGGCTATTGAGACCATAAACTCATGTTTACAATGTTTATTGAGGTAATTAATGAAGTGAGAAGTAGGTTCATTTTCTCATAGACTTCTATACAATCAGACTCTTTTTTACAACCAGAGGAGTCGCCCCCTGCTGGCGATTATAAAGAATGCAAGTTTACTTTTGCATTGGCTTCACTTTCTGGATCCTGGAGTTGCCCACTGGTTAGAATTCTCTATAATACCAGACAGGAAATGACAAATTAAAATAATACTTACTACTGAGTTACATTTTGTGCACTTGAAAAGAAATTACTCCACTAGAATTCAAAAATAAATATTGTAATTTTATCTTTGCAATCATATCACCTATGATGAGCTACTAAAGTATGATGCCCACCTCACTAAAATGCTACTTACACATTAATGCATCGGTAATAATAATAATCAACAGTATAATATCACACACAGGGTCTATTTTCTGTATTATGTGTACTGTTACTTTTGGGTACTTTGAGTACATTTAGCTAATAATGCTCACATACATTTACTCAAATGACATATTTACTGCAAAGTAACGATGTTTTTCTATTGTATATGCTATATTGCATAGCTCCAGTACCCACCGCCACAGTTTGCCCAGCGTCTTGCTGAGCTCAGCGTTGTGCAGATGAGGATATTGGTCCGCCAGCTTCTTCCGCGCAGCCTGCGCCCAAACCATGAACGCGTTCATCGGCCGTTTCACGTGAGGCTTGCTCTTCAGCCCTCTCTCCCCTTGAGAGGGCATCGGTACCAACGACCAGTCGTAACCTTTCAACACTTGCGACACCGCGTCACGGATGCAGGCGGGGAAGCGCTCAACCTCTTCAGCGCTTCTCTCCGGTTTGTTGTGCGTAATCCCGGGCGGGCGCGCCGCCTCCTGTGCATCGGACCCCGCTGGAGAGGTCGGGGACTCTGAATCTGATCCATGCTGCTGGGACATGGAGCTGTCGCTCCCTGCTGCTGGACTGCGCGGATGGTCTGTCAAGGACTTCTTCTCTTCTGGCATTCTTGGCGGGTAAAAAGTTTCTAGATGGTCCGAAGCCCGAAGAACTCTCCAAATGCGTAAATGCGCACGGCTCTGTAGGAGACTTTTTCACCCCGAAATCAAATAAAATCCCAAATATCTTGTCCTGAAGTATTCCTTTACGCGTCCTCCGTCACAGCCAGGCAACGTTTGACTGGCCAATCTCTATTTTCTTTTTAGTACATTAACTCTCTGTGGTACTTGCTTCTCTCCACCCCTCGTGTCCTATTGGCTTTTGCAAAGTTTTACAAGCATAGTTCCTCAGCACCAGTTCCTCCTAGCTGGGCATAACAGAGCAGGAGGAGGCCCATAATTGCTGATAGTCGATCATTCTATTTAGACTTTAAAACAACTTGTGGGATGGTTCAGGTAGTCTACACAATAAGAGTTAGACCTATGGCTGGGTTTGATTTGTTTGCCAAGTATTCTACTTGTAAGACAAGATAAGATGAACCTTTACTAATCCCCGGAGGGAAATTCGGGGTACTGTACTGTAAGTCACTCTCAAATGATAAATCATATAGCCTACTTCCTATTTCTATACATTTATCTGACGCAAGAGTGACTATTTTGATTTTGAATGTATCATAAGATCATACATCATTTTACACTAAACAGCCGAGCAATGTAAACCGAACTTCAAAGTAGCTACAGCTAGTATAACATTAAAATGCTGCTTACATCTGAATACATAATAATATTCCAATAACATAACATGTTCTAGTTTTGATACACAGCTCTTAATACCTGTTCCACCAGTATAATAAAAATAGTAGTAATAATACTAATACTAATACTAATACTAATAATATAATAACAGTACTTGTTATTACTATTATTATTTTATACATTTTTACCCTGCAAGGTAGAGATAAGTTTTCACATTTTCGTATCTTGTCAATTATTCTTATTTTGAATTATTAGTCTCTTATTTATCTAGCTGTTATTGTTTTTAACTCTTTACTGTGAGGCGTCTTCCGTATCTGTTTCACAACTTTTCACATTTGTTTTTCAGCTATGTTTTTTTAATTATTCTCAGATTTATCCAGCTATTATTATTCTTACTCATACTACTACTACTACCACTACCACTACTACTACTACTACTACTATTATGACAATGACGTGTCTTCCACATCTAATTTGTCACAGAGACAACTTTTCATATTTGTTTTAAAATTATGTTTTTTTGAATTATTATTCTGTTATTTATCCAGCTCTTATTTTTTACTCATACTACTACTACTACTGCTACTACTCATATTAATAGTAATGACGTACTTCCGCGTCTGTTTCGTCACAGAGATCACTCATTCACTCAATCACTAACTTTTCATATTTGTTTGTCAATTATGTTTTTTTAAATTATTATTCTCTAGTTATTGGCTATTATTTTGTGCTACCACTACTACAACTACTACTACTACCCATAATAATAATAATAATAATAATAATGCACTTCCGCATCTGTTAAATCACGTGACCGTGAGGCCAGTCAACATGGCGTCGACCGGTGACAGTTCGGAGAGCTCTGTGAGGAAAAGACGCGTCGAGAGCAGAAAGACGGAGACACCGTGTGCAGACAGCAGTGAAGAACATGGAGCAGACAACAGCAAAGACGCGGAGAAAGAAAAGAGACCCGAGTCGCTACAGACTGGGACTTACTGGCTCACTCGTATCGTGCTGCTGCGCTCCGTCGCCTTTATTTACTGTAAGCATGTTGACGTTCAGTGGTGAGGCTTCCATTCGCACTGAGTCCTCCACGCTGAAGCCAGAAACAGTCACTGTTTTGTTTATAGCAAGCTAACAGCAAGCTGTTTTTGTTTATAGCAAGCTAACAGCAAGCTAATAGCAAGCTAACAGTTAGTTTAGCTATTATACTTTTAGTGTTGCTAGTGTCTAACTGTCTCCATTTGTTGCCTTAACGCTTACTCTTTGTCTTTAAAACCCACAAAGTAGCATAAACACCTTAAATGAGTTATTTAAGTTACTGGTGGAACAGTTGCCTTTACCCATGTTCTGCAACGACAGAGTACCAGTGCACAATTTAATATGCGTAAACAGCTTTACAGTAATTTCGTGACACTTGTAGGACTGTAGCATCAGTATTACCAGTGGTAACTAATGCAAATGCTCATTTTCATTATCTTTCACAGTTAATTAGATATTTTTATCTCGGTAATGTAATAATATTCCTATGTAAATGTCCTGCATTTAAATATTAATTCTGAACCTATTCAGTAAAAAGTAAAACTAACTCATTAGATAGCAGAATGACTATTTCAGTGTTTATTCATCTGTTCACTTGGTCATATGCAATGTCAGTATTCGGCACAATATTACCATTTTATAATTCATGTTCATGTGCAATAATGTGAACCACTAATTCAGTCTATTTTTTTTTTTTTTGAATTTTTTACTGTTTAGTAATTATATCTTTATTCTTTACTTGCTTATTTATTAGATCTTGATTTTTACTGCTTCCTCTTGTTGTTTGCACTGTGTTCCTTTGCAGCTGTGATCCTGCAACTTTCCCCACTGTGGGACGAATATAAATTATTTTCTACTATGATGATTACTGACACAACAATCATAATCTGCATGTTTCTGTAGCTGGTCAATGTGGATCTAATCTTTACTGCTTTATACTGTATGTTGTTGGGTGGTTTCATAAGATAAGATAAGATAAATGATCAGATGAACCTTTATTAATCTCCGGAGGGAAATCCATAGCAATACGTCATACTGGTCTCAACCTGTGGGTGACAGTAAAATGTAGGTTTGTAAAAGGCACAGTACTGTCCTCTTTATTGTAATGGAGAAGAAGTATAAATAGACATACTCAAGTCAAATGCAAGTACATTCAAATTGTACTTGAGTGCAGTACTTTTGTGTTGTTTTACTGGTTAGCATCAAATTCTATTTGTTTGCTCCTTTATCCCCTGTTGTCTCCTCTCTTTTTCTATAGTCGTGGCATTCAGCGTTGCTTACAACCAGAACAAGCAGCTGATAGGCGAGCATGGCCTGATGCCCTGCAAGAAATACCTCAACAGCGTGAAGCGCTACGTGGGGGGAAAGATAGGCATGGCGGCCTTCGCGTACACGCCCTCCATCCTCTGGCTCTTAGACTGGAGTGACATGGATGCCAACCTGGATGGGATCGCCCTGATGGGGATGGCGCTGTCTGCCTTTGTCTTTGTGATGGGAATGGCCAATATGGTGATCATGGTTACCCTGTGGGTGCTTTACCACTCCCTGGTCAGTGTGGGACAGCTTTGGTGAGTCTGGGATATCTACTTAAATATATACTCACATACAACTGGGATTACATACATGTATATGTAAATGACAAATTGTGTTACAAGAACCTGATATATATAAAATTTATCAAAATAAAACAGTCTTATTCAGCTTTTAAAAAGTCCTTACTATTGTTGAAATTTTGTGCTTTTATTCCCTTATATCATAGTGATCTTTTAAAGCTGCACTAATAAAAATTTTATACATTAACAAGCGTGAAAGGGATTGCTTGTATTCATGAACCCACAGTGCATTATCAGCCAAATTTGCAGCTGTTTGGAGCCTTTTAGTCTATTTTGGATCACTGTTTTAGTTTCTTGGCCTGCAACTCTACTGTCTTCAGCAATGTTTCCAGCCACAGAAGGCAGCTATTTTCATCAAAAAAAGCTCAGATAAACCCACTGCACATTAATTGCCCAGCAGACAACAGCAGACAAAGAGGCAGAGTTGGTGGAGACCAAAAACAGCTAAAAAGAGAGTAAAATTTGGACTTCCATTCATTAAGTGGACAGTGACACACCTCCAAATTAATGCTTATATTGCAACTCTGTGTTTGCAGTATGTATGAACAGGCATTTTAGGCTTATTCCCCTGTTCCTGAAGTGGCCATAAAGGAAAAGAGTCACCAGTTTTGTCAAATTTAGTTTATTATAGCTCTTTCATCCTAATCCCTTGGTTTTGGTACCCTGATCATATATTTTAAAGGGTACCTATTATGCTCATTTTCATGTGCATACTTGAATTTTTAGTTTCTGCTAGAAAGTGTTTACATGCTTTAATGTTCAAAAAACACTTTATTTTTGTCATACCGGCTTTGTTGCAGCACCTCCTTGCTCCATCTGTCTGAAATGCTCTGTCTCTAACCAGCTTTGTTCGAGTAGAGTCGCTGGGCAGGTGTTATGCACATGTTACTTGATGACATCACCACGTTACAGAAGAAAAGGTGGGACTTAAAGCGTGGCGTTTCAGGCTGTTCAGGCGCAGTGTTTCTGTGGGGGAGAGTAACGTCCTCTAACTTTTGTAGCTTTGCAGAGCTTTTACATGCACAAAAAATATAATACACCAAAGGAAAGGTGAAATAGCACAAAAGCATAATAGGTCCTCTTTAAAGATGGCCATGCACACCCTTGTCATCCCATGCTTAAATCCTAATTGTATTAAAAGTAGCATAATAAGTTGCTTTATTTGCCATGATGAGATATGCGAATAATCTTGAAAGGACTGGTTTACCATAACAAATTTAAAACAACTTTATGAGATTATAAATCATCAGTGTTGTATTTCCAGCTTGTTCTGCTGCCCCCAAATGGAAAAACACCCAAACAAATATTACTGCTTTAAATAAATTCTAGGTATTTCTTTTAAATCTTTTACTTTAAATGTCAAAGGATTTATAATTTTTCTTATACTGAGGTGTCCTTTTTGTTTTTTTCTTTTTCTAGGTACTCCTTCGGTAAGTGAACTTCACTGTCGACGTCAGTTTTCAACCTTAACACAAAATCCAGGACTGCTTCCATTGTTCCTCTGCACCAAATAGAAGTGGATTTGAGGCAAAGCATTAATGTGAGACACTTAGGTTTGGATGTCATTTTAGTTTGTTTATAGTGAAACCGATGTGGTTAAGTCTCTCAAACCCAATCTGAAAGTGAGCTGACCTCTTTTGACACATCTGATACAAGGAGGTTTGAGATTTCTCGATTGTTTACAGACAGTTAATAGGTTAAAACACAGTCACAGACAGAATGACGGTTCACTGATGTGCAGTATCGCCTCCTTACTTGGTGAACCCAATAAACTGTCATGAATGTAATAATAAAGAGGGGGAGGACAGAAAGGAAAAAAAAGTATAAATAGGAGGTTGTATGTAGGGCTCCGGCCCAGATAAGTGGCGAGGTCAGTGGCAGCTCTGTGATTGCTTAATGACACTTTGTAGTCAGAGACGCCAGGCCAATGTCTGTGGTCGGGAGTTGTGGCTTCTGTTTTGTTTTGTTTTTTTTAACTTTTTTTTTTCTTTTTCTCTCACTCTCACTGTCTTTCACCCTCAAGTGTTTTCTTTTGGACGTATTATCACCCTTTAGCTGACAGTGCAGCTTTAAATCTCCTCCGATTGTTCCCAAGTCTGGAGGTCTATTAGGGGCATTAGTCTCTGGAATATATGCCTCACAGACATTGGTCAGTCCCTTGAAAAACTCAAATACTAAGTTAAGCAACCGTTGCATAAGGTCATGTGGAGCTTTTGACCATATAACATGTCTTCATCAGATGAGGTTTGCTTAGTTGTCATCAAACTGCACATTTCAAACTTTCCATTCTAATCAAGCTAGTATCATGGCTTTAAGGATGACAGTGTTGGTCAGTTGGTCCACCACTGTGGTCCAGACTGAAATATTTCAACAACTGTTTGATAGATTACATTTTATACAGACATTCACAGTTCCATACTGGTTGTGGTGATTCGTGACTTTTCATCTAGTGCCACCAGCAGGTCAGAGTTTTCACTTATTCTGTGAAATATTTCAGCATCTACTAGATTGGTGCAAACTTACAGGCATTCACTTTTTCTACAGGATGTGTCTTAATGACTGATGATCCCTTTTCTCTATCACAACAACACGGTCGACATTTGTAGCTTTAAGCGCAACTGTCGTATGAATCTTACTGACACTAGAATTTAGCTTAAGTCGACATCTAAGTTATCGATTGTATATAAAGATGGAGGACATGACTGCTCCTCAAAAGTGAATTCAAAACATCTCGATCTCCGCCCCCTCCATTTTAGCAGATGGGACATGAGCAAAACTAAAAAATATCAATATAATAAATATCAAATCAGTTTTTCCCAAAGATGGTTTTTCTGATAAGTTTGGTTTTGATCAGTTACTCGATGCTATAAAATGGTTTAACATCATGATTGACAACTTTGACAGATGGTCTGAGTGAAGCAGTTGTGGAGCCAGAGGCTCGGGAATTATATGAGAGAGGAGATGTATCTATAACTTCCCATAACCCTCATAAGTTTTGTCATAGAACATGTCAGTCTGATCATATACTTGTCAGTCTGATCATAAATGTAATAAAAGTTATGGTTAGTTGTGTCTTTCTAGTCAAATAGTGACCGTGGTGCTAACGTAGCAGCTCGGTGGGTCACGCTAGCAAACTGTGGCCATGCTCGCCTCGTGACTGGCTTGAGCAGGTATGGGGCGGGACCTTGATATCGTGGCTCCACCCCACCGATGACTACAGCGCAGACTTTGGCTCCAAATAACATCAAAATCTCAAGATGGCCGCTCCCGTATCTGGGATATTTTGGTACCACATTTGTACAGTGGCAGTGGAGACGTGTCGTCAATCTGTAGTAAATATGCTCGAAATAAGTTGTAAATAAGCACCTGTAGCCATGCTTGAAATGATTAAATCCTTTAATCAGCACCAAACAGTGTTTCCATGTACAAATGAGGCAAAATTACAAAATGAGGCTGTTTCAGAGAGGTTTCTCCACCACTCTTTACCTTATTGACTTATCCTGTTTGCTTACATGACATCTCATTCTAGATGGAGCAACTCGTAGCTGACAAATCTATGTGTGTGGTTTAGCTTGAGTGTTCTGTGTGCAGCTAATAGCATTAATAATTATTTGCTCTTCTGTGGAACATTGTTCCTTCGTTTCGAGCAGAGGTGTCCCCTTCCTGTAAGTGTAAACAAGTACAACCATATTATGAAAACGATCACAATTAATGAAAAATCCAGTCTAAAGTACAACTAGAAGTGCATTTAACTGCAAAATGTGAATTAATTATTCATTCTGACTTGAAACGTTATAAATTCAACGTAATATCCCATAACTTTGGCTTACTATTTCAAAATTTGGACATTATTTACTTAAAATCTGGACTTAATTCCCATAAAAAGTCATAAATATGACAATATATCTATGAATTGAGCCTTGAAAAATGAAAATCTCAGTTTTAGACATATATAGCTTTGAGTCGTATCTTTCAAGTTTTACTCTGCGAGTTTAAGTAATAATTATGACTTTCTATGATGACTAATAATAAATTTGACTTGCTGTCTCATCATTTTGGCTTCCTATGTCAAAATTCTGAATTATTTAAAACTTATATTTGGACATAATTCCTGTTGAAAGTCCTAAATGTGACAAAGTATTTCAGGATTCAGCCTTAAAAAATTAAAATCTCATTCTTTTCTGCAATTTTTACACTTTGCAACTTCATCCAGTGGACCAGTTCTGGCCCTCTGGCCGTATGTTTGACACCTATGATTTAGAGGAGCACTTTTTTTTTTTTTTTACAAATTGACACCGATGATTTGTCCAGGTTGGGAGAGTCAGCTGTTGGAGACAGGGTTCCTGGCCATTTTCCTGTGTCCTGTGTGGACTCTGTCCCAGGTCCCCCGCCGCTGTCCCCCCTCCCTCATCTGCATCTGGACCTTCAGGTGGCTCATTGTTCGCATCATGCTGGGAGCTGTGAGTAAAACACAGATACGTACAACTAGGCTTTGCTGCATCTCTCTGACTACCTGAACTAGAGAGTACGACTGCTTTGACAGAAAACAACAAAAAATAGCAATGAGAACATTTTTGCTTTTAACTTCTCGTAACGGCTGTTTAACTTGTCAAACACAATCAAATTTAACTGATTGGAGTTGACTCAGTTCATTGCCAGCAGCACCTTGACTAACACATTTCCTGTCAGGAGACCCTACATGACAGTGATAACATTCCTCTCTAGGAGGAAGCAGAAATTCAAGCAGAAAGGTATGTACCGTGCACATACACACACCTGAATACATCCAGCAAGCCAACATGGAGAAATAAAACCATTTTGAAACGGTATGATTCCCTGGGATATTCCAGTGTTTGTCCTCCTCATTTTAGATCGTTACTTTTGGAGCAGTGCTTTGCTGTAAAACACTGCCAGTATTTAGAAATCCAACCCAAATATATGGTCGACTAAACAACATGTCTGGTTGTTTGACAGTTTCCATGGTGAATTTTAGACCACCGGCTCAGTTTTATCTGTCAATCACTGCAGTTGCAGGGTTTTTCCTATTAGGACCATGAAGAGAGCTGAACACAAGGGGAACCACCTCAGCCCTGTTTGACTGTCGAGACCTCATTTCGACGCTAGAATGCTGTTTAGTTGTAAAGTTATATTTCAAACACCTTGTCTGCAGTTATTGTTACATAATTGGTGACTGTAGAAATATCATTTTTACTGAATTATGGTATTTTGGACTGCATTTATGTTCTAAAGAGTAGAAGGAAACGCTATCAGTTGACAAAATTTACGAATTTTGTAATTAAGATTTTTGGCCCATGACATACTGTAATGTTTTTGTTACCAGAAATATTCAGCAAATTTTGAAACAGAAGTCTTGATATTAAAAGTATAAATATTTAAAGCTGCAGTCAGTAGCTTTGAGCAAGTATGATAAGAGTTATTTTGATAAAACTGTGACTATATCCTGACAGTAGCGTGAGACGGATAATCTGTGACAAAAATCATGTTCTTCTGTGTCCTCCTAGTGCTCCTAAAGGCATTTGCAAGATTTCACCAAACCCGAAAGAAAACAACCAATCAGAGCTGAGGGCTCTTTAACACAGCTGTCAGTCACTGCTTGCAAAACTCGTGAACTCCACATCAAACGGTCAAACTCGGAAGCGCTGATCAAATATGAACTAGGATTCTGTTATTGTAATGTCTACATCTCGCCTCGAATGTTTTCAGCAACAAACTGTATATTACTGTACTGTTTAGTTGTAAAATGCTAAAGTTCGCGGCTTCCATGTTCAAAACAATCAAGTGAAAACCAAGCACCGGTCAGAGCCAGCTTTGTCATAGGAGGAGGCAGAGGACTATGAATTTTTTTTTTTTTTTTTTTTTAAACAGACCTGTCTCATGCACTACTTTCACAATATAGTGACAATTTTGTAAAACTAACTTTTTACCATATTTGCTCAGTTACCTGCTGCACTTTTATTGTATCTATCTGTTGTTTATGTACAATTAGCTGCTTATAAATTCAATTAGACATTAACAGTAGTTGGAGACGGTTAGGTTATTTATGTACATGATGTGCAACAACCGATTCATTGACAGAAAATGAATGTGTGACTAATTAAATAATTCAGTCAGTCAGTTCTCAAGCAAACAAAGTCCAAAGAAACTGGAGTGATTTATCAAAATCTGCTGCTTTTTTTTTTTAAATCTTACATTACATTGAATTTGATATCTTTAGGCTGATTGTTGGCCAAAACAAAACATTTAACGGCATCGTCTTTGGCTCTAGGAAACTGTGATGGCCATTTTTTCACTTTTAGCAAGGTGCAGGTTGTAGGTTTAAACCAACTGAAACTTCTCCCGTGTGCCAAACGTGGAGAACTACGGTGGTCGGCGTCCCTATCTAGAACCAGTGTTTGGTTGGTCGGTTCTGGGATACTGTAGAAACATAGCGTCCTGCTCCGATCTGATCTGACCATGTTGGCTCACAAACTGAAATACGGTAAATATTCTGAAATACAATTAGCCAGGGGAGAGCCAAAATGTCGGGCCGATTCATGTGCAGCCCTATAGTCCTTTTTAGTTTCCTTTTCCGTACATATAAATTAGCTTGAGGTTTCAGTGGACCATCAGTGGCTGTAAGATCTGGTTATGCTGTTTGATTTTTATGCTCAGCTGATACATTTTAGTGCCTGTTTAGGTGCCTCAGCCTCTCATCATCTGTCTGTATCGCTGTATTTCCTCAGTATTTTAAAGGTGCAGTGTGTAGGATTTAGCGGCATCTATAGGTGAGGTTGCAGAGTTCAACCAACTGAAAGTTTTCTGATGTGCCAAACGTGTAGGCACATAAGAAAAGCGAAGCGTGGAAATGCTAATGGCCCGGTCTAGAGCCAGTGTTTGGTTTGGTTTCAGCCAGCTGCGTGAGGAGGACCTGCTTCATATGTAGGTAACAAAAACATAATTCTTATTTTCAGGTGATTTATACACAAAATAAAAACATACCTATTAATAGTATATTCCATTTCTGCCCTTAGATCTCCCTAAATGCTACACACTGTTCCTTTAAATGACAAAATACTGGACAAAATAAATGTAAATGAAAATAATCTTTTGCTGCAGCCCTAGCACTGCATGTTTCGGCTTTTTCAGCATAATGATCACCTAATCTGTTCTTGGCAGTTGGCAGCTGTCCAACTTGTTTCCTAGTTTGAATTAAACCCAACATGATACTTAATTGTTGAACAAATATTGTATCACAATTAAAGTGTGTTGATTTTTGATTTTTGAATGTTTGCATTGGTTAACCTCATCCAGTGAAATTAGCAGAAGGTGTCAGTGTACAGAGTATTCAAGAAGTCACCATGAAATATTCAAAATCTGCTGAACAGCGCACTTTTAATCCAATTGGATCAGATGATTCAATTAGGGCGATTTAATCCAAATCTGGGATTTTCACAATGAGATTTTCATTTTTTCTGTAATTTCTAACAGTGCTGCATTCATCCAATACAATACATCCAGAAGTTGGAAAGTTTTGTCAGGAAATCAAATCCAGACGTCAAACAATAAACAAAGGAAACAAGAATGTCACAGACGTTAAGGTTTTCTCTCAACTCCTCAGCTCCATGTCTTTTCCTCATCTTTACCAACTCTGCGTGAGGTGTTTTGTGAAAGTGGGCAATTTTGTATTCCTCGAATTTGCATTTGCGTATACTTCATAAAGACAAATCCATTGCAGATTACATGATAATACATTAGGAGAGCTCCAGTTGTTTGAAACTAGTTACAGTGACTGTTTGTGTAGCAGCTCGGCAGTGTGAACCCCAGTCCAGCTCCTGCTGCAGTCCCTCAGTGTTTGATCCACCCTGGTCACAGTCATTTATCTGTCTGACAGCCTGTGGTTCACCACTGCTCTGTGACTGCTCTGCAGTTTCTGCTTGTGAGGACGACATGGCTTAGTACACGCTTCAAAGGACCCCTCAGTCGTAGGAAATGAGTGGGAGAAGGGGTGCAAGAGCCCACCCATCACGCTTATTGAGTGTATTTTCACGGCACGACTAAGAAATGACCCAAATGGTCACACTCTGGTTACATGTTTTAATCCGTGATGCCGCTTTTTCTGTCCCCACATCATGTTACATGCTGACATGGTGGCATTTGTCACGTCAATATTTGCCTATAGTAGTACTAGGGATGGGCCCATATGCTTGTATACAACATTTACTGATGTTGCATATTTCCATTATTATTCTTTTAGCCAGCTGTTGCTAATAATTCAACACTAATACTGTTTTGCTTTTAAAGGAACAATATGTAGCATTTCAGGGAATCTGGAGGCTCGGTATCAGGGTCTCACCTCAGCCAATCGTGAGCCGAGCACGACCAGAGCTTACTAACATTAGCCACCTAGCTGCTACGTTAGCACCACTGTAGCTGTTTGGCTAGAAGAACACAACTATCCATAATATTGCATATTATTGCATCTTTTCGTTATTATATTTTTAGCCAGCAGTTGCAGTCGTTCAGTACAAATACTAAATATATTTTAAAGGGCCAGTGTGTAGCTCTGTGGGGAATATTAGCAGAAATGAAGTTTAATATCCATAACTATGTTTTCATTAGTGGATTATAAGCTGAATTTAAGAATCATGTTTTCTTTAGCTTAGATTGAGCCCTTCATATCTACAGAGGGAGTGGGTCGTCTTCATGTCCGCCATGTTGCTCGGCCATGTTTCTACAATTGTCCAGAACGGGCAAACCAAACACTGGTTCTAGAGAGAGACTTTCATATTTTTACGTTGAAGATCCCACATAGTTTTCCGACATGCTTGTGAAACTGCGATAACGTGAGCCGCCATCCGACTTCCATTACTCCTAAAGTAGTGTTATTGCTACTTTAGGAGGTGAGTGGCATTACTGGTTTTGCGCTCTGTGGCTCACTTTACCGCAGATTGTAAAAGGGAGGAGTAAGAGAACGGGTGCTCAGTTGGTTGCAATCTGCAGCCACACCACTAGATGCTGCCAAATGCTACAGACTGTCCCTTTAAGACACACTGTCTTTCTTTAGAAAATAAATATAAATGAGTGTTGTGGGGAAAAAAACATAAATATAGAAGGAATCAGATGCTCCTGTATCCTTGGTTACCTTATGATAACAATAGACTCTGCTAAGATAGATAAAGCTCCACCTCATATGAGAATTAATCCCAAATTTCCCTCTGGGGATTAATAAAGGTTCATCTTATCTTATCTTAATTGGCTCATTAGAACAAACACAACTTCCATCACACACAGTGGGTTGCGCAAACATAATCGGTTCCAATATATGGCTGCAAAAATAAAAGCCAGATGACCATATGTTATACTAAACAAGAGTGTTCCCATAGAAATATTTGCCAATTAATAGGTTAATTGCCATCATCAGTGTGTCCATTAGCATAGCTGGATGTGTTTAATGTATCATGCACGTTGTGTTGGGACATTAAGCAGCTGGTGTGATTTTTGCTGCAGCAGCTTGTTTACATCAGCAGCTTGTGCTGGTTAATCAGGTGATAAGCTACAAAAAGTGAGATCTGATTGGGCCATGTTGGCTCACAAAGTGAAATACGGAAAATATTCTGAAATACAATCAGCCAGGGGAAAGCATGTGCATAGTCCTTTTTAGTTTCCTTTTCCTTACAAATAAATTAGCTTGAGTTTTCATTGGACCTCAGAGGCTGTAAGATCTGGTTCTGCTGTTTCATTATTATGATTGGGTGATACATTTTAGAGTGCCTGTTTAGGTGCCTCACCCTCTCACCATCTGTCCGTATCGCTGTGTTTCCTCTTCATTTTAAAGGTGCAGTGTGTAGGATTTAGCAGCATCTATAGGTGGGGTTGCAGATCGCAACCACCTGAAAGTTCCAGTGTGCCAAGCGTGTAGGAGAACTACGGTGGTTGACATAAAAATGTGAAAATGCTGTGTTTGGTTTGTCCATTCTGGGCTTCTGTAGAAACATGGCTCTCTACAAACTGGCCCTGCAGCCTCTGATGGCTCACTCTATTCAATGTGGCTCAATGCTCCAGTGAGTTAATGGTTTCCAGTATGGCCCAAACAAAATATAAATGTGGAAGTATTTTTTTAACCTGTACTAGTCTTTGTGCTGGGACTTCTAATAACAACTAAATATTTAAAACAGGCTAAATGACTTGATAACGGATCACCCAACTTTAGTTGCTAGCAGTTTACTGATAGCATAGCATTTGCTAAATGAAAAATATTGTGGGGAAATATGCATTTGTTCTGGCTTTTTCATCATTACATAAGAAGGTACTGATTTCTTCATCTAGTACAGAGATATGTCCAGAATGTGGTTAGCAATTTCTTAGCTTAGCACAAAGTTTGGTATCAGGGGGAACTGCTAGCCAAGCAAGCTAGTCACTTGGGTTTTGTCCATGTAAGAGTGCTAACCACCGGGAATGTTTAGCATTAATTTTTCCTTAATGAAAACCTATTAGCTGAATCATGTTTAATAAATAATAAAGCCAGTGAATATGGGGTTCTTGATATTTAATTTGTCACAGAATGTGCTGTCTTGGGAAAAAGTACATTTCTTGTGAAGAAACTCAAGTGATTCATTTCTCTGGTTTCCTACTAAATGTTTATGAGCTTCCCGTTTAAAGTGCTGGCATGGCGATTGTGAATTGGATTACACATTTCACTGCTGGCAGGGACATGGATATGAAACACTCCCAACAATTGGAAGTGCAATGCTAGGTGTGGAGTTTTGGGTGTTAACTGGGATTATAGGTAGCACGAGAATGTGTTTTGTGGGTGCAGATCAGATTGGTTTTCCTGTTGCTAAGGCTTTTTGGTTATAGTTTTGCTGGCACGCACACCGGGGTGTTGGTGTTCAACTGGCCGACTGGAATAGGTTCGCCCTGACTGTTATGATTGATATCTGGGCTGAGAGTGATTTTGAGGTGTACAAGTGTAGCTATGATCTTGCTTTACTGCTGCTGCACCGTGGCTTTGACCTATTTAGAAAAACAAAGCATTCCTTTCTTTAACCTAGGAGAGGTTACAAAAACTTCCATGAGAGTCTAAGAGTCTACTTTCTAATGTTCAAGCAGGGTTGAATAAGATAAAAGCTTACAGAACCTGACCAGACCTGAATGATTACATTAGCTCTGTTTGGCTGTCTAACTCCTGGGGGAAATATGTGGCTGTGTAGCAGCTAAATGCTCCACTGTGCTCATCAGCTACTTAAATGCTGTCTGCCTGCTGTTTAGTGCTGCATATGTAGCATACCATGAGTTTATCACAGCGTTTTTGGCTGAGAACAGCGGTCTACTTCAACCGAAAACGCAAATGAGAGCTGTGAGACTGATCCAAAACAGTGAAGCTGCAGGTTGCAAAATCAAAACAATGAGCTGAAAAACACTAAAACGCTATTGGGAATGGAACTGTCGTCGTCAACTGGAGGTTGTCCATTAAGGGTAAGAGTGCCAACCACTAGCTGTTTACTGTAAGTGTCAAAAAGAAGTTGTGAACTACAACCAAAAAAACACTGTGAATGAGATTCAAATCATGAATTGTAGTAGGCTATATATACTATACAGTCAGACACAAAGCTCAGCTGACTTTGTGGGTTTTGTTTTGCTCGATACCGGTAGATTAATTATGCATGTTTAGTAGGGCTGTCAAAATTGGCACGATAATGACGTGTCAATGTAAATTCATTTAAATGTCACTAATTTCTTTAACACATGAACGCAGCATCATATAATCACAGACCTCCGCCAAGGTGCCAGAGAACGATGGCGCCCCCTTCCTCTGCTGAGCTTGCGTTATCATCCATGCGTATTTTTGTTTATGTTGAGATGAGCTGGACGTAGCGGAGCATCGTAAAACACTCCGTTCAAACTGGACAGAAACAAAATAAAACTCACCTAAACTGTCACCGTTACCAAGTGTGCTTTGGTGGAACTCAACTGTAATTTCACCAAGTTTGATGTGAAATAATGACATCTCCACAGCTGTCCCCCCCTGCTCTCTCTCTCTCTCTCTCTCTCTCTCTCTCTCTCTCTCTCTCTCTCTCTCTCTCTCTCTCTCTCTCTCTCTCTCTCTCTCTCTCTCTCTCTCTCTCTCTCTCTCTCTCTCTCTCCATCAACGTGTTGTCAATGTGTCATCAGTTACACTGCTCATGTGTTGTACCCTGTAGTCTTAATGTTTTGGCTGATCAGAATCACTGATTTTGAATCCAGCTCATGATCCGGATCGCCACCAAAATTAAATGGCTTGTCGAAGGTGCCACACCCTACCCCTTCAAAAAATTTCATTCAAATCCATCTCAAACTTTCGAAGTAATCCTGCTAACAGACAGACAGACAGACGCAGGTTAAATCATAGCCTGACGTTATGTTGGAAGGAGACCCTTTGGCCCTTGCTACTCTGCCTCTAAATCTATGTACACTATCCTCCAAAAATGGTGGCACCACCCCAGAAATACCCCACGATTCCCAGTACCTACAGAGCCGAGTGGACCTGCAGAGTCGGATGATAATGATGATAATGATCTGTGAGGGTTTGTCACTATGTGTTGATATTACTTCTTTTTGAACGAAGGATATCCTAGAAAAATACCATACCCATGTCCGTCACAGTGCTGCATCCAAGACCTACTAGCATATAAATGAGGTCCTGCTGTGGTGATGCCACCGTGGTTCCTGTTGCCTTCTTTTTAAAACCCTGTTTTCATTGTCGGCATCTGAGGTTAGGCTTTACTTTGCCAGTCTCTCCCATTCAAATGATGTGGTCTACCTCACGTCATATGCATTTTAGTCAGTCTCGATGCACCTGGAAGAACTTGTGGTCTTTACTTCAGTTGCTTTGGAATGGGCAAAGTTCCTTATTTAGGAAGTCGAATCAGTCTCACCATGACTTATTGGTATAACATGCGGACAAACTTAGTGAAATATATTTGGTATTCTCTTAATTAAATCTCAGTGTTCTTCCTGGAAATGTGCTAAATTCACATCAGTATTCTTTCCCCAGGCGTCTGGGCTCTGTTTATGTCAAGGTCTGCATATCGGCTTGTAATTGATGACATTTCAGGATCTCATGACTGAATTGGATTATCGGCAACATCTTCGGCCGCATCATCTAAACAGCCAGCAGCAGTAGTCAACAGCCGAGCTCATAATCAGAGTGAAATGTCTTGTTTTTTCTAAATCTGGTTAGAGAAGTTAGCGGATGATTTTTTCCGCATTCCATGTGGCGGGCTGGTGTGTCAATATTGACAGTCCCGTGTCCTGAATAGCTTTACTTAGTTCATTTGGTGAAAAACAGGCTTGGAGCAGAGGACACATCCAGTCTTTCCTGATAAATTCTGTGAGCAATTTATCTTTCTTCATGTATTTATCTTTCTTCATGTAGCTCCATACATCTGGATTTTAGGTCGTGTTCAGTTCCTAACACCCTGTATGGTCAGATTTATTGCTGCTTTTTGCTTGTCTCCATGTGTAGCTCTCTGTAAGAGGGACATCTGTGCAGCTGTTAGGTCAGAACACCTCATGATGTGTTCAGATGGCAAGCAAATTCGATTTGTCCTTTTATAATTGGTGTGTAAGGCAGACCGTCCACTTTGTGGTGTACAGGTGACTGAAACTGGATTTGTGTGTTTAGAGCTGGTGCGGGAATACGTAGTGAAGAAAAGTGGTCAACAATATACTTTCCTCAGTGAGATTATCTTTCAAGAAGGCCTCATATGTGACGGCAGAATTAACCCTTATCACCGATAAGGGCTGCTAGATTTATGTCATTACTCTTAATCCTGCTACTAACCATGCCTTGGCATGAGGACACTGTTTCTATAGTAACAGCATCCTCTGAGGAGGAGCAGAGGAGAAAAGTGGTGTAAATATAAGTGTAGGTTTCAGTTTGTTTCTGAATAGACGCTACAGCTCCTCAAGACCCGAGTAAAGTAAACAAACTCCCCTGTGCTCCCCGACCACGGTCTGGAACATTTGAGGCTGTGGGCATGTTCGTAATTGTCATGGGATGCACGCTCGGTCTGGAATGTTTATTAAAAGTAACACAAACCATCGCCTGTCCACTGAGTGTTGGCGACCAAAATAGGACAATAACACTTGAGAAATCCAGAACAACAAACTGTTGAGAATAGCAATAATCATATTATTGGATTTATTAAATCAAAACGGTCCTCAAATATTTGTCTCAAACATGGCTAAACCGTGTCATGTGATGTGCTGTTTCAGTGCACTTTAAGAACAAATTTTACTGGAACCAGTACAGAAAATTGCAGATGAACATTTAATATCCTGGATTTCACATTACAGACGCCGCCGACTGTCCCTTTAACAATGTGGCCGCCATTTAGCACGTTGAACACAAGTCTTGCTTCATTCCATTGCTGTAATTCTGAGGGCACAATATAGTAGACAGTAAATATGGTGCACTATGTTGTAAACAGGGACGGATTTCAGACACAGCCTTAATTTTCTTGTTTTTTTTATTTCCTCTTATGGCTCCATCTCTTTGCTCTTTCTTCTTTTCTCCCTCCGTCCCTCCCTTTGAGTCCCTCCTTTTTCAAAGGAGCTATATGGTTAAGTCATCCTGTTTTATAGGCAAGAGAGCACAAACCAGATCAAGCATATGTCTAATTTAAATGAGCACTTTTTTTCCATGTTTTGTCTGTGTTTTCGTCCTAGAACTTTAATCTTTTCACAGTGTGTTTTCAGTTTGTGATAGGTAATTGTAACATCATCTAATCATCTAAAAATGTCTTATTCACCCTTTGATTGAATGGAGGAGTGTCATAAAAAAAATATTTGTAAAAAAAAAAAATAAGAAAACAAATTTGGGCATATAAAGATGAATAAATAAAAAAATAATTAAGTTAATAAAAAAAAGGTGGAAATACAAAGAAAAATAAATAAGATACGTGCAGAAGACAAATAATAGAATAAATTAATGAAAAGCAATTTGTTCACAGATTTTTTAAATATATTTAAAATATATATCATACATAATATATATGTATTTATTTGCATTTAAATCAATCTGTTTTCTGTATTTTGTAATTATTTTTTATATAATCTCATTCAGGGCTGCAGTGGTTAGCGCTGTTGCCTCACAGCAAGAGGGTCGCAGGTTCGATTCCGGCTTTTCTGTGTGGAATTTGCATGTTCTCCCCATGTAAGTGTGGGTTTTCTCCGGGTACTCCGGCTTCCTCCCACAGTCCAAAGACATGCTGTTTAGGTTAACTGATGACTCTAAATTGCCCGTAGGTGTGGATGTGAGCGTGAATGGTTGTCTGTCTCTATGTTATCTGTCTCTATGTGCCCTGTGATGGACTGGCGACCTGTCCAGGGTGAACCCCGCCTTCGCCCTATGCCAGCTGGGATCGGCTCCAGCCCCCCCGCGACCCCTAACGGGAAAAGCGGTTGACGATGGATGGATGGATAATCTCATTCATTAATTTTCATTCCTTTTATTTTTCCTTTTTTTTGTGTCCCATTTCCACAAGTTCCAAATTGTCAATCAAACTGATTTTGGGCAGCCTTTCCTGCCCAGGCTGAGTAGTCAGCGCCTGCATACATACAGTATATACTATTTTCATTTAAAAAAAAAAAAAGTAATTTATATGCAAAAAAATACATATATTTTTAAATGTAGAAATAAATATATACAGAAATAAATTAACAAATAAATGTGAAAATCCATGAAAATGCTTATTATCATTCTTTTAAATTGTATTACATTATCATTACATTATTCTTTTACAGATTCAATACTTTTTATGGTACTCCTATGACTTCATGTATACACCGGGATGAGGGTAAATCCAAATTATTCCTTTAGACCGTTTTAACCACTTATGAGATTTGAATGAGTGCAGTATGTTATCTGATTTTCTGATGTACTGTTGCTTCTTTGAGCGGATTAACATCAATACTCATAAACCATAAACTGTAACATGTTCATATGTTTTCTGTCTTTTTCAGGGTCTCATTAAAATCAGAGGCGACAAATGCTGGAGAGACCTCACCTGCATGGACTACCACTATGAGGTGTGTATACAGAATGTTAGTGTATTCAATGTGTGTGTGTGTGTTCCCTGCACTGTGTCTAGTGAGTTGGCCCGTTACGGTACATGAAGCAGATGATCGTTCTCGATCGCCTGCTCAGCAGCTATGAATTGATTAAGCTGACTAAAGCTTTGTTTATGCCCATGCTAAACACTGTGGCGCGAACTACGAGCATGCACAGAGGCATTTATGCTCAGCACGTTGTTCGTTGCAATATGCCCCGATACGCCAGAGGGTGTAGAAATGAAATATTCTGTAGATAAGCAAGAAGTCAACGAGTGTGACCGGAAAAGAAAGCAGGCTGCCTGGCAGCCATAGTAAACACTAAACTCTGACTTATGTACCACCAAACATTACATTTGTGTACTGTAATTACTACTGTCACTTACCTCCAAGTCAAAATTACTTTCTGTCTTTCGGTGCTTCCCCTTGGGTTGCCATTTTTTTTTTTTTTTTTTTTTTTTTTTTTTAGCTTTTACGAAGTGATTTCTCATATTCTTTCCCAACCTGCAGCAGAAAGCCTCTTCTTTCTCCAGTGTGTTGCCTATTTCTTTTTAAGTACTTGTCATGTGACTGTCCCTGTGGTCTCAATGAACAGAGATTTCTGTACAGGCAAACCCGCTCGACCAGTCTTCCCTCGAAGGCATCCATGTTACGCAGTCAGCGCATAGTTACAAAAATTCAGAGATGGTGTAATTTTCAGGCGTGCGCACCTCGCGCCGGCGTTACTATGGCGAGCATAAACCTAGCTTAACCTTTTCATCAGCTGCTCAGCTTAGCTTGCTGTTTTTCTCAACATTTGGAGTTTTTCAGCTATCTTTCCAATAAGAAGCCTGATACAGCAAAGGAAATTTAGCAGACAGTCCATTAGTTACTACTTTCCAGGAAACCATAATTTGCATAAGGGCTGCCACTTCTGATTGTTCCTCCAAAGAGAAGCTTGAGTTGGTCCACTACGTTAACTAGCTAGTTGCAAATGTAGCAGTTAGGGCAGGGGTACCGTGGGTTTATCACAGGCGGCAACCTCCGGGTCTGAAAAGTGAAGCCAATGTGGAAATGCTTTAAGCTGGCATTGTTTCTAATAGCCAGCAAGGGGCGACTTTTTTTTTTTGCTACAAGAAAAACAAGAGACCCTACTTCTCACTTGATTTATTACCTCAGTAAACATTGAGTTTATGGTCTCAATTGCTAGTTTCAAGTCTTCGTCAATACAGCATGATGTTCGTTTAGTAAATTATGGTCCCATTTAGAGTCAAATAGACCATAAAGCAGGGTACGCTTTAGGGCGTGGCTACCTTATGATTGACTGGTGGCTACCGAGGCGTTGTCCGTCTCTATGGTTTATCAGAGTTTTTTGCTGAAAATTTGAAATTGCACTGATGGTGTGACTGAACCAAAACAGTAAAGTTATGAGCTGTAAAACTAAAACAAGATGCAGAAAGATGGTAAAACGCTCCACAGAGCTGAGAGGAACTGCTGAGTCCTGCCATTTTATTTTGAACTAACGGATGTCATCATCTGACTAATTGTTAATACACAAATATTGATTAGATCCCCTTTAAGATATACTAAGTTCATGAAATGTTTAATGTTTTCAGTGCAGAACACTTGGTACATGGTTCTTCTTTCATGAGAAAAAAATCTGCTGGTGCACAAGAAATCTGATGTTTGTAGCTGCAGCAACAGTGAAAGAGGATTATAAGTGACAAAAAATTAGATTAACTCTCTAAATTTCCCAAAGACCTGTTTTATTTGACAATCTGAAGCGTCTTAAGACGGGTCCAGATATACGGAAACATTGTGCCATGGCTTTGTCTCCTGAATGATGACAAGACAGCACTGAACTCGCATCAGGCTAACCACACCAGGGCAACACATTACAGTAACCACTGTTTCAATAAATCAGTCTGTCATGCGGACCATGAGGTTGTGCAAATCCTGTGTTTGTTTTTCCCTTGTGTGACGCTCGACCGCTCTGACCCACACTGCTCTGTGTTAGCAAGCCACAGAGGGAGGAGGGCTGTCTTCTGTAATTAACGTAGACGGGAACACACTGGCTCCTATGGGACTGGATGACTGGAGATGACACTCATGCGTTTCAAAAATATAATGTATACATAGGATAGACCATAAGTCATTGGCTCCTGTGGGACTGGATAACTGGTGCAGCTGGAGCTTATTCGGGCTGGGATGATACACTTTTGTCCTAGTTTGATACTATCATGATATTTGGGTTCTGATTTGATAAGTATTGCAATTTGATATTATGATTTATTAGATTTTTGTCAACGTTTTTAACACTAGACCATGGAAAATAGTTCTACAGCCAAGGAGCCGGTTGTACTCTCCACCCTGTGGTAGCTGATCTCAGGTTTTGTCAGACAGCAGGGAGGCTGCTGAAGGATGTTAGATGTTGCCTATTCAATGTCCATCATGTCCATGCAGATGTTGTCAGGGGAGCTATAAGGGAAGCTGGGATTAAAGAACGGATGCAGCAGAACCTCCAGAGGTTTGATGCGCTGGTCAGCGTCCGGCCGCAGCATCTTTTTGATCAGGTCCACCAACAGATGCTGATCACTCCACGGCCCTCCACTCATCAGCTGCTCAAGGTCATCGAGACTTGAACTTAGTGTATCTTGTGTCCTTAGCGTAGAGCCCCGTTTCGTTTGCAATGTCCTCTGGTGTCTTGAATCTCCAGTGCGGCTCGCTGTTTCTTTCGTATTCGAAGTATGTGATACTGTGACAACGGTCCAGTATATAGTCAGCTGGCTGGCCCTGAGTCTTTATGATGCAGTACAGCTCTTCATACTCCTTCCTCCCACGGTAGAGAGGGTATCCTATAGCCAGCTCTGCAGCTACGAGGCCCAGAGTCCACATATCAATGGCTTGGTCAAAGGGAATGTGTAGCATGATCTCTGGCGCTCTGTACCATACGGTTTGCAGACATTCACCAGGCTCAGCCTCAGATACATGTAACGCCAGGCCAAAGTCAATCAGTTTGACTTTCAGTGGCTGCTGGTGGCGGTCCACAATCATAACGTTGTCTGGTTTGATGTCAGCATGCACAATTCCAATGGAGTTCAGATGGGTCAGGGCTGTGGCCAGCTGGTGCACAATGGGTCGCAGCTCTGTCACGGCAAGACCCGAATTGTGTCTTTCCTTCAGGTAATCACGCAGGCTTTGATCCAGGAGCTCGAAGACAAGACAGGGGAGCTTCTTTTCATAGAAAAAGCCATCGTACCTCACGATGTTGCAAGTGTCAGGATCCAGACACCGCAGCTGCCTCAGGATGTCTATTTCGATCATTGTGAGTTCAACTACATCGGGTTGACTCTTGTTGACCTTGACGGCCACCATCTTGCCCGTTTCAAGATTGCGGCATTTGGTCACATAACCATTGCCGCCCTCTCCAAGCACGGCCTCCACCTGGTGCTTGCTTCCGAGAAAGCTCCCTTTCAATATCGAAACGTCTGTGTGGAAGAAGGAGAGCAGAGAGAGAAGATAGAGATAGAGTTGATATTCAAGACTGCTGCCATTTGTTCAGATAAAAATGTACAAGGGCGCTGAGGTTATTTCACGGATCTCTGCTATTTAAAACAATCTAATAAATACAATAAAATATGCACATTATAATAATAAATTAGAATATATTTTTGTGTTTCTGCTATGGACATTTTCAAGTCCCAGCAGTAAAATTTTGGTTTTATGTTGAAATTTGCAGGGCAGTTTGGTAAATATACTGTATACATAGTGTTATTACCCATGTTGACATAAAACATAATGACTGAATAATGTGATTCATTAAATTTGTGAAACATTTTATGGGCCCAAACATCTTTTTTCTTCATGTTAACTGTGGTCTCAATGTTGAGATGCGTAAAATGAGCTAATTCAATTAAAATATAACGTTATTTCAAATGGAATTGTTTCATATATATTTATTATTTTACACCATATTAAATTTAATATTTTACTTCAGGTGGCCAGTTGTTTGTTAGACCGGCTCTTTTTAGTTTCGATGAAAGGTTGCTAAAAAACTTGATCATCTTATTAGTGTGCCTTTGGGTCATTAATGTGCTATAAAATTATTTTTCCACATCAAAACACAATCAACACAATTTTACTAATTTTATAATTTTTATTAATTATTTGTGATTTGCAGTGTGACGTAAGAAACGTATCACAGAAAAAAAACACAACAAGTTAGTTAAAATAGTACACTGATAATGAGATGTCACATTTAGAAAATTTAGCTGATTAGGTGGAGAAAAATATATAATTTCAGGATATATTCATGTATTGGTGTGTGAGTATTTGTGTTCATTTTCAGATCAATGCTTTGGTCGTTCTTACTGAAGCACATTCACTATCACATTGACAATTTATGAACTGATGACCACATCAAAAGTGTTATGTTGTTTTTTAAGAGCTTGAATATCTCTTTTAATACCTGATAATACTGCTTTGGTCCTTCCAGCTCCATGTTACACTGCAATTTAGGAACATGTTTTCACAAACATAGTGTGTTGAAGTCGTGCACATAGGTCTTGTAGTTGTCATTCAGCAGGTTGAGGTCTCGCTGGTACAGATCCAGAGCAGTGGTGGCTCTGGATTCGTCCCCGTCCTCCAGACGAGTCTGGTGGATCAGCATTTGGGTGTGGAAGGTGGCTCCATTCACCCAGTGGCTGAGAGCTCTGTCTCTATGTCTTTAAGGCAGAGGGACCCACTGTAATTATACAGCGGTGAAGGAAACTCTGGGGCACATTGAGCCTTTCAGTAACACAAAAATAAAAAATGTAACTGAGCAATTCATTGATGCATTGATTCCAAATACCAATGGCTAAAAAGAACCAGAGACTTAATTATATTGTCTATGCCGTTCATATTTCAAATGGAGCAGAAGCAGTTTGACAAAAAATGCCGGAAAATGAGGACCCACGAGTGTCAGCATGTGGACTTGATGAACTTTAAATGAGGAGAATCATTTGTAATATCTAAATGTAAGCTGGATATTTTCACATAAATCAACATAGTGTGGATACATATCCTGTATATATAGCTGTGTCTTGTGACAGCCTTCCTTATGCGTGCGTCTGCTTATGTGCGTGTGTGCCCTTTACGCTTTAAATCAATTATGCTGCTTTTATGCTGTTCTTTGTGTCCTTTTGCATTTCTGTTCTATTTTTAATCCAACTGTATACATCAAATAATTGCTGACGTGATGATGGATGCTTTTAAAAACAGCAGTGACTCTCCTCTCCTTGTGCTGCTATTAGGTCTGAGATGATTCACCTATCTCCCGATTTGCATTTTATTGTGATTTTTGTTAACTTTTTTTAACGCTACACCATGGGAAAAAGTTGAATCATACATGTCTAGGGACTTTTACTTTAGAAAGTCTCTAAATTAGTACAGTGGAAATGTTTAATTTTCATCATATATGTAGTCAGAGATGTCCTAAAGTCAAATGTATCTGTCATTGTCAGGACTTATTTATTACATTTTTCTCAGCAACTCAAAAATCAAAGAACAAAGACATTTCCCTAAAAAAAAAAAAAAAAAAAAAAAATGTGGTATTTTCTTTTTAATTCATAAGCGACATGTAATGTTTCATACTTTCTGTGAATATAATCCAATCAATATTATATCCATATCCTGTATTTATTTTGTATATACAGTTCCCTTTGTCAACACCTTATTTTGAAAACCAGACGTAATCACACACATATATTTCCATCTTGCTCTCCCCTCAGCTCCGTTCTCTTTATTCATCCATGGTCAGCTCCGTTTGACTGTATTTAACATATATTTTAGTGTATGGATGCTCTACAGAGCACTCTGAAAGTAAGATAACAACTAATCTGTTCACCTTAGCTTTTAATTAGCTCATCATTAGTTTTAACACTGCTTAGCTGGGTTGCACTATGTATGTTTTATTCAACTTTTATGTATGCATTTTACTCTTATGTAGTTTTAACACAGCTTGGCAGCACTATTGATTTTATATGTCATATGTTCTTTTTAATGCTCTTTCTTTATTGGGAAGCACTTTGAGTTACAATGTTGAATGAAAGGTGCTACAAAAATTAAGTGTATTATTATTATTATTATTTGTTATTACAGTTGTAGCCTCAGCTGAGTTGACCACAGAGATGAGAGTGGCGGCTGGCTTGACTGCACGTACCCATGACAGAGTTAGCATGGAGCTCCCACCCCTATCTATTAGTATTCTGCCTCTCAGCATTGCCATGTGTGGCCACGCTGGCTAACAAATCTACCTAATGTGCTTATAACTGAACTCTGAACGCATCGGCCGATGTCTGAGCATATTAAGCCGTTTATCTAGCAGGTGCATAGATAAAACTTTTCATCCAAAAGCTTTTTTGACAAAGTTTAGTTTTTTACCTGTTTCATGTGTTCAATATTTAGATTATGTGTTATTTTTATTTAGAGTATATCAGTGCACTGCAGTGCAGACACAAAATGTAGATTGGAGAGACAGACAGATGTTTACTGAAGTTGAGAAAGTTTGTGTATCATTTGTTATTATTAAGCTGTTATATTTTATCAGATGGGGGGAAAAAAAAGAAAATCACCCAAACATATTGGCCCTCCCAAAAAGTTGGCATCATGTATCAGCCATCGGCCAAATGGGAGAAAATGCTTGCAAAGGGGATTCTTCTTGGTACATGCTGATAGGTGTTTAAAGTGTGATTAAATGTAGTGTATCTGAAAATATGTTGTCATCTGACGAATCATATTACAGTATAGACCTTATTCCATGCTGGGTCAGTTTGCTTTAACCTCAACTGTCAGCGGCCTTTTGGGTAATATAGATTTACAGAAACACATACAGAGCACCGGAAGCCTCTGGCGCCAATGAAGCCTTATTAACCCCCTCTGACACACTGCTCTCTTTCAGACCTGCAGAGAAACTGCAGATCGCCTCCTGTCCTGACTCTCAGGGGGCTGCGTGGGTGTTTTTTCGGCATAGTTGGTATTTTGTTTGCTTGAGTTTGTGAGTTGTAATGCAGCTGCTGGCAGGCCAGGTGGGGTTGTTTGGTTGTCTGAGGTTGCAGGCTTCTTGCCCTTGGATTTCCAGGGGCGTTTTGGTAAGCTACAGGTTAAATTAACCCCCAATTATGTCATTCCATTCCATAAAAACACAATAAGAGTATAGACGAATTTGCCAGTGTCTTGTTTTCTTTTCCTCCCACCTATTTCTGTGCTCTATTTATTTTCCGCCACCTCACCTGACACTATTTGCATGTTCAGCTATGACATGGTTTGCATGCGACCACCTCTCACACACACATTTAATCATACGTACACAAACACTGCAAAGCTCTGTGTGAGTGTTTTTTGTGTGTAGGTGGGGTTGCCTTCATTTAAATGAAGTTCTACCTTTATTTAGACATGGAAATGTTTCCCCCAAAGGCGTGGCACCATAAATTACTCTCCATCCCGGGCTCAGACAGACACAGAAGATTTTAGTGCCAAAATAAAGCAGACAAAATGTGCATTTCTAGCAGCAGACAACGTCTGTGTTTAAGAAAATGTTTTGTACAAGTGTTAACTTTTATGCATAAATGCATGGAATAAAAATCAGTTGATTATAGATCATGATTATCTTGACAAACCCCTTTTTCTGACAGTTTTGCTGCTACATCAAAAGATTAAAGAAATGGAAGGCAGAACCTGCCAAAAAAAAATTTTAAAAATACAGGAATAAATAAATAAATAAATCCAAAAAGAAATAAATGTCATTAAATATAACAAAAACAATAATAAAAATAAATGTAACCATTAATTAATTGATAAAATGTGACATAAACTGATATTTCTGTTTTGATTTGCTTCTTAATTTATTTATCTTTAAACTGATTCTCTTATTTATTTACTCTTTTTTATTTTCCCTTTTATTTATGTATATATTTATTTTTATTCAATCTTAAATTTATGTAATGGTTTTTGCAGAATTTTTGTTTTATGTTTGCATTTATATTTTATCTATTTATTTTTGCATTTTTTTAAAATTGTGTTTCTTTTACATTAATTAATTGTTTATTATTTAATAAATTATTTAATATTTATTTCCCCAAACTGGGGATCTGCACACCTGTACCTGTTCGAGGCCGACAACCTGCTATCCGGAGCCAGGAATGAAGACTGGAGTGCAGCTAGCTGGCTAGCATATAGTCGATCTATGTACTCTGACCCGTGCTCTGACTGATCTGGGTTTCACATTTTCACTTCTGACTGTCCTTCTTTTCATTCTCCGCCCCCTCCGCCCAAAGACCCAGCCAGTTCCCAACCCCATGTCCTACTACATGCACCGCTCCCCATGGTGGTTTCATCGCTTCGAGACTCTGTCCAACCATCTCATCGAGCTCATCTTCCCGCTCTTCACCTTCTTGGGCAGGCGGATGTGCGCGGCCAACGGAGCAATCCAGATCCTCTTCCAGGTAACTCGCAATGTGGTGCTGTTATATCATCTGCTCAAATTGTAGGAACTGGACAATTATTTATTTATTGATATAATGGACATACTTCTGGCTTTACTTTTCTATTATGTATATACTAATTTATTTTATTTGTATTAATACTGTTTTTTAAATCTATTTTTCTGTCTTTTATTGCACTATCCACTTGCTGCTGTAATGTGTGAATTTCCCCACTGTGGGACCAATAAAGGAATATCTTATCTTATCTTATCTTATCTTAAAGGTGGCATCTTGTGAGGAAAGCCTGTACTTCTGCAGATCCAGACTTTGAATTCAGAGTTTTACTCCTCTGGCTATCAGGGTGTCAACGCCAATGTAGCTCAAATGTCTTAGTTCTAAAATTAGTTTTGGGCCAGTCATAGCATTACATGTTAGAATTACATTAAACATGTTTACTGGCTGATTTAAGACATTTTATTACATTAATCTGTTATATTGAATTATGTGTGACTATGCACTTAAATTGATTTAGTGCATCATGCGCAGGGTGTGTCAGAGCTGTATGTTACTGTAGTCAGTTTTGTGTGGCTCAAAATAAGTCAGTACTCAGTATCCACATAATGAACTCCGTAAAAAGCTTCATTATACCAACGTGATGCAATATAATGAATCCAGCAGGTGTTCAGTTCTAATGTTTTCTATACCACCTGTGTGTCTTTTCACTCTGCCTTGTCTCTCTTGTTATAGGTGGTTCTGATAGTGAGTGGGAACCTCAGTTTCCTTAACTGGCTGACCGTTGTTCCCAGTCTGGCCTGTTTTGATGACGCATCGTTGGGCTTCTTGTTTCGCTCTAGAAGTGGAGCCAAAAGGGCAGCGCTCGAGATACAGAACGAGGACGCAGCCGGACGCACCCCCAAACCCACCAGAGGTATTCAGGGGCCACGTTCACAGAACATCCTAAGGCTAAAACTAGTGACACAACTCCTCTGAATGAAGGCCATGTCAGTCCTGACTTTAGGAGTTTTAAGATTTTAAGAGTTATTCAGAAAGCTTTTTAGCACTCAAAGTAGCCAGTTAAAGGGATAATTCATATTTTTGAAGAGCGGTTGTATGAGGTACTTATCCAGAGTCAATGTATTACCTACAGTAGAGGATGGTTGGTATACTACCAGCTTGGAGAAGGATTAGCAGCACGGAAGCAAAGCAATGTACTGCTGTGGACAGGGGCAACAGCATGAAGTAATGTAGCCACATAAAAGAAAGGCCCACCTAAAAAAATCAATATCAGTTTAAATATATGCCATATTTTTAATATTTTGGCCAGTTTACCTTGCCGTCAGACAGCTACACAGTCTGTGTTTCCGACAGGGAACTGAATTTTACCTCCCCAAAAAAACAGAATTTTACCTCACAGAACACAGGAGCTGCTGGTCTGCCGTTGCCTCGATTGATTAGTTTGTTTGTGTTATTGTGTGACTATGACTAATCTGAACCAACCCTTTGAAACACAAAAGCCACTCAATAGCACAAACTGACTAACAGATCAAGGCAGCAGTAGACCAGCAACTCCTGTGTTCTGAAAGGTAAAATTACCGTTTTTGTCAAAGGAGTCTGGTGGCTTTAAAGAGATAGTAGATGGATTTAACGGCTTCTGTTCCATGCTATAAAGGGCTGTCTGACAGCAAGGTAAAATAGTGTAAACATTCTACATATAGCGAACACTTAAACTGATATTGATTGTTTTGGATAAGCCATTGTTTTAGGTGACTAAAATACGTTTTTTCTGCCAGCCCCATCCACAGCAGTACATTGTTTTGGTACCGTTTGGTAACTCCTGTTTGCTTCTCCAAACTGGGGGCGTGCCGACCGTCATCTACTGCAGTAAATACACTGACTATGGATAAGTACCTCATACAACCTCACTTCAAAACACCCAAACTATCCCTTTAAAGATTCAGTCGACTCACCAACAAGACAGAGTTGACAGTTTGTACTAGCCTGACACTGGAAACATCAACCCATCCATCCATGTTGTTCCCTGTGCTTATGTGTATTGATGAATATTTTATTTCATGTTCATTGACACAGGCCGGTCATCTGTCAACCAATCTCTGTATGCATAGCACATAGATTATTCAGGACAGGACCCCAGATTCAGAAAAACGTAGTCATAATGAGTCATGGCAATATGATCTTTCTGTAGTACAGTATTGCAAATTAATACATAATTCCACGTAGTGATTTTGTTTTTTAATTCACACAATGTGTCCAGAGACTCTTGGATAGACGTCGGTATCTCTAATAGTGAAGGCTAATGGGTACAGGAGGAAGGGAATTATGCAACAAAAAGGGAATTTTGGGAAGAAAAGGGATTAGCTATTGGACTTATGAGAAGCTGGGAAAAGTATGACATATGGTTTATTGGAATGTAATGTGACGTGGCTTACATTTTTACAATACAGACCGCTTCAAATGTGGTCAAAGCAGCAGTGCCCCCCTCTAATTGGTCTCATTGGACCCATTAGTGTCTTTGCTTTATTGTAGGATATTGAATATAAAATAGGCTCCTACCTGGAGCGTGAGCATGTTTTAATAATTTGAACAGTGTGAGAAGTCTGAGTTGGATTATGCTGATGTGTTTAACATGCATGGGATATGCAGCCAGACAGGTACTGATGCGGACTCAGCCAACATTTGTCAATACCAGCCGTCCCATGATGTAACGGGTCAAACCTCTTCAACTGAGGAAGTGTTGAAGTCATTACACACACAGACTTACGCACTAAATAGCCACAATTCTGTTAACGTAACATTATACAACGGTTCGTATGATTTCTCAAGAAAAGTCATTCCTCGTTGTGTGTGTGCAGAAACATGTGATGTATATGTCAATTTCCACTCCAGTATTTTCACAGCAAAATTAGTTAAATAGGAAAAGATCGACTTGGTTAGGTTTAGGCAACAAAATTATTTAGTTAGGTTTCAGAAAAAGGCACGGTTTGGGTTAAAATAACTGCGGAAGTGGCGTTACTTAAGTGCAGACATTACGTGACAAAAACTACTTAGTTGGGTTTAGGAAAAGATCCCAGTTTGGGTTAGAATAACTTCAAAGTGGCAACTTAAGTGCGGACATTACATACAAAAATGACAGGTAACAAAAAGTCCCAGTTTGGGGTAAAATAACTTCGGAAGTGGCGTAACTTAAGTCACCACATTATGTGACAAAAACTACTTAGGTTTAGGAAAAAGTCCCGGTTTGGGTTAAAATAACTTCAGAAATGGCGTAACTTAAGTTTGGACTTTACCTGACAAGAACTACTTAGTTAAGTTTAGGTAAAAAGTCCAAGTTTGGGGTCAAATAACTTCGGAAGTGGCATAACTTAAGTATGCACATTACGTAATAAAAAACACTTAGGTAGGTTTAGGAAAAGGTCCCACTTTGGGTTAAAATAACTTCAGAAGTGGCGTTACATAAGTAAGGAAGTTGTGTGACAAAAACTACTTGGTTAGATTTGGGAGAGGTTCATGGTTTGGGTTCAAATAACTGTGGAAGTGGCGTTACTTAAGTACAGAAGTTACATGACAAATAAGTCAGTGTTGACTTCTGGAGTCACTCGGGTATGAACAGTAGTCTCCTGGGAGAAAGTCCAGTGGTTTTTGACCCACCCATCCACCACAACCTCCTCCCTATGCGGCATTTGTTCCTCTTTATACTTCCTGGTTCACGATTACATGGATTACATACAAAATTGATTTTGTGGGATACATAGGAATTACAGTGCTTAGTTTTTATAGGTATATCTACAAACGGTGTATGAGCTGTAATTACTGTTTTCCCCTGGGCCACTCAGTCTCATTTTGAAATCCTGGACTGGAGACGTGAGATGCAATATTTCTCTAAATGTCAACAAAATTTAGCAAGTAAACAAAATGCTGTAGCTACTGCTCCAGGCAAAACAGGAGCCATTTTATTACATGTGTCTAAGAGCAGTGTCTAGTAGAGAGTAACAGACAATGTAGACTGGTGTAGCAGCATTGCATTGCTGTGCTGTTTTTCATGCTCTTCCACTCTTTCTATTTGTGTATGTGTGTGTGTATGTACGTACTGTATGTAATACAGGTATGACGATACGTCGGGTGGTGAACATTTCTTTGGCCGTTCTGATTGGCTACCTAAGCATTCCCGTGGTGATGAACCTGTTCAGTTCCAGACAGGTGATGAACACCTCCTTTGACCCACTGCGCATCGTCAACACCTACGGGGCCTTTGGCAGGTACAGTACAGTCAGGAGCTAAACCAGGTATCTGTGGATCCTTAAAAGTTTCTGTCTATATATAAGATCACATGGTCTTCCTCAGTTATCCATGTTGGCTGAACAGTTGAAACTGAAACTTTTAAGGTACGTTTGTGCTGAAACATAATATATTCACATCCTCTTTTCCATCGGTCCAGCATTACCAAGGAGCGTACCGAGGTGATCTTCCAGGGCACTCTGAGCCGGGACCCCAAGGACCCTGAAGCGCTTTGGGAGGAGTACCAGTTCCTGTGTAAACCTGGGGACGTTTACCGACGACCATGCCTCATATCACCGTACCACTACCGGCTGGACTGGCTCATGTGGTTTGCTGCTTTCCAGGTGAGATACTGAACAACTGCAGGAGATGATGACAGGGCTCCAAACTAACTTTTTACAGTGGTTGCACTGGTGTGTCTTACTTTTTGATTTAGGTGCACCAGCACATAATTTGGGTGCACCCAAAATGTTTCACTCCTGGAGAAACATTTTACCTTTTTTGTCAGTTTCCGAACACATTCGAGATTTTTTAACACGAGATGTACGGCGAAGGAGCTATTGCCCCCCTGATGGATCAAAACAGAGAAGAAATGAATGGTAAAGTTGTTTTGTGATATTAAATGTAGCATACAGTGTCACACGCACACTTTTTGTTCTCCTACTTGTGAAATGCATCCGGTGCCTCTGATCAGGTTTAGACATCTAACTGGGTACCGGGGGGACAGGTGGCCATCCACGGCCTTGGACAGGTGTAACAGACACCACAGCATTTTTCTTGATGACAAAACAATCAAAAGTTCTCTTCATTTTGAATTACTGGTTTGTGTTATGGTTGTGATGTTGCTTGAGCAGGATTACGGGGCGTAAACCTGCTAAACGGTGGCACAACATTGCGCCCGATGATAATGTTTAAGTCACACGTAAACATTATGTGGTCGCACATGCAACGGTCGTACATGGCCTTTTTTCACCCTGCTGATGTATGGAGTGAAGTACACTATCAGACTAGAAACATATTATATTCACAATGAATGTATTTTGTGTGCAAATATAGGATATATTCACACTTAGACATATCTTTAATATGTAAGACTTTAATTCCAATAAACAAGAGCATCCTGTCACCTCTGATAATATGAAGGTCAAACACATATAGAGACATCAGTTATTGCTGAATTCCCCCTTTTAGCTTGTTTAGCATCTATTGTTTTTGCTTGTGTGCCAAAAATGAGTTGTGAGCCTCAGTGGTTTCAGTCTTCGTGTGGCATTAAGTGTTTGTAGCCACTAGGGGGCAGCAGTGTCATGTACCTCAGTTAAAAAAGAGGACTTTTGGTCTGTGTTTCTCTGCTTCTTATCTTCTGTCAGTCTCCATAACTTTCTTCTCGTCTCTCTTGATGTTTGTTTTCTTATTGTGGCACCTGTCCCTTTTCTTGTCTTGTCTTTGTCTTCGTCTTTACTGTTTTGCCTCAGAGCCTCTTATTCCACTCTCCATCTCTCTCTGCCTCTGTAAGTCCACGTTTACGTCTCTTTCACACCCTGTTATTTTGGTCTTTTTCTCTTATTCTCTATTCCCTCCTAACACCTTGTCTCCATGGCTTCACGCAGACCTACGAGCAGAGTGAGTGGGTGATCCACATAGCGGGACGTCTGCTGTCCAATGACAGCACCGTCCTGTCCCTGCTCGACCACAACCCCTTCCAAGGCAGAGAAACCCCCAGGTAAACACAGAGAACACAGGATGGTGATACTGTGTGATGAACTTTTATTAGCATAAAGCGCTTTATGTAGACATCGACTTCACCAAAGTACATATTAGTCCTATTAATGATAAAGCTCTGGTTATAGAGAGATATCAATCATTAAATGTGTGTTAGCAGGGGTCAATCAAATGACCGTCCCGTCCTCATTAGGAGTAATTACTCTCTGTGCTGTAGCCCCCTCTGGTGGAGCAATGATCTTTTTTTTTTTTTCTAAAATACAAAGAAATGAAATATGTAAATGTTGACCAGTGTATCACAATGAACTTGTATACGTCTAATTATCAATATTAATAAGTGTAATAATTTTGGGAAGTCCTGAGAGGCATGTGAGAAGAAAAATCTGGTGATCCATTTCCTAAGTCTGATTTAAATTGATTTCTCTTGTGTGTTTATTAATTAATTTATTAAAATTAAATGCCAGGATAAAGTTCCTGACATGCTGTCAGGATTGTAGGCCGAGGTGCACCACTACCCCATATTCTAACCATAGACTGTATCTAAAGATGGACGACATGACAGCTCCCCAAAAGTGAAGCCAAAACATCCCGATCGCCCCCTGGTGGCTGGCTGCAGTACAGGCCATAAACCCCGCCTCCTCCATTTAGCGGATGGGACATGGGCCAAGCTAAAAAGTCCAAGTCCACATCAGATACAGTTTTTCCAAAGATGGTTTCTGGATTTTAGGTAGTTCTTATCATACTAATGCATGCTCAAGTGTTCATTTCTCTCATCAGTTTGTTTTTCATTCATTATTTGATGCTATAAAAATGGGGTGAGAAATCATGATTGACAACTGTGAGTCTCTCGCTGACAAGCTCGCGATTGGTTCGGGCGAGTGACCTCAATACAGCGGCTCCACCGCCTGATCACTACTGCGCAGACTCTGGCTCCAAATGACGTGAAAAATCCCAACATGGCAGCTCCCATATCCGGGATACTTTGGCTTCACTTCTGTTCAGTGGGAGGAAGCAGAGACATGTCGTCCATCTTTATATACATTCTGGAGTAGCTTGTGTTTAGAGTGATAATGAGGCAAAATATAAAAGTTCACTGCTGTTGATCTGTGGATTGTTGGAGGCACCAGAGGAGAATAGTCATAATAACAGTTGTTGAGATATTTTAGTCCGATCCAAAGCGGTGGACAGACCGACATTGCCGCTAGCATGTGGGACTAAAAACCTGCTCGTTGTGAACTTTTCACAAAGAGGAGTGAAGTACATCACATCTGGCTGATTTGGGCTTTTGGAGACAAGATGCTGATGTTTAAAATGTCTTTGTTTCATGGGACCACACTCCTCCTCTTCCTCAGGTGGGTTCGAGGAGAACATTTCAGGTACAAGTTCAGCCAGCCGGGCAGCACCAGCGCAGCTCAGGGGAAGTGGTGGCTGAGGAAACGCATCGGAGCCTACTTCCCTCCCGTGGACCTGGAAGGACTCAGGGGCTACTTCCAGTCCAGGAACTGGCCCCACCCTCGCATACCACCAAACAGGAGCTAAAGCCATGACCTTTGACCTCTTCATTACCAAGAGGACAGATCAGAGGACCTCAGGGGTTGAGGTTGGAAAGAGGTCAGTTTCAGTTGTGGTGCTGCTGGAATTGAACTCAGACTCAAAGGATCAAGGGTGCCATCAGGTTTTTTCTGGTTGCCATGTTTCATGAAGAACTGCTTGATAAAACCTGATATTTACTCTAAAATAATGTGATTCTTTTCATAGTTTCATTAAAGTGATGCATCTATGTATCACAAATAATTACTGCCTCTTGTATCTCATAAAACAACCTCATTGAATGTGACGTCAACATTAAATCTGCTTCAATTTAAATTTAGCTCTTCCTTCTAAAAACAGTTCAATTGGTGAAACTGTGTATCCACACAACTCAAACTGATCATAACTGAGTGATCCAGCCTGTAGTCACTAGCAGGCACTAGTATGCTCAAATGTTTTGTTTGAATGATCTGCAATTTTTGTCACATGCAATAACCAACCAGTAAAATGTTACATAAAGGGAAAATACGCCACTTTTTTGTGGATGTCCAGTCTGTTAATGGTAACTGAAGACAACTGAAGCAATAGATTCCTTCGTCTTGACAGAGAAAGGTGAGTTTACAGCTGCAAAATTTGATCTTCAGTGCTGTCATAGTCATATTTCTATTAATTTTATTGTTATTGTTGTTGCTGTGCATCTTACGCATATAAATTCGGAAATAGTTAGTTTAGCTGATTCATTTCTTGCAGGGTTATTGCACAAAATCAAATGTCCATATCTTGGAGCTTTTTAAGCCCTACAGGCTGTTTACATCTCGATATACCTGTCTCTAAAATGGCTTCACAAAGGGATTTTTCTCATCAACAGCAGTCACAGTAGCAATCTTTAATAATCACCACAAGTAATAATACTGAGATGAAATATGATCAAGAACATTCAGCTTACAAAGTAAATTTTGCACCGACAAGTACATGAAATCAGGTGTGTATACTTAAACATACTAATAAAGCTAATTTATATTTGAAAAGAAGAAGAAACAAGATATGTATAAAGTAGGTTGTCAGAGTTAATATAAGAAACACATTAACGCAAAAATAAATGTTACCGCTCACTAATTTCTTTAACGCATGAATGCAAAAAATCCATTGATGCCAACCATATCATACCAGCTTGTCACAAAGACGCCTAAATAATGCTCCAAGCTAGCGTTAAAACTGTCATGGCCATTTCCAAAAGCGTCCCTTGACCTCTGACCTCAAATGATTTCCAATAATAAATGTATACATACATTTGCATAAAGCAGCAAATGCCCACTTGTTGATTTTAAAAAAAATAATAATAAATTTGCAATTAATGATTAGAACTATGAGGATTACTTATGGATATTGCAATTAAATATTTTAATTGTCATTAGGAAAATAGCATTTTGGTGCTAAAACATACATTGTTTGAATGTTTGGATTGGGAAACAAAAATAACAGACCCAGCCTTTCATAACAGCAATTTCTATTTAGAGATATAGAGGTGTAATGTCTGCCTGTGCAGAAAATGTGTTTTATCATCTGAGTTTCTGATTTCTCTAATTGCAGGTAAACAACAAAATTATCCTTGTTTTACTCAAACACAAGATACAAATATGCGTAATCTGAGGAAAAGGTTAGGACACCCTACCCCCTAATAACTAGTGTTAGCTCCTTTGGTTGAAATAACTTCAGTGTGATGCTTCTTGTAGCCATCTACCAGTCTGACATCGGTCTGAGCAGATGGAAGGATGGATGGATGCATTGATGGATGATTGATGGATGGATGGATGCTCATCTGTTTCAGCTCCATAATTAACACACAGACCAGAGAGCGGTATCGATCATCTCATCTAACTTTGGGCAAAACATGGAATGAGCAAACTTCCCAAAATCTCCTACACTTCCACACTCAATACAGACAAAAAAATTTTTTTCAGTTCAAATCGTGAACTTTATTGTCAAGTTTAAGTACACTCAGTCAACTATACGAAAAAAGATCTGAGGGAGAAACAAGTCAAACTAAAACCACAAATATCTGGATCAGCTGATCACTGTGACACAGATCATAACAGGAATTCCTGATGCACCAGTAATTCACACAATAACCCCCTGACCGCTATGTACTGACAATGTAATAGTGACTGTATCGTTTTCAGATAACGGCTATTTCACGTGCATAGCTGCCTTTGTAAATGCGATTTACTCTAAGAATCAGTTGCAAATTAGAGAGGTTTACAGAAGTGGCTTTTAAAACACTGCTCATTTAAACCTACATTATGACCAGTAGCACCATTTAAAATCTGTAATTCAGTCATTTATTACACTGGACAGCAATAAAAAAAGAACATCTGGGCCCTGCCAGATGGGTTTCAGGGAACACTGGTTGCCATATTGTACTGTAGGATTAATTAAACACTGTTTAATATCATTAGTCAACTTACTGTTTCAGTGATGAGAACACAGACACTACAAGTCAGTCATGTGACCCCAGTAGATGATTTGTTTCATGCTATTTTGGTGTCAGTGTATGACGGTAGTTCATGACACATTCAAGTTCACATATTTTTCTGCATATTTTCAAACACTGTCTACAATAATTTACCCTGGGATACGGTAATGACTTTGGTGTCCACGCTCTCATCACTAAATGGCTTATGATTAACTGTAATGTTTGGTCACACCGACAGCACAGCAGAGGAGCAGATCTAGAAGGGAGGAGGAGGAGGAGCAGGAGTTTCCTTTTCACTAGCGGGAAGAGTTGGAACTAGAGCGTGACCGGTGGCGTCGGCGGCCAGGCGATCGAGACCTGCGACGTACTGGAGAGCGTCGCCGTGGAGACCGAGACCTAGGAGAGAGAAAGAGCAAGACAGAGTGAGAATAGTTGAAAAGAAAGAAAAAAAAAAAAAAAAAAAAAAAAAAACACAAAAACTAGATTTTGAACGTCAGAGCAACCGACAGTAAGCATAGATCCTGTGTGGCCCTTTTACAGCCATCGTCATGATCACGGTCTTAGCTGGAGGCAAACACTAGCAGTGGGCCAAAGTTACACATCTAAAATGTCATCTCGCTGCTTTGATGGGTGCCAGAATCAAGATATTGCGTACATTTGAGATGACAAAATATGATTCGAGGCTCTAGCGAGCTACAATATTGGCAAAATGTTTCAGAGATGGAGAGAAAATGCTGCTAACAGTTTAATCCTTCTGCTAACTGCAGCTGTGAGTCATTCGCTAAACTATTAGTTTGCCAATATTTTATGGCTCTTTTTAACTGACTTTAATGAGAGATTGTTAAATATAACGGTAAGCATCCAAAGATTTATACACCCTCAATTTGTCTTTACCACGCTGACACTGCACACACGGCTGCTTCTGCAACGCAGAAAATGAGTGGCACAAAGTTGCAGTGTAGGGGTCAGCTACTCTGGTCCCATTGGTTAATGTTAACTTTCTCAACTAAGCATTAACTAATATGTTCAGACAATATTCTGCCTCCACCTACACTCTGCCCACAAAAATATGTCAACAGGTTTACTAACAGGAAAGGGGTCTATGAGAGTACCAGTTGAGGGATCATCTGCATTATCTGATCCCCTAACCAAGAACTGCTGCATCATTTCCAGCACCGGTGCTCATATCACAAGCTGCTTACCTTCTCCTCATTCGAGGTGGCGTGCGTCGCCACATCGGCGGTGGAGGAGGCATCCTGCGGGGAGGAGACAGCCTGCGGGGAGGAGGACGCACCGTGGGAGTCAGCACGGCCGTGACTGTGATCTCCTGACCGTCAATCTGACCTGAGGAGGAAAAAACACCCGGGAAAGGTTTGGCATTTCAGCATAATTAAAACAGAGTAATTTGAGACACTGTGCCATAAACAAACTGCAGTCTCTAGTCTCAGTCTATCCACTTTCATGCTCCTCCACATCCTCCTACCTCCGTCCATGTGTTTCAGGGCCTTCTCCGCCTCCTCGGGTGTCTCAAACTCCACGTAGGCGTAGCCCTTGGACAAATGTGGGTGGATGCGGTTCATGGGCAAGTCAATCATCTTGATCTTGCCGTAAGTAGAGAAGATCTCCTGGATGTGTTCCTTCAAAAGGCAGCGCAAACAGCGAACACTTTTTAGCCACATCTGGACACACTGATGTTACCATCACTGTCTCTATTTGCCCAAAGGAGAAAACATTTCAGCTCCTAGTGCGAAGGGTATTTATACCACGAGGACAGATTCAGGTAGATTTCAGATTGTAGAGCCCAGTTTCCAAATAGAATATAAATAATTCTTCAGCTAAGGGTGATGAGGAGAATAATTACAAACATGCTTCATCATTTTATTATAAACAGATGAAGGGAATTACTAATAATGATTACATTATTCAATAGTTCAATTCACTAATTCTCATGTACAAACAAGGTAATGGAACCTGCAAACATCACACAATGGATTCCCTCCATTTTCCTTCTCTTATACGGTGTCACTAATTGCTTCCTGTTGGCTCCCTTCCACAACACTAATTCAAATACTCAGCTCCTGCAAACTAATTTAGCCTCACTTTCCCATCAGTTTAATGTGAAGATGAGGAAGTGTGGTCGCTGCAAGCGATGAAAGCATGTAAAGGCCTTTGTCCATAGTGCGTTTTAGTTTGAGCATCAGCATTTCAGTTGTTTCCATTGAGGAGAGAATGTATGTGTTCTCCTTGAGAAAAAGTTCCACGTTTTGGCCGTGTCTGTCTACCCTGACCTTTATATGTCAGACAGACATTATCATAACAAAGACCGAAAAGCCTGTTTGGACAGTGAGTGTTGCTGTTCTGCTTTTATCGGCGTACAAAGTGTCTCTGACTGATCGTCCTCCTTGTTCTACGGCTGTCAGGTTGAGTGGTGACAATGTCATCCATACAAAGTATGAGGGTACTGGGAAGGGGCAGGGAAGATGCATCTATCTCCCGATTCAATACTATCACTATCGCGTTTACTTTGGTGCCAATTTCATATGTATTGTGATTTTTTTATTTTTATTATTCTTTAGAGGGTTTTTCCATTTTTTTTTTTTATTTAGAGTGACAGTGCTGAAAGTGGGAGACAGATGGGATGACATGCAGCAAAGGGCTCCAGGCTGGATTTGAACCCGGAGCCACCGCAGCAAGGACTCAGCCTTTGTACATGTGGAACCTGCTCTGAGATTTTAAGGATTGCAATTTGACATTACAATTTGTTGTTGTCATCTACTTCTAGGGTCTTTTACTTTGTGAATTTCCCCACTGTGGGACTAATAAAGGAATATCTTATCTTATCTTATCTTTGACATATGTATACATTTTTACAGTAAAAATGTTAGAATATTCAGCATGTATGTAGTCAGAGATGTCCTGAAGTCAAATATATCAGTAACTGTCAGACATTACTAAATTTTGTAAAGGGACATGTAATATTTTATACTTCTGGGGAATATAATCCAATCTTATTTCCATGTACGCATTTTGTATATACAGTTAACACCTTATTTTGAAAACCGGACATGATCATACAGGCATTCTTCTGCTAACTTCGCCCGTCAGCTTCGTTCTCTTTATACATCCATGGTCAGCTCCATTCGTTTCAATGCATTTAACATAAATGACAGCATATGGGTGCGCTACAGTTGTAGCCTCAGCCGATTTGACCGATTTTTGGAGCGCCGTCACTTTCAAATGCTCTGGTAAAAACAGCAAAATCTGCACTAGGTTTATCTGATCCCCAAACCACATATCAATTGGCACAAAGCAGCTGCAGCATCTCGCTCATAGAGATGTGCCTCAAGGTCAGCAGTGTAGTAAAGCATTCACCTTGATAACATTTCTGGTCAGGCGGCCCAGGTAGACCTTGGTGGGTTTGGGTGTGGGACTCCTGCGCCGTCGGTCTCTGTCATCCTTCTTTGCTGACTTTGACCTTGAGTGACATTTACATTTTGGGTTAATATTGTAGTCATTGATGAGATCTCATTCACAACATAATGTTTTAATTCCTTTTCCTTAATCCAACATTACTAGTGTAGACTGACTGCAGTGTGAGAGATAAATACGTTTGTCAGTTAAACATTTAAAAAATGTAGTAACTAATTCTGTACTTTGAACGGGAGCGTCGTCTGTTGTTGTGGCGCTGGCGGCTGGGGCTCGGTGAGGAGGATGAGGAGGAGGAAGAGGAGCGGGAGCTGGATGAGCCCGAGTGGCTGGAGGCAGAGGAGCTGGAGCCGCTGGAGGAGCCTGAGCTGGAGCCCGAGCTGCTGCTGGAGCTGGAGCTTGACCTAAACAACAGCAAGTTTATGGATGGGAGGAAGTGGCTGATCCGATTTGTGGTGTGAACATGTGTCAAAGTCTGAACACAAAACAGGGCAGCAGGATACTGACAGAGAGATAACGATTTCCTTTTCATCCAGTGAAAAATGAATTGATATGGAAAAATGGGACCGGGAACAAGGAATCTGGAATCAGGCAGCATCCAGTGTTATTTTATGAAACCAGCCTCTGACCTGCTGCTCCCGCTGGAAGCGCTGCGCCGTGTGCGGTTCTTGTCTCGGCCCCGGTCTTTATCAGCTCCCTCTTTCGTGGCTCCTGACTTCTCCTTACCTCGCGGTTTACTCTTGTCATCCTCCTTCCTCTTTGTTGGGGACGGTGCCCTGTTGGAGAAGAACATTTTGACAAGGTGCAAAAAAAATAGATGCGTGGGTATCTGCTGAATCTGGAGTCAGCAAACAGCAACATCAAAACTTCCAAACTGACTGTTAACCCCTTAAACCTTCGATGGACCGCTGGCGGGACCGGCTGCTATTCTGTCTTTCAGAGATTGTTGTGGACTGTGAGTTAAGTGTGAAGATACTGTTATCATATGAAAATGGAAAACCTAAGGAGTCCATTAGTACCTGAGTTTTGGTGAGGAAAAACTGGCATGACCATTTTCAAAGGGGTCCCTTGACCTCTGACCTCAAGATATGTAAATGAAAATGAGTTCTCTGGGTACCCACGACTCTCCCTTTTACAGACAAGCCCACTTCATGATAATCACTTACAGTTTTTTGCATGCAGGATAAATGTGTTACTTTCTATTCTAAAGTTTTTGAAACCAATCACAGCATAGCCTTTTCTATGGTGTTCCACAAGGTCTTGGTGTCTTAATATTTTTGAGGGATTACTTATCATTTTTATCAGTTCTGGAGAAAAATCGTTAAATTTAGCACCAAATCTGTGTAATAAATGATATTACCCCAAACATTATTGCAACAGCTTAAGAGACATAATAGAGCATGGGAATGACCATCATAGACTTACTGTATACCATAATTTTTTAATGCTCTAATACACTTTTTCACTATTTTAAGTTGTTTTTTTTTTCTTTTTTTTTCGATAATGGTGAGAACAACTTGACACAGTACTGAGCAACATCTCAAATTAATTTTCAGGTTCCCAACCCTTCAGGTTGTAATTATGCAAAATATCTACAATTCTGAAACACTGAACAATGAAATGTCAGATTAATATTTGTTCTAAATCATACTATCATACATGTGATTAAGTTGAAGGAAATAAGAAAACAATGTCAGAAGACAATGCAAACGACACTGAAGGCATTAAAGAAATGAATGCTAGTTAATTTCCGTGTCCTTTGAAACTGAAATGAATGAAATATTTAAAGTAATTTGCACCTCACTCAGAGCTACTCGCAGTTTCAGATAATTCAGAGCAAGAATTAACTGCCCAGTTAACTCATACAATGTCCTATAAATAACTCAATAGAGGAGATGAAACGGAAATATATCACTTTGCGTCGAAAATACAACAATGACCTTAATTATTACGACTATGTGTCTGTAAATTTTCTTCTTCTCTACAGACAAATGCTAGAATAAATACGTTTCAGCGATGATTAGCGTTAGCTCACCAACCACTTGCCCTTAGCATTAGCTCGTGAGCTAATAATGGCTTATTGTGTTGCGCTAATATTCAAATGCGCGTATTTAAAGCTAAATTATTGCACTTATAACGTCTCTAACGTTACTGCGTTGCTATTTATTGGTAATGCATAAATATATTTCAAATAAGTCGCGCGAACTGCTTGCGTTCATCACTACTTACATCGCTTTCCACCAGCTTTCCACTACCCGCGACAGTAATAGTCGCATAGAGATGACGTAATGTTTTAGGAGGCTGTAAACCAATCCGACTGGACGTCCATGGATAGTATGTGATACGCTGTGCCCTCAACTTGGGTTGTCAGGTTAGTTGTCCTTTTTTGTCGCGTTGCATAGAGCTCGTTATCTCCTCTTAAAGCTTAAATGTAATCGTGAACGCAGGAACAGTAAAGGAACATTATCATTCTAACATTTCCATTGGCTTGGTGTTGCAATTTGCTTGGATGTTGCTGCCAGGCGTTTGGCAAGCAACTGCCTGACAGGAGATCTAGGTAAAAAAAAATCACAAGTTATCAACCGGCTTTCACACGAGAAGGTCAGTTTCCCTTCATTTTAATCCAGAAGACCGTCAGCTTGGTTAAAGAGTACATCAGGTGCTTTCCATATGCTTTGCACTATTAAACAAGAAAGTTATCTATTAAGCTCAAGCTATACGAGCTAACTGTAGTGAGTTAGGACTTAAATGCTGAATGACAGAGGGAAGAGTATACACGTTTGATTCTCCTCTGGGACAGCCAGCCTTCAGATGAACTCCACGAACGAGCCAGAAGAGACCAGCAGACCCTCCGGCAGTGCCAGGACCCTCGCTTTGACTGTGTGCTCTGCCGCCATCGGAGGCACCTTCCAGTATGGCTACAACATCTCAATTATCAATGCTCCCACCAGCTACATCCAGAACTTCATCAATGAGACGTACATGGAGCGCTGGGGCGTTGGGTTGGAGACCCGTCAGGTGACTCTAGTCTGGACTCTCATTGTGTCCGCCTTCTCATTGGGTGGTTTGCTGGGAGCCCTGCTAGCGGGGCCCCTGGCAGTGCGCTTTGGGAGGAAGAACTCGCTGCTTCTGAACAACTCTTTCCTGTTTGTGGGGGCAGTACTTGTGCTTACTTGCAGGGTGGCGAAATCATTTGAGATGATCACCCTTGCTCGCTTTCTGGTTGGGGTGAACTCGGGCATCAGCATGAACGTCCAGCCTATGTACTTTGGGGAAAGTGCCCCAAAACACCTCCGGGGTGCTGTGGCTTTTTCCTCTGCTGTTTTCACTGCATTTGGGATCTTCTTGGGTCAGGTCGTGGGACTCACTGAGGTGCTGGGCGCAGAGCCTCTTTGGCCATACTTACTAGCTAGTAATGCTTTGCCGGGGTTGATCCAGGTCCTCACCCTACCCTGGTTCCCCGAGAGCCCCAGGTACCTTCTCATTGACCGAGGAGACAGGGAAGCGTGTGTCCGGGCGCTTGGGAGGCTTCGTGGTGGGGATGCTCCTGTCCTGGAGATGGAGGAGATGCTGCAAGAGCAGGAGCAGCAAAAATCTGCAGCCTTGAATTCTGGATCCGCAGCCTCTGCCAAGACGCCCTGGTCCCTGCTCAAGGATCGTGACCTTCGATCCCAGCTCAGAACGGTCATGGCTGCCAGCAGTGCCATGATGCTCTGCGGCAATGACTCCATCTACTTCTATGCTTACTACATCTTTGTCGCAGCAGGGATCCCCCCACAGAAAATACAGTACGTCACCATAGGCACGGGGGCATCTGAGCTGACTGCTTCTATCCTGAGTAATCTGCTGATTGAACGCGTTGGCCGCAGGTACCTTCTTGTAGGAGGGTACAGCCTAATGTCTTGCTGGACTGTGGTCTTCACTGTAGCGCTTATCCTCCAAAGTCGCGGGGTGGCTGGGATGCCCTACCTCAGCATGGTGTGTGTGTTCGCCTACATCCTCAGCTTTGGCTTGGGCCCCGCCGGGGTGACGGGGATCTTGCCGGCTGAGATCTTTGACCAGGGGGCTCGTCCGGCAGCGTACATGGTAGCTGGCTCATTCATGTGGATCAGCCTGTTCTCGGTGGGGATGCTGTTCCCCTTCATTGTCAGTAGCCTGGGGAACTTCTGCTTCTTGCCTTTCTTGTTTGTGTGTCTGGTGTCCGCAGTGTTTTTGGGGCTCACCTTACCGGAGACTAAGGGCAAGACGCTGGCTGAGATCACGGCAGAGTTTGATAGAATGAATGGCGTGAAGAAGGAGAGGCCAAACATGCAGGTGGATGAGCCCATTAGGGAGTACTACCAGCTGGGTAAAGCCTGCTCCTTCACCACCCTAACGCAAGAGTCTGACCCTGAAACTGACCATAAGAATCGTGACTGAAATTTGACATCCTCCAGTAAAAGAGCAATTGAAACAGTGCCTTTGTGGCCTTCTTATGCACTTTCAGTGACTACATTTACATGCACATTAATATTCTGAATATAACAATGTTCTGATGTGATACGGGTCAAGTAAGCAAACAAACAACAAAGCATATCCTGTTTAGATATTTTTATTTAGGCCTTACTCCGAATGGAACATTTTCCGATTGAGAAATGTGGGATATGCCGATATAATTCAGGTTTTAGGAGTATTCTTTGGACGTGTATACATTCAGCATATACGTCTCAATTGGGGTTTTGTGACAGATGGCCTCTCGCCTGTTTATAGCCAACTCTGTGTGTTGTGCTCAAACCAACTAGGGATGCACCAGCATCGATAATGGATCGGATATCAGGCCAATACTGACTCAAATACCTGGACAAGGTATCTGTTCCGATCTATTCAATTCAGTTCTATGTTTATATACTATAATGTTATATACTGTAATTTTAATTCCTATTTAATTTTTAACCAATTTGCTGCTGCATTAAAATATTGAATTCCTGTTAACTTAGAAGATTTTTTGCAAAGTTGCTAGTGTATGATTTATTATTTCAATAATAAATAACTATTCAGTAGTTTAAGCCAAGTAAAGTCAAGCCTGATGTTGTCCTTATGCATGAATGAATTACCCAGTCACTTCCACTGAGTGAGGGACACGGCTTGTTGATTAAACGCTGGTAACAGATCAGTACTCGGTTTCGGCCGATACCCAAAGCCCAGGTATTATAGTGAGATATTAATTTTCATTAGCCATTTAAACATATTGTCTATTTCGGATATATTTTGTGCATGTAAACATAATCAGTATTTGATAGATTACTCCAAACGTAAAATACGTAGAGTCCTATATATAAAATAAGATCAAATATTCCCACAGTGGGGAAATTTGTGGAAGATGAGAGATGTGTAATGACTGATTAATTTAATTCTGAGTTCATGAGCTGTATCGCTGGAAAGTATTAGATTGTACTGCTCAAGCAAATGTGTTGAACTTACTCAAGCTGGAGAGTTAACATGTATTTAAAAGAGCACAAGATGCTCTTTCATCTGTTACACAGCGTGGCCACCATTGATGCTCTCTAAAGAGACGATATGATGATCTTTTCTCTACAAGAAGGCTGTTTGTGTAGCATAGCAGTGTTAACTGTAAGCTGAATAATGGCCTTACCAAGAGTAGCATACTCTATAAAAGTCCACTGAATCGCCAGTGAAAGTAGAATACTGGATTTTTTTTTTTAAAGAGGACCTATTATGCTTTTGTTCCTTTTCCCTTCCCTCTAGTGCTGTCAATCGATTATAATATTTAATCACAATTAATTGCATGATTGTACATAGTTAATCACAATTAATCACAAATTAATGACACTATCTTTTAAAATGTCCCTTTCAGGGAGATTTGTTAAGTATTTTTATTGTATATAGTCCAGAAACCTTCACAGGTACTGCATTTAGCATAAAAATATGCTCAAATCATAAACTCAAGCTGTGATTATCATAGTGGGCATGTCTGTAAAGGGGAGATTCGTGGGTACCCTTAGAATCCATTTACATTCACATATCTTGAGGTCAGAGGTCAAGGGACCCCTTGGAGAATAGCTGTGCCAGTTTTTCCTCGCCAATTTTTAGCAGCAGTTAGGAGCGTTATTTATCCTTCTTGGCGACAAGCTATGACTTGGTTGGTAGAGGTGGACCGATTAATCGGTCAGGCGATTAATGTGTACCATTTGTTATTATTAAGCTGCTATGTTTTATTGGATGGAGGAAAAAAGAAAAACAGCCAAAGATATCGGCCAAAAAAATCGTCCATCGGCTGTTCTGATTCTGTAAAAAAAAAAAATCGACATCGGCCATAAAAAAAAAAAAAAAAAAAACCTGTAATGGTTGGTTCCAATGGATTCATAGTTGTTGTTTTTTTTACTAGCTTTAAAACTGAGCTCACTACAACCTAAAAATCACAAGTTGCATTAATGCGTTAAAGAAATTAGTTACATTAAAACTTTGCGTTATTGCGTTATTATCACATTAACTTTGACAGCTCTAGTGTTAATATATATATATAAATATATATATATATATACATATATACACACGTATATATATATATATGTATATATGTGTGTAAAAAAGGTCTACAGAGTTACAAAAGCCTAAAGTCCACACCAAAGGCAGCTACTCCTCCACAGAAACGCTGCTCCTGAGCTGCCTGAAGCTCCTTGATTGAATCCTTCCGTTATATAGTGATTACTTGGTCACCAAGTAACACATTTGCATAATACCTGCCTCGCGGCTACTTTGACACATACTCAAACAAAACCAGTTAGTCTGGAGCAGAGTCCAAAGAGCTGGGTTTGGTCAAAGTGGGCCAGCTGACCAATCAGAGCAGACTTGGAGCTCAAACAGAGCGTTTCAGACCAGAGGGTGAAAAGTGGTGCTGCAGCACAGCTGGTATGAAAAAAATAAAGCATTTTTTGAACAATAAAGCATGTAAACATATTCTAGTAAAAACCCAAAATACAAATATGTGCCTGAAAATAAGCATAATAGGTCCTCTTTAAGTGTGTCCCATCTCCCTTTCATTCAGTGCACCCCACTTAAATCAGTTAAAAAGCAGCACGATTGACATTATGAACTGAAGATTCCTTAAAAAAAAAAAAAATCACTCTTCATAATACGTCAGTCAACTTATTTTCTATCTCAATATCCTTTCCTCATAAACACGACTTTAATCCTGAAGCTTGAATCAACATTTTGACTTGTGGTAGCTTTGTGAAATTCTTGATAACACTCCACTGAAGCACTGTGTGGTCCCAGTATGAGTGAAGCAGTCAATCAGCAGCCCTCTTGGCAATAACAGAGGTGTTCGCTGTAGAGTGGGTGATAATTTGAATTGTGTGTATTAAAGGATCAGCTCCTCACTCATTCAGCACGCCTGCACTGGGTAGATAACACTGCTTGTTTATTGTGCAATCTGTTGATATACTCTGTTTTGTTGACATGTCTATCCAGTCCAATGATCCATGTTCGACTCATTTTACTGTTCAGTGATCCAAGGTGGGAACATTTCCTCTCTAAAATTTGGCATCTTGTCATATTCTATTCACAGGATACAAGCCTCTGTAATTTATTGTAATTCATTGTCACTGTAAGTCATTCATGCATCAACTAGACTGTATATATATTAGCCAAGGTATCGTATTAGTGCTACTAACAGAATGGTTCCTTATATACTTCTCGAAATGTTTGGTGTAATGAATTAACGACTTAAGGCTGTACCTCATGGACACATCTGTAAAACGTGCTTTCTCTGCACAAAAGCTTTAAATCTTGTGTTCACAGAGATGTGCTCACAAGTTTCTTGGAAATAAGTCCTTCTGCATGAAAAAAGCTTCAAAACGACTTCTTATGAAAGAAATCTTTGTCAACTGAGAGCAAAACTTCTGATTATTCGCTGAAGTGGGGGCAGCCCTATATGTGAATGCAGCTCTGCCAAACAGCCAGTAGATGTCGCTACTGTCATCCATCTTTGCTTGTTCTCTCCACTTTGCTCAAATATGAAGCTGTATGATATCAAACCTACCCGGGCAACAGCTGTCAGCTCACAATCCCTGAAAGCCTCCTGTTGAACCATCTGTCACGACCTCTCCCTTATTTAGATGATTTGTTAGACTGAATCAAGATGCAACGTAAACTGTATTTATTAATCTATATTCAGGGTGCTAATAATCCAGATCACCCCCTCTTATTCCTCGGCTATGTCGAAGATGCTGAATGAAATATTGTCATTGTATGACGCTGTCTTTCCAAAGCATGACAATCCTCAGTGATAATGATTGTGTATGATGCTCTGGCTTTATTTTGTAGGAATCTATATTTTGCACTTTTGCACTCCGCTGTATTTAATCAATGACAAATGTTGAACAATTAAAAAAAATGAAAGTGCAGACACCATTGTCTTCTTTGTGATTCAGTTAGATTGACTGATTCCGCCTGTCTGAGCCAACTGCTTTCTTAATTACCTTTAATCACATTACTTTGGCTCCCTCGGCTCCTTTACACTTTAATCCTTCCCACTCCTATTAAAACTGTTTGAGTAGCGCTGTTTATTTATGGAGTGGGGTTAAGTTCATTGGACTCTATTGCATCATTTCAGCATAACTGAGCAGCGTCTCTTGGCTGAAATCTGACAGAAAAATGGGATTTATATTCAACTGTGTGCCCCGACGCACACTAGAGGGTTTGTGTGTATGAGACAGGATTGCTAGAAATCCCAGCAAGAAGCCTTTCTGAAACAGAGTATTTCTGCTCTTGCTGGACTTCAGTTCTGCCTCCGAAATCCATTAGCTGTTTTCTCGTAATGCAAACTGCTAAATATAGCGCTCCCGTTGAAGTTGCATAAAGATTTTGAGATAAAGGCGTCGAAAGAGATTCTCTACTTGCAAAACCGGTTAATTTTACACTGCAGAGATACAATAACTGTTGTCCCCGGATGCCCTCGAAGGACAGGTTTCACATGCAGTGACTCACCACTCTAACCGGGGGAGATCCGGCTGACATTTAATACCTACGCTCTCTCCAATCTTCATTTCTATGAGAATGGGAAAACTCTGAGCCCAGTGGTGGTGTGGGTTACAAACTTTCTCAAGGCATTACAGTAACAGAATATTAATTAATATGTGATCAATGGGAGTTTGCAAGTGACAGCAGGCTCCAGATCATCTCTGATTGGTTGTTTTCCTCAGGTCTGTGAAATCTTGCAGATGCCATAAGGAGCACCGGAGGAACAAGGTTTTTTTTTTTAGATTACCTGTCTCATGCACAGCTGTCAGGATATCGTGACCTTTTTATGAGAATATAGATCTTTTTAATCATATTTGCTCCATTTCTACCCTCAGCAGCTTTAACATGTGTATACCCTATATTTTCAATAACACACATAAGTCAAATTTGAGATTTATCAAACATGCATATATTCAAAATGTCTGGTTTTGCCTATTCGAGATGATATAAGGTGATGTGGAAATGACAGTAAAAATTTGATTATGTCCATTGTTTTCTAGCATTTCTACCACCTGCACATAATGTACCTGTTGTTTTAGAGCACTTGGCAGCCGCCTGCTCCAATGTGTTTTTCTTTTAACGTAGTTTCTCAGCACCACCCTTTTCATTGGCTCTCAACAGGTCAGTTATTTGCAGTGTAACCAGTGTGTGCTTTTGAATATGGAGGCAGTCTGTGAATGTGAGCACACAGGTATTAGCTCCAGCCCTTTTAGTTTAATTCAGATTTGAAGTGTACAGACAGTAGGCCTATATACACAATCCACATGTACATGCTCTATATACAGTAATAGTCCATGTATATCCATCTAGTATTTATTTCTTTGCACTATTTGTATTGTCTACAACTCCTGAACACTTGACTTGCATGAACAATTGAAATTTTAACTCAGTATTGCTTTCTTTTATGCTGTTATTTATATTCTGCGTAAGTACATTGAGAGAGTTTGTATATAGTAAGTATACAGTATATGTAATGGATATACTTATGAAAATAAACCTGACTGTTAGCTTAGCTTAGCATATCCTCTGTAGAAGCAACTTGTTTTGTTTTTGAGGTGCTGGAAGCTTAAAATGCTTAGAGAAGACTTAAATGCAAAGACTTAAATGCTGTGATTTCTATGTGCCGGACTATGTCTTGGCCAAGCACTGCCACTTTCTGGAGTCTCCAGGATTTAAGATCTTAATGGGGGACAACCCACTAAGTGCCAGTTTTACACTTTGTTTTTTGCTCAGATTAAACAACCCCAGAACCATCTGCACCTTTTGGGCCGCTGAGTTGTTGCTGAGTTGCTGCTGTTGTTGAGTTGAATTGGTGAAACTGTGTTTCTTGACAGCACTTTGACACAGCTCTGTCAAACCATCCTTTTTCTTAGTTTTGGTGACTGAAAAATACATTTCCCCAGTTTAATCCTGTGTCCCTGTGTTAATAAATAAAAAAAAAATCACGTCTAGTGCACTAGACGTGTTTATTATATATAAAATTTGTATTTTGTATTGTATTTACTATGTATTTTTTCAAATGTTTTTAATGTTTTTATTTTCTAACAATTTTTCTTTATTATTATTTACTATATTACGTTTGAATTTATTATTTAATGATGATAATAATAATAATTATTTAGTTCAAGTGTATTTGATACAAGGATAGGGTCATTATCAATAATATATCATTACCACAATTTTTTTTGTAATTGTTAATTTCTTATTTAATTAAATTTTTCTGGTTTGAATATTTGTTTTAAAAACAAAAAAGAAATTTTGCTAGACATTGGAACTGAATTGTTAAATAAGAACTGATAAAAAGTCATCAATAATCCCCCGAAATCCACATTAAGACACCAAAACCCTGAGGAACACCTCTGAAAAAGCCATGCTGTGATTTGATGATTGCATTTTTGGTGATTGCATGGTGACTGCTTCTGTTCTGGAAACTGCTCAGAAACCCCTTATTGTCAATCTAGCTAGGAAAGCCATCCATCCTCTGAATGCTCCAGGTCTCTAGTTTGTGACTGTAAAGTTTCATGAGGCCGTGATTATCCTAGAGGTCACCACAGGTCAGTTTATACAGTGGGGTCAAATTACAAAGAACAATCTTAATACAATGAAATGGCTACTATGGGGATTAACATCATCACATGAATACAATTGGGCTCACTGGAGTCTCAGCTTTACAGTGATACCCAATTTATGCAATTCCAAGACTATTTAGGGACCCCAGTATGCAGAAATATTCAAGCACACCATTTTTAGTAAAGGAGAAAATAAAACTTTTATACTGCATTCAAAAAAACTACAAGTGATTGTGATAAAGTCTTAAAATCAGTGGTAAAGGGGCCCCTTGGGTCATGCCAGGTTTTCCTCGACAAAATTTAGCCCAACTTTGCAGTGTTTTTCAGCCTCCTTCCCAACATGACACAGCACCAGTATCTAAAAGTGAACCTGCTCCCGTCTCTGAAAGACAGTAAAGGCGGTCTGGTCTCAGAGGGTTAAGTAGGACAAGTAGGAACCTGTTGGCTCTGTCTTTTTTAAAATAACGGATCAATGGTTCTTTGATAGTGTTGGAGATGGCAGACAATAATGTACCATGTTTGACAGAGCGTTTGATCTGAGCTTCATGCATTTTACAATAGTCACATTCAGTTTTTATGAATGTATTTTTTGACGTACGCATTCAAAGAGGCACACCTGTTCATTTCTCTCCACTCCGAGCCCTTCTGGTCCCAAGTGGTGCTCCCGAGTCTTTGGTCTTTTTTATGTGAAAGTGGCAGGCTTGGAGAAGTGGTTGGTAAAGGGAAGCGACAATGAGAGAAAAGCCATGTTTCAACCTGCTCCTTCTTTTTTTGTGCATCTTCCTCCTCAGATGAAGAGTGCGGGTTTCCTTTGGCAACCAGAAGTGGAGTGCAGAAATACTGGGGGAGTTAAGAGCCTTAAATATGCACTTCCTGTTAGTTTCTATGAAGACATGAGAGGATGTTGCCAGGGAAATCGGGCTGTAACATGATTACATGGACTCCAAAAAAAAAAAAAAAAAATTAAAATTAAAAAAAAAAAACTGCAGGAGGACAGAAAACAATATCAGATGCTTTTGTCTCGCCACCCCTTGAGTGTTGTGTATGAATAGTTGCATAATAAAAGCTGTGCTGTCTCTGTATGTCCCTTGGCAACAAAACAGGCTGATGATGCCATTATGAAGCAGAGAGCAGGTCACAGTGGACTTACCAGAGAGTGTCATCATCATCGCCATTGTGTTCAACGCAGGCTGGCCTGTATACCTCTGAGATGAGCTGATAGCATGGAGAAACTGTGCCGTTATTACAGTTTGACCTTTTGTCAAGGGAAGGAGGAAACAGGTGCACATTTCTGCATTTTATTTATTTATCAGCTGAGAGGAGAGAAACACAGTAGGTCATCAGCCTTTTATTAAAAACTGGACATGGTTCCATCGGTGCTGTCCACCTCATATATAATGGATAACCTCAAGTACGTTACACTTCTGTTGTAGAGCAATTTCCACGAGTATGTTATGACTCTAATTGTTACTGGATTATCATGGATTAGTGCCACATGATGGTCTGGTGGGGCTGTTTCCTTTCTAGAGTGAGTTAAAAAAAACGGTTTAAAGAAAAAAATCCACCATGAAAAAGCAAATGCAAATTGTGATTTTCAGGTTGTAGCAGGCTCAGTTTTAAAGCTAGAGTGAAGATACTGGTATCATATGAAACTTGAAAACCAGAGGAATCAATTGTTATCCATATGTCACACTAGCTTGTTGATAAAGACTAAATAATGCTCCAAACTTACTTTCAAAGGGGTTCCTTGGCCTCTGACCTCCAGATGTGAATGAAAATGGGTTCTATGGGTACCCACAAGTCTCCCCTTTACAAACATGCCCACTTTATGTGAATTTCTCCACTGTGAGACTAATAAAGGAATATCTTATCTTATCTTTATGATAATCACATGCAGTTTGGATCAAGTCATAGTCAACTCAGCACACTGACAGCTGTTAAATTTGCCATGTTATGATTTGAGCATATTTTTATGCTAAATGCAGTACCTGTGAGGGTCTCTGGACAATATCTGTCATTGTTTTGTGTTGTTAATTGATTTCCAATAATAAGTATATACATACATTTGCATAAAGCAGCATGTTTGCCCACTACCATGTTGATACGAGTATTACGAGTACATGACAAATCTCCCTTTAAGGTACATTTTCAACAGATAAAAAAAATGTGTGATTATTTTGTGGTTAATCACGATAACTACTGATAATCATATGATTAATTGTGATTCAATATTTCAATTGGTTGACAGCCCTAATATTTTTATATTAATGGATCAAATTGGTGAAATGTGAAAGGGGTCGCTTATAGTGACAAACCCACAGAGAATTATCTTCTGACTGCAGTTTCCCTCAGCTCTACGGAGCATTGTAGTGTCTTTCAGCTAACTGTTGTGGTTTTACAGCCTGCAGCTTTACTGTTTTGGTTTTTCAGTCTCACTGCATTGTTCAGCTTTCCAGCTTTAAAGGGCTTTTCGGGGAAAAAGATGAAAAATTTAGATGAAAACAACTGTACTACCTGTCCATTACCAAGTTAGCAACTAGTGAATATTTTCCTTAAGAGCTGGTTGGAACCGCACATAGCTAAGAGAGTAAATATTGGTCTTACGTTTGTTCGGTGTGCAGACACGCAACTCCAAGCAAATGCTGATATTGCTCTGTTGCTTCTTTTTATTGCCATAGCCGTTTTCAAATATTTATAATATGTCACACTTCTGTTTTCAGCTTGCTGACAAGGCATACCAGGCATACTGATATATCTTTTCACTTTTGAACAGAGCCAGGATAGCTGTTTCCCTCAGCTTCCTGACGTTATGCTGAGCTAGGATAACTACATCTTGACTCCAGCCATAAGCCATAACGAGACTAAACATGCAGACAGGAGTTTGACATGGATCTTCTCATCTCACTCTTGGAAAAAAAAGGCAAATAACATATTTCCTACATTGTCAAACTATTCCTTTAATCACTAAGCCAATCTATGGAGTTAATTATGTCCATTAATAAACATTATCAGCAAAATTACAACATGTACATGTAATTCCCTGCTAATTCTCTGTACATATTGTTTCTTTGATATGTTTTTCCATTTACAAATATACAGTATATTTTGAAATATGGGCTGGTTCAATAAAATGTATAGTTTGGTAAGATATTGAAATGTCCTTTCTTTTAGTAGGCCTTGAACTTCTCAGGTCATTTTTCTCTGTTTGTATTGGCTGGCCAGGTGTCAATTGGTTATTAGCCAATCAGAACCAATCAGAGAGGCGGGACTAAGAAGAGCGCACAGAGCGCTGAGAAGGGGGTAATATCTAAATACAGACGCTGCACAATGTGTTAACCTCGATGAACATTATGAGCGGGAGTTTTATATCAGTGTTTAGCCTATTAAAAGTGAGAGGAAGCCATGTTTTGGAGTAGTTTTTAGTCAGGAATTCTGCTAAAATGGCGCCATAGACAAGCGTGGATTGTTGCTGTGCTAATTGGCTAATGCTAGCGCCCTAGCTAGCTAGGAGGGGAGAGACTGACTGTAGGACAACCTGTTGACACAGAGCTTCAGAGTGAGTATGGACAGACACTGATAAATGTAATAATATGGACATTTATAGTTAAAAGATAGAAGTTCATTTGTGAATTTCTGGGTAGTGTGCGTCGGATACTGCTCCAGTAGAGGTGCCCAGGACTCACAGCTGCATGCCAGAGGAACCTGTGTTTTACACACAGGCAGATCATCAGGACGGGTTTCTCCAGCGCACAGCTCACCGCTGGACAGAGGGCTTGGAGAGACTGTTACTAACCGTCTACTGAGTTCCAAGGAGCGGTGAGTACAGACAATATTTTCCTTGAGGATTTCAAATGAGGTCCAACAAGTGCACCAATGCTGTGGTACCACAAACTGAATTATACAAGGTATTCGTGTCTTTTCTTTGGGTCACCAAGATATTTTAGAGGTGTGAAACACCTGGTTGTTTCTGTCTTTGTTATTGCATTCAGTCATTGTGGTATGATATTCACTGCATGTTTTATAGTAATGTGATTCATGTGGTAAAATAATAATTATGAATCCATGGGTATATAACTATATAATTTGGTAACTTGGGCTTTATCTAAAACGCATATTATACTAGTAGTACATACTGTTTTGGCCAAAGTGTAGCGTGTAGTATGCAGAAGCAAAATCAACAGTAAAAAATACTTAGATGTCATACCGATTTGAAAAAAAAATCTCCAGTATGCATCAGATCAGACTACCTTATCTATTGTATCCCACAATGCAAAGGGCTGAAATGGCACAGGCAATGGTCATAACAACAGCAGCCAAAAACGGCTTGGTTTTTATGTTTTTCGTGACTATTTTTTCACGACATTCACTTCTGAAAATTTTTGAGGCGAGAAATCAACTGTCCAGATTTTGAATATTGACAGTTAAATGAAACTAGATGGCAAAACAACCATTTGCTCCAACGTTTTTGGAGTTTAGAAACTCCACAAACTGCTGTGACAGGTAGTTGCCACCTGCTGGGGTGGCGACCTCGCCAGCTGTGCGGTCACACTCACAAACCGCTACGAGGTGGCTGGAGCTCTCTCCAGAGATCGGTTTGTTGATGAGAGTCTTTTATTTCCTTGTTGACGGATGGTTTGTTTAAACATCGCAACACAAATGTCCACATAAAATCGATGGCAACCTGTGTTTATGTGCCTTTTTGGAGTTGAAAAGCTCCGCTCTTGCCCACAGGTGTAGCTCATCGACTGGCTACAGAGCAGTGGGAGGGGCAAGTGAAAGAGCTGCCTCTGGCAGGGCAGAAAGAAGAGAAGAAGAAGATCAACCTTTATTAGTCCCACAGTGGGGAAATTCAATTTACACTCTGTTTTTAACTTATACATGGTACATGCACACAAACACACACACACACTGCAGAATGAGAGATGTCAGAGTGAGGGGAGAAAGACACCTGCTGAGACAACATAACCCTTATTAACATTAGGCTAATATCTGTAGGACGATCAGTCCAATGTTTAGTTGCTGTAGCTGAAAGTGGTTTTGTTGAGCAATGTTCCCGTCTCCCCTTGTTGATAATCCTGTTTGTCTTACTTCACAAAGACCTATTTGAAAAAATAAGTGAAGGGGTGGTGGAGGTAAACCTGCAGTATGTAGTAATGTAAGTTGTATTTTTATTTTTATGAATGCATGGGAGTTTTAAGGTCACAATAATAGTACAGCTATACAATAAGATAACTTGGCCTCTCTCTGCATCCTAGCCAGAGTCATATCCTACAATTTGTTAGTTATTGTGGACACATACTAATTTTGTATTTAAGTAACTCACCAATTCACCTCCCAGTGATCCTGTAACAAAACTGGAATGCAGTGGGTGAGTTACACACAGTGTGAAATGGAGCTGTGGGATGTGACCAGTAAGTCAGCCAGGGGCAACCTGTATTTAAGACCTGTGTCCCTCTGTGTGTTGTAAATACCAAACACTGAATATTAAAAGTAATCAATGAAATTGATTTGTAATGCAGCTGCCTGTTGGCAATATTCTGCTGTTTTGTTACTTGTTTTTGTCATGTACTGCATGTAGAGAAATCTAAGTTGCCAAGTGTGCAACTAGTGTAATATTTTGCCTCTAATAGCAAGCATATTTAACTTTTAATGCTAGACCAAATGATTTTGGGAAGTATTATTCAACAAGTAGCCAACTACCTTTTTCTGTGCCATTGCCTGGGATGGGCTGTAAACATGCAAATGATTTGTGCAGATTGTTTGTCAAGCAGTCATGGCAATAATGCAAATTCCTTGCATTGACTGGAGCCTTGCAAGTTGGCCTTCGGCATAATGACAAATTCATTTGCAGTTGGTGGCAAAGGAGATAGGTACACGATTGGTCAGTACTCAGAGTGTGAAATTAGCACCCACCCCCATATGCGGGTAGATTGTTGGCTGCGGTGGGTATAATCATCAGGCCATCCGCTACTTTGGCAGGCAGAGAAAATGCTAGGGAAGGGATTAGGGATGGTAATAATTAACCGTTAACTGACATTAAACATTTTCCCCGATTAACGTTATTGGTTAAAACATATAAAAGAAATATTAATAAATTAAAAAGCTGAGAAAATGCAGAGGAATGGCTCGTCGCTTTAAGGAGAAAAGCTGGTCCATCTTAAGAGTCTGGGCCAGCACAGAGAGAGGAAGTTGGCTCCCTTCTTGTAGCCTTGTGGCATTTATTCACCAACAAATAAACTGTACACACACTGTCTGCTACAGCTACGTTCACAGTTATAACGCCACCGACAAACCCACACTCGCCACCACACACACGGTCTGTCGGAAACTCGCTGAAGTTGCTGACTCTCCTGGACGATGAACTGGAGACGGTGAACGCAGCACCGTGGCTGCTACCTCTCCCAGATGGTAACCTGGAGACTCGGTTGTCTGTTGTGCTCATATACTGCAGCTGGCGCACTGCAGCATGCGAGACACTTATCTTGTCGGTCAGCGGTCAATAACTGGTTAACGGGGGTCGGTTATCAGTTAAGATAATTTTACAAAATTAACATCTGTAGAAGAGAAAAGAGAGCCGGTACCTAGTTGTTCAATTATCTCTACTGATTCCTCTGTATTGATGCTTTCTGACAGGTCCACATCCACAACAACCCGTACATACAGACATGGGCAGCACAGTCCTCCTTGGCATAGCTTAACGGAGCTACTAACGTTAACGAAGGTGCCATTGATTTACATTATGGTGCATTCAATAAAAATGACTTTTGGGTGAAGGTCAAGTTTTGGTGAGAACCTTGAATAAACACAGTTGTTTAAAGGAGATGATTTCACAGCAATGTGAAGAGATGTTAGAGAGAGAATTATGATCCAGTTTAACTTCCTCTCAGCAGCCTATCATCATCATTAAAACTGCTAATGCTAAGAGTATTTTTAATGAAAGCGAATATTTAAATAAAAATACAGTAATGTATTTCCTAATCATTTGAAGTGACAAAAGCAAGGACAAAATAGAGCTCCCTCACAAGTAGCGATGTAAAACACTTACAGATTATACCGGACCTTTTACAAGAAAAGATAACGGTCAACATTTGTAGCTTACCTACTTTGATTTCGGTCCACCTTTTGCTGTGGAGTCGCAGGTTTCCACTCGGCACTGTCCTCCTCAAGGCGATTACCTCATTAACATTACGGTTCCCTTATAGCGTTGGGTTTCAATCTGACACGCTAACAAATGGGCGTGTTTGCTTTTTGACATGAAGTCCTCTGCCATCATCTTGTCTGTGGGTTATATTCTTATAAAAAAGCAAAACTTCGGTGGGGGCCGTGGGTACGTAATGTAATTGTTGTGTGCACGACACCAACACCAACTACCGTGGCCTCTTGCTGTGAGGCGAGAGTGCTGCGCAAATGGATACTGGACCTTAAATAAGAGCAACTAATATGCAACTAATAGGAATAAGAGGCTTGTAGGATGTGAAACATTTCAACTGGTACATGTGCGTTACTTCATTGTGGATCAGGCCTCAGTGATTTTGAGTCCCATCAAACCCAGCCCTACCATTATGAGGTCCTGTTCCTTTTGATGAGCTTGTGTAATGTCACTGTTACTAGGTAACAGACACAGCCACAGACTGAAGGGTTTCCACACTCTCTAGATTTTCAGAGGCTGATAAGGGGGTCGGAGGTGTTTTCTTTTCCCATTTATTTTAAGTGTGTTTGGAAGCATTACTTATTTGAACCGTTGTAGTGGTGCTCTGTGCTGCTTCCTGAGTTTGTTACAGCACAAATGCGTTTGAATTTTGCCAGTTAAACAGCTTATTTTGACTTCTAGAGGCGACTTTGTGTTTTACTTTTAGTGCTAGGGAATGCATTGTCACATTTTGATCTCCACTTACATCCTGCAATTCTGCTGTCACAGCTGTGCTTTCCATCTATCATATGTCTTGGTAAAAAAGCATTGAGAAACCCAAGATATTAGCTTTCAACAGGGGAAATCTAGCTGGGGAAATTAGGTTTCTCTAATCCACTACCCCAAAACTGAGTTTCACATTTACATGACATTTAAAGGACCAATATGTAGTACTGGCAGCTAGCGTTTTAAAATTTGTACCGCAGTCCAAATTCAAAAAGTGTGATTGATAACAGTTGCTGTGTGTTAGCATCACAGTGTTAGCCACCGGCTAGCAGTAGTAACGTTAGTCAGAATCGCTTCACCGGCTGTGCGCTTGCCTCCATGGCTGCAGAGGGCCGTTGGTTTGGGAGTATGATTCATAAGTGTCAGTGGGGTGTCGAAATGGGCGGTGGATGGGATCACACCGGTGCAAGTGGGAGAGTAAATAATTTTTGACCGCAGTGAAAATGTTGTTCTTGAAAGGCTAAACGGCAACAAAATGGATTGATTCAGAATCTTATTTCAGTAAATATAGATTTTGGATGACTGAGGCAATAATACAGACAGACAGAGCGCTGTGTGAGAGAAGGTGGAAGGAAAGCTAATGTTTCTGTAAGGTTTAAGCTTCGAACTACTCGGTTCAAACCTACTTCGTCATATTTTCTTTTGATTACCATCAGATGAGTATGCTGTTGTGTTCGTCTCTGAAGCATCATCTGTTTTTCTGTTTGTCCCTGTCAAGTATCTGTCCATTCTGTAAACCTACAAACTACCTCTCTGAATGAACACCAAGAGACGATTTTTTACTGTTCCACCGTGAAAATGATGCCAACGTCAAAACATTAATTCCGCACATTAATTTGTCCCTAGATAACATCATCGCTACCATCCATATCCCTCCCGTTCAGCTTAATACGCTACTTTTCAAATTCAGATAAAATCTAAGCTGTACGTTAAACAGTAATGTTGAATAGGTTAATGGCAGCATGAGGATATTTGCTTGAAGTGTCAGTTGGTTTAATAATATAACAGGCTAACCAGCCATGTGATGTAGAGTGTTTTATAAAACTGCTATGTTTGAGGTGTCTGGATGAATTTTCTATGGCCCTAATACAAAAATACAGACAGATTTTCTACCTTGAATTTAAAGCTACATTGTTATTTGGCTCTTTCTTGTGGCAATAAATATACATTTTAAGGTAAAAAAAAAAAAAAAAATCAGTGCTGCCTTATGAAACAAGTATGCATGAAGTTTGAAACTGAATCATGCACACTGCTGACAAACTGTGCATGTGTGTGAGAGAGAGAGTAACACTTTAATCAACATCTCTCTTTCCTAAATCTGTGTATCTGACGGTGGCAATGTCAGCAGGCATCGCTCAGGACGTTGAGTGGAAATGTAATCTTATTTAACCACAACATTGATTTCCTGATGGCCTCATTGACTTCTGATGAGAACAAGATGGAAACAGATAAATAGAGGAAGAGGAAATGAAGACGAATGAGGAAATACTATGATAAAAAAACAACACCAAAAAAAAAAAAAAAAATTCTAAATACTTTAGAATACTTTGCACATCCAGGTCAAGCAATTCAGGGGACATGATTGATGCTGTGCAGCCACGGAGAGGGCAGGTACAGCAGGGTGGCAGCTCCTCTCGGTAGCCCCCCTGTGGCTTCCCCTGGATATCATGACAGGATGATGGAGAAAAATCATCTCATTTCTCTCTCTCATCACCCCTCTCTGGGAGAGAATGCATTTAGCGGTGAATGAGAGCCATTGCAAACATAATGAGGCACCTGGCAAGCACTCTAACAGCAGATTTTCATCCAATTTGGCCGTAGCTGTCATCAGCTCAACATAATGCAGAGTCGGCCTGTCGGTATAGAGTGAGAAAAATGTTTGTTGGGGGACCCAAATGTGTTCATTTCTGCTTTGGAGAGGTCATATTCTGCTTTTACACATTTTCGCGATGCAGCTGATGTTCGAAGCCAGCAGTAGTTTACCTTGCACGGCAACTGGATGCTTGTGATGTCACAAGATTGTGTGACAATCGCGGGATCACTTATCACATGAAAATCCATCTTGTGAGGCTTCAAATAATGTGTTTGTGACCGGCGAGCCAGATCATGGGCACCATTAGTTACTGGCGTGTTTTCGGTGCGTGTGAGTGGCGTCTGTTTGTTCTAAACAACAATGGCGGCTCCTGAAGAGGTTAGCATAGATGCTGCGGTAGCATCGGGTATATCAGGGCTGGAGAGAATTTCTTCCAGTCCGTTTGCACGAAAAGCATATAAATGCCACCATAATGCGCAAGGCGTTTAGTGCACAATAAGGACGCCTTTATTGATTTCCATGAGTCATTTGTACGCCATGTATCCTGTACTGAGTGCAATGTTAACACATTTGTGTATAATTGCTATGGTAAGAGGTAGTGACGTAGTAGAAAAAGTATGAAAGGCCACTTATGGGGGGCGGGCCTAACAAACACTGGACTTCTAAGGAGACCCATTTTCGAGACGGCTGTTTTGTTTTGTAAGTTAGTGATTTTATTGATGTGGTGTCTTTTCTGTAGTTGGGTTACGTGGTTTTCTTGCCTGAAAACCTAACTGCGTACGTTGACGTGGCTTAAAAATGACACGCGAAAAGACAAAAATGTGTACTCGTGACATGCAGAATGTCGACGTAATTTGTTGTGGTATTTACACGCCTTCCCGTGAGACCGGGTTAATTTCTTCATTGAAAGAGAGCAAAGAACGGCACTGAAGGCTTTTCTTGATGGGAAAGATGTTTTCGCTCTTCTCCCGACTGGCTTCGGAGGTGGTTCATCCAATAACCTTTTGAAAGTGCCTGCCCTTTTCCAAACAGTTTCAAATGATGGATTGTCAGTAGGTCCTTTTTCTTGGAACATAAATATTGATCAGGGGTCTTTCTTTAGGTCAACGTAGATGATTCTGATTTTTTTTGAGACACTGAAAGAGTAAATGGTCCTTCATGGGATGAGAAAATGACACTAGTTCTGAAGCGAAATAAACAACTAAAAAACAAAACATGTTTCTTCCCTTGTGTAAAGTTCCTTGGTTTTCATAGGACAGCAACATAGCGGGAAAATGGATGAATTTAGGTCTAGAGTTTAGTGGTATTTTTCAGTGTGAAGCTTCAGTTCAGATTTTGTCACAGTGATTTTCTGTCTTTTTGTAATCTGCTTTTTGGTGTCAGGAAAAGGAATCTCACTGGAAATTGAACCATTATCATCTAGGACACAATCATTCTTTGCCAACGTCATTTCCATAACAGAAAATGATCCATGATTAAGAATAAATGGGGTGGGTAGTGTTCATTTATATATGTAAATTCACACAGATCTCAGCAAAAAACAAATGAAAATCTTTCTCCAGCTGAAGCAGCAGTCGTGGTACAGAGGAGTTACTAATCAGTATGTTTGCAGCCTCAGAGCTGCAAAAGAAGACAGAGGTATAATATGACTATGTGTTGCACAATTTTTGGCTCCAGGACATGAGCTATTTGCCTGATGTTTTAACTTTCTTTCTCCCTCTCTGTAACTGCCATCTCCCAGTAAAATAAGTTTTTGCATGGCAGTACAGTTTATTCCCAAAAGACTTTCAAATGCGAGGCCTGTGAACTGACTTTGCATCAGCAGAGGACAGCATCAAAGCTGGGAAAGAAGGACGGAGGGAGAGTTTACAGGCGAGGGAGCATAGGGCCGAAAGAAGAAATGTGAAATTTAAAACTTGTTTTGATTAATGTCACCATAATAACAAATACCAAATTAGATTCACCACTTAGCCTTGTGAGAAATTTGAGGCTGTTAACTCCCAACTAATGTGTGATGAAACCTGCAGTAGGCAGAATATTTTTGGCATCACTGGGCAAAAAATCCATAATAACCTTTCAGCTTATTGTAATTCAAGTGTTCTGGTAGAAAACTAGACTGCTGCACCTCCTCATGGCTGTTTTCAGGTTTTAAAAAATCTAGCCTGTGACTGGAGACTTTGGCCAATCACCGGTCATTTCGGAGAGAGAGCGTTTGTATTGGCTGAGCTTCAGCTTCGGTTTTCTAGTGTCATATGATGCCAGGATCTTCACTTTAGATTTAAAACTGAGCCCGCTACAACCTAAAAATCACAAGTTTCTTTAATGTGTTAAAGAAATTAGTGGCCTGCTAACTTTGACAACCCTAGTCTGTTAACACAATATCATGCTGACTTCAAGACAACCTTTTACGAGACTCTTGTTTTAAACAAGCCAGCCGGAAATGTGAAAAAGACAGCTGAAAAATGCGTGTTTAACTAAGCTTAGCTTAATTAGCTTGTGAGCTACAGCTCATAAAAGCTGCCAGTTGTCAGTTGCTGGAAACAAGAAGCCTGCTTTAGTCTCTCTCTGTTTGAAATCGAGGACTAACTAACGTAATACGCAACGTTAGCTTGCTAATGTACGACCCATTTAGAAAGAAGCATAAAAGACTAAATATTGCATATAGTCAACACATGAGCAGATGAGGGGTGTAAGAAAATATCAAAAATATTGAGCATTGCAATATTTTATGAAACTGATTCTGTGATATTAATTCAGTCAATACTTAATTTGCAAAGAGATGCGTTTTCAGTATATGTGTCCTCTCAAAGTGGTGCGAAGATGTTGGATGTCACAGGGACTGTGATAAATGCTAATCCATCCAATCCTGCTCTGATTGCATAAAAAAGTCATTTTCATACTCAAATTGTATGCATATGGTGGTGTTTTTATACTATGACAGATTTCCTAAAATTAGATTTAAAAAATCTCAAGATATCGCCTTACAGTATTTCAATATATATTTAATCGTAACCCCTGTATTGCATGATTCTTGCCAATACACAGTGCTTTACCAGACACTTCAAAATGCTGTTTAATGATATAATCTGGAAATAGTTTGTTTTTTCACAAATAACACAACATGCTATACCTACATAATATGAAATATTACAATATTTACTCAAGATACATATATTTTCACATCTTTTTCTCTGTTCCTTATTTTGTAGTGTCAATGACTCTCTACCCACTAAAATGTTTAAATCAGTATTTTTCACTATGACTACAGTGATGATTGTAGCCCAGTTGTGAAATGACTGTATTGTAGCACGCAGCTCTAATTGTCTTATATGGACTATATGTGAAATAATTAAATCTATGCAAAACATCTAATCAGAAAGAAATGAAATGCGTAGGAGCATGCAATATAGCTAATCAGCGCCCAGTGCTGGTTCCTGTTTAATCCTGAGTGTCTTGGAGAGTGAGAAAGAAGTAGTTCGATATCATGTGATTAGTTTTCTAGCTGTGCTGCTCACCGCTCTTAATTTTAATTATCTGGAAAATATGCAGAGAGGATTGTTGGTGACTTGTTAGAGTGGCTGAAAACTTTTATTGCTTGTTATGAACCACTGGGGTAATAATAGTTCATACAAAAGCTGTTTTCAACACTTATAGTTTTTGGGTGTATTTTGGAGTGGCATGGTGTTTCACCCTTATTTTTGTTTGCCTGTCTGGCTGTCTGGGATCTGGACAGGCAGACTAGCCAAGCATGCATAATAGAGGCAGGGAGCACAGCAGCTTGGATACAGCAGAGATTCCTTTTACCAGCTACCACAGTGAAACAGGTATTGCTTTCACCTTGTGAGTGTGTGTGTGTCACATAGACTGTATATAGATGGCCAATCAAGAGCCAAGTGTGGTCGCAGCTCAGCGAGTGAGTCTCACAGTTGTCAATCATGACATCTCAGCCCCTTTTTTATAGCAACAAATGACTAATTAAAACCAAACTAAAGAGAGAAATGAACACTTGAACATACATTAGCCTGATAAGAACTACCTAAAATGACAGAAACCATCTCTGATGTGTACTTTGATTTTTTCATTTGGCCCATGTGCCCTGGTTGTGTCTAGAAGGTAACCCGCAAATTGCGAAATCTGATCTGAGATCTACAAAACCTGCAAAACCTCTTGTGAGACTCACTACCTAACAAACTATCCTGACTTTAACTATTTTTCTGCAGTATAGGGTGTGTCATCATGGCTAAATGTGGTCCTGGAGACCCCTACTGTAACAGGAACTACCACAGGGTTTTGAACACTTGTGCCAGGTGTTTATATTTCTGTCTGTGCACAGATTTTGTCAATGCTATAGCGTCACGGCTGTGCAAAATGCAGCCCCAAAACTCTGTAGTTGAGATCAAAATGAAGTTCGAAGATAGGTGTGGTGCGAGCGGAAGTAGTAAGGCTGGTAATTACTGTACTTTTTCTTTTACTTCTATCTTACTTGTTCAAAATGAATAAATAGAAATAAAGTGAAACCAAATTGGTTTCACTCTCCACTCATATCAACATGAATCCCATTAGTATGTGACTGTCTGAAATGTTGTGCGAGGCAATTGTATTGTTTATTTTCGTGAATGGCAGAATGGTGCGTCGCTGTAAACGCTGCAAGGAATTGTGGGGCGGCATTATATACTTTACTTTTCTAAAGTATGGTCCAGTGTATCTTATGCTAAAGGACATAAGATCCACATCCTCCCTGCACCCTCCCAGTCACCAGCCATCTGGCCTCACTACTATTTGTGTGCACTAACAGTGACCTCAATGAGAAATGGGCTGAGTCATTCTGCATCCTTTGAAAGCATCCATCCTGAGTAGACACCACCAGACTTGCGGAGGAGATGGTATAACGAGCAAGGGAAGGCTTGAATGAGCAGGCCAGGATGAGTGGGAGGCTGGGGGGAAGAGAGGTGGAGTGGGGGCTAGAGGGAGAAAAGAGTGATTAGGGGGATAAAAGTAATGACTAGGGACGACTGGGGAAGAGAAATTAGCCTGTCCTGTTGGGCATCGATGTAGAAACCAGGGAGAGGATGACACAGCTGAGGGGGAAATAAACAGGACTCCTGGGATGAGTCACCAGAAAGGCTTTCGTTATCTTCAATCTGCAGTGTCATCCTTTAGCTGCACCGTACAGGCAGTTAGAAATTTGATAAAAAATGATGGAGAAGGGAATACTTTCTATGTGCAGAAAAATAGCAGCCGTCAGGATATAGTTACGCAGCCCAAGGACAGATAAAAAAAAAAACATGTTTCAGTGCTGCAAAGCAAACGCAATGGAGAAGGACAAAAGAGCCTAATCACAGTGTGGAGTTTAATTCTGAATAACTTCATTACAATTGTGAACACTATTACAAAGGTGAGGCAAATTAGGTCGAATTACCAATTAGCAGCATTTGTCAGTTGAGTCGGAGACACTTGGGTCAAGGAATTGAACAAATATAGCAAATGATTATGTTGTTAGACTTGGCAGAAAAGGCCTCCTTTAACGAATCTAACTACAGGGATTCTGCTGAGAGAGCTAATTGCCTCTTACGTATGACATACAGAAATGGTAAATCATTGTTAAATCAACAATACCAAAAACTAGGGCTGTCAAAGTTAAGGGGATAATAATGCATGATTTTAGAGATACAGGCATCATATAAAACTAGAAAACCTGAGGAATCCATTGGTTATATATCGCTCCAAACTTGCACTAAATTTTAGAAAGAAAAATTAAGAAAAACTGTCATGGCCAGTCTCAAAGGGGTCCCTTGTCCTCTGACCTCAAGATATGTGAATGAAAATGGGTCCTATGGGTACCCACCACAGACATGCCCACTTCATGATAATCACATGCAGTTTGGATCAAGTCATAGTCAAGTCAGCACACTGACACACTGACAGCTGTTGTTGCCTGTTGGTGCCTGTTGATTTGAGCATATTTTTATGCTAAAGTCAGTACCTGTGAGGGTTTCTGGACAATATTTGTCATTGTTTTGTATTGTTAAATAATTTCCAATAAGACCTATGGCCTCTAACTGCTGTCATGCTCTGTGTGTTGTGTCTATTGTGTATATGTTAAGCGTCCTTGGGCTTCTTGAAAGGCGGCATATAAATCCAAATTCTTCTTCTCCTTCTTCTTCTTCTTCTTCTTCTTCTTATTATTATTATTGTTATTATTATTATTATTCTAGATTTGCATAAAGAATATTTGCCCACTGTTGATAAGAGAATCAAGTACTTGACAAATATCCCTTGTAGGTAAATTGTGAACAGAAACTATAAGTAGTACATAAGTATGGAGGACTGAACCTGCCAAAATAAATGAATAAATAAATAAATGAACAAATGTCTGAATAAGTAAATAACTGTGTCATTGAATGCAGCTAAATAATATTTAAAATAAATATATCCAATTAATTGCTTAAATACTGTATTTTGCTTCTTTACTTTCCTTTTATGTATTTATGTATTTGTTTTTTGTATTTAATTAATTTTTTAAATTAATTATTTTTGCATTTCTTTTTCATTTATGTATTCAATATTGCATGTATTTTGATTTATGTCTTTATGCATTTATTTATTTCTGCACAATTTTCCCTTTGCATTTTACCCCTTATGTATTTCCCCAAACTTGATCATGTATGAGTAAGTTTGATCTTTAATCTTTTCTTTGCACATTTATAGAAACATTTCTATTGACCTTTCTTTACGCATTTCTGCATCATTTATGTTACATTTTATCAATTAATTAATGACTACATTTATTCTTAATTTTTTATATATACTGTGACACAACACTGACTGTATGTATTGCTGTGGTAGTGATCTGCGAATCACAAGATGTGATTGGCTTAAAGCATCTCCTGCTTTATCTATTTGACTCTAAGTGGGACCATAATTTGCTAAATGAACATCATGCTGTGTTGAAGAAGACTTGAAACTAGTGATTGAGACCATAAACTCATGTTTACAATATTTACTGAGGTAATAAATCAAGTGAGAAGTAGACTCATTTACTCATAGACTTCTATACAATCGAACTTCTTTGTGCAACCAGCGGAGTCGCCCCCTGCTGGATATTAGAACGAATGCAAGCTTAAAACAGTTTCAAACGAGCTTCTCTTTTCAGAGCCAGATGTTAACGTTTGGGTTGAATCAGCTAATGGAAGCGAGACGTTGGTGTTTGGGATTGGAAAGAAAGAGATTTGTGATTAAAAGTAAGAAGTCAATATATACTGTGTCCAAACCACAAGTATATCCATCCGAAAACAGGGAAAAGAAAAATGACCTTCAGCGTGTATAGGTATAGGGAATGCACTGTTTACTTTGATTTGTGGAAATGGAAACACAGCGTGAATCTCGTCTCGTCCATCGGAACAGCATCGGCAACCAGGCCTGTAGCAACCTGGCCAGACAAGCCAGTAAATAACAACCCGCAAAGCAAAAGTAGAGAGAGAGAGAGGCGATCTCACACCACGGTGTGTGTTTTATTGAGACTCCATCAAAGCGGTAAAGATATTGACAATATACAAACTTTACAGCTGATTTTACAGTCTGACAAAGTAGACAAACTGTGATCCAGTGCACCAATCCCACCGGTGGTTTAATTAGCTTAATTGTTTGTATTTCCTTTTCAATGTGAAACGGGAGAGAAAGAGAGAGCAAGATGAAACAGTGAAAGGGGGAGAGGACAAAGACAGACCTTTCTAGATCACTAACACAGTCAACAGGCTTTTCCATAGTGAGACTGATTCAAACACTTTTATTTTGAAAGAGCAGGTCCTTTAGCATTTCAGGGCAGATTTGTTGGCCTTTTACCTGACATAGTACATCGTACTCTGTTGCTGAGTTTCAAGGCAACAATGCACTGAAATCTTAAAGACCTTAATGTTGTGTACACAGTACGAGCAACAAAGCAACAGCCTACAAGTCATTTTCAATGGAAGCCGGTGACATGAGGCCGCAGACTGAAGCCTGACAAACTCTGCCATTCTCAATGTTTTCAGCACTCCAATGACACGGTGAAGCATCAAACATATGTTGTTCGTATGTTTTTTTGTTTTTCCGATCCCCTTCTCTCACCCCACAATTCTCGTTCTGTTCTGTCACAGAAAAATGTATTCTTGCCGTTAGCCATTTCCCAGTGCTAACATAACTATGTCGACAACCGCTTGAGCAGCACTCGGACAATGTAGCTTTGTCACTCGTAGCGTGAGCGTAGCACGTAAGGACGGGAGACAGTAACCTGTCAGTGTCCCTCAGTATCTTCATCTGGTATTTTACAAGATCGGCACCGTGGTTGTTTCTTCAGTGTATAGCTTTTTCATTATACAATATTTGCAGGTATCAAAAAGTCAGCAACAATGCAATTTTAATTTGATTCAGTTCAGGGGCCTGTGATCGATATGAGACAATATCATATACCCATTTAGCACAATCTGTTAGATTTACATCAACTCATAAAAAGCAACTAAAATATGATTTGATAGTTTTATTGCTGGGCTGTTATCCTTCAAAGTGTATAAATAGGCCTCCTTTTAGGTCTGGTTGCTGGTCAATGCTGGTATGTCGCTTGTCAACAAAATGAGAATAGTGAGTCCACCTTAACAGCTCATCTTAAGAGAGAATAAGGTGAAATTGTTGCTAATGTCAGTCAATATTTAGGTAGCAAGCAAGACAGGAGCTTGGCTTGGGTCTTGAGGAGCTGTACCATTCATTCACTGTCAAAACTGTAACTTATGGTGCCTTCAAATGGAGCTCGGGCGTTGCATTCAAGTGGTTAAGTCGTGAAGAACACCGCTGCTAAGCAGCTGCAATATTAACGTTACTGCCCGAGTCTAGAAGCCACAGAGGCTAACAGTTTAGCAAGCTAGCAAGTGGGTAACACTGAAGGAAATGCGAAGTCATAATGACAGAGGAGAAAGATGAGGTCGTTGAGAATATCAACATTTTCCTCAGACATATTATTAAAAAAAAAAACAAAACAATATATGACTAAAATTACAACATACTGTACAATATTAACCTATTATGCACCAAGAAAGTAACTTCCATGGCTCCACCATTTCTCACAACGTCGACAAACACAAGTTTTGAACTCTGATCGTTCAGAAACTTTCCACTTATGAGGTCGTGAATACGACATGAGGGGGGCGTCCATGTTGGCCCAACTTGTAAACACAGTAAGCATGCACCCATTTGAAGGCACCATTACACACAGTGCACAGTTACGGCATTGTGTAACGCCACGCTGATAACGCCACGCTGATAACGCCACGCTGATAACGCCACGCTGATAACGCCACGCTGATAACGCCACGCTGATAAAGCCAAAAGATTCAGCGGCAGAAGACCTCTTGTCGTGAGATACAATAAGCATACAGTAATATAGAAAATGAACATTAAGTAGTTCCACTTAGCGTTCATTTTGAGTCACAGTTGTTTTCACCGCTTTGACCTCCACCAACGAGGTGCTAAATATCCCGCTATGTTCCAGCTTTGTCTCTGTGCCGTTCGGTGCTTGTAAGGTAGTGGACAGATATCAGAGCCTTTTTGCTGGAAACGACGTTGACGAGAGCAGTGACAGGGAACCTAAACAATGAACGACGGAAAACAAAACAATAAATGCTAAAAAGCTCAGGAAGCTGCAGAGACTAAATCTGCCGTACATTTTAGACAATAGTGTTCTTCCTATGGAGGACCTGCCTAAATCAAAAATAAATTTATAAATCGATAAGTGAATAAATATCATTAAATGTAGTAAAATGATATAAAAAGGAATGTATCTATCAATTAACAAACTGATAAAATGTGACATGAATTTCTATTTCTGTATTAAGTTGCTTATTCATTTATTTATCTTTGTATTAATTCCCTTATTTATTTACTATTTTGTTTGCCTTTCTCTTTTATTTTTTCACGTACTGTATTTATTTTTCTAAATGTATTATTATTGTTATTATTATGTGTATTATTTATTAATGCATTTATGTTAAAAATATGTATATATTTTGCATTCATATATTACAAAATTACTGATTTGTCACATTTGATCAATTAATTGCTAGGTTTATTTTTAATGTTACATTTGCTACATTTCTTGACATATTTACTCGTCCATAAAGCCATTTATTTAATTATTTTTTGGTTATTATTTTGGCACGTTGCGTCCTCCATATATTCCAACTGTAGCAACAGTGTGAGTGCACAAAAGAAAAGTTTCTCAGTGGTGCGCAGTGGAGAGGAACTTGACTGGCTCTGGACCTTTTTTATAAAATGTTGTCATGGTACACTAAATTAAAATTCCAGCGTGGGTTTTTTAACATTTAAAGTTAAAGTGTACATATAAAACGGTGTGCTCTTATTGACTAGTTTGGAGCAAGCCTGCATCCTGAATTCATCTTGCTTTAATGGATTAAATGTGCAGGATGTAGCACATTACATACAGTTTATATTAATTATTTATACTGGGGCGGCATCAGTGTTTCTCCACTCTGAATACATACTGTGTTTCTTTCTTTTGCAACATGTAAGGAAGTACATATTGCTCTTTCAACACAGGCTGTGTAAAGATAAAAAAGAAGAAATGCATTTTACTATGATGCACATTCTTGTGGTCAGACAACCATAATGGGTGCTTTCATCTCACAGACAGCTAATAGACATTTCTGGGATGTCTTGGTGGATGGATAGCCTTTGGCTACAAAGGTGACTACAAAAGGTTGTAGTTTACTTTTTCATTATCAAAGGACTTTCTTTGTGTCGACCATGTACAAAAAAACCTTTGACATATCCTGCGATCTTTTCTCATCTCATCTTTTCTAGAGTCTATTTTGTTGCTTCATTGTTCACATAGAATGGCCTGGAAAACCAACAAGTGGTGCAGGTATTGCTTATGAAAAGGCTTCAAGAACAGGTAAAAAAATGGGGCTTTCTCAGGAATAAACAAGAATCTGCATGTATATATGTCTTTGGAGGTCTCTGTTGAGAGGTCAGGGAGAGTATAAATGCTGCCTGGCAGTTATTTTGCTCGGAAATACTGCGACCGTGCCAACGAATTGTGTTTTCTTGTCGGCGAGATGAAAACAATTGTGAAGTGAGATCTGTCAGCGCTCACTTGCAGCTGCGACTGCAGGCTTTTAACAGAGAGGGAAGCGCATGCCATTGTAGAACAGTTTCCTTATCACATCCTGTGCACGTACGCACACCACCGCGACACATGGCTAATTTCACACTTTCATAGCCCATAACATTGAGAAGGTAAACAGGCAAACAGATATATGCAGCTCTTTACCTTTCTCGATCCTCATCCCTACTGCCTCTTTTTTTCTTTCACACATACGCACTCCGCGACCATTATGCTGAATTATTCATGACATCTGGAAAGTGACACACAAAAGATTTCTGTGAAGGAGAGAGAGAGAGAAAGAAAAGCCCATTTGTCCATTAGCTGGTCGCATATATGAGTCATCAATCATGGCTGATTGCAGGAACTCTTTCCTATGTATGTGTCTCTCTCTGCAACACACAGACAAAAATCACTCCGGTTGTGTAATTTTCTCTTATTTGTTTTGTCTCTTGGAGAAAAATCTATTCCCAAAGCCAATTATTGCCACAGATACAATGAGGATGTTAATAATAGAAGGAATCTGCGGCTGTGATGACCTGAAAAAACAACTGCGACTGTTTTTGGATGTTTCTGTTTGTGTGCATATAGTGTCCTCACAAGGATAGAAACATGAATATATGGATATTTTGCAGGTATACCTGTTTAGACTTAAACATCAAGACCAGGGTTTAGAGCTAAGACGAGGTTTAAATGAAGTTAAGGGTTAATTCACATATATGTAATATGTCCTCTTACGTTTTTTAAAAGTAATAATCAAACCATCTTTGGTACACTGTGCCGTTATGCTGCAATATGTAGCCTACATTTGTATAATTTTACCCAATTACCCAGGTATTATATATTGTCAAAGTGCCCATTACAGACCTTTTTATCAAAGTACTTAGTTACTCAATAAACTGTAATCAAAGTATTCATGACAAACCAAGTTATCCGAGTACATCCTCCTACAGTTTAAAATCACTGCAACTCATTGTACAGCTTTAATGATGTTTTATAATGTTACTCATTACTTATTGATTTTATGCAATAGCAGATAATATGTGGTTGTGGCTCAGGAGGTAGAGCAGGTTGCCCTTTAATCACAAGGTTGGCGGTTCAATCTTCCTGTCCACATGTCAAAGTGTCCTTGAGCAAGACACCTCTGCCATCTGGTCTCCAGCTGCAGCAGTGAGCTGCTTTCAGTGAAAAGCTCTCACGACATGCAAAGTTAGTGACAATAGCTGGTGAACATATTGGAGCATTTAGCAGCTAAAGAAGCAGATCTTTGTCTTACAGTTTAGTAGGGACCAAAATAGAAACCAAAGAGAATTAATGGTGGACTTCCATCCATCTATCTTCAACTGCTTATCCCATTAGGGAGCCAATCCCAGCTTGCATTGTGCGAAAGCGGAGTACACCCCGGACAGGTCGCCAGTCTTTAGAGTCATCATTTAAACTAGACTGCATGTCTTTGGACTGTGGGAGGAAGCCGGAGAACCCGGAGAAAACCCACGCGAGAGAACATGAAAACTCCACACAGAGGAGCCCCAAGCTGGATTCAAACCTGCGACCCTCTTGCTGTGCGGCGACGATACTAACTACTGCACCAGCGTGCAGCCCCTTAATGGTGGACTTTGCTAAATACAGTTTATGCTAATACTGCTTTGTGTCTGCTTGCTGGATGTACTCCTGTAACTGGCATGTTTTAACTGCTTCCAGTTTGTGTGAAGCTAGGCTAAACACACCTGTCTGTGTGTTCCTGTCATGTTTGTGATACACTGAAGTATAATGTCGGTAAAACAAATCAGTCTCCTAAATTTACAACTTTCTAATCTTGTAAATTTGTGAGTTTTCTCTCTATATCCAAGTTTTTTTTTTTTTTTTTTCCTTGTGAATTTTTGAATTTGATCCCAAATATTACCCCCCTTCCACCGGCTCTGAGTCTGTCCAGGTCATATTCATTCTGGCAGCAATTGACTCGAAGGCAACTGGACTTAAATTTGTCTCTGAAGACGTTTCGCCCCTTATCCAAGTGGCTTCATCAGTTCGTAATGCTACAGTCTAACTAGTCCCCACTAGTCTGACCCCTCTAGTCTCCCCCGGCTCTGTAATTATTATTTTTTTTCATGTTTAATACCTACATTATATAAAACAATATAATCGTCTTTGTTTTCCCGATAGGACTTGTTCATATTTATTTCAATATACTCTGTAGTCTGTGTTTTCTTGAAGGTGTCATCGAGTGGCCATTAGACAAAATTGAGTGCGTGTCTCCCCATATGAGAGAGAGAGAGAGAGAGAGAGAGAGAGAGAGAGAGAGAGAGAACAGAGAGAGACACAGAGAGAGAGAGAGAGAGAGAGAGAGAGAGAGAGAGAGAGAGAGGTGCTTCAGACAGCAGAGAGGCGGAGATGATGGAGAGAGGAGAAGCAGCCTGAACAGTTACTGAGCCTGGCTGCATTTACATCCATCTTACCGACAAGGGACTGATTAACAACACCACCTGCTTTCTCTCTTTCTCTCTCTCTCTCTCTCTCTCTCTCTCTCTCTCTCTCCCAGCATCACCTGAAATGCTAGAAGGACCATTTGGTTGCAGCTCCTTCGTATTTTCTCATGTTATTGAGAACTACACCCAAAAAAAAATTGGAGAAACCCTAATGTCAAACGCCCCATGTTGGCCCTTTCTCAACATTTATAGTGCTTATAGATGTTCTCTTCATGTTAGCGTGGGTTTTCTCCAGGTACTCCTTCCCCTCCCAGCCCAAAGACATCCAGGTTAACTGCTGAATTTCCAGTAAGTGTGAATGTGAGCGTGATGTGTCAGCCCTGTCATAGACTGGTGACCTGTCCAGGGTGTACCCCGCCTACGCCCAATGTCAGCTGAGGTAACGGATAATGAATTAATGAGTAATTAAAGGGGTATTATGCTAAATAGGGTAGAGCAAAACATAACATATTTAAGACAAGCTGAGCCCCCCAGCCCATATTTTCTGCCATAATCACCGGCAAAAAATTAACAAGGCTTTGAGTAAAACCCTTAATTTGAGTAAGGTTATTCGGTGCATTAAATGACTTATTAAAAATCCGCTTTTTTTAATGCGTAACTCGTCAGTTTTGTCAACATAAAAAGTGATACCGTTTTGACGGATTTGCCAAGTGACTGCAGATCCATAGTAGCTTGTATTGTAACGGCTTGATTAATTTACTAAAATAGTGTTAGTGCCAAAATAGATTTTTTGTCATTGTGGTTAAATAAATGTAATTTATGGTGCAAGCGGGAGAGCAAATAGGTTTATGACTGCAGTGAAAATGTTGTTTTTGAAATTCTTAATGCCAACAAATATGGATTGAACCAGAACATTTTGTTCGACAAAAACATGTTGTGAATTTTGGAAATGATTACATCTATATTTTTTTTAGAGGTGAGTGACTTTTCAAAATAAGAGGACTCAAACTATGACAGAAACCCAGGACCATGACAGGAAGTAAAATTAGACAAGATGTAGTGACTTTTCAAAATAAAACAGGAAACACCAGAATGAATAAAACCAAGTCTCAGAAACCAAAATCATAATACAGAACCAATAAAACACGTACAGCAGCTGACAACCTAGTTGACTCATTCCAGTCTTTATTCATTCAGTGTCCATGCCCGCTTGCTGCTGCAGCTCCCCCCTCCTTCTTATGTGCTGAACCTTGTTGTTCTTGATCTAATATTCATGTATGCCTTTGTTATGTTGGTAGTTCTCCCAGCTGAATCCTTTTTGAGAGCGCCCTCTGAGACCGAATGTATTACCATTTGCAATGAACACTTGTGTCAGCTACAGCTGATCTAACTACGTTTGAATGATTGGTGCCTTCAAACGGGGTCGTGTTTACCGCGTTTACGAGCTGGGCCCATATGAACGCCCCTCTCATGTCGTAGTGGAAAGTTTCTGAAAGCTCAGAGTTCACAACTTGACTTGTTTGTTGACATTGTGAGAAATGGTGGAGCCCATGACAGTTCATTTATTGGTGCATAATAAGTTAATATTGTACAGTATATATCGTAATTTTAGTCATATATTGTTTTTCTTTGTAATTTTATAATATGTTTGAGGGAAATGTTGATATTGTCAACGACCTCATCTTTTTCCTCTGTCTTTATGTCTTTGCATTTCCTGTATTATGTTACCCCCTTGCTAGCTTGCTAAATTGTTAGCCTCTGTGGCTTCTAGACTCCAACAGTAACGTTAATATTGCCGTTGCTTAGCAGCAGCGTTCTTCATGACTTAACCACTTGAACGCACCGCATGTTGTGTAGTTCACGAGTTTGGTTTGAAGGCACCATGAGTTTTAGAAGTCTGCTGTTAGCAAGCAAGCTACCAGTTTATCTGTCAAGGAAGTCTACAAATCTACACTGTTGATGAATACTCCTTAGTAAAAAAAAAAATCGATTTATTGATTTTATGATTTCGAAATCGATTTTTTTTTAATGACAGAATTGATGTATTTGCTTCATTTGAGTCTATGTGGAGGCACAAAGATGTTACCACTTTTCGTTTTGGTAATGTGATGCCATATCCGTTTCAGAAATCAAAACCAAAACAAAGGCGAAGCGAGAAAGCAGAAACAGTGGATCTGACGTGCACCATCACATTAAATCCAAAGTGGTAAACACTACACATACAGTAAAGGATGGAAACACTTTGGGTTTCACACATTGCAGGAAAAGCAATGCTGGACATCATGGCTAAAGCTGCATGCTAACTCTGTCATGGACAGGAAACGTTATTCTCCTGCGGTAACGTGTGGCCATCACTCTCATCTCTGTGGTCGGCCGCCGCTACAACTGCAGAGCCCCCATAGACATTTATGGTCGATGCAAGAACAGAGCTGACAAGGAGAGTTGGCGACAGACATGGCAAAGTTAGAGGAAGTCGTAGCAGGTAGGCTATATAAAAATACATATACGGAAATAAGATTAATTGGATTGTATTCACCAAAAGTATAAAACATGTTACATCAAAATATATATTAACAATATACAGTAAACTGAAAAGAAAATCCCAATAATTTGTAGGGAAATGTCTTTATTTTTTTGGTTTTTGGGTCGCTGGGAAAAAGAAATCCTGGCAATGGCTGAAATATTTGACTTCAGAACATCTCTGACTACATATAGTTGCAAAATCATGTGTGTTTATTCTATCAATTTATTGATATTCCCAAGTAAAAGTCCCATATTTGTGCCTTGAAATAGGTACATTTCTGAATGCTTGCAGTGCCATAAAAACACATTGCTCCATAATAACAATGCTATATTTGACTTCAGGACATCTCTGATTACATACATGCTGAGAATCAAACTTTTTTGCTGTATCAAATTTGAGATTTTCCAAAGTAAAAATCCCCTTTTTTTCATGGTCTCATGTTAAAAAAAAAGTTAACAAATATTGCAATAAATCATAATATCGAATCACTATACTTGTAGAATTGCAATACTTAAAAATTGCAATACATATTGAATTGGCACCAAAGTATTGTGATAGTATTGAAACAGGGAGATAAGCATATTGTCCCGTCCTATACTACTAACAGCGCTCCTTCTTCTGGGTAAGTGACCATTTAGTGCTGTCATCAGAAAATCAGCTACCAGTTGCTAAAAAGGTCAAAAGTAGTTGCCAGTTAGAAGCTAATGCTGTATGTGATACAGCATCCCAGTTTTGGCAAAGAAAGGAGCATTATGCACTGTGGGAAGTACTGCTATTCAGAAGCTTTCTTGAGTTGTCAATAATACACCAATCCATGCCTTATGTGAATAACAGTGAAGGTAGTATATTAGTGACGTGTGAGGCAAAGGTCAATTCCCTCAAACCACTCTATTTTACATCTCGTAAGCATCATACAATGAGTCACATTGGAGAAAAGTGTCCATTAGATGGTACACAGGTACTTTTTAGCCCTAGCTGGCTGAATGAATAGCGACAGTGAAAACGACTGAGGACTCAGTCAGGGATGTGAGGTGATTCAGCAACGAGTGTAATGAAACCACATAAAGAAGGTCCCAGTGCTTCAGCACTGTCCCGTGGGTAACACCTCCTCACCATTTAGAAAGACGATCCTGCCGTGCACTCTTTATGAGAGCTGCTGCAGGTATCACAGAGAGCAGAGGGAGTATGTGGGTAGGAGGCAGGTACGTGGTAGAGAGGTGGTAGCTGGCAGCCACTCGTCAGGAGTAGATAGCAAAAGGTTAAACTGAACAGCATTAGTGCCGAGTTGCTGAAAAAGAGCATGTGCACACATAACACCAGTACAGGTTAAGTGTCATTAAAATCAGCATTGAAGAACTGTCTGAACTAATACTGAAGCAAGTTTATATTATGATTAGGGCTGTCAATGATTTAAAATATTTAATCCTGATTTATCGAATGATTGTCCATAATTAATTGTGATCAATCACAAATTAAATCTTATCTGTTCAAAATGTATCTTAAAGGGAGATTTTACCCTCATAGTACTGTATTTAGCATAAAAAATATGCTCAAACCATAACATGGCTAACTCAAGTCAAATAACACCAGCTGTCAGTGTGCTGCCTGGACTCATGACTTGCCCTAAAGCTGCATGTGATTATCATAAAGTGGGCATGTCTGTAAAGGGGAGACTGGTGGGAACCCACAGAACTCATTTACATTCACGTATCTTGAGGTCAGAGGTCAAGGGACCTCTTGTGAAAATGGCCATGCCAGTTGTTCCTTACCAAAATTTAGCACAAGTTTGGAGCGTTATTTAGCCTCTTTATCTACAAGCTAATATGACACGGTTTCATATGATACCACTATCTTCTCTCAAGCTTTAAAACTGAGCTCACTACAACCTAAAAATCACAAATTGCGTGAATGGGTTTAAAGAAGCTAGTGGCTTGAAAACAAAGTTGCGTTAACGTGATTGGTTGATGCCTTTATTCGCAATAAGAATGCTGAGAAAATAAACCCCCAAAGTATGGCACTAAGTATTCAAGACAAAATCAACAGTTTGGGAAAAAAACATTGACATGCAAATCAACTGATGTTTCAGTTTGTTTAGAGAAAAACAAGCGCACAAAAGCATGGCGCGGCTACTACTAATCCTGAGGGTGCACCCTGTTTTCCCCCTGATAATGCTACAATGTGAACAACAAATCCGTGTTGCAGTCACCAAGAAGAGAGCTGGTAACGTTACCTGTTAGAAGCCAGTGGGCAGCACAGTCCTGCAAAATAACGGAGTAGTTACGTTATGAGGTGTTCAAGCTCTGCTCGGTAAAAATGACAGTTGGGCGAAGGTAAATTAAAACATTATCATGATGTGTTCAAATGTACTCTCGTAACATTTATTTCAGTTAAATTAATTTAATTTTTGAGGTGAGAAACTTGAATAAATCCAGTTGTTTGAAGGAGATGTTTTCACATTAACATAAAATGGATATTAGAGAGGGAGTTATGACCCGTTTAACTTCCTAACACTAGCTCGAAGCAACATGACAAGATTTTTTTTTTTTAATAAAAGCAAATATTTAATTCATCAGAATCATTTGAATTGTGTTTTTATGCAACTAACCACTATGGAGGACAATAACAAAGTGCAGTGCAGTACTGTGTACAGGACCCTCCCACCCCCGAAAGACAGGGCCTCCTCCAGAAGCTACGGTGTAATTCAAACTCTAATTCGTCATGCATTTAATGATTGATACTGTCAAATACAGTATATAGAACAAAAAAACTAATAATAAAAAATATTTGCCTGCCATAGTGGCAGGAAGTGAAAAAAATTCAGACCCTGCTTATTATGAAGTGTTATCATTTTAACCCTTCTTCTTATTATGAAGTGTTATAATTTTAACCCTTCTTCCCACATCATTGCCATCACAGCCACCATGTTCACAAGCAGCTCTTCCACTCATTCTGCTCACGCTGTGCATACGGAGGAACCATCTGGCACATATGCTGGCCAGGCAGGCAGACGAGGACCGGAGTGGTAATGACTGTTGATTTTAATTCACACGGAGCTCTCAGGGGCTGTGGGCGGACCACTGCAGATAAGGACCGCTAGGAGAGCCGCATGAGATGACGCAAGTGTAGGTGCAAAAAAAAGACAAGGGCACTTCATGACAGGCAAAGAAAGGAGGAGATCTACTTGAGTTTTTTTTTTTTTTTTTTTTTTTTCTGAGAAGTGATCTCATTACACAACTCGCACAGCACCTGCCTCCACAAACACGAGATTGAGCCTACGTGAACTGTCGTGTTAATAAGCAACAGCGGTTTATTTTCCTGGGAAGCCGGTGACCTGTACAGTTTTCTTTTTGGTTTAACTCACAATTTCTCTTTCCACATCAATATAAGGAAGGATCCAATGAGGTTGTGCATGCGTGAAGCGAAGCTCAATGATATTTTCATGAATTTCAGATCAATGCGGCGGGGCTGTTGACTTTTAGCTTCTTTATTCCCAGCAAACATGCATTTCTCGCTGGAGACTCTAAGTGAAAAAGATGGTTAACAATGTGGGCAAACCAATTTCCGCAGAAGATGGAGCACATTTACGGTGTAAGCTCATGGGAGACGCTTGAGATGATTAAAAATCTAAAAGCAATTTGGATACTGGGCAACAATCAGGTGGAACGTTCACACAAAAAGGACCACCACACATCCACACATGCCCCATTGCAAATGAGTGAGTCATGCAATATGCATCAGTATAATAGGAAGATCAATGTCAACCCCATCGCTGTATCCTCCTCTCCATATCTCTTTCTGTCTCCTGTGGCATTTTACCAGACAACCCAGGAATGCACATCCTACCCACCCACACACGAGCTGCAGCGTGTGAGGGGATCTACAGCAAAGCAAAAGACCAATTAAAGTAATTAAGTGTGACATTTTCATGGAAATAAAATGTCTCTTTTGCGTCTTTTCGTCATATGAGCCATAATCAGACATGTAACGCTGGCGAGTTACTTAGAAAAACTTCACGTAATGAAGGTGGATAAGATAATTCAAACCCTCGGAACATAAAAATGGATAATGACCGTAAACAAGTATTTTTGTGAGTGAAACAAAGTGAACATCTGTTTGAGAATAACGAGCAGCCATCCACTGTGATTAACCCAGACCTCTCCAAATGAAACAAGAGGTTTTGTGAAGTTATATTTTGAGTTTTTCTTCTGTTTCCGCTCATCTTTTCATTCCAGTATAGGAACACTGACATGTCGCCCCCCCCTCCACATGCAACGCTGGCAAGCCTGCAGGGGCTGATACGCAACAGAATGTATCATCTGTCAGAGAAAGTTTTATTTTAAAATAGTCTCACCAATGGTGCAGACAAAAAAATGATCTCACCTCACTTTTTGTCATACTTCATACTTGTCAGACCTCAACATTAGGGAGGATTTCAAAACCAAAGCGTCTGGGTTCTCTGAATCTCTGGTATAAACAAGGCTATTATACATCATCTTTCATGCCTTTGCTTGAGTATTTCTTTCTTTTGGTACATTTCTTTCACTCACTGAAGGCCCTTTCAGACACAATGCGAATAGGACAACCCTAACCCTAACCCTAACCCCAGTAACTTGCGCCATGCAACGACAGCTTTGCTGTGATGATCAGTTCAAACCACACCACCCTGTGAAAAACAGGAGTCACCCGGAACAATCAGAGGCAAGCATGCTTTTTGTGTAACGTCACATAAACAATAATGATACTGCAGATTTTTGCCCCACTTCTATTTTTCAAGGGACAAAAACTTCTATGGATATATTTGTGGAAACTGTCTACGCTTCAAACTTTGGATGGGCATGGCAACTGTTGACTGACATCTGAAAGCCGATGTTGCTACGAGACACATTATATTACATGGTGCGTGCTAACTGGAGCACATTATAGTCCTGTATATCCAACAGATGTTGAAACAATATGTATTTTTTCTCCCCACATAGTGTTATTCATATAAAATTAGTTCCTTGGGCCTTTACAACCATCAGCATTTGGAAGGACCAACTGTACTATTAAGTTTGCATTTGACTTGGTAAGAGGAAGCTAGCGAGCTAAGCCTTAGCCTAGCATTGATTTTTCACAGAACATTACTGTTATGGTTGGTGTCAATGGATCCAAGTGCAGAACACAGACACAGATGCTGATGAGGTTTAATAGATTTGTTGTAATGTACTTCAGAAGGGAGGATGTGACTGGAGCTGGCTGGGGATGGCAAGACAACATGGTTGACAGAGGTTGCAAGGGAGAGTGAGTAAGCTGGCAGGTAGCAGACAGGCTGGCTGAGATCCTGAAGCACAGGATGCTAACAGACATTGAATCAAGTGTCAAACACGACGAAACTGACAAAGAATACCAAAATAGCACAGTAAGCCGGCGATTAACTACCACAATGGCTGAAACGGCGATCTGGCACTAGATGTGTAGAGGTTGAAATACTGGAGAGACCGTGATGAGCTGGTGGCTGGCAGGTGTGTGCAGAGCAGGGAGGCGGAGAGGTGATGAACTGATTGATGGCAGGTGAACAGGGTCCCGGGCAGGTGGCAGGACAGGAACCACACACACACAGACACACACACACACACACTCACAGAGAGACCAGCAGGAGACATGGCAGTGGAGGGAAACAGATAAACACAAGGGAACCATGCCGAGGCACGTTCCAAGTAAGTTATTAATAACTTATAGAAACACATTGCGTGCAGTCCGGCTTTTCTTCCTCTCTCTGTTTTCTCTCTCTCTCTCACACATAGGGTGCCTCCAAATAGAACCTGTGAACTCGTGCTCACGACATGGGAAGTCGTGAACACGACATGCGGTGCGTTCGAGTGGTTAAGTCAAGAGCACTGCTGCTAAGCAACGGCAATATTAACGTCACTGTCCGAGTCTAGAAGCCACAGAGGCTAAAAATTCAGCAAGCTAGCAAGTGGGCAACATCATGATAATAATGACAGAGGTGAAAGATGAGGTCGTTGAGAATATTAACATCTTCCTCAGACAGATTATAAAATTACAAAGAAAAAGAATATATGACTAAAATTACAATGTACTGTACAATATTAACTTATTATGAACTGAGAAATGAACTGTCATGGGCTCCACTATTTCTCACAACATCGACAAACACAAGTCATGAACTTGGAGTTTTCAGAAACTTTCCACTTACGAGGTCGTGAATATGACATGAGGGGGGCGTTCATATGGGCCAAACTCGTGAACACAAAACACGACCCCATTAAGGCACCAATAACACAGGACGATGTGGGTGAGGTTGGCTTCAAGTGGTTGATTGACACATGTTTCTATGGGTTGGGTGGTGCTAACTGGCTCTCATAACTGGTAGGGTGGGTGCGGGTGTTAAAGCTTGAACATCGTTGCTGTGTTTGGGATTGTTTCCAACTTGTGTGGTCCAAACATTTCCAATAACTCCAGAGAGGTGCAAAGTCTATCTATTTAAAAAAAATAGATGTGATAATTTCAAATAATTTCACAACACGTTTTTATCGAATGAAATATTCTGCTTTAATACATATTTGTTGCCGTTTAGTCTTTCAAAAAAAGTTTCAAAAAACTGTGTGCTCTACCGCTTGCCGTACAGAAAGTGAGGCACGTACCTGTATTAACGAGGCGGTGTAGCAACAATCTAATCTGTCTCAATCTAATCTATACCATAAATTACATTTATATTATCACAATAACAAAAAAAGTCTTCCTTTTTTTAGGGTGATGACATATGACACATGACAAAATATGACAAAAATATAACTAAGCACTATACGTACCTTGCAGAGATATGGATTAATGAACGGAGTGTTAAAGTCACAGTCCTATGCTGGTTAAATACTTGTGCACCTTTTCGATTTTTTTTTTTCAAATCACAGGACTGACATCGTCAATCACAACCAAAATCTTGTGACCCCGAGAAAGCTCTAATGTTGGCTGCTGTCACAGCAGAAACATTGTAAAACTTAGATTTCTTCTTTTTGGTAATTAAAACTTTGACCCAATAAGTACAAAAGTCAAAACAAGTACCAATGAGTTACAGTATATACTGATTTCTTTGTAAAAATATATTTAAAGTTCAGTTAATATCCCCCTTTAATTCCACAGTTTATCATTCAAACTTGTGTCTGGTGTGGTATTTGTGGACTGTGGAGGCCAGACTAGTAGACAAAACCACACTCTGCCCTTATGCCAAGACGTGTCCATGTGTCTCACTGCACAGATGCCAGCTATCAGGCTCTGACCCCGGTGGCCTCCTCCCAGGTTAGCTGTCGTTTCCGTAGCAGAAGCTGGAAGTGAATGTCAGAGAAAGGACACAGCAGGGGAGAGGAGAGGAGTATATCACGGGCAAAAAAAAGGAAGAGGAAGGAAGATGTGTTTTTGTGAATCAGAGGACGATATAAAAGGCAAGAAAGTGGGGGAGAGAAGTCTGGAAATACAGACACTATCTTCAGCCACTGAAGGATCCATGGCAACCTTCCCACTTCAGCCTTCTGAACATCATCGTGAAACAGAAAGGCAACAGATGGTTTCGGAATAATATGTGACGCAAGCATACCGTTATATTTCTGGTCATCACCACCATATGAATAGCGCTGCTGGGCACCAGTGCTGAAAATCTGTTCTTGAAAAAGGCATTTAAAGGAGTCCACCGTCTGATACTTTTAAGAAATGTTTAACTTCATACAGTTGATCTATGGCATATTGGCACTTCAGTTCAGCCAGATCAATCATAGAAGGCTTGCGGGTGACATTTTTCATGACAAGAACAATAAATATGGAGTTTTTACATGGAAAAAAAAATCCATCTAAAAGTTACAGCTGCACTGTTCCAATGCTTTGTCGTGACGGTCGGTGTTCAGAGGAGGATGGGTCCAACAAACACAAGGCTTTAATCCAGGACACTGCTGTTTATCATCAACATTATCATCAGCTGTTCACGTCAAGTCACATTTTCACTGTACAAACAGTAATTTGAAGCCCGACCATGTTATCACCCCGAGGGGCCGCTCTGGGGTTCAACCCCCAAGAACCGTTACCCTTTCACAATGATGTTACAACAAAAATTAAGATTTCTGTGACTGCCTATATGGCCTATATCTTATGCCAGCCCTGGCCAGTGCTTTTCTTACTTATTCTTTCATTTAGCGACCTAAAATTGACGCCGAGGGGCTGTTAAGCATGTGGTTACTGCACCCGAAAAGTGATGCAGAGGGGTCTGACAAAGCGCCGATTTGTCCTTTTGTAATCATTGAGGTGCACAAACGGTTACAACTCAACAACTAATTTATAACCCACAAAATAATTTGTTTTTTGACCGAGTGTGATGATAACCTTCTTGGCAAACACTCCTCGTAAACTGGCCTTACTACTTCTGTTTTAGTTAGTAATATGCCAGATTTCCTTTCAACAACATATTATAATATACAATGCTCTCACATGCATTTTAGAAACAAATGGTCTTCTTCACGTTAATGCTGTAATGTTCATGTAGAAAATACAGAATTGGGTGTGTAGGCGGCAGAGACAGCAGTGTGTAGGTATCACCACCTCCTGTGGTAGCTTGACATCACTGACGAAGTTGAAGGTGGAAGTTCAGTTCAGACCCCAGCACGATCAACGGTTCAAACTGTTGACCTTTAACGTGGTCCTCTATTGGGAGTATGAGAGTTAATATGCACAGCAGCCTCATAATTTACAAAAACAAGTATCGGGGAAATGTCAAGCAACACTATACGTGATGATAGTTTTATTATTGCCGAGCACTTTGTGTTTGCAGGAGCTAACATATAATCCATTTCTAATTTGGTGACTACAGCGAGGCCATTTGACGAATGACATTAAATAAAACTGATATTGATTCCGGCATGGAACTTGTGACGTTTCATTCAAGGGGACATGGCTGCTTTACATCCGTTTACTGTGGAGAAAAGTCAACACGAGGGTAAATCTAGTCTTACTCCCTACACATAGCAGGAATTTAGGCAGAACAGGTACACATGAGTGAAACCAATAAGCCAGTTCCCTGACCACTAAAACAGCAATGTCAGGACTATATTGACATTTCTTGAGCTTGTAATGGAGGAACATATAAGAGAAATAAATTACATTAACTATTCAGAGAGCAGTTAGAGTTAAGCCAGGGTTGCACTAGAAAGTGGCGAAACAAAATTCAACATAACTGCTAAATGTTTGGTCCTGTGTTTTCTTGCAAGCTGTTATTAGTGTGTTAAATGTGGTTATTTTTTACATTCGGTTCAGAGTAACGTAATACGAGCAATACGCAGAGCAAGTGACATAGTATAAAGCAGTATGCTAAGGGCGGTTGTTATTTATTTACAGTAGTTAAGTTGTTATGGTTGTTATATTATGTCGTAAGGTTCCATTGTAAGGTTACGCTGTAATGTCGCGTTATGCTATGTTGTTGCGCTACGTTGTTGCGCTACGTTGTTGCGCTACGTTGTTGCGCTACGTTGTTGCACCATGTTGTTGTCCCATGTTGTTGCGTTTCGTTGTTGCGCTATGCCAGTACGTTCTGCTGTTGCGTTATATTGCTACGTTCCATTGTTACATTATATTGTTGCGTTATGTTACATTATTATGTTACACTATTATGTTACATTGTTGCATTTTGATGTTAGGTTACATTGGTACGTTACAATGTTACAGTGTGTTGAATGTGTATATTTTTTACATTTGCAGTATAATGAGCAATGCGCAGTACAAGCGACATTTAAGACAGTTAGCAAAGGGTGGCTGTTATTTATTTACGGTAGTAAATATGGTACGTTGTCGCGGTTGTTACATTGTCATAAGGTTACATCATAAGGTTACATTGTAAAGTCATGTTGTTATGCTATGTTTTTACACTACGTTGTGCTATGTTTTTACACTACGTTGTTGTGCTATGTTTTTGCGCTACATTGTTGCGTTGTGTTGTTGTTATGTTCCATTGTTACATTAAATTGTTATGTTAAATTGTTGCATTATGTTACATTGTTATGTTGCATTGTTACATTACATTGTTATGTTACGTTGTAATGTTACATTGTTACATTACATTGTTACGTGACGTTGTTACGTGACGTTGTTACGTGACGTTGTTACGTTACGTTGTTACGTTACGTTGTTATTATGTAACATTATTATATTAACACAAACCATATTTTTTTTTCTAACCTTAACCACATTTTGTTGCCTTAATCCAACCAGTTGTTTCCCAACGTTAACCATGTGGCAAGTGTATTTATGAAATGTATTTGTGGTTCAGAACATCAACATTCAACATATCCTGTTATTTGCAAACGTACAATGGCAACATTTTTTTTTTCTTGTGACTGTGTGGGTGAGACCATGCTCAGGGGGACTATAAATCTTACTCCAGAAGGAATGAACCAAAAAAAAAAAAAAAACGTATTAAAGCAAGATGTCTGCTCAGGCTGTCTGCCGTCTCGAACAAGAAGACAGATCTGTAATAACAGCAGATGGTACTGGGTTTTCATTGTCTCCATCATTTCTCCGCAGTCATTTCTTTGCCATAATAACTGTGCTTTTTTTTCCACACTGGAGCACAAAACATAATGTATGCCTGTGACAAGAAAAGTGCATTGTGTTCTCTGGCACGTAAAATGGAGTCATGAAAAACTTGTGCGATCAGTCAGGTTTTAGACAGCTATCGGAAAAAAATCTCAATTATTAAGCGTGATTATGGTGGTTAAGAGATGACTGTCATTGACTTTTGGAGAAGTGCTTCATTTTTTGACATATATAACAAAAACGGATGTGTTTGTTCCCCTTCTTTACTGTTTGTTCCCTCTCAGCAGATAACATATTATTTTATTGCCAAAAGAAGTCTTTGAATGCTTTTGCTAGAACTTTTACAGCAAGCTCACGCCTTAAAAAAGTAGAGCGACATGCTGTAACTTGTGGTTTACTTTTGTGTCATTTTCTTTTGACATTACTTTCTTCAGGTTTCCTAATTAGCACTTCTTGCATATCTTTAACTTGTTTACATGAAGCAATGTTATGAAAGCCTACACCAGTGACAAATACCTGATTTGCCTGTCCAAAGCTTTGCAGCTGCAGATCATTACCTAAGTACCCATCTGCTTTCAGATACATTTTTTTATTTGAGAAAATATTTGAAGCAAACAGAAGATGTTTTCTCACAGCTGTGAGGCTGGAGTGGACATGCCTGTCATCACGACACAGCTAAATCAGACTGACCCAGGCCCACAGAAAAACCCTATTAGAGTGAAGATTCAGGTTTATCCTACAAACTCATTTGCTGTAATCTTCCCTTAGAGTTTCACACAGTGGAGAATCAACCAGTAGATGCTGTTGACTCTTTGTTAGATTCTTCACCATAGATTTATTGACCCTGTGGGACAAAATATTAGGTTCATCTTACACACAATACAACCCAGTGCAAGGGCCAATACATGTGCCCTGTGGTGCAGGGCATGTATGAGGACTGTAAGACAGTGGTGAGGTGTGCTGTAGGTGTGACAGAGGAGGTCAAGGTGGAGGTGGGACTGCATCAGGGATCAGCTCTGAGCCCCTTCTTGTTCACTATGGTGATGAAAGGGCTGACGGACGAGGTTAGACAGGAATCTCCATGGACTATGATGTTTACAGATGACATTGTGATCTGCAGTGAGAGCAGGGAACAGGTGGAGGAGAAGCTAGAAATGTGGAGGAGAAGCTAGAAAGGTGGAGGTTTGCCCTGTAAAAGGAGAGGAATGAAGGTTACTGCAGCAAGACGGAGTACATGTCTGTGAATGAGAGGGGGAAGAGTGAGGTTACAGGGTGGAGAGATGAAGAAGGTGGAGGATTTTAAGTACTTAGGGTCAACAGTCCAGAGCAATGGAGAGTGTGGAAAAGAGGTGAAGAAGCGTGTACAGGCAGGCTGGAACGGGTGGAGAAAAGTGCCAGCTTCAGAGTTTCAGCTAAAATGAAAGGAAATGTGTAGAAAACTGTGGTGAGACCAGCGATGCTGTTTGGTTTAGAGACAGTGTCACTGAGGAAAAGACAGGAGGCAGAGCTGGAGGTAGCAGAGATGAAGATGCTGAGCTTCTCTTTGGGAGGGACCAGGATGGATAGATCAGGAATGAGTCCATCAGAGATAAAGTCAGAGAGGCCAGACTGAGATGGTTTGGACACGTCCAGAGGAGAGATAGTGAATATATTGGTAGAAGGATGCTGAGTTTTGAACTGCCAGGCAGGAGGTCTAGAGGAAGACCAAAGAGGAAGTTTATGGATGTAGTGAAAGAGGACATGAAGGTAGTTGGTGTGAGAGAAGAGGATACAGGAGACAGGATTAGATGGAGGCAACTGATTCGCTGTGGCGACCCCTGAAGGGAAAAGCCGAAAGGAAGAAGAAGAAGAAAACTACCTGTTTTTTAGTAAAAAAACATCATGGTTTGGCTTAGAATGACTATATTTGATATGTTATTAATATAAGGTAACCCATTCTCACTCCCAACTCATCAAATACTGCCCCTTGGCATTGGAAACTGATGCACTGAGGCACCCTTTAGCAACAGTATGTGAGTATCATCAGTTCTGTGAGTCAGTAGACACGTGAGTCATTAGTATGATCAGTTCCATTAGTCGGTGAGTTGGTAGTTATGAGTTGTGAGTCATGAGTCGTTGGTCAAACGCGTCATTAGTATCGTCAGTCCTGCGAGTCACGAGTCGCTAGTCAGTGAAGTTAACATCAACCGCAATTGTTTCTTAACTGTAACTAAGTGGTTGTGTTGCCTAAAGCTAAATTCCTGTGAAATTGGAAGTTTATTTTTGAAAAGACACAATGCATGTAACAAGCATTTATTGACACGCCGTCCCTGGTCCATCCAAAAGTAATGCAAGTGTACCCCTTGCGTCAGTCTCCGATGCCCAGGAGCACTGACCAAGTATTTGATGAGCTGGAAGCGTGAATGTGTTGGCCATGGACTTAAATTAAAATAAGTGAACACTGACTTCAACGTTTCACATGGGACACGAACAGCGGCCTCCTTGAATAAAGTCCTGTGTATGTTTGACCCAAACACCACCCATCCTCCTCCTGATGTGGACTTCCGTGGACTATCAGTACAAACGTATTTGTATTAAAAAGCAAATGTAATCTGTGACAATATGTTTCCCTTGAAAAGTCATTTACAGTGCAGTTTCGTTATATGGGAAGCTAATCGTTAGGAGACAGTGCTGCTCATTCAGCAGCTGACACATCAGCAAATTCTACATTAAGGAGGTTTTTGCAATGTAGTTTCTGTCGTATTCAATACATCAGCTAGTATCGTGTGCTGCAACGGCAGAAACTACAACCTCAGAAATTACCCTAGAGTTGTTAAGACCAAAATTAGTAGCCTATTAGTTGAAGGGCCATTGCACAGGATTGCGTAATGTTATTTTCTCCTGTTCTTGTGTGTCCTTGTATACATCTGTGTGGTCATCTGCGCTGCATTGGTGTGTCACAGCCAGGGAAGAAATAGAAGCAATTGTAGGTTGTGATAACGAAAAGCCGCCCTGTAATTGAACTGTCTAGTGTCCTGTGTGACTGAACATGTGTGTGTGTGTGTGTGTGTGTGTGTGTGTGTGTGTGTGTGTGTGTGTGACTGAAGTGTCCATAACAGTCTGCGGGGATGTTCATTGATTAGCGAGTTAGACATAGCCGCCCGCTATCACATGAGATGGCCAGCCATTTATTAGCTTTTCCTACGCAAACATAACACACACACACACACACACACACACACACACACACACACACACACACACACACACACACACACACACACACACACAATAAAATAGACTGAGATAAAGAACCAGATAGGAGATCCCATTTGGCCTCCTGTCAGTCATCAACCAAGAGGGGAACAAATGCTTTCTGCTCGCTCGTGACTCACAGATTCAAAAGAAGATTAAGGAGAGCAGACCTGCATAAGGACACCACAGAGCCAACAGCAAATCCTGAAGCTTATCAAGACGTCAGTGACAGAAATAGAGCGGAAAGACTCAAACACACTGGTATGTGTTTAGGTGCTATCTGTATCTGTGTATACAGTAAATGTATCTGGTGTCTTTGTGTATAATGCATTTACTTTGTACCTTCGTGTTTACGTGAGGCTACAGACTGTGGCGATATCCACACAAATACATTTTATTTTAGTACCCATAACTTTTGCTATATTTATGCCTCGCGTTCTCATTACTCTGATGTTTTCGAGCCCTAAAACAGAGACGTTTGGAAACACTGCTGACCTCGTTTCTGTTTTAAAACTCAAAACAGGGTTGCATTTTAAGGCCGACAGTCAGCCGGATAGTTTGGGGCCGTCGGCGAGCGTCCATTGGCCTGCTTTTTTCGAAGCTAAGCGGTGAGTGAGAGCAGGGGTGGAGCAGTCATGTAGAAGTGTGGATGAGACATGAGCACGGTGGCCCCCCTCACCTACAGCCCCCATTATATGCCAAATATTATGGTGAGCAACGTTAATGTCATCCCCTCTCGTTGAGGTTGGTGACTGATGTCATTGTCTAGCCCAGACAAGCAGATCACTGCAGTTTAAAGGATGAGTTGATTCTGATTTTTTTTAAAATAGTTTTTAAGCTCAGACAGCTTTAAATTGCATAAATGAACATCGACGTAGAATTAATACAAGAAAAATATTAATTTCAAATTGAATGATTGGTATTGGTATTGGTAGCTTCCTTTCCGTTTCTATCCAAAGCAAAGACCGAACAAGCCCATGTTACTATAACTCCACCTATATGACTGAGGGAGTCAGGTCCTCTTCTGCCTTTTCCTCTTGTGCATTTCCCTCATATCTTGTATAACAAAAAAAATTTAAAAATAAATAATATGAAACAATGTCAAACCCATTGGATGTTGCTATCAAACTGTCGCTTACACTAGCTGATACTAAAAAGAGTCAATATTAGTCTGCTACAGCTAAAAATAATGTCAGCAGTACAGTACTGAAAGTACAAAGTCAAGGTGTTTGTATTTTACTTAGGTATTTCCATTTTATGCAACTTTATACTTCTACTCCACTACATCTCACAGGCAAATATAGTACTTTTTTACTCCATCCCCTTCCTGTCCAGTGAAAACCTTGTTGAGCAGTTTCTCCTTAAATTAAATAAACTACTTAAAACCCTCTTAGATCAGCTGGAAAATGCATTTTAACAAAACAGAAACAGGCTACAGGTACATGGTTCTCACAGGACAGCTGTGCTACAAATAACACAAATACAAAATAATTTATGATCTTATTGAATATGATACATTGCTGTAGATTTAACTACCCAACAGTATATGAAGTAGTTACAGTTAGCCTGATCTTAAACATGTACAGCATTAAAATCGTGGTGTGTTCAGGTGCAACAAAGGTCACGACCTACCTTTCTGTGATTCGTCACACCCCCATCACAGCTCCCAATTTATGTTTTTTGCCGCGCTGAGCGACTTATACTCGTGTGTTACTTTCAGTAACAGCTCCACCTCATCATCGGCCTCTGGTCTTACATTTCGCCATTGCTGTTCTTCCTTCGTTGTATTTTCTACAAATAAAGAACCAACGGCGTTGCTTCCTGTTAACACCAACACATGTGTGATCAGTGTGTAAATGGTCATGCGATATGTGTTTTCAGGCAGAGATTAATTCTGAAACGGCCATAAAACGCTTGTCTGGATTGATTAGTGTGGATGTAGTCTGTGGCAACAATTTTCCTCGGAAAAGGTCAATAAAGACTCCATAGGGCTTGCTGTCACCAGTCACCTCCATGCTTGTTTGGATTGTTTTTTTCTAATATATAGTAAAATGACAGCTCGCAATGTGCTGGCGTTGAGCATGTTTCTACATGTTTCTCATTGGCAAAAATAAATAAATAAATAGGATGGATGACAGAGGAACGCATTATTATCTGTCACCATCTAACCAAGTTCTTACTCATTTAATATAAGATGTCTTATTTTTACAGACACAAAGATGTGTATAAAAAAGTACAGACGTGGAATGAAAGAAGGGTCCAGATAAACAGCCATCACAGGAAAAGCTCAGGTAAAATTGGCAAAACATAGTTGAATTTCATTTAGCTGCTTCAGTTTCAGGGGTCTGGTATGTCACTTCTGCTTTACTGGGATGCTTAAATTCAACAGGTCCATTGGCCCGGTTCAGGGCTGGCATTAACATGAGCCTTGGGTGATCTGATGACAGTGGACAGCTCTAACCTGTCAGTCCATACCGTTAGATTGAGTCCCTGCTTGCGTCTTCGAGTGACCACTTGTGATGGGATCTCACGTCCCCACTCTATATGCAAATTAACACCTAACCTACATCATCCAGATAATCCAGACTATATTATTGGGCTTTTTCTGGCATTTGCTCTTGATTTATTTGTATTTATGTATTTATTTGTATTTGGTGCAAAATAGAAATGAATTATCATTTTAGCTCTTCCCGCTCCCTCATCTGGATGTCACTGTTTTTTTTTAATGTGTCTTATGTTAGATGCTGAAATAAGGTCTGTGGTCACTACAAGCTGAAGTGATTTTAATGTTTTGTTCAAGCGTCCTTCTCCAGCCTCCTCCTCGACAAGCTAGTATGACATGTTTGGTACCAGTGGATTCCTCAGGTTTTCTAGTATCTTCACTCTGGCTTTAAAACTGAGCCGACTATAACCTCAGGCTTGTCAGATGTTTAAGAGTTTAATTTGTAAATGAGTTAAAGAAATTAGTGGCGTCAATGAATTTGAATTAACCTGTTATTATTGTGTTAACTTTGGCAGCCCTAATTTGAACATTTGTTTGCAGTCCATTTGACCCATGGTTAGGTTGGCTTCCTCAGTGAGAGCGAACTGTTTGGCCTTTGAAACAGATGTATCATGGTACTATTTGAGTAACGCAGCATTTGAGCTGTTCAGTCCTATAGGAAGAACAGTGGCACTTTAAGCGACGTCAGCCCTTCCAAGGCTCAGATTTTACTCTTCAGCTACGTGCTGAAATTTCTAATCATCTGAGCTTTAACCCTGTCTCCCTCTGACTTTCCTCAGCTTCCCACATTACAGCCAAGAAGCTTGAGGTTGCTTTCCTTTCACCTAATTATGCTTCTTTCTGTCTTCCAGCCTGTGACCTGGAATTCAATCAAGGTCCGCCGGCATCACAGATGTTCCAGTCCCTTGAGTGGGTCATGGAGGGGACATGAAGAAAGCTGAGGTGAAAAACGGCAGCTACAATCATTTATATTTATTTATAAAATAAAAAAGAACTACTGCTGGATGATGAATAAATCATAAAAACACTCATTGTGTATTCAGGGAAAAATAAGCATTAATCCTTTGCAGCTGCACAGTTAATTTTGTCCTTTAGGTTGTTTTCCAGGCTGATCAGGACAAACTCACTGTACCTGCAGCCTTTCACAAACAGATCATGTTCGCTAATGTTATCGCTCCCTTATGTCTGTTTTATTCTTCACTTAATGAGCTATTTTTGATTGTCTATTGATGCTATCGCAAAACACCTGGCATCAGTTGTTATTTCAGTCGAGATGCATCGCCGTCAGAATGATGTTGGAGAGAACGAGGGCGTTCTAACTGTTAAGCTCCTCCTCCTGCATCTCTTCCTCTCACCTCCTGCGTCCTTGTTGGGAGGAGCTAGGACGCAAGTGAATTGAAATGTGGAGTCAACTGACCCTTTGCTAAGCCCCACCCCCAACCTCCCGCTGCTACTCTGTTAAGCTCCGTCAATTACATTATTGGAAAATCAAGAAAGCGATTTCAGAGAGAAGCAGACAGAAGGGTTTACAATATGTGTCTGAAGGATATATCAGGATGTCAAACTGATTCAGCAGTGAAAACAGGTGAAAAAGATAGAGAGAGGCTAAAAGTGTAAATGTGAACCGCGATATAACGAGACAGAAGACAATGAAATTACAGAACAACAATTTTCCTTCCTTGTAAAGCCAGGTAGATCTTTATTCACTGTTACAATCATTTAAAAGCAAAAGCAGCATGTGTCTACCTTCAGTAGCTAATGTAGCATCGAAGTGCTAACGGTTAATGTTAGTTAGCCTCACAGGGTTGTACGTTGAAACTAGGACTGTCGCGTGTCTTTGTTATTATGTAAATATGACTACTTTTACATAGATTAATAAATAAGTAGAGCTGTTAATTGATTCAGAAATTTTTGTCCATCGTTAATTGCGATTAATCATCATTTCATTTTTTATCTGTTGGTGCCTTAAAGGGAGATTTGGGAGGGAGTGGACAAATATGCTTGCTATATGCAAATGTATGTATGTAATTTACGCATTATTGGAAATCAATAAAAACAATGACAAATATTGTCCAGAAACCCTCACAGGAAGTGCATTTAGCACTCTTCAGGTTGGCCCATGACCCATCTGCCAACACATAGGGGACAATTAATGACGTATACCGCAGCCAGCCACCAGAGGGTGATGAAGATGTTTTGGCTTCACTTTTGGGGAACTGCTCGTCCATCTTGGTTTCAATGAGTATAGTAGCAAAGAGATGAAACTCTGGTGTTTTTTTTCTTTTTTTATAGCTGCTAGATGGTGCTGCTCTAGCACTGCCACCATTTTGAATTGAAAACACCAATGATACTGTGGCCATGGATGCATAAATGTAAATCAGAGGAGACTTTTTAAGGAAATCAACTTCCTACTATGAAAACTTAAATAGCCCTCATTTAAATCCTTATGTCCCAAAAGTTGTAAAATGAACTAATAGCTGAATCCAGACTAATTTTTCTCGGCATAATGAACATGCATCAGACCCACAGGACTGCACCACCCTGCACTTTCTTATGACCTGTCCGGTTCTGCCAACTTCCTGCTAGTTGTATGCGGCTGTAATCATGGATACTATTAGCTGTAATTTATCACTTTTATTGCCTTCTAATACACTCATGGGCTGCATGCTGTAAGCCTGCACCATGGTAGATATAGTAACATCGCTGTTCCCAAACAACCGGCTATCGGCCAGTAGCTAGCAGTGCTAGTAGCATGACATGAACTTTAATGTAGCTGTAGGCTATTTAGTAACATGCAGGACAAAAGCACAGGACACAACCTCTTATACATCCATGGTCTGTGGTCTATTGAACGTGGAATTTAAAAGTACTTGACATGGAAACGTTTGAGATTGCTCTCAAAATATGTGTGCTGGACTTTGTTCACTTCCACTTATGTCCGTCGCTCACTTTATGCTCCTCTGGGAAGCAGCAGAGCAAAATACATTAATAAATAAATAAGTAATTAAACAGTTGTAATAACATGCATATTTAAAATGTTTTTATTGCTCAACACAGGCCATTTTGGCAGAGACATTAAATATGACAATAGAACAGAAATTGTTGTTTTACTTGTGTACTCTTGTACTCACTTTCCAGTAGAGCAGTTATGTAACGGAGGGTAATAAAGAAATGCGAGGCAGGAGTGGGGTTTTGTGGGGTTTTTTTTGCACCATATCATGCATGTGATAGACAACTATGGATTACATCCTGGGAAATGTATTATTCATTTCACTGTGATTTTAATAATGTGGTCACGCTGTATGGATCAGCTTTACACCTGACTGATATCCAATTACAGTGCGAGTCACACTTCACCTTCTGATCACAATGTGTTCTTCATTTACAGTAAGCTTTTTCCTTATCCTGATTAGATGTCCACACACATATTGCATGTTAATGGCAGATGTAAATGGGCCCACTGAGAGTGATAACTGGTCCGGTGATAGTGACAGGACTGAACTGAGAGGAGGTTAATAAAAAGGAAATAAAAACTAATGAAGTGGGAGCAGAAGAGACCAGGACAACAGATTAATTGAAACCATCTCACTGTTCAAGCCTATTGTGGCACAGTATTTATCAGATATAATGCCAGGCTAATGAGGAAGAAATTAATTAATGATTTTAATATTTTTTACCTATTTTGTTGGGGTGGCTGTTGCTTAGCAGGAGTCTAATTGGAAGGTTGATGGTTTGATTCCCGGGTCCTCAAGTCGGCATCTGGAAGTGCGCAAGGTACTGAACCCCAACTGTGCCATTGGTGTAATTAGATTAGATTGTGATGAGCAGGTGGCTAAATAAAAAATAAATGAATAAATAAATTAACAAAATAAACAAGTCATTAAATGTAGCAAAAATTATATGAAAAAAATGTAGCCATTAATACATAAATTAATATTTCTGTTGTAATTTGCTTCTTCATAATATTGCTCAAAGTATGAGTGTTTCTGTTTCTCACCGTACAGCTTTCTAATGCTTCTTTTGCACTGTTTCCAGCTGTGCAACACTGTGGGCTCTTTATTTTTACTGGGTATGGATGCGTGCATGCATTTGTTTGTCTGTACAATGTTGTATTTCTTTCAAATATTTTTAATTGTTTTTTTTATTGTAGACATGGCAAAAGTCACCTCATCAAATGTGGAATATAACACATGAAAGGGAAAAAGAAATAAAAAATAGTAATAAATTAAACCAATAAAGAAAAGTAAATAAATGGAAAAAAATGACGAGAGAAAAAGTATATGAAATCAGATAATGGGCTTTTATTTAAATTTGTTATTTAAATTTTTTTTTACAGTGTTGTATTTTGTTGGTTTAGCCCAGGGCCGCCTTAAGGCATAGCCCATACAGGCAGTCGCCTAGGGTTCCACCAACTGGGCAGTGCTGGGCCCCCTTTAAAAATACATAAATTAATTCATTCTTTAAAAAAAAATGCAGGTGGTCTCCTTTCCTCATTCTCTGCAGTGAGGTAACAAATGCACAAATAATTATAGAAAGAAATACACTTTTCTCCCCTGTAACTCTGTTTGTAGTGAAACTGACTAAACACTTTTAATGCAACAATATCAGAGGCCAGTTGCTTGAATTTATACCATAATAAATACACGTTTTTGTCTTGAAACCATTGTGATGTTTGATATATGTTGTGGTTTATGTGGCTGAATTTCATCTATGGCACCCAAAGGGCTCGAGCCAGCCCTGCACAAACCCATGAGAAATAACTGTAGCCTGAACTGTGACATGCAAGCACAACCCTGCGCCCCGGCTCTTACAGCTCAGCTTGTGCCAAGTAGTGCCTTTAGGCTTATTGTGTGTAATCATTTCTTTTCCAGAGGCTTTGCTTTGAAAAATGAAAGGTAGCAGCACTCACCTTTTTATCGTGCTCTCTCCTGCTATTTTCACATCCTGCTCTAAAAGTGAACAAGCAGCTGAAGTGAAAGAAGCAGAAGGCAGAGGGGTGGCGAGAGATGGTGGTGGCGGATCAGAACGTGTGAGGCGACTTCACTCCGGGATAATTAGTAACCTTTGACACTGGACCCGCCACAAACGAATTGCAGCAAAGCAGAGGAATCCATGGTAATTAGCAGAACACGCTAATGAGATGATTTGTCCATGACGCTGGCTGCAACCGCTGAAAGAGAAAGTGACAAGTGGAGAGCGAGGGGAAGGGTGAGGGAGGAGGAGAGGAAAGAGGCAATCAGCATGGAGGCACGAGGAGTGATATTTAAAGGTGATGAGAGCTAATTCACTGAAGCTTCACAACGGTGGTCTGTTCAAACGTAGGTGGAAGTCAGGTGGTTATTTAGTCAACAGACTGAACAAAACTAAGAGTAAATTTAATGGATGTTGAAATTGTTGGTACTTTTAAGTACGGTGAGTAACGGTAATGTGGGACAGCTAAGCTCCAGTGGGTGAAGGTCTTCGTCAAACAAATAAAAGTCAATAAGATTATTAGTTAACACGCTGTGGTGTCAAGTCATCAACTCACATGACAGCTCAAATGTCCAATCATCGATTAGGGTGTAGCAATCATCAAACTGGAAGCACCCTGTGAAGACCACCCACAGGTCAGTGTCAGTGTTTAGACACTGGTGATGGTGGTAGTGAAGGAATTTGATGAAGATCCGATGAAGGAAGTGGAGCAGTGTTGCAGAGAGGAGAACAGTTTTTAAACTTTGACAGCAATGATGTGATTGGTTTAGGGTGATATGGCAAGATGTGATTGGTCGCAAAGAGCGACGCGCCCACAATCAGCTGACATAGTAGGAGCCCAGAGATAAATGTGAATGAATGTGAAACCAGAGTCTTCCTGACTGAACTTCCGTGTAAGCTTCATTTGTAACTGTAACTGTGATTATTTATAGGGTTTAGTCTTCTAATGCATTTTAAGATATTTAAGATGAAGTAGAAATTATACTCCATAACTGGGGGTGGCTGCATCTCTTAAACTTTTATGATTAGGCATAGGGTGCATAGTGAAATGAAAACATTTTAACAGTTCAACATATTAACTTTGCAATTGACAGCAAATTCAGGATTTTTTTAGCTGTGCATTTAATTATCCTACATTAATAATTGTAATTTAAGCTTTAGGAATAAAGATTTGTCTGAGACAACTTGGTATTAGAGTGCTGACATGTACCCTGTCTTTTATCAGTGTTTATCTGCATTTTCTTTTTTTTTTGGTTTGTTTAGGACATCCTGGGAATTTCGAGTGTTTTTTATATAGATTTAATATATTATAATCAAGTCTAAAATGCAAAAAAAAAAAGTCACACATTTGGCTTATTCATCCTGTCTGGGAACCTCTAAAGTGTGAACACAGAGTTGATTGTCAAGCGTGGCCAACAAAGATTACACCTGCTGCAGAAGCTTAACTCCTGTAACGTCTGTAACACTGTCCCAAGTATTTGTGTCATTTTTATGTTTTTTCTCCTTTATTTGTCGGTGTAATGGGTTGTCTGTGAAGGACAGGAATAGTCACAATAGTATCGTTAAGGTCTGCTCCAAGAGAGTCCAGCAGAGAGACTTGCTCTCCCCTCTGGGATAAACAAGTAGCCCAGAAAGTGAAAGGAATTATTAGCCAATCAGATTACGTCCTTTTCTAGTGAATTAACGTCCTCAGGCTCTCAGGAAAACAAACTGCTACTCCAACTCCTTCATTACTTCTGCTATAAAGCTGCTAAGTGTTATCTTTGTGAATGAACAGCTTGTTTTGTTCATAAAGCACAGTAGCTGGTTTACACCAGAGTCTGCCTTTCTTTACAGGGCTGGTAAGCCCATATATTCATTCAATGAAGTAATATAAGTGCAATGTATGCAAATGTTTTTTTTAATTATTATTTACTTATTTATTCTATTAAAGTGGGGATAGGTGTTTTGACAGAAAACTAGACTTCTACATCTCCTCATGGCTCTCAGGCCATTTCAGAGCGAGAGCGTTCCTATTGGCTGTGCTCCGCCTGGTGGGCGGGGCTTTGTATGTCCTCAACTGATCTCAACATGGCTGCCGGGTCACAAACTCACGTTTGAAAGTTCGATCAGAGTTCATTAATGATTGACAGCTGCTCAGAGACGGCAGGCTCCAGCTCGGCTCTGATTGGTTGTTTTCCTCCGGTCTGTGAAATCTTGCAGGTGGCATTAGGAGCGCCGGAGGACACAGAGCACGCTTTGTGCTGCAAAGCAACGGAAATATTAATGTAACTGTCCGGTCTAGAAGCGACAGAGGCTAACAATTTAGCAAGCTAGCAAGACGAGGGCGTTGACAATATCAACAAAGTACAAATAAAATTACAATATATGAACTTATTATGCACTGAAAAATGAACTTCCATGGGCTCCGCCATTTAACACGTCAACGAACATGTCACAAATTTTCCACTTGCGAGGTCGTGAATACGACATGAGGGGGGCGTTCATATGGACGTAAACACAGTGAAGGCGACCTCATTTGAATGAAGCATATCAACACCAATAGAGCTGTCTCTTCTTTTTTTTTTTTTACGCATCTATTTCTTCATTGTTTTGCATATACAGTGAGGCTGAGGATATGCCGTTCGATGAAGACAGAGTGCAAATGCTCCTCCATGATGCCATGCAAATGAATACAGACGGTTGGAATCGACTCAGGAGTGATCCAGAGATGTTGGAGTAGCCATCAGACAGTGTTGACATGCACTCTAACACAACTTGTGATCACAAAACAGCAAAGGTAAGACATCATTTATGGTTATGTATATATATCTGCGTAATATGATGTGTATTTTTTCTCATCTTCAGCTGCTAGTTCAGTGAGTTGTGGTCATAAAGTGATGACGCTAACTACAGTTTGAATCTGTGGAGTCTCAGCTTTCATAATGACATGTCGTTTGTGGGGGTACCACTACCATCAGGGTGTTTTTTGCGATGTGCATATTTAGTTGGCTATCCTGAGCTTTTAGTCGGGCTTCTTTTGGTTATGCGGGTAAGCAGGATGAATATGTAACATGTGTAATGTCCCTATCTAGTGTTCATGGTGATGTGCTTAACTGTCCCCAGTACCTGGGGCGCTCAGGAGCATGACCTGCTATGACTGAATTTTTCACTGCTTGACATCAACAGACTCAGCCTGTCTGGTAGCCTCCGGCAGGGTTCCAGGGCCAAGGAGCTGAGATGGAAAAGGCCCCCAGGCCTTTTTCGTCCATGAACGGGGCAGAGCCAGCAGGCCATGATGGGTGGATCTGAGGAGTCTGGAGGTGCTGGAAGAGGTAAGAACCTCTGAATTATTCATAGGGGTCAGCCCATGGAGAGATTTGTAGACAATGAGAAAAATATAGCCAGTGTAAGGATGCATGGATAGTGGTGATGTGATTTTGCTTCTTGTTAATAACCGGCTGCGATGATTTGAATTTGTTGTAAAATGGGAAATGATAGCCTGAGAAACGCCTAGGGGTAGTTACAGTAGTTCAGCTTAGATGATATTAATGCATGAATGACTTTTTCTAGATCAGGATGATAGAAAATGCCTGATTTTAGAGATGATTAAAGAACTGGACGTGACTGCTGTTAAAAGTTAGTTGGCGATCAAATATAACACCAAGGTTTTTTACATGTGGTCTGTTGTAGGTGGAAAACTGATTTTGGCGATGATAGTGGTATGGTGCAGGTGCCAAAAAGTACGATCTTTGAAATTATAAGCCAAGCAGTTTTAATGTCTTTGAGACATCGGCCTGATTTTGGGAATTGAGCGGGAGGCAGATCTGGTTTCATCTATGTAGCAGTGTAAAGAGATGTTCTGAGCATGTAAAGCCTTGGTTTGTTCTCCACCAACTCTTGAGGAGAATATCTGGTTAATATCTGGCTAAATACTCAACCAGCTAACGCTGGTGCTGGGTAGGTAGCGTACGGTGGATTTTTAGAGCTTTTTCCACTGAAAACCGCTGCCTGCTGAAAATTCAGCAGCTGAGAATGGTGAAAATCAAAATGGTAAACAGTGAAATTGTGATTTGTCACTATGAGTAACACCTTTTTCATACAACTAGTCATGTGATCCATTATTGATGTAAAAATATTTAGTACAGACTCAATGCATAGTCATCAATTTATTAAGGTTTCACTAACATTTTGTGAACTTTAGAAACCACAGGAAGTCAGTATGGAAAGTGTAAGTATGGAAATGTTTTCCTAACAGTTGGATGTGAGTCTGTCACAATAACCAGCTGTATCTTCAATAGGTCTTCTTTATACTAGAGCTGGGACAATACACCTTTCTCTCAATTGGTTTCTTTCCCTCAGATTTCGAACTTTTACCACCAGACCATGGCAAAAAGTTGAATCATACCCTTCTAGGGACTTTTACTTTGGAAAATATCTAAATGAATAGATTAAAATGTTTGATTTTCATGTCCTGAAGTCAAATATATCACTTATTGTCAGGCATTATTTATACATCCTTGAGTGGGGTCAAGTGATGTCTTGAGCGGAGGAGTTGTAGCTTGTAGCCTCGTAGCATTTATTTGCTGACAAATAAACTGTACACACACTGTCTGCTACAACTACGTTCACAGTTATAACGGCACCAACAAACCCAAACTCACCACCACCACATGCACACAGTCTGTGGGAAGCTCACTGAAGTTACGGTACAGCGAGCACAAAGGCACCGGCAATGCTAGCAGCTAGGTGCTAGCTGCTAGGTGCAGACAGAGTATTGTTACACCGGCAGACACACAGCTGACATCCCGATAAACGAAACTAAATGTGAGGTGGAGACTTTTACTGGGAAAGTGACTTCATGTCCGCGACACTACATGCACTGCTGCATGCGAGGCCCTAATCTTGTCAGTTAATAATCGGTTAACGAGGGTTGGTTACCGGTTATGGAGTTTTCTCAAAATTAGCATCCCTAGTGTATACGAAGGCTGACTTTTGCATGTGCGTCGCCAGCTCTTAGCATCTGTTCTCTGGTCATCTCCATCGGGGCCGTTCGAATGCATTTAACATAAATGTCAGTATACAGTATGGTTGCTCTTCAGTTGTAGCGTCGGCCGATTTGACCAGGAACATGCGAGTAATGACGGGCTTGACCGCACGTTACCACAATACGGTAACATTTCCTGTCCATGACAGAGTTAGCATGCAGCTTTAGCCGCGATGTCCAGCTCTGCTTTTCCTGCAGTGTGTGAAAGTGTTTCCATACTTTACTGTATGTGTAGTGTTTACCAGTTTGGATTTAATATGTGAGCGTGCAGGTCGTATCCAGGCTGAACCTCCACCGTTTTCTGACTGTGTTTCAGCTTGCTGTGGTTTGTTTTGGTTGATATGACATCGTGTAACTCAAATGAAGCAAATATATTTATTTCATTAAGAAATCTATTTCAAAATTAAAAAAAAAAAAAATTATGATACATTGGTGGTGGATTTTTTCCCACCCCGACTAATTACGTGTCCATCTACTGACTACGGTGAGAACTGTGTGGTGTAGTCGAACTGCTTCCCCACTTTAACTCTTTCACATTTTTCTCTCAACCAGCGGCCCACCCCTCTTGCTGTCTGTTTCCTTTGCTTTCGACATCAGCCTTGGTTATTTTTAGCTCCGTCCAGGGGGAGAGCGAGATGGAGAGAGAATGACACAATCCCTAATAAACGGGTAGATGAGAAGAGTAGGAGGAGGAGGAGGAGGAGGAGGAAGAGGAGAAAGCGTGGGCGCATTTGGAATGGGTGTCTATTTGAATATTCATAGAAACAGCTGTGTTCACAAAGGTGCAGAGACGTCGATGAGCACGGATGCATCGGAGGGAAATCAATAGAGGCCTCCGCCGCTGGAAGTTTTGGGATGATAGGCTTGACTAATAGGTGGAGCGTACTAATTAGAAGTTATGCAGGGCATGCTAATGTAATGGGACACTGACAACAAAAGCGAGACATGATTTGATTCTGCATGAGTTACAGCTGAAAGGAAATTAAATGCGGCCGTGCTGAACAACCCTACTGAAGGTCCTATATAGATATTGTAATCTCACTCTTCCTATGAATCTATATATCTTTGCTTTTCTAAGCCATTGCTGACAGTATATTGCCTGTGTAGCTGCCTCATCTCTAAAGATTCTGAGACATCCTGAGCCTTCGTCAGGATTTTCTGGCCGTGAGCTTGAAAATACAGATCTGGCAGAAGTATGGTAGCAGTGGTAACAGTTAATTCTGTGTTGGATGGGAATGTCGGCTTGTAGGTCGGTCGGTCCACCACTTTGGTCTCAGATGTCTCCAGAGGATGTATTCTCGTGACTCTTTGGAGATCCTCTGACTTTTCCCTTTTCTTTTAGTATGAATGGTAACGAGTTTGGTGATCCAGTGACGGGGTTTCCGCCAGTGTATTGCAAGTCTGGTGGCCCGCCAGACTTAAATTGGCTTACCGTCAGGAATCAGGGTTTGATGTATTTTTAAGGCGTTTTTTAAACTAAAATGTGTTATAGCGGGATCCAGTCTGTGAATGCAGCACGTCGGGCCACTGCACGCCACCGTATCCTGCCGCGGGTCAGTCTGGACAGCTGAGGGGTGCACGGCAGGAATCTGAACCGCAGGGGAGTGGGTGGTGAAACCTCTGGCCAGAGCTCGCTGCTCGGACCTCGCTGTCAGCTGTCTGGATCCAGGCGTTGGTAACGGACTGCTGTACGGGCAGCAGTTTACACACAGCCTTCTAGTGACACGTTACATACATAAGGTTCATTCCCACCCTGCCGTGACTGTTTTTAAGAAGCCATTTTTTACTACTTAATTTTTCATTTTACATAAGAAAGAAGACATAAGTAGCTAACTAATGCATGACAACAATTATAATAATAATAATTAAAAGTAAAATAACTAAATAGAATGACATGACGCTGTGGGTTGGTTTTCCTCCTCTCCTCGCCCAAAAAGTTCATTTTACTGAAAATAGACCTTCAACACGGCAGAAGCCAGTCTAAAGGGTGTTTAAATTTTCACTATGTGGAAGGAGTCACATATAGTACTAAATATCTACTATTTCTTATTTTATTTGTTGCAAGATATGTTGTATTAATGTTTAATGTTTGACCTGTCTTTCATTCAGTCCACACGGCTATCCTGCAATATTTAACTATAAATGAATTTTAGCTAATTATCAACCAATCTGTGCTCTAGCTGATGCACTACCGTGTATGGCTGCTGCTTTAGAAGATGATGAGACCAGCTGTGGCACGTACTTCTACGTGTTTACTACAGAATGAGTAAAAAGGTCAATGAGGGGAAAATGGTGGTCACATCGCTCAGCACTGCTGCTAATTGCTCTCTAAATGCTCCTTATGAATGACTTCACTAATGACACCAAATGGCCTTTCAGCAGCACTTCGTCAGCATGGTGAAAAGAAACGATAACTGTAGAGCTTGTTTCCAAAACTGACTTTTGTATTTAATCCAGAGCTTCAGCATCTTACAGTAAACAACCAAACAACGTACACAGTTAAGAGAGACAAAAAATAAACCTCTTGATAAATATATTTGGTATTTCTGGTTATTTACCAAAGGATCCGTATCAAAGCGGGACTTCAGGTATTGTCATGCACACGGTAACACTCACACAGACCATCTTGACTGGAATAAACTGAAATATTTCTGCCTCTCTTGGGCTACTCAATTACCGGCATCAGTGGGCCTGCACAGCTTACACTAACTGCGCCTTACAGGGAAATATTGATGTTGCGAGTAAAAGGCACTCCGAGAAAAGCGAACTCAAAAGCAAATTGACCACAACCACTTGAGCAACGGAATAGTTTCATTCCAAAACCATGGATATTTATTGAAGTTTGACTAAAAAAATACAATCTGAAATTTACTTGTGAAAACAAAACATGTCTCTGACCTTAAAAATAATAACAATTACATCCCATAATGTGCTTCACTGTAATAGAAACTGTCACGTTATTTGCGTTACTTCAAATGGCAGATGTCTCATTTTTGGAATGGAACAGTTACAGTTAAAACACGCAGCAAAACACTTGAAATTATTACATCCAGAGAGCTATTTAAACAGAAATAAAAAACGATAATGTAACTGCCTCAAATACAAACATAGTCTATGTCTAAATTTGCTCTGTCTACTGAAAATAGACGATACATAAATACTCTTTACAGTTTGTACAAGGATGCTCATAAGACACTCACTGTTGGAGGTACATTCAGAAATGTGGCTACACTCTTAGATAGACACAGTACCTACAGCATTTATGATATGTCATTAAGAAGAATACACAGTATTTCAGGACAAATATGTGTGCACACGAATGAACACATCAATACTGCGGGGGATTATCTTTGATCGTCTTGGGTTTTATTAGCAAAGCGTCGAAGGACATGGAGGAGGAAGAAGCGGGGAGACCAAGGTGAATAGCAACCCGACTTCATGGGGAAGCATATAAATAGCCCGACATTACAAGGACATTCTGCGTGTCGCGAGGACGCATTTTAGGTTCTTTGCGTGTCATTTGTACGCCACGTGGGTTGTCCTTAATATAAATACATAAACTAAGTAAATGATATACGGAAACAACGTAACATTTCGGTAATGCTCACATTTAAGTTTAGGCAACAAATCCACCCACTTAGGTTTAGGCAACTAAATCACTGAATTAGATTTAGTGCAAACGTCATGGTTGTTAAAATAAGTAAGTAAACTAAGTAAAACATGTACGGAAACAACATATCATAATTTCGGTAACATTTACAAGAAGGTTTAGGCATCAAAACCACTCATTTAGGTTTAGACAACTAAACCACTTAGTTAGGTTTAGTAAAAATATCATGGTTGTTAAAATAAGTATGGAACTTAGTAAAATATGTATGGAAACATCATCATAATTCCAGTAACATTTGCAGTCAGGTTTAGGCAACAAAACAACTCACTTAGGTTTAGGCAACTAAATCACTTAGGCTTAGTAAAAATGCCATGGTTCTTGTTAAAATAAGTATGTAAACTAAGTAAAATATACATGGAAATATAATTTTGGTAACGTTCACATTTAGGTTTATGCCACAAAACCACTCACTTAGATTTAGGCAACTAAACCACTTAGGTAGGTCCACCAATATAGTTATGGTTATTCTTAAAATAAGTACGTAAACTAAGTGAAATATGTACAAAACAATACAAAACAATTTTAATAACATTCACATTTAGGTTTAGGCAACAAAACCACTCACTTGAGTTTAGGCAACTAAACCTCATAGGTTTAGCAAAAAAGTTATGGTTGTTCTTAAAATAAGTGTATAAACTAAGTAAAACACGTACAGATACAATGTAACATAACTTGGGGCATGTTAGCATTTAGGTTTCGGCAAAAAGTTTTGTTTGTTTGGTTTAGGAAATGCATCATGGTTGGGCTTAAAATAAGTACGTAAACTAAGTAAAATACATGTCACAGACATCACTAACATAACAAAACTGGTGTCCTGGTTGAAAGTCCTGTGTTTGTAGGACCCATCCACTTCCCCTCCAGTCTCTCACTTCCTATTCTACGTCACTAGCGCTGAGCGTAGCATATTTACGCTGATGCCTTTGCTGTCAGTACAGATGACATGGCTTACAAATGACACGCAAAATTAAGAGAGGTGTTCTTATTGCACGCTGAATGCCTTGTGTATTAGAGGGTTGTTCATGCGCCTTTTCATGTGAATCGGCTGGGAGTAGATTAAGTGTAGCTTTGGTGTGCGCACACATACAGTACACATTTCTACAGCTGCTGCTCCACATGTAACTGTAGTTGCAACTCCATGCAAAAAAAGGACCACGTGTAATGCCCAGTAAACATTTTATCAAAGAAATAGAAATCAAATATTATCAATAAAATACAATAACATCGCTACAGCTGACGAGAAGCTGCTGGGTCCCACCTCAGCAGCACATCACCTGCTGCTTTAGACCATACACTATCATAGTTACTGTGGGTAACACACTGCTACATTTTGGATCCACAACTAAGATTTTGCTCTTCCCTTTAAGGAGCAATTTACAAAGAACTGTCTGATAGCTAGTTGGTTAAAAAACATCAGCTTTAGAGTCATCATTCTAGTGTATGGTGTTCAAGAAATGACAATATCCAGGACAAAGGCAATAAGACACAATAGCTACAATACCACTCTGTTGTGCAGCTAACCTGATCCACGAGGAATGACAAGTTAAACCTTCCTGTGCCCAGGGAAGAGTTAACTTAATGCCCATTTCTCATATCCAAGCGCCTATATAGACAATAGTGTAAATCCTTCCTTCCTGAAGGAAAAAAAAAAGTTTTTTCCATCAGTGTTCGAACCTAAATGTCCAGCGTTGTTGCCTCTATTCAGCTCAGCAGGAGGCGAGGATCAGAGTAATCAGACGGCTGTGCGCTGTCTTTGTCGGTGTTGTGTTCACTGAAGTATGTCTGTAATGGGAATTTCCTTGTCATACAATGTCTCCTGTGACAGGTTCAACGGTGCTGGCGAGAGCAATTTTACAGACTGAAAATGCAGGCCATTACTTCAAAAGTTAAATACCTCACGGAGTAGTGGTGCTTTTTTATTGATCCAGCACAGCTGGATCGCGGTTTGCTCCAGAAACCTTGGTGGCTGAAAGAAAAAGAACGTGTTGACATTTTATGCCTGATTACACAAAATTGGACTGCAGACGGAAACATGGGAGAGAGAGTGCATGTGCAGAGTTATTCACTCTGGGAAATTGTTAGCTTTTTTGTGTGATTTTGCCTGATTCACTTTTGTCTAATGAGTGCACTGGAGCAGTTGGAGACTAAGTGGCATTCATGCAAAAGGGCACCTCAACCGTGGTTTTGTGGGGAGGGGAAATCCTGTTTCATTCACCGACAAGCTCCTCTATTACACTTCCCTCGGCTGGAAGAACTACTGTCCCTCTGTAAAGCCAATTACACTGTTAAACCAGCATGTACAAACACAGAAGTCTGACAGTTTCTTAAAAACTCTTGCACATTTCCCTGACACAATAAGGAGCAATGATCTGTAGTGTGCCCTGGGGTCTATGATCCTCAAGTAAATGGGAGTTTTTAGTGTGGTGCAATCTCTACCCTGTGTATCTGCTCAGGATGCCGATGATGCTAAATTGGCCTTTTCTGAATACATGCCTGTCTGAGTCACAAAGTTTCCCTGGGACAATGTAATCAGTATTACTTCTACCCTCTTCACTGCTCTATCCTAGTGCATAGAAGAAAAGCATGGATGTCCCTACATCACATTCTTCTTACTCAGTTGCCCTTCTCGTTCAAAAAGTCCTACTTGAAGTGCTCCATCCTGACAAGCAAGAAAGTCCGCCCTCCATCACAAAGTGCCCTGATCGGCGGTGAAGAATCCACCTTCCTTCTTTTTCCTCCTTCTCAGTCTGTGCGCCCTCCAGCAGACGGCCGCCACGAGCAGCATCACCACACCGGCGCACAGCAGCGCCACCGACACCACTTTGGTCTGGGGCAACGTGTTAAAAGTGAACGTCACCCCGGTGCCCGCCATACCAATCACTAGCGATATAACGCCGAACGGGAACACGCAGCGGTACCAGGACTTTTCCGTCCCGCCTGTAGCTTGGGCGAGTCTCTCCAGCGTGGGGAGAGACTCTGGATGTCTGGCTGGGTCTCTTCCAACACTTCCTTCCCCTCCTCCTTCTCCTCCTCCTTCTCCATCCCCGCAGCCGTTCAAACCCTGGTTTTGGTTTTCGGAGTCCTGGGGTAAGGTGTTGGCCTCGCTGCTGTTGCCGCAGTCCAGGTCCGGGTGAAGGACCGGGGGCTGGCGGCCTGAGGAGCAGCCCATCTCGGAGCCACTGTCCTTGGGTAACGATGCGAGAAAGGCTGCCTGTTGGCGGCGGTCCTCTCAGCGTACGTGCTACTGGCGCTTGTGATGCTACGGGGAGGTTCTCTGAGGCTGCTTCTAGTGCTGTCAACGGCAGTGAGGTTGCAGCTGTTGTTGTTGCTCTCAATACTTGCCAGCATGAGCCTGCGATAAGAGAGATGAGTAGCAATGGTAAAAATAAAGAGGTGAAAGAGAAAAGAACTCAAGGAAGAAATGTTGCAAAGAGGATGGACTCACCCTGTGTTTTCAGTGTCCATCAATGGGTGAATGATTTCAGTGCAGCCTCGTTTCCAGAGCTGCTCATGGCAGCAGCGGCAGCAGCAGCAGCAGCAGCAGTGTGTGTGTGTCTGGTGATGTCCACAGACTATATAATCACAGAGGGGAGGGGGAGGGGCCTGAGGGAAGTGGTAGACGGGATGCGAGGCTCTGAGTGGCCCCCTCTGCAGAGCGGTTTCGTGGAGGAGGGGTAGGGGGTGAGGTTAACTATTCAGCGGGCTCATTCAGTGATGTTAATTCATTATTTAGAGCGACGAGGAATTCGAGACGTCCCTCTGGTAGCGCCTTGTTCAGGGTCCGCAGAATGAAAACAGCGCTGGCAGAAAGCATAAAAGATGCAACATAGGGTATAACTAACATTGCAGTTTTTAGCTAACATGTTGTCAGCATTGATTTGCAGTCACATTGTTGTGTGAAAACCTCCAATATCCCCTTATTTATTTTTTGCAAGGCTGTGCAAGGTTTCCACGTCAGGGCGATGCAACAAACCTTGTATCTACACATTGTCACCTTCTCAATGTGAAAACCAGGCTTGTCCCAAGTCTGAGGGTTGACGCATTTTCTAAGCTCATAACGACATGTTATTAGTGAATTTTTACCCAAAACAGCGATATGTGAGTCAGGATTGAAATAAAAGCATCCCCACCACGTTAATTGAAAACGCAGCTCCTCCGCTCATCTTCCCGTTACCCCTCACCATGTGCGTCATCCGTGTTCCCCTGCACAAAGGCATGACAGTTATCCCTGTCACGGTCGCCGTCCCCGTCACATTTCCCCCATATATGTCCCCTCGTCGTTGGCGCTCCCCTTTCTCCTCTCAGACAATGACAGTGAGACACATGAGCTAATGCCACGCATCCCCGGGAACAGCTCGTATCACCGGTAATAGATCACACAGTGCATTGTGCATGTACGCTGACATGTATACTCTCCATGATTTTCTTCTATCTCGAGGCAATGAAATGTCCCAATCCATCTGCCGTAATTATCCGTGTCCGGTTTTGGCTGATATCCCACAGGCACAGCTGCTCTGAGGGAATCGCAGTCACATCGATTGAGTTAAAGCTCAAATGCTGGAGCCACAGAGCCAGTTTTCTATAAGTGAAGCCCTGAAAAAATGTCAAAGGGTAAGAGGAACCAATATTCAAGCAGAAGCCATCCTGGGTGAATGTATTGAATTTTTGGCTGTTCATTGATTAAAATATTTAATCGTGATTAATTGCAAATTAATCACACATTTTTTTATCTTTTTGAAAATGTACCTTTAAGATGAGATTAAGAATTAAGATTTGTCAAGTATATAATACTCTGGGAGGAACATGGGAGTGGGAAAATATGCTGCTTTATGTAAATGTATGCACATATTTAATATCGGAAACCAGTTAACAACACAAAAATGACAAATATTGTCCAGAAACCCTCAAAGGTACTGCATTTATCATAAAAAATTGCTGAAATCATAACAACGGCAAACTCAAGCCCAGTGTGTGCTGACTTGGCCCAAAACTGCATGTGATTATCATAAAGTGGGCATGTCTGTACCCATAGAACCATTTACATTCACATATCTGGAGGTCAGAGGTCAAGGGACCCCTTTAAAAAATGGCCATGACAGTTTTTCCTCGCCAAAATTTTGCATAAGTTTGGAGCGTTATTTAACATCCTTCACAACAAGCTAGTATGAAATGATTGGTACCAATGGATTACTTAGATTTTCTATTTTCATTTGATACCTTCACTAGATACCTTTAAAACTGAGCCTGCTACAACCTAAAATGGCAAGTTGCATTAATGTGTTAAAAATTAGTGGCATTAAAAGAAAGTTTTAAAAATTTCTATCACTTTTATATGGTGTTAGCCTGCCAGCATTATGTGGCCCAAATGTCCAAGTTTGGAGCGCTATTTATTTTTTATTAGCGTTATTATTTATAGCCTCCTTTGTGACAAGCTAGCATGACATGGTTGCTACCAATGGATTCCTTACGTCACTCTAGCTTTAAAATTGAGTCCGCTACAACCTAAAAAAATGCAAGTTGTGTCGATGCGTTAAAGAAATTAGTTGTGTTAAAACCAAATTGCGGTAACACGTTATTGTCACTTTAACTTTGATAGCCCTAATTAGATTTACTATGCAGCTCCTTCAGTGCTGACAACCACTTCACCAAGAGCTATAATCAGATTTCTTCAAGTTAAATTTGTTATTACACATTGAACACTGGCATTGTTTGTACCTGAAAGATGTGAAAGGCGCTGCGTTTTCAAAGTAGTTAAAAACATTACTTGTCACCTCTCACATTTTAGACTGTGAACCACTCTTGTTCGGTTGTACGCGCCACCTTGACAGCAAAATTACATTGATGACAACCACAAATTGGTGAGAAATTCCACACAGTCGGCTGAATGAATGGGAGCTCTTTATTTTATTTTCCATTCACTGCCTGTGGTTTCAGTAAACTGGTACGAATGAGATTTGTTTACTGGCCTTGAAAGGATGTCACCCCTCAAAAAAAAATAAAAAAACAAAATGCTTGAAATCCCTTCCTTGGTAAGATGATGGTAAGATCAACTTCACACCTGTTTTGAATCAGTATGGTAATAGGCCATTTTCACAGCAGACATTTTTACTTGGCAAAGCAGGAAAAGCACCAGTGTAATTAATAGCATTAATCATGATTATGTCCTGTTGAAATGTCCCAGTATGCCATGCCAGTCAGCCAGTATCAATAACACAAGGGCACTGAAACTGGCATGCCAAAACGAAATGCCGTCCTTAATAATGTATAATTAATTACAGCTGTGCTTTTCCAGCTAGGACATGTTAAATTGTTTGTAGTGAAAAATATCTACTGGGGCCAGTCAAGCTCGGATTACCTGCAGCTAATAATTTAAGGCTACAAGAGGTGATTGAACTTTACACGTTTCCAAATGTGAGTTTTGCCTTATTTGAAGGGGCCAGTTTTAATCAAATAGTCATCATTTCATCTCATATACTTGAGTCACTGCCAATAATTTACTTATGATCACTTCTCAGTACTCAGCAGTGCTTGTGAGTAGCTAGGCAACCGTAGATTTGCTACCTGTAATGCAACATGTAATGAGTGTAGTTGGGGTAGTGTTGCTATAGTAGTGGTGACCAAACACTGCATTGGAAAATCTATCAGACTGTGGATTGACCCAGCAAAAAACATTTAACTATAATGTGTTTTTGTGTTATTTCAGTTAAGATTCATGTGTTTGTAGGCTACATGTGCCCGTTTTTGCCCATATACTGGTATATTTACACAGCAGTTCTTCAGTAATTCATTTCAATAATAGCCATCATCTTTTTTGTAATAAATTACTTCACAATGATGCAATTGTTTTGTACCACTTAAAGTAAAATACCTTCAAAGTTGTAGCAAAGAGCATCGGAGCAAAAAGATGAAACTTTTTTGACAACATCCGTGCGGTTGCTCTGCAGCCGTTTAGGACTGAAAACGCCAACGACGCTGGTGCCATGAAGGTATAAAGAGACGTCTGTTTTTAAGATAAATCAACTTCTCACTATGAACACTTAAATAGCCCTCATTTAAATCACTTTGACTTAAAAGATGTGAAATTAACCAATAGCTGAATCCAGAGTAATTTTCCTCAACATAATGAACGTGCTCATATGGCATCCAGCTTCCTACTAGCTGTATGCAGCTGTAGTAATGGATATATTGGCTGTAATTCATCACTTTTAATATCTATAATAATACACCCATGGGCTGTATGCTGTAACCCTGCTGGTGGAAGTATTAACTGTTCCCAAACAACCGGCCATCGGCCAGTAGCTAGTAGTGCTTGTAGCATGACATAAACAAAAGTGAATGTAATCGTATACTGTTTACTAACACGCCAATGAAAAAATTTGAGATTTCTCTCAAAATAAATGTAATGGATTTTTTTGAACTTCCATTTTTGTCCTCACTTTGTGCTCCTCTGGGAAGCAAAAAGTTGAATAAATAGATAAGTGAGGAAATAGTTATAATAGTGTGCATTTTTATATTTTTATTCTTCAACACAGACCATTTAAGTAGAGACATTAAAATTATGACAGTAGAATAAAAAGTTTTATATTTATACTTCATAGGCAGATGTTTAATTGCCACTTTCAGTCCAAAATGGCGGTGGCGTAGCTCAGATGCTGGGCGCTGATGCTATAATGGAACGACCAATATGTCAATCAATATACAGTCTTTGGTCGTAGGCCTAAGCTAATTTTTCTGCATAGCTTGCAGCCTAGGAAGCTGCTATAAACAAAAGTGTTGCTGTATCATAACTACTTTCAAATCGGAGTAGCTAGCAGCTTTGCCAGCTAGTTTCAAAGCAGCTTCCCCAACGCTGAAGATAATGTTAAAACTCTATCTATCTATCTTTTTTTATCTATCTATCTATCTATCTATCTATCTATCTACACACACACCCACACACACACACTATATTTTGGTTAAGGAGGGTTCCTCACTGGCTAGCATAGCTGCTAACAGATGCTAAATTTCATATTGATAATACACCATATTGTCCCCATATAATCGTGCTTAATGGGGTCGTGTTTACCGTGTTTACGAGATGGGAAGTCGTGTACACAAGACGCACGGTGTTCGCGTGGTTAAGTCGCAATGAACACCGCTGCTAAGCGACGGCATTATTAACGACACTGTCCGAGTCTAGAAGCCACAGAGGCTAACAATTTAGTAAGCTAGCAAGTGAGTAACATAACGCAGGAAATGCGAAGGCACAGTGAGAGACGAGAACGATGAGGTCGTTGAGAATATCAACATTTTCCTCACTCAGTATATGACAATATACTGTACAATATTTACTTATTATGCACTGATAAGTGAGCTGGACTCCACCATTTCTCACAACGTCAACAAACACGTCATAAGTTGTGAACTCAGAGCTTTCTTATTTTTTAAAGATTATTTATTTGGAGAGGGTTTTTTTATTTTTATTGATGGGGAGACAGAGTGGATGACAAGCAGCAAAGGGCAGGATTTGAACCCAGGACTGCTGCAGCAAAGACTTCAGCCTTTGGTACATGAAGTACCTGCTCTACCACCTGAGCTAAACAGCACCTCCAACTCAGGCCTTTCAGAAACTTTCCACTTACGAGGCTGCGACTATGACAGGAGGATGGCGTTCATATGGGCCCAACTCCTAAACACGGTAATCACGACCCCAATTAAAGGCACCATTAGTCCCATGTTGCTTGTCAGTAGTCAAATTAAATTTCTCAGTCTCACAGTGAACATGTTGACTGATGGCATGAATCACAGCAGCATTGTGCTCCGGGGTCTGAGGCTCGCTGGCACACCTGGCGGTGATCATTAATGCCATTAGCTCCACCTGTGCTGTTCCAGCTACAAGACAACAGTCCACACTGAGTTTCTCTGATTCAAATTGTGATGAATTGTGATGACAGCGTTTCTGCAGCTTCCCTTGGCTTGACATCAATTGACGGGTAGTCTCAGGTTTTGCCAGTGGTGAGGTAACTAATGGGTCAGCGCCTCAGCACTAATTAGCGCAAGCGAAGCAGAAAGCACACTGAGTACCTGAGTTAGTCCTTGTGTACTCACCACAATGACAGATTAACTTATCCCATGTTGATGTGGAACCAACGCGGTGCATGACATTGTTTGAGACCTCGCAAATGTGCCTCTTTGGATTAATAGCATCCAAGTTCAACTGAAGGTAAGACGGCACTTCTTCTATTTTAGCTGTTTTGCTTGCATCAAAACATGCAGTAGCGGCAGTTTTGGAGCTGTGACTCATTTAGTTTTTTCATGCTGTGGTTGGTTGTGCTAATTATGGCATTAGCAGTCTCCAGTGTCATTACTGCAGTCTGGGTTGTTCATCTTGGATTCTCTGCTGTTATTGTGTTAGCACTTTATCTGGAAATCTTGCTAGTCTTGGAACCATTCTGGCATAATGTGGGTGTAATGTTATTGTTGAAGTCTGGTTAAAGATGGTTATTAAAATATTACACTGGTGCTATCTTTGCAGTTCGTACACCAGCAGCGATTTTTTTTTTTTCCTGGCTATAAGAAACATGTTGAACACGTCTTGATGACATCCCATCTGGCCTGAAGCGGATGTAACCAGCCTCCATAAAGCATCAGGTGTTGATGGCAAATGCAGCTAATTTGCAGTAAAAAAAAAAAAAAAGCTGACCATGTTATAATTTAATGGACCTTGTCTGATGCGTGTTTTTAGTTCATGTCTGGTAACACCGTAGTAAATGTCCTGAAATGCCCTAGAATCCCTTTCTAGCCAATAATTGTCTCCATTCTTGTCCAACAGAGTCTTTAAGTAGAAAAGCTGAAGGCTGAAGTAATCTGGAGAGGTAATCACTTGTGAAAGCACAAGCAGTGAAGGTGATGTTGTGCCATTATCTCGACGTAGCGTAAAGGCTAATTTGCGTGCTGCAGGTTGCCGCGCGTTTGTTTATGTCTTCGTTTGTGGAATAAGGTCATTCTAATAACAGACAGCAGCCTTCAATAATGGATGGTGTGAGTGTTTGAACACACATGGTGGAGGAGGAGGAGGAGGAGGAGGAGGAGGAGGAGGAGGACTGGATGAGAGCTATAGAAAGATCTTACACGCTACTGGTCACTGTGCTGCCGTCACCCTTTCACGCTCAGCAACAATGAGGAGCTTTGTGCCGAAGATAGGCATGCACACCCACCCACACACACACACACACACACACACACACACACACACGAAACCACCCACTATACACACATAGACACAAGCACAGATTCCTCGTGGGTCCGTGGAGTGTATGTGTGTGAGCTAATGAATGCACGGTTGACAGAAGCAGTATTAATAATCATTTTAATAATACTGGGATGGGAATGACATTACTGCTTAATCAGCATGATTACATGCACAAATGGATTAAGGTAATATTTCAAACAGGGTGTTTATTCTGTATAATACGGTTCTTACTTGAGGCAGGAAAGAGATTTACATGATTTTCAGTTTCTCTCTGAGAGGAATTGAGGTAGCTTACAGGCTAGCAAGGAGTAAAGGTTTGATAGGAAATTAGGACTTTTACCTTATAAATGTGTGATTCCTCGTTGACGGGTAGCCACCTGAGACGTTTTTTGGTCTGTGTGCAGACTCAAAATACAGGAAACCAGACTTTACTGTTGCTTTATGGGATGAGTAAATAGAATGATGGAAGAGTAGTAGTAGTATGATATAACATCATTTTCATTACAGAACAATCCTGTCGGCATGATAAATGATGGTGAATAAATAATGAATAAACAACACAAAAATGCAAAATGCTCGCCTGCAAATATTATGTCTATGGCTTTTATTGTGAAAGGGAAGAATAGAAGGAGTGGATCTGGTCTGCGCTGCATTTGTCACGGTTGAAAGCTGTAATAAAGTTTGCCTTCTTGGTTTAGAGCCTCTATGTTTTATAATCCTTATTCTGCACAATGTGACTGGTTGATGCCTTTATTTGCGGTGCAAAAGCTCAGAAAAATCGACCTTGTTCAGAAAAAAAGAGTGAAATCAATGCTAATGTGTTATGGTTTCATTAACGGTAATTCTGTTGCACATGCATGCACATATTCATGTCGAAGAGGCCCTCTCATATAATGAGCGTAGGTCACACTAGGCGGCTTTAGGCCTGATTTTTTACTCGCTGACAGTTTTTGAACTTCCCGACAAAAGCCTCAAAACGACTAGAGCCGAGAGGCTCACCGACGCGTCGCCTAACAGGCTAAATGTGTGATCTGTCGAGGAGCTACAGCCAATCAGAGCGGAGGCTGAGCGTCACCCGTTAGTCATCCAAAAACCTGAGGAATTCAGCAGCTAATTTTAGAGTACTTTATTTCACAAAAGGACATAGTTTTTTTTTTAATTTTTATAGCTGTATTGAAGCAAATTCATCAGTTTAAAAAATGTTCAAAGTTGTATTATATCAGATTCGTTGATATTCTTTAAATTTTGAATCTTTTCTTATGAATTGTTGACATTTTATTCATCCACCACATGTTAAGACATTCTTTTTAAATCTCAAAATTTGCTTCAATCCTAAGAAACAGCAAAGTTGAAATGAAAAACAAGGAATTTGGGAAAAATAAAAATGAATCAGAAAAAATAAACAGATGTAATAGGTATGAATGGGAGATTTCTGAAGGGACGGGATGTTGCTGTTAGCTGCATCCCCATGACGGTGACATTAATGTGATTTTAATTGAACATCTCATTTGTCTCGTCTTTAATGAAGACCGTCAGAAGATGATTACGGGGTGACGGAGGAATATGTATCCACTGTGTGTATCTGCATGCTTATGCAGTATGCATGTGTGGTTGATTTGTATTTGTTCACACGCAGACCAGCAGCTTTCTCTCCTGTCTGTTCCCCCGCACTGTTGGGAACAAGCCAGCATACAGTCTGTCCAAACAACCGAATCGGCCATCACGACATAAAAAGATTTGTACCTGTGGCGAGGGCTCCTGCATGGCCGAGGGCCCTCCAGGAGGACATTTGTTGGAAGGATAGCAAGCGTCAAGGCTGAGCACGACGTGACAATACTCTGCTCCAACAGAGCTTGTTGTATGTGGATATAATAATGATTTGGCATATTAATAATCACTGAAGAAAGTCAAGGAAGCGATCAGGTCATAAAAACTGAAACGGTAGCGGCTTATTAGTTGTGAATTGTGATTAGATCTCAGAGATGATATAATTATGTACAGCTATCGATTCAGGTTTTGAATTATTGTGTTGTGTCAATGTTGTTGAATCTTATGGATGTTGGTGTTATGTGCTGTCTTTTTTAGTTTTTTTCACTGAAGTAATGTAAATTACACATTATGCAGACCCCAGGAAGTAGCTGCTGTTGTTGTAGTAGCTAAATACTGAGACAGATCTAAATAACCAAACAAGTAAACTGCATATTGGTGCGGTGGCAGTGCTGCTGAGATGGCCCTTGGCAGGTTGACTATTGCCTTGAGGTTCATGCTGTCAGGCCCATCTGGCAGCGACCAGTGCCAAATCATGCCCCGTCACCCTCGCTTATGCTGCCACCCACATCCTCACGATCACTGTATGAGGGTGTCACCTCTGTAATTTCCACTACTTGTCTCTCTCGCTTCATGTAGTCGCCTCGTTTTCGATAGTGTAACACCTGATGTGGCTGGGGTCACGTTTAAAGGAAGTACTCTTATTATTGTTTACCTTAAAACATAAGATTACAAGTACAGTTAACATTCTTGTCGAATCTTAAAAGTTCACTCAAAGTCGTAAACACTTCTTAAACAATTTTATACTATTTTCTCATACTTGTAGTTATGGTCGTGAGGCTGTCACTTCGGTACCAAAATTCGTAACTGCAGCTGTACGCTGTACCTCGTAGTGAGCAAAAAGCAAATTTGTTATCATCTGAAAGCAGCCTAAATTGTATAAACAAATTATTTTCTCACTACTTTCAGTTACGGATGTCACAAAAAAACAACACTTTTGTCCCAAAATTTCAAAAATATGCCGGTTCTTGTTTTCCTACAGTGCTGCAGGTACGGTAGGTACCTTCAGGGCTCCAGACCAGCGGCGGCCCATCGTCCCGGGGAGAGCTAGTCAACGTTAGCTGTCAATCAGTCTTTAAGTTATAGGAAATCGAATAGTTGATGCGACTGTTGGTCCCATCTTTAAACATATACTGTATATTTCTCTTATCTCTCTCGTATTAACTGTTGCAGGCGCTGTCTAGTACTAACACTACTACTGGTAAAATGTGTATGTGTGTGTGTGTGTGTGTGTGTGTGTGTGTGTGTGTGGGGGGGGGGGGGGCGTGCGGGTCACGTGTCAACTTTTGATATAACAATAATAATAATAATTGAATAATTCCCAGTGATTTTTGAATGGTATTTTTGCTCGGATTGCACATCCCTAGTTAATGGGAGATGTCATTGATTTACATTATGATGCATTCAGGTTCCACTCAATAAAAAACGTCTTAGGCGAAGGTAAATTCTAGTGTTATGTTGCTGTAATCTTAAAAAATAATGTTTGGTGAGAAACCTTAATAAATCCAGTTGTTTGAAGGAGATGTTTTCACAGTGATAGATAATAAAGAGGAAATTGTGACCTTTTTAACTTCCTTACTAAAACCAGTATGCACATGTTAGTAAAGGAGTGTACGCTGAAGTACATGAGATGTATTGTTTCACTATTTTTTAGTATTGAGGACTGTGGAATTGCTCTGGTATTGGTATCGGCCACTAAATCTCTGGTAACGTGACACCCCTATCTTGGCTGGGCTACAACTGACGATACTGGGGTCACTTCCTTGAAGTTTTTCCGAAGTTTTTTTAGCAAACCAGCGATGGCTGGTTCCAGTATTTTTAGACTCAGTAGACTTGAAGCAGTTCGATTAGCTAATTTTTCAGGCCACTTGGGCCACAAAATGCTGGCAGCCTGTCACTGTGTAAGTGTGATATAGTGGACATGTTGGCAAAAAGTTACACATTTACTAGAGCTGTCAAAGTTAACGCAGTAATAATGTCTTAACTTTGTTTGTTTTAATGCCACTAATTTTTTTTAACACAGTGCAACCTTTTTGTGTTGTTTTTTTTTTTTGTTGTTTAGATTATTTTGTTTTCTTTTCCTTTTAATTTATATTTTCCCCCCCTCTCCTTTTTTTCTTTTTTTGTGGGGGATTTATTAAACCACACTATTCTCCCTATTTTAAATTTTTTAAAAAAAATTTTATTACCATTTTTTTCAGGGTCCTTTGCCCCCTCCCCCCCTCTTCCTTAATTAAAAAATATTTTTTTTATTTCCCCCCATTCCCCCCCTTTTATACACCCCCTCTTTTTTATTATTATTTTCAATTTTATAAAAATAAACACCAAAGGGTTTTTTTTTTTAAATTTTATTTCTTTTAGGGTTTTTATTTAATTTTTTTTTTTTTTTTTTTTTTTTAATTTTTTTCCAATCATAAATATATACATACATTTGCATAAAACAGCAAATTTGCCCACTCCCATGTTCATAAAAGCATTAAATACTTGAAAAATGACTTTTTGACATTTTGACACTAATTTGTGACTAATCAGCAGTTAATCACGATTAACTATGGACAATCGTGCAGTTAATTACGATTAAATATTTTTAATTGATTGACAGCCCTAGTAGAGGTACAAGTCCTTTTTAAGTAATTTGGGTGGACTGGCTCTTTAAGCTTTCCAGGAATAGTTGGCCAAAATAACACACTGTGCTGCACCATAACTTAACGTGTTACATGTACCCTGACCCTGACCTCATGTACCCTTACATGAACCCTGTACAGGATCATGTCTGAATAGAAATTCACATTTATATAATCATACAAAGACTGCACGGTGGTGCAGTGGTTAGCGCTGTCGACTCACAGCAAGAGGGTCGCAGGTTCGATTCCGGCTTGGGACTCTTCTGTGTGGAGTTTGCATGTTCTCCCCATGTAAGCGTGGGTTTTCTCCGGGTACTCCGGCTTCCTCCCACAGTCCAAAAACATGCAATTTAGGTTAATTGATCACTCTAAATTGCCCTAGGTGTGCGTGAATGGTTGTCTGTCTCTATGTGCCCTGCGATGGACTGGCGACCTGTCCAGGATGAACCCCGCCTTCGCCCAATGCCAGCTGGGATCGGCTCCAGCCCCCTGCGACCCCTAACGGGATAAGCGGTTGACGATGTGACGATGAATGAATGAATGAATGAATAATCTTACAAAATGTCAAGCTCCGTAATGTGCCGAGCGCCACGGACAGAAACTCAAAAGAGCATCACAGCCCACACTGTTTAACAAGTGTGGAGTGCAGACACACAATGGCACTAAAGATGATGGAGGCAGTATAAAGTCTGTGGATTACCTCTTTAAACTTTGTCTGAACCCACCTCCTCTTGTCGCCCACCTGTACACACAGGGGAACAATGCTTATTTTATGTGAGCGTCCTTCCATTTGTAAGGTTGAGATTGCCTCCACCTCCGCAATCCACATCAATAACTCTAACCGTAACGCTTTACTTGTAAGACACAGATGACAGAAAGGGGGAAATTGTAAGAAATTCAAACTGTAAGGGGGAGGAAATCACAGGAGGCTCCTAAAAAGACTCATAATACTAAATAATTTGATATTATTGAGAATATGAATATTGACAGGGAGGCTGTTGTTGGTGAGAGAGTGTTTCTGCCAGGAGAGAAAAAGATAAGAGTGACAACCACGTGTGGGTGTTTGTGGGTGTCTTGTTACTAAGGAAATAAAAAAGTTTCAATTAGTTTAAATCCATAAAGAAAACATTCGAAGCCGTTGAGAGCTGCAACTTCACCCGCAGCGTCGGTGGAAATGCAGAATCAGGTGGTCAAGTCAACTGTCACATCTGGAGGTGTTTCAGACGTAAGCGCCAACGACACCTACACGTCACCTGTGACAAGCGAGAAGGCGTGCAAGCTGCTTGAGAGCGACGTTTACCAGATGTCAGACGAATCAGAGGAAATTAACATTTTCATTGATCGTGTGATAAAGAAAAGTCTGATTTTTACCAACAGCCTCTAAGGGGGATTCAACCTGCTTTTCATAAACTGTGATTGCTGTTGTCAAGATGTAATTATGTTTAAGTCTAAACATGGAGGATTTAAGGAGGATACAGACGCTGTGGATTTCCTGTCTCTCTGGCGACAGGTGATGCCATGTTGTCTGAACTCACTGCAGTGTAAATGCATCCGGATGAATATGCTACGCTGCAGAGAGACTGCTCATAGCGAAGTTACGTTAGTGACGTGTTTTCTGCACTTATGTTACGTTGTTACCTCCGCCAAGGAGGTTATGTTTTTGCCGGCGTTTATCTGTCTGTGTTTGTTTGTCTTTGTTCAAGATAACTCAAAAACTTACGGACGGATTTTGATGAAATTTTCAGGGTGTGTTGAAAATGTGAAAAGGAAGAAGTGATTTAATTTTGGGGGTGATCTGGAAGAAATCCTGGATTCTGGATCACTTTGAAATTATTGTTAAGATTGGGGTAAATGGGACCCAAAAAATTGTTTCTCAATATCTCTGGTAATTGTTGCCCACAGCTCATGAAACTTGACTCAGGGATTTACAATGTGGACTTCTATCAAATCCCAAAGGCTGATCCAGATCTACAATGGGGGTACTCTTACATTTTGGCCTACTGTGCATTTAATATTAGAGGTAGAGATTTCTAACAAGCATCTTCACTTCAGCATCTGAAGTATGTCAACGAATTTGATCTAGCTTCAATACTTGAGGAGACAGATCCAGAAGAAACCGCCAGGGGGGAAACTATGGTGCTTGGCGGAGGTCTGCGCTCTCCGAGTGCTTTTCTAGTTTATGCATGTATTTTACTTGGTTTATGTACTAATTTTAAGGCCAACCATGATGTTTTTCCACAACCAAACTACGTGGCTTTGTTGCCTAAACCTATGTGAGACCGTTTTGCAGGTGTTAAGTGACAAGCAACTTTATATATGTGCAACTTATACGTCTTAACTTACACGTAAATCAACTCGCACATAGTAGAGTTTCGCTATGATGTATTTGGGAGTACAGTGTAATAGTAGTAGTATAGTATAGCATGGTATTTAGAAAGCTGTCCTAAGTAAAGAGAGCATGTACACCTAAAATGATCCTATTTGTTCTGTAGCACCACCATGCTAACTACCGTAACACTTAAAGGTTTTAAACATTTTTATATAGACAAAAAAAATCCCCCCCAAAAAAGAGAAAGGTACTAAATAAAAGTGTTGATTTTCTTATAAATAAATAAATTATGATTGTGAATTAATAATTTCAAGAAATTGACAGGTTCAAAATGAATGTTTTGTTTATCTCCGTGGAAGATATCTGACGTTTGGTCGCCATACGATCACGGTATCGCGTTGTGTTGTCAGAGATCAAGTTGCCAGTTAGTTTGCAAAAAAGGCCGAATTGCTAAATTGCTTTGACGGGAATCACCCGTCTTCACTCCGGTACCAGTCCCCGGTACTCAGCGACAGAAGGAGGCTGCCTCCGTCTCTGCCATGCCTGGCTACGCTGACACTGGTGTCTCCATCAGGCTGCAGGATATGTGAATATTTACCATAGCAACAAGTGACAACTGACATTAACATGCATTATATTGTGAACAAGGCAGACGTAAACAAAACCAACAAGAACTACAACAGCCATAGTCTTTACAACCTTAACTAATGCGCTGTCATTGGTTAGATTGTCAGAATGAGAAAATAATAATCCAGTCAATTTTCTAGTTCCCACAAACAATGTATAATGAAGATGTGCATATATAGAAGTGAGTGGCCGACTAGGCTGTGGCAGTGTTTTCCTGTGGGTGGCGCTGCGCTCAAAGTTCAAATTATCTCAACTTTGATCTCATTCGAAGTGCAAAAACAATGAGATAACAGCTAAATGCGACGTAGCCAGAAGTGACGCTATACCTGCAGTAGTAGTCTGCACTACGCTCTGCCCCCGACCTACCTGGCCTCATCTGAAGGCAGCTTAAAGTGTATAAAATTCAAAGTATCTCCGATCCACAGTTTTCACAACTAAATGCTCTTTAATGTTCTCCAGATGGTCAAACTTGTTATTTTATTTCTACACAAAGCCTCTCTTATGTCCTCTCGCTGACACATTACCTGACCATTTACTGTGATGAACTGAACATTTGAACCTTACAGCAAAAATGTGTATCCCTCTGTAACCAGCTGAAATTACTTAAAGCAATGAATTAACCTAAAGACTTACCAGCCCACACAGACAAGGATCTGCACCACCTATCTGCATCACAGGCTGCGTATTCTTTACAACGACCAACACTGGAGCGGCATAACCGTAACAGCAAGGAACTATATTTTCTGAAAAATAGAGTATTATAATAATGCAAACAAGGATTATATTTTTTTCTGCAATCAAATCCTTTTATATGAGATACAATTCTTATTTGTTGAGCTAAAAGTGTGGGAAACAACTATAAACCCTAAGGAAGCCGTTGGTAACAACCATGTCATACTAGCTTGAAGTGAAGGAGGCTAAATAGCCTTAAGCTCCGCTGCATTTCCTCATTTAAAGGTCCTCTCCTTAAGGAGAGCATTCATATCAGGATTAATCCAGGGTTGGGCTGCACAGTGGTGCAGTGGCTAGCGCTCTCGCCTCACAGCAAGAGGGTTGCATGTTCGAATCCGGCTTGGGACTCTTCTGTGTGGAGTTTGCTTGTTCTCCTTGTGTAAGCGTGGGTTTTCTCCGGCTTCCTCCCACAGTCCAAAGACATGCTGCTTAGGTTAACTGATGACTCTAAATTGCCCGTAGGTGTGGATGTGAGTGTGAATGGTTGTCTGTCTCTATGTGCCCTGCGATGGACTGGCGACCTGTCCAGGGTGAACCCCGCCTTCGCCCAATGCCAGCTGGGATCGGCTCCAGCCCCCCTGCGACCCCTAACGGGATAAGCGGTTGACGATGGATAATCCAGGGTTTATTATGGGAAAAATACCTTCCAGTTCTGGTGTTTTCCACATAAACGTTGATACAGTCTGTGAGACCGTCTGGAAACAGCCCTTCAGAGCATCACCAGCCATCTCTTCACTGTGCGGCAGGCAGCTGGTTGTCTGTGGACCAGAGGTTTGTACACAGGCAGGAGATGAACCAGGTTGTGGTCAGATTTTTCCAGGGGAGGGAGGGGTGATGATGTGTACGCTTCCTTGGGCATAAAATAAGTCCAGTGTTTTATTGCCTCTGGAACAGCGTGTGACATAGTGAGTGAATGTGGGCAGAGTGGAGCATGGAGAGGCATGTTTAAAGTCCCGAGAGATGAGACCTGTGGGTGCTGTGTCTGCAACATGCTTGTGACAGGGAGGACGTCACAGGCCACATCAGTGTTAGCAGAGGTTGGGATATACACATATATATGCAGACATTTTTCAGTGTATAAATCTACAGGCCCTTCAGAGACCTCTGTCAAGTTACCGCTCTTTTGTCTTAAAAGGTCAGTCTTCTTTTAGACAGCTATTCACAGCGCAGATTAAAAATTCTCATCAGCCTTCAATGTCGGAGCCGCGAGGCAATTATGGTTCGGTTCTGCTGCCTTCATTTGATTAAAGGCTTACTTATTGTTCCGTTATGCGTTATCATGTGGACGTGGAAATGAGAATCAGTGGACTGTCAGAGCAAAGTAAACAAAGCACACACACACATCACACACACTCAGGCAGACGACGTCCCCAGAAATCCGTCGGTTTCCATTTCTGTACTTTCACTCAAACTCACTGACTCATGTAGAGCTCCAACACTAGCGGTCACGACTTGGATAAGGAGAAGCCGAGGTTGTCTTCAAGCACAATCTGCAGCAGGGACACACACCGTCTCTCACCACACACACATCCTGACTAAATGATACTAAGGCCGTCTTCGCCTGGATGCTGCTGCTTGTGGTTTTGGCTAATTGGCTGGGTTTTCTGTCTTTTTTCTCTCTCTGTTTTTCAGGGTTTCAGCTGACACTTTCCCATAGTGCAGTGGCTGAGTGAGCTTCATTATGGAAATCACAACAACCCAAGCGCCCTGATAGAGCGGGTTTTCCACCATGTTATTGACATTTGCTTAGTGTTGGGACTTTTCTCATAGAAAAACAAAAACCTAAGCTGGTTAAGTGGTTAAATCAACCCGATCACGTGGGAATGCGTATCAGTAGCACAGCCTGACAAGGACATTACGCTTGTCATAAAACATGAAGCATTTTAACATTTTCGCACGTCATGTGCACGTGGCCACCAAATGTACATAATAAAATTAATAAAATACTAAAGAATATACTGTATAAATGTTGTAATATATAGCATACTGAATATGTCTATTTAAATTATAATAAGAATTTATTTATAATATGAAGAATGTATAATGAAAAATACATATGGAGCCATGTGCACACAGGTACATGCACAAACTTACAAGTTCATATCCAAACAATAAAAAAAACTAGAAATTGGACAGAATATGAGCACATATAATGTTATATGATAAGATAGAAATACAGATATACTAGAAAGACTATGAAATGTGGTGCTTCTCTCGGAGCTCACTGTATCCTTTGACAGAGTCATATGGCAGCAGATGTTTTTCATCTACAAAATGACGTAAAGTGAAAAGCATAAAGTAAAAAAATCAAGTCATGTCAAAGAATTTAGGCTGACTAAATCATGTTGAGCTGTTGTTGAAGGACGCTATTTCCATATTAATACAGCCCCATATTCAGAAGCATAGCCTGTTTACCATGTGATATCAAATTATGTTACAACCTCTAATTTTATTATATCTTAAGCTATTTCTTTTGCTATTCAAAATGATCTCCTCACCTTTTGTGTCTCTCACAGCAGCCAGTCATCGTTTTCATTATACCTGGTGTGGTGAGGAGGTAGCAGCTGCCTGGATTGTGTTCACATACAATGCTTCTTTGAGTGAATGAAACAATACACAACATTTCCTCTTTAACATTAATAATTTCTAGGAGACAGACACCTGAGACAGACAGGCTACACACACACATTGACACACATATTATTAGCTGCTATGAATGCTTCTTAACCTGCTCTATAGTGATTTTAACAGGCTTTAAACCAAACAGAAAGACTACTAAAATTATAAAGAGCAGCTTTTTTCTCCACTCTCTGTCTCTCTAGGGACCCTAAGCCGCCGCAAAGGTCAATTATTGGCTTGGCATGCTTGATAAGATAAGATATACTTTATTGTCCCCAAAAAGAAGACGAGACGCAGTAGAAAAATATTGCACATACACTAAAAGATGAAAAAATGTATCTAGACCAGGGCTGTCAAAGTTAACGTGGGAACACGTTAAGGCAAATTCATTTTAATGGCACGGATTTCTTTAAATTTACTTGCAATTTTGAGGTTGTAGCAGCTAAATAACGCTCTAAACCTGGGCTAAATTTTGGTGAGGAAAAACTGGCAGGGCCATTTTTAAAGGGTTTCATTGACCTCAAGATATGAATGAAAATGGGAAAGTCTGCGTACTGACACACTGACAGCTGTAGTATTAAATACTTGACAAATCTCCCTATAAGGTATATTTTCAATTGTGAATAATTATGATTAAATATTTTACTTGATTCACAGCCCTAATAGAAATACATAAGCATTATAAAACGAGAGAGAGAATCATAAAAACTGTAATACATAAAACAAAATTCAAGTGTCTCTTTCCTGTGAACTACAAAAATAAGGATTAGCGTGTTTTTTTGTTGAGTAGTATTGTGAAAGAAAGTTATTTTTATATTTGCTGACTCTGTAACGTTTCCCTGAAGGCTCTGACTGTGAGGGTGTATCTGACTGGCTGATAAATGCTCCACTGTTGTTGTTGTTGTTGTTGTTGTTGTTGTTGTTCTTTACCAGCTAATTGCTGGATTTGTCTGTCTGCCATTTGGTGCAGGACAGGTATCGTACAGTGGATTTATCAGAGCTTTAACTCTGAAAGAAAAGACTGGTGTTAGTGAAGCAAAACATTGCAGAATGCTGTGGGTTCATCACTACTACGCATTCCACGTTTGATCCATTATTCATGTAAAATATTGATTATAGCAGCTTCCAGTAAAGTCAACATTATTCATTTATCGACCAAAATCACACATTTTTGTCACTGGGTTTACAGTCTGTACAACATATAACATCCTTACACCCTCAATCTGGAAAAGAAAAACTTTAGATATACGTGTAGATGAGTAATGTATACCTGAGCAGAGAATGAAGGCACTCTCCCTCTCTCTCTCTCTCTGTGTGTGTGTGTGTGTGTGTGTGTGTGTGTGTGTGTGTGTGTGTGTGTGTGTGTGTGTGTGTGTGTGTGTGTGTGTGCTTTGTTTATGCATGCCTTTTCAGTGCATGTTCGTGCATGTCAGCGTGCCCCACTGGCAAGTGGCCACCGCTCTGCGCTGCTCTCATATGGTGGATACAGATGATAACGCCGTCCCGACTGACAGCGTCTTCACGGAAGCTTAGCGCCCGCCCTCCCCCACCTCAGGTAAACACTGTTATCTCTGTCAGCTGTCTGTGAATGTTCTCATTCATCCAGGTCATATTCATTCTGACAACAATTGAATCGAAGGCAACTGGACTTAGATTTGTCTCTGAAGACGTTTCGCCCCTTATCCAAGTGGCTTCATCAGTTTGAACGTGACAGTCTGACTAGTCCCCACTAGTCTCTGTCAGAACTGTTGCCTTTGTTTGCACCTTTAGTGCCCATTAGCTGCAATTCGCCAGGTCAGCTGTCGCCATGTGGGGGCTCTGAATTTCATTTGAAAGAAGCAACAGACAAGTTTTCACTGTAACACTGCAAATCAAACCTTAAAATACACATTGGTTTCAACAGTAGCTGTTCCAACAATAAACACACACTTCTTATGCTGCGTGTAGGAGGAGACGTACAGTACATGCAGAGGATTTCATGCAAAGACAACATGTACCAGATACACAGAAAGACAGACTGTACTGTATGTAGTGTCCTCCCCTCCCTCTGGATGCCAAGCTCTGACCTGAGCTCTTAAAGCCTCTTGGTTTTGTCCATTTAGATAAAATATAAAAACAGAAAACAGCTTCAGGCTACTACACATGAACACACACTGGCCATGTTGTGTATGGATCATTGTTATCTACTGTAGATAGATAGATAGATAGGTAGATAGATAGATAGGTAGATAGATAGATACTTTATTCATCCTGAGGGGAGAGTCACATATTCCAGCAGTGTACAAACATAAGGTTAAGGGCATACAATAAATAGTAAAAAGAGTTAACAGTATGAACACAAATATTTAGTAGTAAGTCCATTGATGCTTGTGTTTTTCTCTCCTGAGCTGGATGGCACAATGTAAACTGATGTAATGAACCCAAACAATCCTTAAATATCATATAATATTACCCATAAAGCGCTGACAGGAAGATTAGAAAGAGAACAGCACCACCTGCTGGTGTCTGAGGAACATTAATCTGTGGATATCGACAGTGTATGATGTGAGTGTGGGTGGGTGAGTGGGTGTTGGGACCAAAAGGTCACCAGCTAGGAAAATGTGGCTGAGGTGCCCTTGAGCAGTAAGGCTCTCAACCTGCTGGCTATCAACAAGAGACTCACTTCCAGTGAGCTGTGTGGAGCTTCTGGCATCAGGAACATTTTCCTGCATATCCGAATGTTGATGGAGGGAAATAATTATCAGGTGAGAGGCCAGAGAAACAAAAAAAATCATTATTGTTGCAAACAATTAGTTTTACTTAATTGCTTTGGCTCATTTCTGGAAGTCTTTTATCTTAACTATAAGCGTCACGACTCTGTTTATGCCATCAAAAGGTAGTAACTCAGTCACGTCATTCATGCTTCAAAACTTCATTACTGAGTTAGGAAACTGGCCGATACCACTTGTATTATTTATATTTTTCCCGCAGTCAACCCTGGAAATGTTTCTTAAATGCAAATCCCTGATTTTGTTACTGAGTCCATTCTCTACCAAAATGTCAGTTGTGCCTTGTTACTATTACATATCACACTGAGCTGTTTAGATTCTCATTTAAACAGCAAGTTTACAAGGGAAAGTCAGTACTGTACAATACTGCACACATAGACAGGATATACACATTTGTGTTTACAGTAAATGTAAAAAATCATATACAGCGAACATCAAATTCACCACAAAATTACACCCATGCCAATAAAAGAATTACAAAAAGCCCTGCAACAATGAAAAAGTTCAGTAAAAGACAATAAATTATGCCTCCTCACACGTAACACCATGTCATAGATATTTATGTAATATACATGTAGTCTGACATGATGTCTCAAATGACGACAGAATGTGTAGAAGTCAGTTTCACTTAAAATCATCTCAGCAAGCCACGTAAAAGTGTACAAACTGGAGACAATTGTACTTTTTCTTTTGTGCACATTTGCCAAATCGCATGCTTGAAGAATGAGAAATGAACAAGATAACTGTTCAGAGATTTTAGCTCATTGTTTTATAAACAATGCATATGCGTGCTCATTTGAGAGATGAGCCCAAAGTGAATGTTTTGTTCATAAGATATCATTCAAATTACTTTGAATAGTTTGAAAAGAAAGGCTGATTATATTATCCAGTGCATGTAGCGTCATGTAGAGTTGTGTTAGTAAAGGAAAAAACTGAGGCTCCACTCAAGGGTTTTCTGACTGTGACGCATATTATAGCAAACAAAAGAGGGACGGAAGATCAATATGAATCCATAAAGGTTTGCCTGCCGGCCAAGGGCGTGTTTGTCGGCAAAGACGAGAGCAGAAATAGTCCATATCCAGTTTCTGTCTGCCTGTCACACAGCTCTTCACCTCAACTGACTTTTACAAACATTTTAGGATGCAGTATCGCTTCAACAAACTGCCTATACCTGCAAACGTTGTGTTATATTCAACTATGTATGTGGACACTCAGGCGCCTCCACTTGTGGCAATTAGCTCCATTCCAGCTACCAGTGAGGGGATCGGTCGGGGACGTCATCGTTTTGTGGTAACGTGCGATCAAGTCAGTTTTCGCTAATCTCTGTTGTAATATCAGCCGGCGCTACGACTGTGGAGCACCCATATACTGACATTTCTGATTCAATGGAGCTGACCATGGATGCATAAAGAGACGGAGCTGACTGGAGAGCTAGCTTGGCTTGACTTGGCAAAGTTAGTGGAAGTATCCATGTGTGACGACATCGTTTTCAAAATAAGGTGTTAACAAATGGAACTGTATATACAAAATACATATATGGAATTAAGATTGATTGGATTATATTCATCACAAGTATAAAGAATTACCTGTCCTTTATAAATTAAAAATTAAGTACCATTGGTTTGTGAGGGAAATGACTATTAGATTTATTTTCTGGAAGAAAATGAAGTACATGTTTGACAGTGACTGATATATTTGATTTCAGGACATCACTGACAACATACATGCTGGAAATCAATCATTTTTACTGTATTCATTTTGATATTTTCCAAAGTAAAAGTCCCTAGAATTGTATGATTCAATGTTTTCCCACAGTCTAGTGTTAAAAAAAGTTAACAGAAAATCACAATAAATCATAATATTGTATCACAATACTTGTAGAGTGGCAACACATCGAATCGAATACATTGAATCACCCGTGTCATGATAGTCTCGAACTGGGTGATAAGTGTATTGTCCCAGCTCTAATATCTAATGTCTAATGTCTAAAAAGCTCAACACCTCAACTGACATTTACAGTGTCAAAATATTTTAGCATGCAACATCCCTTTAACACTCCACTTATACCTGCCTGTTTTTGTTATACTCAAATCCACCCCAGCTACGGGAAAGTCAACCAACCAGTCCGGCGGTAAAAATGAAACTCTTTCAAAATCCGGCAGCTGAAATGGAGCGACGGAGGGTTAACATCCCAGATAATAATCTGATGAAGCAAGTTCACTTCAGACGGGGTTAACAGCTCCATTTGTATCCAGCTCTTTTCATCCATGCTGTTACTAAAATGCACAACACACAGTGTTGAATAAAATACACGAAAATCATTATACAACATGGAGACGGTTTCTGAGCAAGCCGCTCTGGATAAAATAAACACATGATGGAAGACGGAGTAAAAGCAAAAACACCTCAGGTTGTCAGTCAGCTTGGTTTTATGGCGGCTCAGAACAAAAAAGCTCCAAAGTGACAATATTAACGCGACTCTCTGGAACACTAACATTTACTTAAGTGGTACCAAATCTAATTAGGTGTCACTGGGGGTGCCTGAGGGCCTCTGCTGTATAATTAAAGCCATAACTACCATTCTGGACAGAAGCCAAGAAATATAATAGCTCTAAACATCAAGTCGCCCATTTTGTAAAAGGGCCCATTACACCAATGATGCCACCTCTTCCATTAAAGGATCACATCTTACTGTGCTTTAAACTCTTTTCCATAAATTCTCGGTAACCTCAGACACACCTGGCCCACTGCTAATTTTCTTATGGAAATAGAAAAGCACTTAAAAATCTCTCCGTCCATTAACCTGCTTTTTCTTTATTTGGGATCAGTAGAGGGCTGCAGCTGATCCCAGCATGCTCTGGGTGAAAGGCACAAAGGAGAGTGGAGTGGCCGACAAGTCACGGCGGTGCCCAAAATACAGTTTTGAAGTAGCAGGGCCCAACTGTTTTTCACCATTCCAGATTTCTTTAAACAATATCCTCAGTGTTACTGAACATAGAAACACAGGACTCTATAGATATCACATATTGACGGGTTTCTTGTATACAACATTATTGGGTTTGTGCGCATTCAGGGGGCAAAACCACAATGTAGATTTTGCACTGTTTGTAAATTGTTGTTGACTATACTTGACCCCTGCAGAGTCTGACCACCAGATACCATTAGATGTACTGGTAAGAGATTTATTTATCATTACCTCCGCCAAGGAGGTTATGTTTTTGCCGGCGTTTATCTGTCTGTCTGTGTTCAAGATAACTCAAAAACTTATGGATGGATTTTGATGATTTTGGGGGTGATCCGGAAGAAATCCTGGATTCTGGATCACTTTGAAATTTTCATTAACATTGGGGTAAATGGGACCCAAAACATTGTTTCTCAATATCTCTGATAGTTGTTGCCCAAAGCTCATGAAATTTGACTCAGGGATTTATAATGTGTACTTCTATCAAATCCCAAAGGCTGATCCAGATCTGATCCAGATGGCAGAGGCCTGCGCGCTCCGAGTGCTTTTCTAGTTATTAACTGTTATGAAATGGGTAGCGTTAGATTAGACATGAGTGTGATTTGACTTGGGGGACCAGGGTCTGTTTGGTTGACATGCCGGTCGGAGTTGAAGTTATGTGAGTCCCTCTTGATGACACTTTTTCTTAAACGATTCCAAACAGCTAAAATGTTAAGACTTTTGGTCTTGTTATTAGACAGCATTAATGTTGGACCCTGACGGCTCTCCATTAAATAGCTTGTGTCTGGTCGCTAGCTAGGCTGCACGGTGGTGCAGGGTTAGCACTGTCACCTCGGGAGTCGTGTGGAGTTTACATGTTTGTATGCTCCCTGTGTTAGCGTGGGTTTTCTCCGGGTTCTCCGGCTTCCTCCCACAGTCCGAAGACATGCAGGTTAATCAATGACTCTAAATTGCCCAAAGATGTGAGTGTGAATGGTTGTCTGTCTCTTGGTGCCCTGTAGGATGGATGGATGGATGGTCGCTAGCTAACGTTAGTGGTTAGCCCTCAGCTGGGAACGTTACGCCAAAAGTCAACACACTATTGCAGATATTTCCGATTCATATTTAAATGAATGTTAGCTGGCGTTAGCTGGGATCGGCCCCAGCCCCCCTGCGACCCCTAACAGGATAAGCGGTTGACAATGGATGGATGGTTAGCTGGCGTTAGCTTCCATAGCCGCCTGTTGTTTTAACAGCGGAGGAGGAGGGCGGCTTCCCCGGTAGACTACCAGATGTATTCCCATCAAAATGTAACATTAAGGCATACCGGAGTGAACATTCCCGCTGTAGTTGCGTAACATAACAATTTAGAGTAACAAATTCTTGCATCGCTTTAGATGTTAAGGCATAGTTGGTAAATCTATACAGACGTTTTCTTAGATTGTGGCCGATCACGTGGGTGTTGATCAGTTCATTTTTTACTGATGTGTGGAGCAAGACAGCTCGCCATGACTAGCCGATGCTTTGCTAGCACTGTGTGACTAGAATGCTTTTTCCCATAATCCCCCTGTTTGAATTATTCCAAGTTTGTTTATGAGAAATCCTTTTTTCTCTGTGAGTTCAGCCTGTTGGACAGGTCTTATACTACAATACCTCTGAACCTTGACTACCGTTGCTATGGAGAAAATACCAGTCAGAGGTGCGAATCACAGCGGTAGCGAATTCAGAACACTTTGTGAACGAGACGCAGCCATAATGGCTGAATTTATCCAAAATTACGTGAATGAAAGTAAATTGATTTAAGCTGCACATTGCAATGCGTTTTTTGTTGAAATGCACTTTGGGAGTTGCAGTTTTCTTTAGTTACAGCATGCATTTGTTCGTTGAGTGATACATAATTCCTGGTTTGATTTTTGCAGTGTTACGATGTTGTCATGGACAAATTCAAGGCTGATGTCTTCTGTCTTCTTTGTCTAGTGAAACTAGAAGATACTTGTTTATACTGGCCAGCAGACTAACCTCAATTTCTGTGGTTTGTAGTTTGTCAGTGCCTATCAAGGAGTCTTTCTTCTGCCTTTTGGATGGGTTTCCTGAATCTGGGTCCATGTTGTTTTGCAGGTGGTGACAGTGACACCACAGTGACAGTGCTTCTCAGCAGTAGGACTGTCTTTTCTTGGAAGGACAGCGTCCACCTGGTTGCAGGACTGAGTGCAGGTCTTGTAGGTCTCCAGAATTCAGCCCAGTTATGCTGGTCTGTGATGCTGATAAGTGGAGCATTTTCACACTGCCAGTACCACATTTGGCAGTCATTTACCTACATTTGCTGCCAGAACACAGCTGAGTGCACCAGCACCACGCCATAATTAGCATAACTGCTCTTAAATAGGGAAGCTACGCTCATGAAGGTGTTGCGAATCAGAAATGATGTGGATTAGCTAATAGGCTAGCTGTAACAGCAGACATTATGCCATTTAAAAATGTATTACTCAGTGTAAGGTGAGACTGATTAAGCCTGCTAATTATACAAATACGTCTACATGTACAATCTACATATCTGTGTGTGTGTGTGTGTGTGTAGTAGACATGTCTGTCTCAGTTTACTTTAACTTCACCTCAGAAGCATGTGTTGTGGTGTTTATTGGGCTTAATAACAGACTGTGGCACTCCCTCTGACACAACAACATCCCAGTGGTTTCAGCTTTATATAGCCCTCATCATCCGTTACAGTGTCTCCTGGATGATTAGCATGCTGCGCACAGCAGGGGGATGATTAGTAGTTAGTGACTGATGTGGTGTTTTTCCAGGCCATCTTGTAATTACTGTACAAGGTGCAAAATGTGTGAAATCAGCCCGTCAGCTCTAAGCTTCGCGTCTACGGCTACAGCAGCCCCGCTTCTGGCTGATGACGATTTAGGACAAAATCACCTGGAAGTAACAGATAATTTACCGTTGTACAGTCTGACTGTCTCACTTTTCCTTTACCTTCATTTTGTTTGTAATGCTCAGAGCAGCAGTTGGACAAACAAGGACTTACTTTCCAAGCAGAAACTGCTGTTAAGTCCTGCACAGTATGAAAAACAGCTTTCACTTTAAGACATAATCTGTCTTCATAAACATACAGACTTTTTTGGCTTTCAGAAGATAGATAGATAGATAGATAGATAGATACTTTATTAATCCCATAGTAAATTTTAGGCATCCAGTAGCTTACGCACACACACACACACACACACACACACACACACACACACACACACACACACACACACACACACACACACACACACACACACACACACACACACACACATGTAAATCAAAAATCACACACAGAAATGTAGTGAGTGTAGTGAGTGAGGGCATGGGAGGTGATTCCAGAGGCCTATCAAGGACTGGCCTTTTGATACCATGACTATGATATGGTGCTATGGTAGATTGTGTGTCGTGGTGGTAGTGCAGAGGTATCCCTGCACCAGTAAATAGTGCATATAATAAAATAAAGGATATAATTAGTGCAAAACTGTGCTTGTGGTTAGATATGATTATGGATATCCTAAGATTGTAAACATAGAGAATAGCTCAGCAAAATAATCTAATCTAATCTATCCATCCATCCATGCATCCATCCATTCATCTTCAACCGCTTATCCCTTTAGGGGTTGCGGGGGCTGGAGCTGATCCCAGCTGGTTCACCCTGGACAGGTCGCCAGTCCATCGCAGGGCACATAGAGACAGACAACCATTCACACACATCCACACCTATGGACAATTTAGAGTAATCAATTAACCTAAACAGCATGTCTTTGGACTGTGGGAGGAAGCCGGAGAACCCTTACATGGGAAGAACATGCAAACTCCACACAGAAGAGCCCCAGAACCTGCTACCTGCTACTGTGAGGCAACAGCGCTAACCACTGCACCACCGTGCAGCCCCTCTATTCTAATCTAATAAAATATAATATAATATTATATTATAATACATAATATTATGATTAAGGAAACAGAGCAACAGTAAAGACAGCCAGTCAGGTGGGTGGGTGTCTAAGACAGGGCAGGTGATGTGGTGGTGGGAGACTCATGCTCAAAAGTCCAGTTCTCTCCTCCCGTGCTGTGTGGTGCTGAATAACTGTATGGCCCAGGAAGCAAAGGACCTTCTGAACATGCCTGAAGTTGCTATTTATGGTAATTTGTTTTTTTTGGGCTGCTTTTGGGGTGTTTTGGGGGTGTGGGGGGGGGGGGGAGTAGTAATACCCCCACACCCCGAGGGCCCCCCTCTGCTAATTCCTTTTTGTATTATTTTTTATGAGATTATTAAAATATTTATCATTTTCATTTATTTTATTTATTTTTTTTTTTTTTTTTTTTTTTTTTGTTTTTTTTTTTTTTTTTTTTTTTTTTTTTCTTTTTATTATTTTTTTATTTTTTATTTTTTTTTTTATTATTATATTCAATATAATTATTTATATTTATGTTCTTACTTCCTCGCCCTCGCCTCCGCCCCCCCCTCCCTCCCCCCCCCCCCCCCCCTCCACTTCCTTCTTTATTTTTTTTTTTATTTTAATTAAATTTTTTTTTTTTTTTTTTTCCTTTTTTTTTTTTTTTTTTTTTTTTTTTTTTTTTTTTTTTTTAAATTTTATTTATTTTTTTTTATTTTTATTTTATCGTTCCCCCCCCTCCCCCCCCCCCCCCCCCCCCCCCCCCCCCCTCTTCTATTTATTTTCTTTTTTTTTCTTATTAAAAAAAAAAAAAAAAAAAAAAAAAACCCAAAAAAAAAACCCCAAAACCCTAATTGATATTTTATTTTGTTCGCTCCCCTTTTTTTTTTTTTACCTTTTGTTTTTTTATTTATTTTTTAAAAATAAAAAATCAAATTTTTTTTTATTTTTTTTTTTTTTAAAATTTTTTCCCTTTCTTTTTTTCCAATTTTTTTTTATTTTTTATATTTTAAAATATTCACTTTCCTTTTACCTCGGTTTTGGTCTCCACTAACTCCTGAGGAAAATATCCCACCCTCAAGCAGCTAAACACAAGCCAGTCGCTAACTTCTGTCTGCCGTTCAGTGCTGGGCTGGAAGTGTGCAGTGGGTGTTGTGCTGCGTCTGGAAACTGTGTCGATTAGAGCCTAGGGACTGAACCAAAACACAAGTATTGGACCGGTGTTGCACTGAAATCTGTGATCACTGAAATCTGTGACCACAGAGGAGTCAGCAATATGAGGTCATGGCAGAAAATGTGGCCTTCCTGTACCTATCTTTTGATTTCCTTTGGCGACCTCATACTGTTTGTTGCTGGCTCCTCCGCAGTCGCAGATTTGGGTGTAACAGCGCAAACAACCAAAACAATTAGCTAAAAGATGCTAAAATGACACTTTTCTGACTGCTGCAACTTTGAAGATGCAAATAGGAAATTTGTCCACAATAATAATCTGGAATTATTACATTTGATGTAATGTGTGCACTCCTAAAAACGTGACATCCTTGGTTTCAAATTGTACTGAATATTTTCTAAGTATTGTATATCTCACTATTTCAGTGCAGCATTGGAACCCACAGATGCCGCATATGTGTTTAACACTGTAAAAAATGTGTTCACAGTGTTGAAGATTTGAAGGGATGATAAGAAGGTGAATAAGAAGAATTTGATCCATCTCGCCTCTCACTCTGCTTCCTCTCTGTATTTCTCAATTAAAAAAAAAAAAAGCTGCATCTTGGTGTGCGTCCTTCATCAATACTCCGGAGAGTGCGCTCTCAGAAATTGCGTCTCGCCTCAGTTGGTGATATAAGTAGATTTCCCACTTGCTGAGATAGTAGCAGACAGAGATAGGGGGGTATCAGGATGGAGTGGGTTGTCTCTGAGATACAGATAGAGGTGTTAAAGAAAAGCACTCAGCCCAGCTCGCCCACGTAACACTTTATTTTGGTAATCATCCATCAGGTTGACTTTTTATTGGAAAGGAAATTATACCTTTACGTTCAGTTTTTCAGGTTTTATAGCTAAATCATATGTCAAGGGAGGCGGTAACATTTCCCTGATAAACACACATACTGTTTTTCCCTCAATGTTCCTCCGTATCTATTTTTCAACGAAATTTCAGATCAGTGGTTTAGAAAGAGAAGATGAGCTGAAGATGAGCTGTCATGGTTTGATGCAGTTTCCAGGACTCAGAAATAACCTTAGCAACTGCTAGTATATCAGCTGCCATTACTCTGTAACATGGTTATCTATCACAGACACAAAGACGAGCACAGGGCACAGCACACCTCTAAACGTTGACATTTGAACCCAATCTCTATAGATGTAATACAGGAATTGGTCAGTAGATGGCACCAGTGCCCAGTTTTAAAAGTCTTGGTTGATGATTAGAGCAAACTTGTATAGTCCTAACTTCACAGAATGATCCCAACCCGTTAGCTTGACCTATACAACACATGAACACCAGATTAGTCTGTATACATATATTTATGGGAATTCACGAAGTAGAAGATATGCGAATGTACACTTCAAGTAACAGCACACTCCTTTTTTTTTTCCATTAAAACAATTAAAAATAAGAATGAACAAAAATATAACAATCCCCCATATGGTATATCTGTTACATCATAATAATAATAAAGGTTGAAATTAGGGATGTAAATAATTAACCGTTTAACCGATAATTAAACACTTTAATCGATTACCACTACCAGTTAAAATGGTGAAAATAAATATTAAAAATTAATTAAAAGCGGTGCAAAGCTTAGAGGAGCGGCTTGTCGTAGATACAGGAAGTTGGCTCGGGACTTCCAGCTGAGGAGTTGTAGCTTGTAGCCTCGTAGCAAATTAAACTGTACCCACACTGTCTGCTGCAGCTACGTTCACAGTTACAGCGCCACCAACAAACCCACACTCACCGCCGCCACACACACAGACGGTCTGTTGGGCGGTCGCTAAAGTAGCCGTGCTGACAGAGCGTGTGTCTGTGTGTGACAGGAAGCCACTCGCAACGCTAGAGCTGCTAACATAGAGTAGCACAAACAAGCCGGACGGCGAACTGGAGACAGTGAACGCAGCGCGGTGGCTGCTATAGTAACTCTCCTGATGGTGAACTGTTGACTCAGTTGTCTGTAATGCTCATATCCTGCAGCTGGAGCACCGCTGTATGAAATGCATTCATCTTGTTGGTCAACAGTTAAAATCTAGCGAACTCTTGCTAGATTCTCAAGGTTACCAACCCTGGCTTATTTGATAGCATTTTCTCCCCCAAACGTTGATGATGACGGAACGTTGCCATCAAAGCATCTTTCTGTTAACAGGAGTTCCTTCAAAATAAAGCAAATTCATTTTAACACCAATAATTTCTTTGATGCATTAACGCAACTTGCGTGTTTTAAGTTGTAGCGGGCCAGAGTGAAGATACTGGCGTCTCCAAACTTATGCTAAATTTGGTGTGGAAAAACTGGCCATTTTCAAATGGGTTTTTCTTGACCTCTGACCTCACCGTATGTGAATACAGACATGCTCACTAGAGGTTGACTGATATATATTTTTTTTTTATGGCTGATGCTGATTTTTTTTTTTTTTTTTAACAGAATCAGGACAGCCGATGGCCAATATACAATGCCAGTTTTGGGTTTTTTTTTGCCAATATTTTTGGCTGTTTTTCTTTTTTTTCCACCGTCTGAAGAAATGTAACAGCTTAATAATAACAAATGATACACAAAATTTCTTCAGTAAATATTTATTGAACAACACTTCTGTCTCTCCAGTCGACATTTTGTGTCCGCACGGTTTCTCCCAGTTAGGACGCCGTTCTTCTCACGCACTCTTGCAAAGGTTAGCCCACTGAGCGTCATCTACCGAGGTCTGCCGGTAGAACGGCAGTTTGATTGACACAAGGGGCGGAGTCACAGATGTTCTACAGCAACGACGCTGGGCTGCCTGCAGATCGGACCGATTAATCAGTCGACCTCTAATGTCACTTTATGATAATCGCATGCAGTTTGGACCAAGTCATAGTCAACTCAGCACACTGACACACTGACAGCTGTTGTTGCCTGTTGCTGCAGTTTACTATGTTATGATTTGAGCATACTTTATATGCTAAATGCAGCATCTGCATTTGCATAAAACAAACATATTTGCCTACTCCCATGTTGGTAAGCACATTAAATACTTGACAAATCTTCCTTTAAAAACTGTCTTGGGGGCGGCAGTAGCTCAGTCTGTAGGGAGTTGGCTTGGGAACCGGAGGGTCACCGGTTCAAGTCCCGATGGACCAAGAACTGAGTGTGAACTGGTAGCTGGAGAGGTGCCAGTTTACCTCTTGGGCACTGCCGAGGTGCCCCTGAGCAAGGCACCAAACCCCCAACTGCTCGGGGCGCTTGTCAGGAGCAGCCCCCTCACTCTGACATCTCTCCATTGATGCATGTGCATGTGTGTGTTTCGGGTCTGCATGTACCATGTATAAGTTAACAAACAGAGTGTAAAAGTTGAATTTCCCCTCGCGGGACTAATAAAGGTCGATCTTCTTCTTCTTCTTCTTCTTTATGTAACATTTAGAGCAGAAAAAGTGGGTGATTAATTTGCGATTAATCACGATTAACTATGGACCATCATATGATTAATCATGATTCAATATTTTAATCTATTGACAGCCCTAATTAACATAATAATAGATTGCAAAGTTGTCATTTAAAAGTTTAATAGTCACTAGAAATGATATGTCAATGATATACACATATAGGAAGTAATCAGTTAACTGCTGAGTACCAAGGACTGGAGGAAACCTGTATGTCTTTATTTGGCAATTTGGTTTGCTTCATTACATGATCCTTCGGTGTACAGTATATTATTCACTGGTTTGGCTCCAGCTACCCCCCAGAATAAACTTCCATATTGTCAGCACACGGTGGCAGCAGCGCTCCACTCAGACTTCATCAGTACTGCTGGCTGTTGAGCCCACCTTCAGCCCATATCAGAGCTTTCAATACAAGCAGTGCAAGACAGGGCCATGACAGCTCTTTTTCCCTCTACCCCATGCCTCTGATGGAAACTCTTGCCTTCTCGTCTACACCCTCTATTACACAGAAAACTGTAGTGTTCCTCTACTGTAAACACACTTTTTTTGCTCAGTCATTAGTCAAGGTTTGACAGGTAATGACCTCTTTTCTCTCAGCGAAGGTGTGGCTGTCTTTTTCTGATTTGTAACCACAGATAAAATGCTGTCAGCATAAACCTGTTTTGTATGAACCACACATGATGGGTGTTTATTTAAATACCCACAATCCTTTTATTGAAAATGTGCATCCACAGCATCGTATTGCAGCTGGGAGAAGAAACGGTCGGACCTGAGAGATGACAGGCGCTTGTGTGTTAATGTGTTTGCTGCTTTGCTTTTTGTGTGTTCTTGCATAACGGATCCAAAGATATCTTTATTCGGTTACTGCTGACATAAGTACATCCATCTTTGTTTTCTGCAGCCAAACCACAGCTGTACAGTGCTTTCTTTTCTCTGAATCCTGATTGTTTTCCTCTTTCATTCACTCTTCATCTTCAAACTCTCCTGCTGTCCTTCTTCCTGGCGTTTGAGCAGCTCCTCTGAGGCAGCTGGAGGCTAACTGCTGTGCTCAAGGGCAAAACCAGAGATCGCCAACCTTTTTGAGATGGAGCGCTACCTCAGAGGTTGAGAGTAATACCAAAGAATGTATATTGCTAAGTTGCCAGCGCCCAGCAGCAGACCTACGCCTCCACCATTTTATTATTATAATCCAGACAACGTCCACATTGACACCAGTTCAACGTCCACCTACAAAGTGCCGTACAGAATGATTTCTATTCTACTGTCAATTTTAATGTCTCTACCAAAATGGCCTGTGTTGAACAATACTAATATTATAAATATGCATCCTATTATAACCATTTATTTACTTACTTAATTAAAGTATTTATTTATTAAACTTTTTTGCCCAGCTGCTTCCCAAAGGAGCATAAAGTGAGCAATTGGGATAAGTTAGAAAATCCGGCACACAATTGTTGGGAACAATCTCAAACTTTTTTGAGTAAAAAGTGACAGCAAAGTTCAAAAATAGGCTACACAAGGGGGACATCCCTTGTAGATTACTCTGTCAGAGCACTGTTTGGTAATCTGGAGCGCCCAGTGGTGCTACACTAAACTGCAACCGTTGAGCAACAAAGATAATGTTGCTAGTGGTAGCAGTAGATTGCCACAAGACTTTTTTGTCTGGTCTTGTTGCAAGATCAATTTGCTGTTGTATAGTTCTGTAAATTCAGAGATGCAAGTATTTATTCACGGGGCTGCACAGTGGTGCAGTGGTTAGCCCTCTCGCCTCGAATCCGACTTGGGGCCCGTCTGTGTGGAGTTTGCATGTTCTCCCTGCATTAGCGTGGGTTTTCTCCGGGTTCTCCGGCTTCCCCCCACAGCCCAAAGACATACAGTTTAGGTCAGCTGGTGACTCTAAATTGTGATTGTGAGCCCTGCGATGAACTGGCAACCTGTCCAGGATGTATCCCGCCTTTACCCAATGCCAGCTGGGATCGGTTCCGGCCCCCCGTGACCCCCTAACGAGACGGTTGAGGATGGATTAGTCCATCTTTCAATTCAGGCAGTGGTCACCAGTGATTGGCTGCACCCACAAAGGTCAGTGTGAGGGCTTAAAGCTTAAGCAGGCCGAAAGTTTTTAATAAACCTAAACTTTCAGGATATCAAGCGCTCTGAGAGAAAACTAGACTTCTTCACCTCCTCATGGCTCTGTTTTCAGGCTTTAAAGAATCTAGCCCGTGACGGGAGACTTCGGCCAATCACAGGTCATTTCAGAGAGACAGCGTTCCTATTGGCTGTGCTCCAGTGGTGGACGGTGCTTGCTTTCTTCAGCGGATCTCAACATGGCTGCCGGGTCACAGAGTAGAGCACCAATATACTGACATTTATGTTAAATGTGTTCAAACGTTCCCAATGGAGCTGAGCATGGATGTTTAAAGAGAACGAGCTAGAAACAGACCTGACGAAGTCAGCGGAAGTATGGAAGACACGTGTGACTGTCTGATTTTCAAAATAAAGTGTTAAACAGTACTGTAAATATAAAATACATATATAGAATTAAGGATTGGATTATATTCATGAGAAAAATTATAGATTAAAAAGAAAATACCATTAATTTATTAGGGAAAAGTCTTTATTCTTTGATTTTTGGGTTCCTGGAAAACACTGATAAATAATGGCTGACAGTGACGATGATGTTTTTGACTTCAGCACATATCTGACGACATACATGCTGAAAATCAAACATTTCTGCTGTATTAATTTAGATCATTTTTATATGATTCAACTTTTCCCCACAGTAAAAAAGCTAAAAATCGCAATATTATGTCGTAATAGTAGAATCACAATACATGACATGACATGTACAAGATCAGCAGAGTTTTTGTATAGATTTGATGTCTGGCTTTGTTCATTTAGAAAAGCTTTAGCTTGCCCATGGATGGTATATCTTGTGAGACTGGGTCGGGTTGTTTTTAATGGCCAGTTGTATTCTTGCCCCTTGTTATTTATCTCTCTGCATTTCTATATCTAATTAATGGGTATTTCTCTTTTCGTTTCCCCCATTCTGTCATTTCTTGCCTGTTCATGTTGCCTCTTTGCAGTGCTGCTCCTTTTTTTTATCTGATCTGCAATCATTTCCTCCTCTCCTCTCCTCCTCTCCTCCTCTTCTCCTCTCTTCTCTTCTCTTCTCTCCTGGGGGCAACTCGTCCTCTTTCTATCCATCCAGAACGTTCCCTGGCTTATGCCCAGTACCCTGCAGCTGGTCCCCATTGAGCCTCCCTGGGACTTTAACCCCCTCATCTCCTCGTCATCCCTCTTTTCTCCTCCACACCATTAGCTTACACTCTAAAAAGTATAAAAAAGGAGCGAGGGAACCATTTGGCTCTTTGCATTGCAACAGATTCCCTCTAAGTCTTCCTCCACAGGGGCTCATGAACCCCTAAGATGTCTCTGCTAGGAAAGAGGTTCTCATTATAAGAACCTCCATACATAAGACAATATTTGTACGTATATACTGGTTAAGGCCTTTACACACTTATAATTAACTAATCTAACACAACAGTTTTTTTTTTTTGTCATGAATACTTTTACTGAGAATGCAAGTAGTATGCAACAAAAAAGTGGTGTCAAAACGAGGTTGATTTTTCAGAGCTTTTGTACCACAAATGAAGGCGTCAGCCAATCGCGTTGTGCGAAACGGACGTATTCAATATGCACGACCCAAGTCAGCAAACTGTTACTCCTTTCAACCTTCACAAAGACTGCACAGACCAGATCCACTGCTTCTGTTCCTACCTATCAAAATAAAAGCCCCTTAGAGTGTTTACTAGAGGTGAATTCACTCAGAGCATTTTGCTAAAAGGAAATAAAATAGATTGCAGTAGTTTAGGCTGTACTTTACCTCAATAGACTGCCAGATGCTGCTCTGGGTCATCAGGATCCTCGTATTTGGTCCTCCGCCTGTATGAATCTAGTCAAACCTTTTATTTAAAAAGTATTTAAACTGTCGCAAATTTGCATTGCTGCTGGTACGAATAGTTTGGATGCAAAATACTCTCAGGCAAGTATTTCACATATTTGCGTCGTTTATTCGTCACACCCCAGGTGTGTAAAGGCCTTTAGAGGCAATGCCCAAAAAAAAAAAAAACAGTTCATTTGTTTCATAGGAACCTATTTCTACTCTTCCTTTTTTACGAGTAGCTGGAGCCCATGTTTTTAGAGTGTAGAGGGGAAAAGAAGCTGAGGAGTCGGAGAGGGGGAAGGTGGAAGGATGTTTCCGATTGAAGAATGTAAGTAATTAACCCCTCTTCCTCTCAAAACAAAAACACTCTCCTGCAGCATGTGTGGAGGGGTGATTGATCTGGGGGTGGTGTGTGTGTGTGTGTGTGTGGGTGTGTGGGTAGACTTAGATCTATGCATGTGTCTGTACACAAAGAGTTTGTCCTGATTTGAATCCATTTTGTGTACACATTAGTACAGTTAGTCATATTTAAAGCCCCAGTTCAAAAGAGTAACACCCACCCACACACACACACACACACGCACACCACACACACACACTCCTGAGCTCCCATACCACAACAGACTGCGACACCGCCTAATTGGGATGGATGGATTTCATTATGTAGCAACAAGAGAGAGTGAGAACAGTGATGGAGGGAAAAACACACAATGTGTTACAATAACAAACATCACTGCAGCTCCCTGAGCACTTCACACACACACATACACACAGACATTACACAAGTCCTAGAATGACGTACATGTGTTTACAGCATGGCCGAACTCTGCCTCCGTCTCACGTTTTATTTCCCTTTCTGATGCTACGGGCCCCCCGGGTGGGTCGACCAATGACTAACAGCAACTCTTTGAATCCCTCCGCTCCCTCTCCTATCCCCCAAACACTTGTCCCTTCCCATGTCACCTCGCTAATGGCGCCTCCTCCCCTCGCCACAAATCCCGGCTGCCGATGTTGCCTTTGGGCTGACTCAGTGCGCTAATGACTCCGACAAAGCTGCGAAAAAAGCGCTCATCAAAGGCGCCGAGGACAGCGTGCTGATGCGTTGCCATTTGGTCGCCATTAAAGTGTTTATGTAGATTCTTTTCTCTTTAAAACAATGTCTGTCACAGGCAGAACATCAAGCCGTTTGCTGCAGTGGAATATATGAAGGGATACGCAATGCCAAACCACATGCGCAGAAAGGATAATTATAGACAAACACTATGACAATGTTATTATTTGTGCTTGTTTAGTGCAAATGACAAATTTATGGACTTCTGAGTGTAGGCCATTAAAACTGGTCAGTATTGTCCCTGTGGTTAATCCCTCCTGCACTTCAAATGACCCAGCAATGCGAGGTCCGTAGTCAGGATTGCACACATACACACCCCGTACACCCCTATACAAATGTTATTGATTAGAAACAGTTTTATTTATTCAGTTGATTGTTCAGATCCCAACATGAAGGGAAGCCTTTACTCATTTATAGGGCTGTCAAAGTTAACACCATAATAAGGCGTTAATGTTAATTTGTTTTTATACCACTAATTTCTTTAACGCATTAACACAGTTTACGATTTTTAGGCTGTAATGAGCTCAGAGTGAAGATGGTATCAGCTGAAACTAGAAAGGAATCCTTTGTTACCAACCATCATACTATCTTGTCAAAGGAGGCTAAATAACTTTCCAAATTTACACGACATTTTGGAGAGGAAAAACCGTCATGGCCATTTTCAAAGGGGTCCCTTGACCTCAGATCTCAAGATATGTGAATAAAAATAGGTTCTGTGGGCACCCACGAGTCTCCCCTTTCCAGACCTGCCCACTTGAATGAGATTTAGGAACTTTTGGAGCTCGTGCTGTGAGCTGATTTCATGGCAAAAGAGCTGACAACACTGGGCTGGGATTTTTGGTTGGATCATCTTTTCAATCTCGTGTACTCTTCCTAGTTTCTTAAGATTACCATCCCTGGTTGGTACTTTGATAGCATTTTTTCCCAAATGATGATGTTGATGGAATGTTAGCGTCATCTTTCTGTTAACAGTAGGGCTGTCAAAGTAACACAAATTTGTTTTTAACGCAAAGCTAGAGTGAAGATACTGGTGTCATATGAAAGTATAAAACCTAAGTAATCCATTGGAATGCTCCAGAATAATGCTAAATCTTGGTGCGGAAAAACTGGCATGGCCAAAAGGGTTTCTCTTCACCTCTGACCTCAATATATGTGAATACAGACATGCCCACTTTATGATAATCACATGCAGTTTGGATCAAGTCAGCACACTGAATGTGCTGAATGCAGTACCTGTGAGGGTTTCTGGACACTATTTGTCGCTGTTTTGTCATTAATTGATTTACAACAGCAAATATATACATAACTGTTCCATAAATTAAGCGTATTTGCCCACTCGCATGTTAAAGAATATTAAATAGTTGCTGGATGTGTAAATAAGCAACTGTTTGCTTGCAAGTATTTCGCAATAACTTTGTAAGATGGCAAAATGTGGCCAAATAATAACTTGATGCAAGTTGGTTTGTTGATCTTAAACTGGTCTAGTATATTATAGTATATGAGACAGTGTTAGCATGTACCACCAGAGCTAATGACCAACAAGGCACACACGTTTAGACGTTACATGTGCATAGTGAGAGTTATATTGCAGCTGACTGTCAGTAAAAATATATGTTTTTAATATTTAATGGCACTGAATTGGCACTGCATTATGTTAATAATAGTAAATGTCAGATCTCCTAAATCCACTCGTCCATCCTTTTAGCAAATCATTTGTTGCTCAACTCTGTTCTGAAGCCAACTGAAACGCACTGAGACCAGTCGTATTTACTGAATACGTCCGTAATGCTTGTGAAGTTGTACATAGTGTGTAGTAAATGCACATCATGTGGAGATGTGTGCGGGGAGTAAATAGCACAAAGCGCAGTTTGGTCATAAGAGCAAGAGCAGAAGATTTAGGTCTCTAAAACCCTGCTCTCAAAACCCTTCAATCTCTCTCTCTCTCACACACACACACACACACACACACACACACACACACACACACACACACACACACACACACACACACACACACTGTGGGATTAGGGTCCGTGGCAGTTGGATCCGGCCTGGGCTTGTTTCCTGCATTGTTAGACGTTGGAGTGTGATAAGTCAGAGTGGACCGGTCCTCTGCTGTTTGATACCCTCAGTCCTGGATTAACTCTCTCCTGCCTCCTGAGCACTAAGTCCAACACCGCTGCTCTGGCTTTGGGGGCGGCGGCGCACAACATGTGATTTCATAAAGTTTGTCCATTTATCATTCAGACGTGTCAGACCTACAGTAACTATCCCCATATTATGGAGTTTATCCACCACAGATCTATTCTGACCTCACGAACATTCATCTATCTATCTATCTATCTATCTATCTATCTATCTGTCTGTCTGTCTGTCTGTCTATCTATCTGTCTGTCTGTCTGTCTGTCTGTCTGTCTGTCTATCTATCTGTCTGTCTGTCTGTCTGTCTGTCTCTGGCTGGGACGATACACCATCACAATACCATCACGATTCAACGTGTGATAAGTATTGCAATTCTACAAGTTTTGTGATTCGATTTTACAATTTATTGTGATTTTTGTTAACTTTTTCAAACTTGTCCATGGGAAAAAGGTTAATCATACACTTCTACAGACTATTACTTAATGTCTAAAGTGATACAGTGAGAATGTTTGATTTTCAGCACGCATGTAGTCACAGATGTCCTGAAGTCAAATTTATCAGTCTTTGTCAGGAATTATTTCTAAATACATTTCCCTCACAAATTAGTGGTATTTTCTTTTAATTTATAAGTGTCATGTAATGTTATAAACTACTGATTAATATAATCCATGAATCTTATTTCCATATATGTATTTTTCATATAAAGTTTCTTTTGTTAACACCTTATTTTGAAAACGTATATACTTTTGCTAACTTTATCAAGCCAGATATTAGCCTAAGCTCCGTTGTGTTTATGGTCAGCTCCATTGGGGCCCTTTGAATGCACTGAACATAAATGTCAGTATATGGGCGCTTTACAGCTGTAGCATCAGCTGATGTGACCACGGAAATGAGAGCGACGGCTGGTTTAACCACACGTTACTGCAATATGATAACATTTCTTGTCCATGACAGAGTTAGCATGCAGCTTTATCTGTGATGTCCAGCTCTGCTTTTCCTGCAGTGTGTGAACCCAAAGTGTTTCCACACTTAACTGTATGTGTAGTGTTTACCACTTTGGATTTAACATGTGGCGCCGCAGGTCGTATCCACGCCGACCCTCTGCAGTTTCTGCTTTGTCATTTCGGCTCGCTGCGACTGGCAGGGCTTTGTTTTGGTTGACAGATAAGGGGACAGATATGACCTCATGTTACTCCGACTACAATAATAAAAGTGGTAACTTCCTTCTACCTCTGCATCGATTCAAATGAAACAAATTTATTGATTCTGCCATTAAAAAAATCAGGTGGATCATTTTCCCCTCATCCCTAGTATTTAGCATGTTTGCAGCAAACTTTCCTCATTTGTTTTGGTCATTAGGCCAAATAATGGCATTTAAATCACCACAACAAGATTCCTTGAATTGCTCAAGCAGAGCTGCAGACTTCGACTGTAATCTGAGACAAGGAAACATCCCAGAAATGCAGCGTTTCTAGGTAGAAAGAGACAAATGATCGCCGGCAGTTCCTCATGCCTGGAGAGCCGAGCGTAACCAAGTGAACCGTGGGCAAACCGCAGTCTTGACCGTCGCTTATTTCAGATTCAGCTATTTGTGAATGTGTCCTCAGCCGGTATGTCTCCGAGACACGTTGACCTTTTTCTTTGTCTCCAGACACTGTGAAGCCAACCTCAGGAAGTAGTCATCCTTGAGTTACAAGAAGTTGGAGTTCATTTCCAAACATGAAGACATAGACTTAGTTTTGCTTGTAAGTTTTGCCGGAGCCGGCATTGCTCAACAACCATAATGAGTGTGTGTACAGCCTGTTGTCTGCTCGGTCTAGTGTGTAATAAGCCGGTAGCACAGGGAGAGCTTATATAAACACAAGGTGACTAGAGGGGATGATCTGACCTTGTCTGTACAAATCACAGTCTTATCCAAACTACCACATTACACACACACACACAACACACTCACCCATAGTCAATTACAGTGTGTGCATTTACAGGCACACATACAGTAGATTTCCCCTCCCTGCATGTATGTATATGGTGTGTGTGTAAAAGAGCCACAGTATTGTTAATCAACGTGATAATTTGTCTTTTCTGGAGCAAACAGGAGAAGCTGCCAAAGTGATTTATAAATGTATTATAGGATGTACAGTATGAGGCTGCATCACATGTAAGCTATTAAAGTAGGCAGCATATTTTTGGCATCATTGGGCAAAAAATCCATAATAACTTTTCAGCATATCGAGTGTTCTGAGAGAAAACTAGACTTGAATATCTAGCCCGTGACGGTAGACTTTGGCCAATCACAGGTCATTTCAGAGAGAAAGTGTGTTCCTATTGGCTGTTCATTCAATGGAGGCAGCTGTCAATCACTCACAAACTCCAATCAAAAGGTCAAACTACTCAGCACTGGTCAAATATGAATCAATATTCTGTTACTGTAATGCCGATTTCTCACCTCAAATGTTCTCTCAGAACACTTGAATTACAATATGCTGAAAGGTTATTATGGATTTTTTTTATATATAGTATCTTTGCTGAGCATGAGTTTTGTGCGAAAAGGATTAAAGGCCCATCCTGTCCCAGATACATGTCGGTTGATTTTAGTGATTGAAGCAAATAAAAGCCTGGGCTATTAATTGCAGTTTTATGTTATTTTTAGATATATTTTTCAGTTTAAAATGAAATGACGTAGCTCTGTTTGAAGGATCAATGATTCATGGACGTCCGAGGACCATTCTGTTGTACAGACGGGTCATTTCTTAAATTTCTAATTGATTACCGTGTTGGAGGAAATGAAAGCTGAACCGTCTTCATATTTATATGCTTTGAAGGAAACCAGCTGTTACAGTGGCATTTTCATTTCACAAGAGGTAACCTGAGTCAGCGAGGAGGGTTCAGGTCATATCCCACCATGGAGGTTCCTTTCTGACCCGAAACTCATCTCTCTCTGATCTCTGTATGCCTTGGCAGAGTCCTCAAACGCTTCCCCCTGGCACATCGCTGCTATCTCCTCTATTCCTGGGATGAAAAGGAAAAAAAAAAATCCTCACCCAGCGAGCGTCCTGGAAAGCTCTGGAAACGCTCCTCCTCTCGATTCTTGTCTTTGAAGTGCTCACTTCCTGTCTGCAGTGTACGGTAGGTTGAAGAGGCACAAAAATGACATAAGACAATGTAAAAATGCTCATCAATGGGCTCTTTCATCCTCTATATTAGAACAGAAACATACAGTAATGGGTCCCAGCGATCAAAGAGCTCTTTCAGCTGAAAGGGTCTTACCTTGCTGAATTCAAATGAATGAATTGTAATTAACAGCTTTAAAGGTTGAATCTAAGAAGACACCACACAGTCTACTACTACAACTACTACTAGTACTACAACTACTTCTTTAGAAAGACATGGTGAGTGACCCAAACCCAGTGTCCACTCACAGACTTTCAGACTCAGTCCCGCAAAGTCGGTTTAGGGTCCTTGAGGACTATCTCACCGACGTTTTGAACCCTTTATGAACACTTTCCATAAATCTGCATTTCTGCAGATTTTGCCTGAGGGAATTACATACAATTTATGTGTTGTGATGTTAAACACAGGGTCACCGCGGTTACCAGGGGAAGCCCAGAGGCATTTAATAAAACAACAATGCAAAATTTGCATAATTCGCATTATATGGTTATAGAAATTTGCATGAGGATGTATCGCCGAAGCCTGTCAGCGTTGACATTCTCCTCCTGTCATCACTGACGTCCTGATGTTGTTGAATCAGAAATGAAGGATCTTTGGGTGTGCTTCTTCTTTTCCTCCCCCTGTCTTTTTTTCCCCCCCCCCCTTATTTTGCCCCCTTGCCATTTTTTTTTTCCTCCCTCTCCCTCCCCTCCTTTTTCTTTTCCCTCTTTTTTTTTTTTTTTTTTTTTTTTTTTTCCCCTCCTCTTTTCCTTCCCCCCCCCCCCCCCCCCCCCCCCCCCCCCCCCCTCCTTCTCCCCCCCTCCCCCCTCTTTTTTTCCTCTCCCCCCCCTCCTTCTTATTAGAATCACCAAAAAATAATTATTTTCATGAAGGGTGATTGTTACTCACACCCACCCAAATATTTTTTTATTTTTTTTTTTTTTTTTAATATTTTCATATCTCCCATAAATTTTTTTTCCCTCTTTTTTTTTTTTTTTTTTATGTGATTTTTTTCAAAAAGAAAAAAAAAAAAAAAAAAAAAAAAAAAAATCAAAAAAGAAGGAAAAAAAGATATTGAAGCTGTCTGTGGTCAGCAGCCCAAACTCAGTGTATAAATATAGATGTGTAAACCATAGACTGTCTGTGGTATAAACAATGTCGTAGCCATATTTATGCCTAGATGACTCAAAGCCTAGCACCGATCAATTCGAACTCCATTCAGAAAACAATCAGTTAAAAGTCGTTTGCTTGTCATCTTGCGGACAGACCTGACAAAGCATGGATTGCGACTTTTTACAAAATGGCATCATTATGTTGTTATTTCGGCATACTTTTGATTCTTTTACAATAATGTGGCTGCCATATTTCTACTTAGATGACGTTATGTTGAGTGTTGATGGAGCAGCTACGATGTTAGCATAGCCTGGTGTTGACTGATCCAGACTCCATTCAGAAAACAAGTATTTGAAAGGTTTGCTCATCATCTTGCAGACAGACTCGACAAAGCATGAATTCAGACTTCTTACGGCATCAGTCTGCAGCATCATTATGTAGTTATTTTCCACAGCCTATTGATCCATTTATTGCAATTAAATCACAGCACAGTTTATTTTGGGTTCATACCCCAGTAGCCATGTGTGGCTCACTATATACAGTCTATGTGAATACAGCTCATCGCTGGGTGATGTTATGAACCTGGACACGACGGCGTTTGGTTTTCTGACATACTGTATCTGGGACGTCCACAACATGTACAAAGCAGCAACAGTGGTTATTTCTTCCATGGCGGAAATGGCGGAAAGAGAAGTTGTGGGTATCTACGGAGACAAGCTTTCTCCTCTCCGACTTGTCTAGCTCAAATGAACACAAATGCAACCGGCGGTCCAACTCGCTCAAGCAAAGCGAGGTGAAAATTCGCCTCCCTCTTGGTCTGAACACAGTAGTAGACTTTGTGTAAAATTGTCATAATGACCATATGAAGTCTTGAGTTATGACCAAAAACATGATTTGTGAGGTCACTGTGACCTTTAACCACCAAAATCTGTTGCTGGTCCGTTTAGTGAGTGTGAAATGCTGTATTTTCATGCATCACTGCAAAAGGATGGAGTTTCCTGAATTACATGCCTGCTTAAAGGGACTAAGAATCTGAAATTATCTTGTTAACAGTGACATCTGTGGCCGTTAAGTCAACGACAGTCAGCGTGTTGTTGCTCGCTCTACGTAGACGTGAGCGAGCATCGGTCAAAACAGTGAGGCGAAACACACAAGACTGAACATGATTGACAGCTGAAACCGCACGATCAATATATACAATATATTTCCCATGCTTGGCAGTATTGTTAGCTTATCTGTCCAATAGGAATTTTGTCAGCTCGGGGTCCATTTTGATAGCCAAAACCAAACACTTGTCCCTCTATGAAATGAAGGCCTGGCCGATCCTAGTTTCCCCCCCAATGTCGGTCACATTCCTGCTTTGCAAGACGGGCTTCTCTAGATATAACTTGAAGTCTGAGTTGTGGTGGGGGCCAGTCGTTTGCAGACTCTAATCGACCGTTAGCTATTGTTGCGCACCGTAGCAGAGCTGAAGCGAGCGCACGAGCGTGCATGCCATCACATCCGTTGGATTTTCACGGGAAGAACGTCCTGCATTCAACAGACTGATAGAGGAATCCCAGAAAATTGTGAAAGGAATCATTTTTTAAGTTATGTTACAACCTAAAAAGAAATGTTCAATATGTGTAAAAACTTCCATGCACTCCCTTTAAAGGCTCACTAATTCAAATGTGAATCTCAGCAGTGATGAGCAAACATGACTAAGCTTTTTTTGCCCTTTAAAGATCATCTTACATAAAACATTTGACATACTGTAACTTGGTTTCATTTGACAAGTTACTGTACGATATGTGACTTCAGCTAAAGCATTTCTCAGCATAAAAAGTTGCATCTTTGTTCAGGGGATTGCATCTGTGAATATATATAGAGGTAAGACTTTAGCAAACTGAAAATAAGGACGCCTTTTATTGTGTAACAGACTGGCCTTAGCCAAAGCAGTGCAAAAATAGAAACATAATGCGATCCACCGGTGTTACACAACTTCTTATGGGTAGGGGACTCTTGACGTGTGTTATTAAGTTTTGTAAGGCTGCCACATCCAGGCTGCGTGTTTTGCTGCTTGTTGAGTTTGACGTCAGAAGGAGGAAGGAGGGATGGGCGAAGGGGAGAGGGAGGACGGAGGAGAGAAATAAAATAGAGACCATATATTTCACTGAGATCCAGATACCGCCTCTCTCAATCTCTTTCAATCGTCTCTTCTGTCACTCACTCTGTCTTTGTCCTGTGGTTTTCTGAGCTAATGGTGAACCTGTATGAGTGCATGTGTGTCTCTCGTCTCTCAAATATAAATTCTAGCTAATATCAGCCCCGTTGCCAGCTTTTGTATGTATGAAGGCTATTATCAGTCACAAGTGCACTGAGACACACATACTCTATTCGAGGTGTCGGACTCCTACAGGTTGTTGTCAAGGACAGTAGCCGAGACCGGACAGCTATTCTTCTGCCCGTTATCATGCACAGCAGTAGCTGAGCTGATACAATGGCCTGTATTGTTAGAAGACACCAGGCAGATGCAAGCACAGCATGTCTGCTTAGAATAATAATAATAATAATAATAATGAACTTCACTGATATGGTGCTTTTCTTAATGTACCAAAGTGTTTTAAAGCAAAAACAATAAAGCAAACTGAGAAAAATAAGGGTAAGATATGCAAAAATGAGGAAATAATAAGGAATAAGAAGAGTAAAATTAGAATAAATATTTTAATAAAAAATAAATGAATATAGTTAAAATGGCTGGTAAAATTAGACATCTGTCCTATATCAGAAACTAAGTCTTTAGTTAAGATAAGAAGAGTTTAAGATAGGATTTTTCCTGTTTTTAATTTGATACAGAAGCAAATCCTAACTCATTTAGGATTAGGAATTCTACCTTATCTTACTTAATGTTATTTTGGGAAGTCCTAAATACTCAATCCAACATTGTTTATCAAGTGTTATGTCTGTTACCTGGCAACCGTCGCTTTATAACCATTGTTTATCTCATTGGAACATACTGAAACACACAAAAACTACAGATGAGACACACAGATATCGTCGTTAGAGAAATCAGACAGATATTCATTTAATGGACTTATACTTCATTTAAAGCAATCACGACCAACTCGTGTTAAGTTTTGGCTGTAAAATTTAACCCGAGAGATAAAAGAAAGAGAGTGAGCTAAGATAAGAGACACATTCTCCACCGTGTCCAGCAGCCAATGAAGCATTGATGCTATCAAATAGAAAATAAGGTCACTGGCAAGTGATCTGAAGAGGAAGGCAGCTTTTTCAGCTTAATGATTATCCGAAAGTTAGAAGGGTTTATTTCAGATTTTGGGAAGTTAGGATGTTTGTGTAGTCCTACTTATCTTAAGTTATGTTAGGAGTACTGACTTTTCCCACATGAAGTCGTAACCCAAACTACTATAGTTACCAAGAGATAAGGTAGGATGTAGGTAGGCCAACCAGGAAGTTAGCATCACCCCGGGTTCTCTCGACAAAACACCAATGGGATTTTTCCCTTTTGGGTTTTGGATTTTCAGAAAATAAGCTCTGTGGTAAACATCGTTTATGATGCTTACATGTTTTGTTCAACACAATAATCTTCACATATGAACACCACTTTTGTTATTTATTTCATTTTTCTCCCCCCCAGTATCTTTTTTATTGAGCAAATGGATTCAACATACAATCCACAAACAGTACATTCATGGCCCATTTTCATGGACTTAATTAAGGTAAGAGAAAATAAGGTGCAAATGCATTAATATGAGAAAAAATGAAATAAATATATGAAATTTGAAAAAAAGAACAATAACCAGCTGACCAGTATCCCCATCATCTACCCTCCCATACCCGCTCCACCAGCCCTCCCTACTCCTCCCACCTCCCTCCATCCACAAAGACCCATCTCTCTTCAACCATCAGTGTTGAGCGGTGTGCGCCACATTTGTAGTTGCAAAATATGATATAAGGGTTTTCTTGAATTGTTGGAGTCTGTCTTTCAGGGCACATCTTATCCTTTCTAAATGGAGTGTGTCAGTTAAATCCTCTGGCCGCCTCGTGGAAGTTGGGACGGTTGTGTTCTTCCATAAAACGAGAGTTAATTTCTTTGCCGTTATGAGGCAGTAGGAGAGAAAACGCTGCTGTGTCGCGTTTAGCTTTCTGAAGGTCCCAGATATTCCAAGAATAATAAGCAGAGGCTCCGGCTTGATCAAAGTATTCATGACCTCAGACATCATGTTGCAGATATCAAAAGATTGACTCTTGGGACATACGACCAAACTTTGAACAAGTGTTGCCACAGATGATCGGCATTTATCGCACATAGGTGACACCTCTGGGTATGTTTTGTAGTTTCTCCTGAGTAATGAAGTGATTTTTGAGGTGTAAATGCAACCACCAGAAGTAAAAAGCTAAAATTAGGCTACAGATGAACCACATCACGATTGCATGAGTGCGGACGGCGGACGAGTCGGCGTGATGACACTTAGTCGTCTCAGTTAGCTGCTTGTTAGCAACTGCCTTTTTAAAGACATTCAAAAGCGTCAAAATTTCCGTAGAACAAAAATCTCTCAAGCTTGTGTCAACCACAGACCTTATTTCAGGCATCTAACTAAAAACCCGTTCATAAAACCCGTTGATTTCCAGACGAAGGAACCGAAAGATGCTAACTCACCTCTGGGTTTTAGGACTCACTCCTGTAGCACTCTATATAGTCCCTGATTCATTCGAGTGCAACAGGTGTAACAAGGAGGAAAAATCCAAAGAAGTGAATCATTTAATCCTCTTCGACAACCCACAGTTTACCATCTGTGTATCTTTTAAGAACTCAACAATCCTTTCTTTTGGACCTAACTGGCTGCTGCGTACGTGTACACATACCAAACACTGGTGCATGGGCGCATACTGTAAGAGTCCGTACACACTTAGGTGCAGTCACCCTGCTTATCCTTTCACTGTTTACATAGGCTCTGTGAAGAGCTGCAGGACCGGCGAGTTCTTAGCCTGTGAAGTCATATGGACATTGAGATTACAGCCCCCCGTAGGCTCACCAATAGCTAATATCACACACAGTTTGAGTTGGGGATTTGACTTCCTCACTCTTCTGTCCTTTTGTGTGTTTGATAAAGAAAAGAATGGAGGGAAAGCCGCTTTATAGGGAAAGCATGTAAAGAAATGCCAGCAATATCAGCCAAAATATAGTCCAATGGTCTTAGATAACATCATTTTTAATTCCTCACATTGCCTGCCCTTCGCCTTCTCTCTCCTCCCCCCTTCTTGCTCAGCCCAAATTCATTATGGTTAGATGAATATGTGCTTATTGCACAACCCCACCCCAACCCCCAACACCCCCACCCTGCATTTGTCCGTCATAAAATGCCGCATTAATAACCCATCACACGTAGCTTTCCCAATGCTGTATATTTATCTTAGCCTTTGCCTAGTGTGCAAGCAAAACAAACACACCACTGCGGTCGATCGGGCGGCGCGAGTTAACGAGAATGTGGCCTCGGGTATGTTCGATATGCTACGAGCGGTTTGTTTTGAGTTGCGAGATTAGAGCGGTGAGTGACTTGACGGATTCCTTGCCGCCAGGGTTAGCCAGCTTGTTTGGGTCCAACATAAGTGGATACACTAGATATTATTCCTGAAAGGAAGGTTGACTTAAAAAGGTATTTGATTCTGTGTGATATTCAAGAAACAACTTTGTAATGAAAATGCAAGCATAGATTATGAGATTATGTTTCCACGACAAAACTAGTATTAGTGATGCCAACAAGGGTCAGGCTTGGAGCTTCAGAAAGAGAGGTTGAGGAGTGAGTTATTGAACTCTTTGGGCTTGGTTCCCACCATCACATGGTGAGTAACAATTCACACTCAAGCAACTTTCAGTTATTTTCACCATATGAATTGGTGTTTGAGTTTGAGTTAATCTTGTCAACTGGGTGGAAATAACTGTGGTTTACTGGTGTCTGTGGATGACCAGTATACCACAGTTATTTCTATGGCCATTATTAAAAAAAAAAAAAAAAAATGGATTGGATGGCAAAAGCAGTTTTTTGTCTTGAATGAATAATTATAATAAATAATTAACACTCTCTCTCACTCACTCGTCAACTGCTTATCCAAGGTCGGGTCACGGGGCAACAGCTCCAGCAGGGGACCCCAAACTTCCCTTTCCCAGGCCACATTAACCAGCTCTGATTGGGGGATCCTGAGGCATTGGAGATACAATCTCTCCACCTAGTTCTGGGTCTTCCCCGGGGCCTCCTCCCAGCTGGCCGTGTATGGATCACCTCCCTAGGGAGGCACCCAGGGGGCATCCTTACCAGCTGCCCAAATCACCTCAACTGGCTCCATTCAATGCAAAGGAGCAGCAGCTCTGCTCCGAGTCCCTCAGGGATGACTGAGCTTCTCACCCTATCTCTAAGGGAGACACCAGCCACCGTCCTGAGAAAACTCATTTCGGCCGCTTGTACCCACGATCTAGTTCTTTTGGTCATGACCCAGCCCTCATGACCATAACAGAGAGTATGAACAGACTGACTGGTAGATGGAGAGCTTTGCCTTCTGGCTGGGCTCTCTTTTTGTCACAATGGTGCAGTAAAGTGAACAAATTAACATTTATTCATACAGTATGAACACAAAGTTGTGGCAAAAAAATAATCTCAGAATGCAAAGAATGATCAGATAAGATGTATGCCACCACACTCACTCCCAAATCGTCAAATACCAAGACTTGGTCAGTGGCCTTAAGCTTCAAGCTATGACACTCTGGGTACCTCTCTGGCATCAGTTTTGGATGCGTCAGGGACGGCTTGTCATTATGTGCTTAACCATATATAGGTTTAGGCAACAAGTAGGTAGTAGGTAGTACTAGCTTTAGTGGTACAAGGACGTTACTCCCTGATCCATATTCTTTATGTAGGTTTGCAATCCATCGAGCAGATATTGTATTGCTATTTCTGTCTACTCCATACACATAATGTTTATGGCATCTGTATGTCTTTCTAAGGTTACTTCCTTTTTGTTTCTATGAATGGCCCTTAATCAAATTTGGGATTTTGGGCTATACAAAGATTGACTTTAGCTTGTGTGTTTGGATTTCTTCTGACATTACCTGCTGTATCAACAACTCTGTACGAGCTTATAGAAAGCAATTTTCATTCTGTGGTTGAAAAATGTTCTGCGATATCTAGGGCTGTCAAAGTTACGGCATTAATTACACATTAACGCAAAATCGTTTTAACGCCACTCATTTCTTTATCGCATTAACACAGTCGATCTTTAGGAGGTTGTAGTGGGCTCCATTTTAAAGCTAGAGTGAAGATACTGGCATCATATGAAACTAGAAAACCCTAAGAAATCTACCAGTACCCATTGGTATTGTATTACATTGGTGTTTCGCTAGCTTGTCAAGAAGGAGTTAAATAACGCTCCAGACATGGAGTGGCAAGGAAAAACTAGCATGGACATTTTTAAAGCGGTCTCTTGACCTCTGACCTCAAGATATGTGAATGAAAATGGGTTCTATGGACACCCACGAGTCTCCCCTTTACAGACATGCCCACTTTATGATAATCACATGCAGTTTGGGGCAAGTCATAGTCAAGTCAGCACACTGACACGCTGACAGCTGTTTTTGCCTCTTGGGCTTGAGTTGAGCATATTTTTTATTCTAAGTGCAGTACCAGTGAGTGTTTCTAGACAATATTTGTTATTATTTTGAGTTGTTAATTGATTTCAATTAATATATGTAAACTTATGTTTGCATAAAGCAGCATATTTGTCCATTCCCATGTTGATAAGAGTTTTAAAAACTTGACAAATCTCCCTTTAAGGTACATTTTGAACAGATAAAAAATGTGCAATTAATGGGATTGATTGCATTTAATCGTGGACAATCATGTCATTGATCATGATGAAAGAAATCATGACAGAAAACACAATGCAACAGTCTGTGAGTAACTACGTTCTGTTGAAGCTAAGAATACATACTTGTGTGTATCAATGTGAATCCTCCTTTTTGTTTTAATGAGGAAAGCGGCCACATTCTGATGATGATCGACTGAGGCTTCCAGTCTCTCATCGCCAGTGGTCAATAAAGTGACCACTTGTCCAAAGCCACCATTCATTTCCCATTCTGTCCTAATGGGAGTCTTTGAGGAAACGGGTTGCTTTCTGCATGTGCTATCCCCAGTCACAGTTCCCCTACTGTTCTGGGATTGAAACTGGCAACCTCCTGGTCACAAGCCTCTCTCTCTGTCTCCAACATACCATTGCCTCATATTTTCATTTGGTGGGTGATAGTCCACCGACGCTGTGGTGCAAGGAGCTTGGAATACTAACATATCATTACTGGTCCATTGGGAGAGACTTGAAAAGTTTAATGATCGTTTCAGTCAATATAGGGAGTTATGGCTGCTGCCGTTGTCGTGGTAACAAGCTACAGTTGAGCGTAGGTGGGTAAACACTGTGGTTAGTGTTTTGGATATGTGCAACAAGGATTCCACAGTGTGTGTGTGTGTGTGTGTACATGTGTTTGTAGTGAATTTGTATGTGTTGAGTGCATGCTCACATTAGTAGGATGACAATTTCTGTTTGTTCACCAGTATGTGTGTGCAATGTGTGTTTATATTTGTGTCTATGTGTGTGTTTGCATACAATATGCATGCTCTGATTGTGGTGTGCTTCCTGGTTTTCCTCTCCCCTCAGACCCTCCGGTTCTTGTCAGATAAGGGTTTTCCCACAACTCCCCAACTTCCCTGGAATCTCATTTACCTTGATGAAAGTACAGTAAAAGACGTATCACCTGTTAGCATGTCTCAATCTAACATCATGCACAATAAGCTTCTCACAAAGGATTCAAGAAACAGAAAAATATATATATATATATATATGTTGCACTTGTATGATAGCATGGAGCTTGAAAAACAAAACAAAACCAAAGGCAGTCATGTAAACCCCGATCATAATGTAGAGACCATATGTGGCCCTGCCGTCCTCACCAAACTTACTGATAAATACAGTCCAGTACTTGGTTACTGTTGAGCTGGTTATTGGTGATTCATAACATTAGATACTGATTAATTTGTATGCCAAGACATGGATTTAATTAACCTGACGGATTCTGCTTGGGTTGAAACTGGGCACGGCTATGCGGGAAATTACGTGAAGTGACCGACATTACAGCATGGGCTCACCAAATGGCGTATGACTGACACACAAATTTCTTATTATAAGTTATTTTGCATGCCATCACAATGCGGTTCTTGCTTTTGGCGTGTCATTTCATGCCAGTCTTTACTGACTGCAGTGTTAACCCATTCGCATGTATATGCCACGCTCAGAACAAGTGAGCAAGGGCAGGCGAGAGAGACTGCTGGTGGGTTGGAAGGAAGATACTGTAAACTGGTTTGTTCATGTGAAACCAAAAGACTTAATGACTTTTGAAGTTACGTGAGTGACATTTGTTCTTCCTAAACCTAACCAAGTAGTTTTGTGTGACCATTAATGAAGTTTTGCTGTCTAAACCTAACTGTCTGTTAATGTAGTTTCGTTGCCCAGCCCTTACTGTGACCGTTAATGTAGTTTTGTTGCCGAGAGCTAACTTTGAATGTTAATGTACTTTTATTGCCTAAACCTAACTAATAATTTTAAGCCCATCCAAGATGTTTTTCCTAAACCTAAGTAGTTTGCTGCCTAAACCAAAATGTGACATTTACTGTAGTTTTGTTGCCTAACGCTAACTGTGACTGTTAACAACATACTAATTTTAAGCCCAACCAGGATGTTTATCCTAAACCTAAGTACTTTTATTGCCTAAACCTAACTGTGACTGTTACTGCAGTTTTGTTGCCTAAAACTAACTACGACTGTTAACAATATACTAATTTTAAGCCTAACCAGATGTTTTTCCTAAACCTAGCAAAGTAGTTTTGTCGCCCAAACCTAAGTGTGACCGTTACTGCAGTTTTGTTGCCTAAAACTAACTACAACTGTTAACAACGTACAAATTTTAAGACTAACCAGGATGTTTTTCCTAAACCTAACAAAGTAATTTTGCTGCCTTAACCTAAATGTAACCTTTTTACGGTACTGATGTGGCATTAAATGACACACAAAAAGCTGTTTCAAAACGTTAACCCCATGACATGAAATAACACACGAAAAGTAAATACCTGGAAATGAAAGCTGAAATACTGATTTCTTCTCTCATATGCATCTTTTGATGTCAAACCCAAATGTTTTCAGTGTACAGCAAAAATAAAGGACTTGGCCTCACTGTTCCAGTAGGTTTTATAGGAGACTGTGAATGTAAATTTTTAAAGAACCACATTGGATGTTAAGGGGTAAAGAAGCATTTTATGCCAACAACAAATTTACTGTTAAGTCTTCCCTAAACATTGTTTGTCTCCAAGCAGGGACTGCCTTGGGCTGTTGTCTGATTCTGACATTTGAGATTTGAGTCAGCTGTCAAATTCACATGATTCTTCACACATTGTTGTTGTTTTTAAATTTTCCCAACAACTCATGAATGCAGTGCTCTTTAGCAGCCAACGTGTCCTTGAATGCACCAGGAAGGAGCCCTAGCTTGCCCCTGCATTAAATGGAACCTTGACAGAAAGCTTTTTACTGTGATGGATGACTTAGCAAGCAAGTGTCTCTTTTTTTAACACCTGTTGTGAAATAAAAGGAAACCAGAAGCCAAACCAAATAGACACTCCTCGTTGGTATGTATGGAGGGATTTATTCCTATTTGACATCCTGTACAAATACAAAGTTTTAGTAATGTGACAAAAGTGTAACAGCAAACAACAGATGATGATGATTTTTCTTCCACTCAGTCAGTAAAACCAGAGCTATCAGGACATGCTGCACACTATGGCTCCTGTCAGTGACACCCTTGAATAGAAATATACAAAATAATAATAATAAAAACATTGCCTTACCAGCTTTTTTGTTACATTCATATTCTTATTACGGGTGTCAAAGTTAACGTGATAATAAGGCGTTAATGCAAATTGGTTTTAACACCACTAATTTCTTTTAATGCATTAACGCAATCGATGTTTCAGAGGTTGGGTTGGGCTGCAGTTTGCCATGTTATGATTTGAGCAGATTTTTATGCTAAATGCAGTACCTGTAAAGGGTTTCTGGACAATATTATTTGACAAATCTCCCTTCAAGGGAGATTATGAACATATAAAAATTGTGCTATCAACCATGGACGACCATGCGATTAATCGTGATTAAATATTTTAACTGACTGACAGCGCTGCGTAATTTCTAACTTTCCAGTGTTCACATCTTGATGTAAATGCTGTAATCCAGCCTTACGTTTGTTATTTGCAGTTTAAGGTCTTATGTTGAAATGATATGATTAGCTAACTGTTTTGCAATGATTTCATTTACTGCATTGGTGTATTTGTGATTTTTCATATCTAAGTTATTCCTTCTTTCATATTAGCTTTATTGGTATGTTCAAACACACTGGACCTCAGTGTAAAATTAATTTCATTTGTAGGCTGAATGAACATAAAGCAGCATATTTGCACACTTTCATGTTGATAAGAGCATTAAAGACGTGACAAATCTCCCTTTAAGGTACATTTTGAGCAGATAAAAAATGTGATTAATTTGCGGTTAATCGTGATTAAATATTTTACTCGACTTACAGGCCTAGTTTATATTTATCTTGTCAATATTTATTCATAGATTTCACAAAACTATTTAAATGTGAATGATTTTTATATCAGTTGTCACCCAAAGTTTTTCCCTGCCTGCAATTAATGGTCCCATCTGACAGAAAATAAGATAGACTTGACCATCTTTGAAGCTTTTCATATGTTCAGTGTTGTTTTCTGTCATGGCTGCTCTCTCAACTCTACGTTTTGTTTTTTATTTTTTTTCAAAACTTCTACTTGTGTGTGGAGGTGACGGTGACCTACTTGATTCTTGATACACTGTAAATATACATTATTGAAGGCACTTAGAGTTTTGGGTCTTTTGAGAGATCCTGACTTTAGTCCCTGCCATGGATCAAGCTCCAAAAGCAGTGGATACTACATTTCCCATGGTGCATTTAAAAAAAACCTCTCATCCCAACATCACTTTGTGATGCAGGTTTTCAGTTAAAAATTTGAAGACTCCAAGACCATGTCGAGCTATCCTTGTTGATTTTATCAGAGGTTATTTTCTCAGACTTTTTTTACTCAATGCCCCTTTAAAACTTACTTGATGGATATCTATCTTTGGACTCATCTTTTTATGACTCCCTGCTGGCGCTAGCTGTTTCCGTCCATATGCCAGATCGATTCTGGTGATTGTAATATCTAAAGGAAGTCTGGAGGGAATTTCAGATTTGGCACAAACATCCACTTGGACTGAAGGATGAACTGATGAGACTCACACACGTCTAACAAGATAAAATGTAGTAATGACATTCTGGACGGACATGGGTATAAACTACAACTTGACTCTGTAGGTACTAGTTTAATGTCTAAAAACTGCTTCATAGTCCTTTAAAATCAGCTGTAATTGGCTATGGCATGTAACACAAAATAAGCAGGGAACATATTTACCAAAGTAGATGTTAGCGTGATTTAAGGCCCACCTGCTGCGGGCCTGCACCAACCTGTCAATGTTAAATCCTCCTAAATAGAGGAAAATCATGTTTTTTTTTTCCCTTTGGGAGATGAAAAACGTCCTTAAAAAAATCACTACGGTGCCAAAAATCCAAACTTGTATCCAAGTTAAAGCTAAGTTGAGTCCTTCATTTGTTGTTGGAAATATCACTAATAGGCTTTGACTGCGCATGAACAACCAAATAGTGGCAAATGCATTGGAAAAGCAGTTTTTTTTAGCTTGTTGATTGATGGTACAATTATGTATTTTTTTTAATAGTTTTGATTGGTATACAGTAAAAAAAAAAAAGGCACCGTTGTTTATGCCGTCGCAGAAACTGCCTACACTTCCACCAAATAAAAGTGGAAAAAAGGGGAGGATGAGGGAAAAGCAGCAACTAAAAAATAATGCTTAAAGTACAGCAAACAGAATAAAGGTGGGAAATAAATGACAAAAAGGGGAAAGATTGGTGAAAACCATGTCTGGCATATCTCTCTGTATCTTGCTCTCCTCTGGCTGCCTCCCTCTCTCTGTTCCGTGCCATCATAAATAGCGCTAATGCTAACAGAGTAGCCCTGAAGCTTGCCTGCAGGGTCTGTCACCATGGCAACAGGGCCAAACACACAGCCCCGACCAAACCGCTAATATATAGCAGAGGAGGCTTCTCAGCTGCCGGAGCTGCAGCGCACACCCATACACACAAGTCCAAGAGCCGGCCTGTTGAACGGACAATAGAGAGACGCAGAAAGTGACTGGATCTAATGCTGGAGTGCTGTGAGAGAGAGAACGAGGGGAAACATCTGCACTTTAACACATACACATGCACATGTGTATTGTGCGCACACTGCTTGTGTGAGCTGTGCATTCTCTTGCTTGTGTACAGTGTGTCCATATGTGCATCTGTTTATGTCTGTTCATGTTTATATGTGTGCACGTGTGTGTGTGCGTGTGTCCATATGGATCCGTTTAACCCTTTCCTTTGAATGTGACACCATTTAACCTGTGGGCCGCTGCAGTGAGACTCCAGTTCACACCACATTTCCTGTTCGCTCAGCTGCATCTGGATGCAACACACACGTGTACACACATTAATCAGTGCTATTACCCTCGACTCATCTGGAGATGCAAATGCAAACACAATCAGCATACTCGCACATGCATGTGCCCCCCCACACACTAATCTTAAAGAAAAAGTCAGTATCTGTAATTAGTTTAGCCCTAAAGTTTGTTGTATTGTATTACTTGTGCATATCAGTCATAAGGCAGAGATGAAGAATGACTTTGCTCTGTTTGGAAAATGGTTTTTAAACGAGACCGCAACATGTTAAAGCTGCACTTGGCAACAGGCACAGTGGAAAAATAAACCCCATCTATGGAAATGCAGCAGAAAGAGCGTCCCAGATCTACCAATTACTGTAAGAAACTGTTGATTTGACTTCAGTAAGTCACCGCAGAAGTCTGCCTCTCAACCAATATGATCCTACAGGGGATCCAGAAACAGAAAAAAAAAAAAAACTGCTGCATCTTGTTCGTCTGTTCTTGTGTGCAAGTGTGTTTTCTTCATCACCTCACACCTCTGACAGTTCGGAGGAGGCTTGGTGTTTGAGCTGTCAGCGTGAGGACTATCCGTCACCACCTTTTTCAATAAAAGCTCGTCATGTTTTCACCCGAGCCTGTCCTCCCTCCATCGCTTCCCCGTCTCCTCTCCACTTTATCAATCTTTAGTCCCCTGCTTGACAGGTGCCAGCAGCAAATTCGATTGGTGGCTTTTTGTAGCAATCTGTCACCATGTTCATTGCTGCATCACTCGCAGTACCGGGACTGATGTCATGGTTGGTGTTGTCACTCGTCATGGTCAAGTTAAAGTAGTCAGTTTCAGCTGGCATTGAGCCAAGATTTATGAGTTCAGGGAGGTTTTGATCAACAGGATGCTGATGTGATTTGGCAGACTTTCTGGGAAACACTTAAGGTCTGAAGATGTGTTTAAACGGACCCATTAATGCCAAGTAGAGGACTGTCTGTTGTGCTGTAGAAAATCCCAGGTGTGGAGGTGTAAGATAAGATAAGATAAGATATTCCTTTATTAGTCTCGCAGTGGAGAAATTTACATGTTACAGCAGCAAAGTGGATAGTGCAATAAACAAGAAGCATAGATTTAAAAAAAAAAGTATTAATACAAATAAAATAATATATACATAGTAGAAAATAAAGCTAAAAATATGTCCAGCATATTAATAGATAGTCCAGTCCAGTTTCTACAATGGAACAGATGATATAATTACACATATGTAAGAGAGAGTATAAGACATTTTTGACTACATAAATGTTTTGATTTGTGCTGTCTTTGACTGTAGTCATTTTTACTCTTAAAGAGGACGTATTATGCTATTGTGCTTTTTCCTTTTGTGTTATATAACTTTCTGTGCATGTAAAAGGTCTGCAAAGACAGAAACACAGCTCCTGAACTGCCTGAAACGCCTTATTGAGGTTCCACAGTTTCTTCTGTAACATGGTGACGTCACCAAGTAACACATCTGCATAATACCTGCCTGGCGGCTAGTTTGTCACAACCTCAAATAAAGCTAGTTAGAGCGGAGCTGGAGCAGAGTCTGAAGAGTTCAGTTCGGTTGACCAATCAGAGCCGACTGGGCTTTTTGGGGGGTTGAGTAGAGCTCAAACAGTTTATTTCAGACAGAACGTGAAAAGATAATAATAAATAAGATGAACTTGAAAAAGATGTGCTGCACCACAGTTGGTATGGGAAAAATGAAGCAATCTTTGAACATTAAAGTATGTAAACGTGCTAGTAGAAACCCAAAATGCAAATATGTATCTGAAAATAAGCATAATTAAAAAAAAAAGATTCTGTTGTTCCTGGTTGGGATGTCACAATACCAGAGACACCAGTGCCTTAACCAATGCCTAAACTAGTGTCTTTAACAGGTCACAGTTCCCTCTCTATTATCAACCTCATATTGCTGTGAAAACATCCTTCAAATAAGTATTTATTTTCAACTGTACCTTTTTTTTAAAGTTTCTCAATACACTACATTTTACACGATTACATTTGGACACATCATGATAATGATAATGAATTTACCTTTGGCTAATAATATACTGCTGAGTTGAGCTTGAATGCATCATAATTAAAACAATGCAACCTTCGTTAGTGTTTGCTGGTTGTGCTGCAGGACTGTGCTCCCTATTTCAAGACAGAGTTATTGTTCAAAAAGTGGCATCATCAGGGGAAAAAATAGGGTGCCCCCCCCCCCCCCCCCGGGTGTTCTGACCGCTGCCCTCCAACATAAAGAGTTTGTTTAGTGGCCTTTGCAGCACCACTTGCATCACTACTCATTGATCATAGTTTAAACAGGCTTGGAGATGGAGACGGACGGAGTCACAGCTCATAAAGTTCTGATTTTTTTGGGTCTGTTTGGCTCAGCGGTTATTACCACTAAGACGGCTGACTGCTTGACTGGGAATACTAATTGGGACAATGCAGATGGAGAGACAAAGGGGAAAAGAGAAGAAGGGGTGGAAGAAGGGATGGATGGATACAGGGATGTCTAGATCACATTACGGGGAAAAGGAGGATGTCTGGAAATGAGAGAGAGAAGAGTTAGTGAGACTAGGAGTCTAGCACCAAGTGTACCAACTCTAAAGGGAATGTAATGTTTATTGAGACATTTCCTCTCAAACCACATGGTGGTGATAGAGGGAAAGTAGGGGGATCGCCAGTAGTCATTAGGATTCACCTGTACCAAATTTCTATGCAATAGTTTTCAGACCTTAGTGGTGGATCGAGTTTCCACTCATTGCATGCACACAGTCTTTAACTTTGGTCTTCACAGGTTTAGGCAAGAAAGCTACTTAGGTTTAGGAAAAGATTTGGTTTAAAATTACGTGCTTGAAATACTAAAAGGCAACAAAATACTTTATTTAGGCAACAATACATGTAGTTAGGTTTAGGTAACAAAGCTACTTTGTTAGGTTTAGTCAACAAAACTACTTAGGTTTAGGCAACAAAATACTTGGTTAGGTTTCGATAACAAAAAATGTAGTAAGGTTTAAGCAACAAAATCCTTGGTTAGGTTTAGTCAGCAAAAAACTTGCCACATTTACATGCACCAAATTTCTCCAATCCGATCTGAACCTTGATCGGAAATTCCAAATCCACTGTTTACATGGACACTAAATAAAATGATCTGATCATGACGTGCATATATGTGTACCGACTATTTACTCAAAATTAATCCTTTGGGCATACGCAGAGTTGTCTAATTTTCCAGAAATACTACTTCCACCTGTGTTGTAAACAAACGCAGCATTATCTGTCACACATAGCACACATGCGCAGTGGAGATAATTTTACCCCAACCAGGAAGACATGATCCGAATGGATGTGTACATGGACGCCGATCGGAACAACGATCGGCATTAACTACGTCTCTCATTGGGAATGAAATTACTTTCCGATTGGGCCGTATCGGATCAGAATCTTCTGATTGACATGTTTACATAGAGAATTTTTAATCTGACTGGGCCTTTATTCTGATTATTTGTGTCCATGTAAACACAGCTATTTAGTTAGGTTTAGGCAACAAACATACCTGGTTAGGTTTAGGTAACAAAACATCTTAGTCAGATTTAGGAAACAGAAATACATGGTTAGGTTTTGGCAACAAAAATACATAATTAGGTTGAGGAATATATCATGGTTTGAGTTACAATAAGTACAGAAGTGGCATTATGTGGGTACAGAAGACCGATAAATCAACGCTGACTAGTTTTACACGTGACACCAACAGGGCGAAATGTGTTTTTTGACCCGCCCATCCCCTCCGACCTCCTCCCTGCACAGCATTTGTTGCTCTTTATTGTTTTTGGTTCAACATTACATGGATTACATACAAATTGATTTTGTAGGATGTATATGAATTACAGTGCATTTCTTTCAGGTACTGTATCGCTATGAACGATGTATGAGAACAGCCTCCAGAACCACAATAGGCTGTAGTGAGAATTCCAGTGATTTATTTCATTAGCTTATACTCATATCCTGTCTTTATTACTCTTTCTCCCTAATATTATGAACATACGGTTGACATCCTTTAGTTGGGAAAATACCAGTCTCTGCTACAGAGCTGGTCTGGGTCTTTAGTAAGATGTCTGGTCTTTTTATCACTTTGTGATATGAAGGGCATTCCAAGGGCATGCTGTAATCTGCTGTTCAGACAAGCAGCAGGATTCAAAGCATGCGATCAGCGAAGTCAATGGAAAGATGCAGATCAGCTTTAGTCTGTCCACTCAAGTTGTAAATGTTGCAGTTTCTGTGAGAAAAATATAAGAAAGATGAAATGTTGATGATTCGAATCGAGACTAGTTGGGAAAACTATTTTGGGTTGACTGGGTAACATGATTTTTGCTTGCTTTTGGGACACTTTCCTCAGTTGCACCCACGTTGTTACATGCTCTGGGTAAAAGCATTAGCTACATCCTTGCAGTGTAAATATAAAAGCCTCGGTTGTAAATCAGCTTGCACCGTACGCTCACATCATCATCTCATCATCTGTCCCCAACATTTAACACTGAAAGGTCCCAAAGCTGTAGCCCAGAAACATTTACGTATTTGGCCCGGTCAAGCAGCCCCATTGCACTGAAGACGATCTGAAATCACCGCGCATGATGATTTGTTGAAGTTAGTCTTAGCATTAAGTGAGACATCGAGGCAGTAAAACTCACAGAGCTTGAAAAAATTAATGGATTTGCTCGGAAATAACTGCCACCCCCTCTGAATTTCCAACTGGTTTTATGTCCTTCATTAACGTCAAGTATGAAAAAAGGATCCCAAACGGAAACTGCATTTGAAGAATCAAATCTTTCGACACCCCGAATAACTCCACCAGCTACACTTCAAGAGCAATCCTTGTTGACGTCAGCCGTAATTCTGTTATTGCTGCGATGAAGTATTCTGGCGGATCACTTCGTAAAGAAAACAACTGGGAGTTGGTGAGAAGTTCTCGGAGGAAAAAGAATGAGAGCTTTTCTGCTGGTCCTCCAAGAAAAGTCTCTTCAGTCAAGCTGCAGAGAAAAACCCAATATCTCTTTTCTGCTGCTCCCCCAAACATTTCCTTCCTATTGATTCGACATTCTTCTTTTCAATCTCTGTATTGTGAAGTTTCTGTCTATGTAGACAAATGAAGCATCTCAAACCTCAGAGGAGAGGCCACAGCTTCCTGCAACGAAAACATAATTCCTTAAATTCCTTCGATGGAATAAAGGATGTTTGGGTTTGCAATATGGTGTTGAGTGATCTTGACATGTGCTTCCTACACAGGGAAAAAATATCTGCAAGTGTTCGATTACAGTCATGTGAGAGAGATTACAGCGACCAGGAAAGGTGAAGGACACTTTATGAGTCCTTAGATTTCAGGATAAACGTGAATAAATGTAAAGGTACATGCATGGACATGTTCACGTATTTCATATGCCATGCATAGAGATGTAGCCATTTATTTGCTTTGCTGACTGCATGATGGAAATTTTAATAAGGACCTATTATGCTTATTTTCAGGTGCATGCTTGTAGTTTAGATTCAACTAGAACATGTTTACGTGATTTATGTCCAAAAAAACAAGTCATTTTTCTAAAACCGGCTATGCTGTACCACTTACATCTTATCACCTTCTGTCTGAAATGATTTGTCTGAGCTCCTGCAAGCAGGTATTATGCAAATGTGTTACTTGGTGACATCATCACGTTACAAGAGGGTAACTCTCTCCGGTGGTCTTTGTAACTCTGCAGACCTGTTACATGCACTTAAAGCTATGCAGCATTATAACACACTAAAGGAAAGGGAAAAAAAAAATGCATAATAGGTCCTCTTTAATTTTAATTATTATAATCACGATGATGTTTATTTAGTATTATTAATTATTATTTTGATATCAGTTGGTAGTTTGGTGTGTAACAGTATAAATGCAGGTTTAGAGGCTTTTCTGTTTGGACAGAAACACAGAAAATAATATGGTACAGATTTTTTGAGATACTGAATATCAGCAAAAATACTGTTCATATGCAGATCTTATTCAATAATAAGGGTGTCAGTCTCTGCCTTCTGAAACTCATATCTGTGATTTGTGCTGTCCATACAGTGGGCGTACTGTACACCATAATTAGTAATGTATTAACGTGTATGTGAATGAGTGTCTGGATTGTTTCGGGACCGCGTTTGGGTTTCAAGTGAAATTTCAATGACAGAATAATGACCGAGGGGGAAACCAGCGTGACTCATATTCACCGCTCTATCACCCTCACCGCTCTGCATCACACAGCAATTATTCTCTTTACTTCTGAAGGATCTCACGGCCGCTGGTCAGCTCCGCGCAAACCACCAATGAAGTTTTCATGGGCTTATTAGGTGAATACAAAGTTGCTACATTTTTATAAGGATTCTAGCTGTGTTGATAGTGAAATTAATAGCTTATATTAAAGTGACTATAATCAACATAATAATATATCAGATGTCAGTGTGAAAGGCGTCACTAGTAATGAACCCACAGAGAGTTATCATCGAAATCTGCAGCTTCGTTCAGCCTCAGCGTGACTTTTTGTTCGCTCTCACTGCACCATTATCGGTACCAGCAGGCAGCTTTTCAGTGAAAAAGTCCTGTGAAACCGGCAGACAAAGTTAGCGACTAGCTGGTGAACATAGTGGAGCACTGGTAAACTGGTAAACCAAAAAAGACATAAAAGAGATTAAATGCTACATTTATATTTGCCAGATGGTCAGAAAAATCACTTCAAATGAGTGCTAATGTTGGTCGGTAACAGCTGGATGTGTAAAAAAAGCCATATCTACTTAAAAAGGTGGTGATATGTCAGTGTTCACAACTTGTTTCTGCTGCCCTCAGGAGGCCAAAAAATGCAGTTTTAAAGGTCCTAAAAACCAGCAATAGGATTTAGATGTTTTTATATCTGATGGACGAGGCTCTGTTGTTGTAGACTTTATCCACTATTTCCTAACAGCTAGTGTTAGTCTAAGAGAAAACAATACTAATAGACATGGAAATTATATATTTTTAAAACCTGTATTTATACTTTTATTTAATTGTACTTATAAATTATCCAGTGGCACTGTGCCAGTCTTTTCTTCCTGTTCTAACAATTTATTCGTTCATAACCCTTTTGGATGGCAGACATTTTGATTTGTCATAACAAGGCTTTTAGGTGAACCTTAATTCTGCTGTTATGTTATTAGCAGTGTGGAGCAAATTAATAATTAATGATAATTACTCATTAAGAAAGTAATGATCATATTCTGTATTCAATATTTGTAGAAATATCATCAGTAGCCGACAGTTTGGAGGTACTCACTGAACGTCAATGTTAACTTAGCCAGTCTAGATAACTCTACCTCTAGCTCTTAACAAAAAACTGACTGCCACAAGTCCAGTTGTGAAATTTCCTCACTCCTAAATATTCCACAGTCAACTGTCAGTGCTGTTATAACAAAGTGGAGGCGATTGGGAACGACAGCAGCTCAGCCACGAAGTGGTAGGCCACGTAAAAAGGCGGAGCGGGGTCAGCGGATGCTGAGGCACAGAGTGCGCAGAGGTTGCCAACTTTCTGCAGAGTCAATCGCTACAGACCTCCAAACTTCATGTGGCCTTCAGAGAGCTTCATGGAATGGGTTTCCATGGCCGAGCTGCATCCAAGCCATACATCACCAAGTGCCATGCAAAGTGTTGGATGCAGTGGTGTAGAGCACATCGCCGCTGGACTCTACAGCAGAGGAGACGCGTTCTCTGGAGTGACGAATCGAGCTTCACCATCTGACGATCTGATGGACAAGTCTGGGTTTGGTGGTTGCTCGGAGAACGGTACTTGTCTGACTGCATTGTGCCAAGTGTAAAGTTTGATGAAGGGGAGATTATGGTGTGGGTTTGTTTTTCAGGAGCTGGGCTTGGCCCCTTAGTTCCAGTGAAAGGAACTCTGAATGCTTCCCAGTCCACGCTCCCAACTTTGTGGGAACAGTTTGGGGATGGTCCCTTCCTGTTCCAACATGACTGTGCACCAGTGCACAAAGCAAGGTCCATAAAGACATGGATGAGGAGTTTGGTGTGGATGAACGTGACTGGCCTGCACAGAGTCCTGACCTCAACCCGATAAAACACCTTTGGGATGAATTAGAGAGCGGAGACTGAGAGTCAGGCCTTCTCATCTAACATCAGTGTGTCACCTCACACACGATTCTGGAGGATTGGTCAAAAATTCCCATAAACACACCCCTAAATCTTGTGGAAAGCCTTCCCAGAAGAGTTGAAGATGCTGCAAAGGGTGGACTGACGTCATATTAAACCCTATGGATTAGCCAATACTTTTGCAGTCCTTTTTACCCCACATGAGATATTATAAAACCACATCACTGTAATAAGCTTCTCAGTATTACTGCCCAACGTTATTAGCGATGCCTGTTTTTGACAAGTCAATATGTGTGCTGTAATAATATGTTTTTTTTTTTTTGCATTATAACTGCGTTGTTCCTCATCACTACTTCTGACTTTGACTTCATTCCTCCCAGCCACTGTCACTGTAGTTAACTATAAAACTTTTACTACAATGTGTGGGAAGTCCCTGCCATCTCTTAGTCACTGACTGGGTCATGAGCTCACTCTGTTTGCATACTTTTGGGCCACATGGTAGCTAACTGGCTTTTATCTCACTGACAATGAGAACATGTTGCCAGATGGGAAATGTTAAACTGTTGTACCAGAGGCTTAACATCATCGTATCTGAGGAAAATTATCGTATGTGAGTCATAACCACATGAACAAATGTGTGATTTTACAAAAAAAAATATTTAAATAACTTTTTAACATGCCCAGAACATTTTATTCAAAAAAAAAAAAAAAAAAAAAAAAGCTGATGTATGTGTTCATAATTCCACCAGTTTGACAGTTTTTGTAATAGCCTATAATTACAAAATTAAATTACAAGACAGCACCACTGGAAGCCGGCTCATATTCTGCATGGAAACAGCTAAGCTAGTTAAATAATACCTGAGCTGACTGGTGCATTCAAAGTGATCTCTGATGCCAAGTCTCTTCACATGTCAACTTCACAGCATGATTGCCTGGTCAGAGGTCATTTGAGAAGAGAAGCATAAATCTGGAAATAAATTAAAATGAGACAGCGCAGACTACATCCAACTGCTAATGCAAATGGCTCAAAATGGAGGCATTATTGTACATTATTGCACTTTTGGTTATTATTGATTGTGAATTGTACAAAAGGCAAAGTTATTGTACAAATATAACATTATTGTTCATCTGGCAACGCTGCAGTGAGAGCTGATGGTTAGTGCTGGGACCATACACCTATCTCCTGATTCTACCATCACTATCTACTATTAAGATACTTGGGTGCCGATTGAATTCTGCTGCGATTCGATTTTTTGGCGATTTTTGTTAACTTTTTTTACAGTAGACCATGGGAAAAAGTCGAATTATACACTTCCAGGGGCTTTAACTATGGAAAATATCTAAATGAATACAGTAAAGATGTTTTTCAGCACGTCTGTAGTCAGAGGTGTACTGAAATCAAATATGTCAGTCATTGTCACACATTTATTTAATTTTTTCCAGCAAAAAAATCTAATGAAGACATTTCCCTCACAAATTAGTGATTTTTTCCTTTTTAATTTATAAGGGGCATGTAAAGTTTCACACCTCTGGTGAATATAATCCATTCAAATTTATTTACAGATATGTATTTTGTATATGCAGTTCTCTTTATTAAAACTTTATTTTGTACAGTATACTTCCGCTAACTGCCAAGTCCAATGCTAGCCCTTCTGTCGGCTCCGTTCTCTTTATACATCCATGGTCAGCTCCATCGGGACTTGGGGCTTTAGCCATGATGTCTAGCTCAGCTTTTCCCCCGTGAAACCCAAAGTGTGTGTTGAGTTTACCACATTGGATTTAACATGTGAGGATGTCTCCAAGGAACCACCGCGGTTTTCTGCCTTCTCGTTTCGGCTCACGGTTACAGTTTGTTTTGTTGGCGGATGCGGATACACAGATATGACGTCACGTTACTCAGACTACAACAATAAAAGCAGTAACTTCCTTCTACTGCCGCATAGACTCAAATAAAGCAAATATATTGATTCTGGCATTAGAAAATATAATACAAAATTTGATAAAATATGATAAAAAATGTGATACATCGATGAAACATTCCTACTGACTGGCTTGGCTGTGACACATCTTTGAAAGTATTTATATTCACTAACACTTTGCTGATTTTGGGAAACAACATTTACCTGCTGCAGCTCAGTTTGTTTTACCTCAGCTGAAGCAATTCTGTGACGCTGATCTTTTAAACGTTTTCTGTTTTTTTAATACTCAGCAGAATTTTTCCTCATCTTGCTTCGTCTGTTTGTGCGATACAGATCACGCTCTCACGGTTCTCCCTGTCCCTTTCTCCGTCTTTCCCCTGACTTTTTTTCCTGATGCACCCATTCTGTGTAATGTATGGAAACTTCATATTACGTCATAGTATCCGTTAGTCTTATTGTCTCCTTGTCAGAACAGTAGGATATTAAATGGGAACGCTCACATACACTAACACACAATGTGCCTTCATGCAGAGCAGGGAGTGGCAGGGCTATATGATGCCACTGAATCATGAGTCTTGGTGCTGATTGCTTTACGTGCTGGATGGATGGTGAACAGCCACTGCGACCGTCTGCTGCTGACTTTCACCAGAACCAGCCAGTACCCTGCTGCGGGACTAACGCTTTTTATAAGTATGTCCTCTACCATGCACATGTTCTCGTAATGTGTATGGCTGTAATACACTGGATTTATACAGAAGCATTTCTCCAGGGGCAGAAATTAAGTCACTGTTTGAGTCAATCGTCAGTGGGCAGAGCCACAAGAGCCACAGTGTTTTGCTGTGGTAATTAATGGGCAAATTGGGTAAGGTAATGGGAAGGGAGGAACTCAAAATATACAAGCATCCAGGGCCATACACAGGCAGTTCAGAGGGTCAGTGGCTTAGTTATAACCCCCTCCACCCATTGTGACTAGCGATGTCACAATACCAGTAGTCGAAACCAGTAATGAAATTACACAATTCTGGATTTCCAATTCGATACCACGTTAAAATACAAAGATAAACAATTAGTCCCATATAGTTCAACATACATTCCTTTATTTCTGTTTGCATATAGTTATTTGTGAATTCATTATTAATCCCTTATGATCCGCCTGAAGTTTCTCGCCAAATTTACAGAATTACGTTCAAACGTCATGCTCTAATTGATCTTCACCTTATTTTTACTGAAGAGAACTTCATAATGTAGTGAAGCGGAGCTAACAGCTAATGCTAACTAGTTCTCCTCCTGCCGATTTCAACAAAGATTTGTTGTTCACAGTGTAAGATTATCGGGGACGTTTTCAACTGGGACGTCGTCAACCTCGGCCCTGCTCCGAGTACGTCACGTTTTCTGAACTTAGGCATCTGTTCTTGTGACATCCCTAATCGGAAAACATCTTCATATTCTTGTTTTGTCTGGCGAACAATCGAAAATCTGAACATATTCAGTTTCAGTTACAAACAGTGAATGACAACCACTTCCTGGAGGTAAATGTTCACAAAACTGAAGATATGGCCGTCAACTTTAAGAAAACCTCCCATTCAAACTTCCCAACTAGAATGAAGGGATCACTGGTTGAGTCAGTTGAGTGTTACAAGTACCTGGGAGCAGTGATCAATAAGAACTTGAACCATGACCTAAACACATCTGCTATCTATAAAAAGGTCTGCAGAGTCTTGACTTTCTGTGCCGACTGAATACTTTTAATGTAGACAAGACAGCGATGACACTTTTATTGAGTCCATTCTAACATTTTGTTTGGTTTCTTGGTATGAAAACCTCACAGTGCAAAACAAAAATACTCTGTTCAGCTTCATTAAGGTAGCCAGCAAAATCATTGATCATTTCCTCAGCAGATAGCTATGACAGACCCCCCCGGATAAAAAGCAATAGGTTTAAATTTTCCTTTGTTCTAAGTGTAATGAATGCGCTAAACTTGCACTGAAGGTTGTCATGGCTCAATGGTTTGATACCTTTAGCGAACAAATATATAATATTTTAGTCGGTTGTTTCCTTTAAGGGGCTGCACGGTGGTGCAGTGGTTAGCGCTGTTGCCTCACAGCAAGAGGGTCGCAGGTTCGAATCCGGGCTTGGGACTCTTCTGTGTGGAGTTTGCATGTTCTCCTCGTGTAAGCGTGGGTTTTTCCCCGGTTTCCCCGCCTCCCCCCCACCGTCCAAAGACATGCTGTTTAGGTTAATTGATGACTCTAAATTGCCCGTAGGTGTGAATGTGAGTGTGAATGGTTATCTGTCTATATGTTGTCTGTCTCTATGTGTCCTGCGATGGACTGGCGACCTGTCCAGGATGAACCCCGCCTTCGCCCAATGCCAGCTGGGATCAGCTCCAGCCCCCCCGCGACCCCTAACGGGATAAGCGGTTGACGATGGATGGATGGATGTTTCCTTTAACTGTTGTGATTAATGTCCCATGTCCTCTTGTATGTTGTGTTTGTATTGTTGCCTTCTACTGTAAATCAAATTTCCCCTCAAGGGGTAATAAAGCACTGATATGGTTTGGTATGTTTGCCTTTTATAAAATACTAAAATGATTATTGGATTATTAGAACACTTGAATGATTACCTGTTGATCATTTAAACGATTAAGTGTTCCAGCTCTATATTATATAGTAGTTAGTTTACATAGTTTATGTCTTGTTTGAACCACTGTAGCTGCTATATTAAGCAAGCTCGCTAAGTAGCTGACCTAGATTAATACGAAGCATGACATTGACTTTACTGGCTAAAACTGTGTTGTGGCTACTGGGGCCAAGACTGACAGTGTTCGGTCTGTCTGGTTTGTTTCAAATGAGTTTTACTTTATGAAATCATTGTACCTCAACTCTGCCAAAACTCTTGAAATAATGCTGTCAGTTTTTAATAATCATTCAGTGAAGTGAAAACTGTATGTCATCCACAGTCATCTAATTATCTAAAGCTGCTCTAATCACTATTTTTATACGGGCAAAAGGATAATGTCCAGCAAGCCGGTCATTATTGTGAAATAAATGCTGATGCGGCACCTCTGAAGGGGTCTGTTTCACAGCAGTGACTTGCTGGCTGTACATTATTCAGCTTATTACACAGCTGCTTACTACAGAAATAAAAAATTTGACACAAAAACGGCCTCCTAGAGCATCAAAACCGCTCCCTTAGCAGCAGTTCGTTATACATAGCAGCGGTCTGTTAACTGTTAGCAGCTTTCAGCTCATTGTTTTGGCTTTTCTGCTTGTGCTTTACTGTTTTGTCTCACTGATCTCATAAGCGTTGTTTGCAATCCCAGCTGTTTCAGTGAAAATAACTCACCTGTGCAGCACCAAACTGCACACAGATACAGGAAGCAACTAGCTGGTGAACATACCAAAGAAGCTAAAGAGCCAGGTAGTTGGTGTAGAGCAAAATATTGGACATATATAGATAGATATATAGTATTTTGCTCACTAATGTTGCTCTGTGTCTGTGCTATATGATCTCGAAGTCATGCAAAATTCAAATAATACTAATAATTAAGGGCTACATATCATGAAAAACTCACTTGTGTACATATATTTGGGTATCTGGAGTGCCGACTAAGCCACAAACTGTGAAATAAGACAACCCAGGCAGTTTTTTGTGGGCTGTCTAGATCACAAAACATGATTCAACTAACAGATTTGGCTCCTCTTCAGGCTCATTAGCATACACCTCCCACAGCTTGAGATCTACCTTTGCAAAGGTGCACTGTATTTGTCTTGCAAGCCAATCAGAGCTGACTGGGCTTTATCAGAAGAGAGACAGGCGCTAAAATGGATTGTTTCAGAGGGGGAATACAGGTATATTCAGGCAGACGGTATGGGAAAAATAATGTGGTTTTGGACATTAAAGCATGTAAACATGTTCAAGTAGAAACCCCAAATACAACTATGAACCTGAAATGAGCATGATATGTCCCCTTTAAATCGACTGGTATGTGGCAACTGTTATACTGTAAAATCAGTAAATCACATTACTTAGAGGGACAACTACACTAACTAGACAAAATGTCAGTAAAGAGTGCATTTGTTGTCAGTTATGTGGGCTTTATAATTTTCATTTTTTAGCAGCAAGAACAGTTTGTTTGGCGATGAAAGACAGTTAATCTGCATGTTTGTATGTCTGTGTGCATGTTTTATGGGTACATGTGCCTGTAAGTGAACAATATGTGCACAGTTTTGTGTTTGTGTGTGACTGGTTCCCTCATAACTGCCAAGCAAAGAGACCTTGCGCCCCACTGGAGAGCAATAAGAACACGATGGCCCGTTATTGCTTACCGGACCCATACAGAATATAAAATGGAAGCAGAGTGAAAGCTGCAAAATAGGACGATATGATCCAGCGAGAGTCTCTCTGAACAAATGTGTAAATCAAGTTCACAGCATGGAGCACTTCACACAAAAACAGAAGCCAAAACCCAAAGCACATGGCTCCTTAATAGTGGACTTAACTGTGTTGATGATGATTTTAAAGGTGTGTATATGCACTTTTGTGTCATGTGCATTGATGCTCACCTGCTTTTGCAAGTCGGCATGTTTGTGTGTAGGTTTTATTTTTAAGATATTTATGAGGATCACGTTTGTGTGTGTTTTTGTGTGTGTGTGTGTGTAGACAGAAGTCACGCCAGGCCTAGTCACCTGTCACTTCTGTGTATTCGCCGTATGTGGGAATGTGCCAGTGGAAAAAGCCCTCACTATTTTAATGCTGCTTATTTCCCAGCACCTCACACCGGTCTTTTCCTTTCTCTGTTTTGGCATGAGACTGAGGAAAACCCTCTGTGTGTGTGTGTGTGTGTGTGTGTGTGTGTGTGTGTGTGTGTGTGTGTGTGTGTGTGTGTGTGTGTGTGTGTGTGTGTGTGTGTGTGTGTACGCCCTCGCACCTCGTCACCTCTGATGCTGCAGCGGGAAGCCTTCAGTGCCAGGAGAACCCCAGACTGGCAGGCATACCGGACGCCTACGCACACACATGCGCGCACATGCCTGTGCGCACCAACACATGCTTTTGCACACACGTGAGCTGCACGTATACACATTTACCAGCACACACACACATTTTTAAATATATATATATACACACACACACACACACGCATGCCTCTCCCTTTCCACACACTTGTGTTAATCCTTTTCCATTATTTTACTGCTTCTTCTATAGCAGTTGCAGTGAAGTCCGCATGGCCGTGTCCACACTCCAATGTAAACAGTAGGACCTGAATGTGACACCCAACTCTTATAGCAATCAGAGGACCAGGTGGTGGATCACACAGCGGCTGAAAAAACCCCCTCCCAAAAAAAATCCAGATTAGTGTTTCCACCAGTAGTAGTTGCCTTTACCACTCCACTTGTTAAATATTCCCAATTCCTCTCATTGGAACTTATTCATCAGTATTTCCCTCTGCGGAAAACATTGGAAAATGCTGCGATGCCAGACCCAAATCCTGCACCCAAAATTTCAGCAATGAAAATGTAATTCCTTCAACCTTTTATTTATCTGGGGAAAGTTTACTGTGCAGGCTGGATCTTTCTGGGCCATGCCCTACTTTTCTGGTTCACTCGCGCTGATTCACTTCAGGTCACAATTCTGCTTTTTTTTTTTAATCTGGTTATGATGTTCCAGTTGTATAAGTCAGAGATGTTTGCATTATAAACGCTGTATGTATGTTAGGAATAAACAGTACTGTTGTCTTACTAGTTGACACTATTTTTAAATAATATAATACTTGCTGGTGCGGTAGTTAGTGCTGTCGCCATACAGCAAGGCGGTCGCAGATTCGAATCTGGCTTGGGGCTCTTCTGTGTGGACTTTGTGTGTTATATTATAGCCTCTTCCTTTATGCATGGGTTTTCTCCGAGTTCTCTCCTCCCACATATCCAAAGACATGCAGGTTAATTGATGACTCTAAATCGCCCATAGGAGTGAATGTGAGCGTGAATGGTTGTCTGTCTCTATGTGCCCTGTGATGGACTGGCGACCTGTCCAGGGTGAACCCCGCCTTCGCCCAATGCCAGCTGGGATCGGCTCCAGCCCCCCCGTAACCCCTAACGGGATAAGCGGAAACAACAATGTGAAAGGGTTCACTTGGGGTGATGAACCTTGGGCTTGCTGCGGTAGTCTGTAGTGGTACGGCGTTTGGGCACACACAGTTACATTATTGACACACCGCCACTGTCGTTTTGCTTTTTTGGGGGGCTACTGTGGCTCCAAGGGTGGAGCAGGTCATCCACCAGTCAGAAGGTCAGTGGTTCGATCCCCGACTACATGTTGATGTGTCCTTGAGCAAAACCCTTACGGCTGCATGGTGGTGCAGCTGTGTGGAGTTTGTATATTCTCCCCATGTAAGCGTGGCCCGGCTTCCTCCCACAGTCCACAGACATGCCTTTAGGTGATGACTCTAAATTACCCGTAGGTGGGAATGTGAGTGAATGGTTGTCTGTCTCTATGTGCCCTGCGATGGACTGGGTGTACCACACCTTCGCCCGAACAAACTGGAAGTGAAAGAGTCTGCTCCATATGGAGTCTTGGCTCAGACTAGCAGGTGTCAGAATTCACACACATGGAACGAGTGAGAGTTGACAGACGAGGCAATGCCAGAGGATTTCGTGTCGAAGCAAAAAAAGCTAAAATCGCCCGATTTGGCAATAAAGTGTTCTGGTTCTCTCCCTCCGGTTTTATTGCGTCGTTTTTGGTCGCTGTTGGCAGATGTTTTTAGAGACAAAGCTTTAAAAACTCATTCTACACTACATGCTCAGCACCACGTGGCAGACAGGCAAAGAGACCAGTTGGTGAACATAGTGTAGCATTTAGCAACTACATATTTCCATCAGATGCTGATAGAGACCAAAAAAGAGGGTGAAAGAGGGTGGACTTACATGAAACAGGTGGACAGAATGATTCCAAATGAATGATGTTGCTGCATAACTGTTGGATGTATAAATATGGTTGTTTGCTAACAAGGTCATCATATCAACTTAAAGGACCAGTGTGGAGGATTTAATGGCATCTAGCGTTGAGATTGCAGATTGTAGCCAACTGAATGCCCCTTCCATCCCAATAGATAATAGATCCCACTATTTCCTACACACCGGTCCTTTAAAAGGGGATGTCAATGTTTCCACTGTTCTCTGTTGTTGCAGGTTGAAAGGGACTGTATGTAAGTTTTTACATGTATAAACCTGTTTTAACCGCCAAAACTTACCTAGAAAATTAGACCTTCCCTAACTTTCTGCGTTTCTTTTATCAGCCTGAAGACTGCTCAACTACTCAACTAATCTCAACATAGCTGCCGGGTCACAAACTCTCTCATTTTACAGCTAAACAGTAACTACAAGGTGTTTCTGAAAACATGTGGGGCAAGAAATAGTAACAGAATATTGATTCATATTTGATCAGCGCTGCCTAGTTTGACCATTTGATCAGAATTCACTAGTGATTGACAGCTGCTCAGAGATAGCAGGCTCCAGCTCAGCTCTGATTGGTTGTTTTCCTCCGGTCTGTGAAATCTTGTAGATGCCATTAGGAGCACCATAGGACACAGAGGAAGATTATTTTTTTCAGATTACCTGTCTGATGCACTACTGTCAAGATATACTGTAGCTAGTAATTGCAAAATAATCACACATTTTGCATCTGTAAAAAAATGTACTTTAAAGGGAGATTTGTCAAGTATTTAATACTCTTATCAACGTGGGAGTGGGCAAATATGCTGCTTTATGAAAATGTATGTATATATTTGTTATTTGAAATCAATTAACAACACAAAACAATGACAAATATCCAGAAATCATAACATGACAAACTGCAGCCCAACAGTCAACAACAGCTGTCAGTGTGTCAGAGTGCTGACTTGACTATGACCTGGCCAAGACAGTATGTGATTATCATAAAGTGATAATCACGTCTGAGACTCGTGGGTACCCAGAGAACCCATTTTCTTCAGATAGCTTGAGGTCAGAGCTCAAGGGAGCCCTTTGAAAATGGCCATGCCCGATTTGCCTTGCTAAAATTTAGCTCTAGTCTGGAGCGTTATTCAGCCTCTTTCGCAGCAAGCTAGTATGACATGGTTGGTAGCAATGTTTTATGATTCCTTAGGTTTTCTAGTTGCATATGACACCAGTAACTTCACTCTAGCTTTAAAACAGCCTGCTACAACCAAAAAAATTACAAGTTTTGTTAATGCGGTAAAGAAATTTGTGGCATTAAGGCGAATTTACTTCAATTATTGTGTTAAATATAGCATTATTATATAGTATTATAAGCATTTTTAACTGAGAATGCAACAAGATGTCATAAATAATGATGGACAGATAGAACCAGGATGAAAAAGAAACATCTTGTACAGTAATATATAGAAATATATAGGATAAACCCAGTAGGATTTCACTCAGGTTTCTCCCTGGAGTTACGGGAACCGTGGTTACCAAATGATCGTCCATAAGATAAGATAAGATAAGATATTCCTTTATTGGTCCCACAGTGGGGAAATTCACACATTACAGCAGCAAAGTGGATAGTGCAATAAAGACAAGAAGCATAGATTTAAAAACAGTATTAATACAATAAAATAAATAGATTAGTATATACATAATAGAAAAAGTAAAGCCAGAAGTATGTCCTTTATATCAATAAATAAGTGAGTCCATGTCCAGTCCATGAGTACTGTATTACCATTTCTTCTGTATTGTATGAGTAATCCCTTTTAACATTTAGAAAATGTATTTTTTTTGTTGTTTTTTTTAGTTTCAGCTCTTATTACTAGACGCTGCAATCCTCAAGTGAGTGGTTTCCCAACATGTGTAACATGGTACGCTCATGTTTTGCCCACGTATCAATCAAATCCGCAATAAGCCCTATAAGGAACATATATCACATATATGAGGGGGGAAATATTGGTGGTCAGACGGAGTGACTTGGATGAGAATCAGCCGTGGCTGTGTTTTTCCAGTTGTGTACATATGTGTGTGTGTGTGTGTGTGTGTGTGTGTGTGTGTGTGTGTGTGGGAATGGTTTACGTCGAGACGTGCGTGAGCTCGGATGCCAGCCCTGCAATAAGGTATCGCTGGCAGGGAGAAGGTGGGATTAAGTTTCTCCAGTGAAATGTCAGCTGAATATTGTTACCGCCAGAGGATCAGAGAGCAGTCGGGCACCAGTGAACCGTTTCCGGATGGAAATCACTTGGGCTGAATTTCTCCCCAGCAGCCCGGCCTCTCTGTTTCCACGCCACTCCTATAGATCCCTCACTGCTTGATGGGGTTTCCCAGTCTGTGTGTGTGAGCAGCAGGACAGCTGCTGACAAAACATACTATATCCTGACAGTGAGATAATGCAGCAGAGGGTTTCGCATGTGCGTGTGTTTTTGTGCACGTCTTAGCGGGTGGTGACAGAGGTTTGGGTGTGTTAGCTGTGATGAGCTGGACGGTTTCTGTGTAGATGAGCACACACACAAACACTGGGGCGAGACGGCTTGGTAATGGTAACAGTGATTTGCTATGCAAATTCCTGCATCGTGAACCAAGTGTTGCTGTGCATGGGAGAGAGAAAACTAACCAGGTGGTGCCCAGTCTTGTGTCTCACTCAGGGTGGTCCACCGAGAAGGGCTGAAATTAATCCTCATTATATTAATCAGGCTCACATACACACACATGCACCACGAGCCAACTTAATCACAAAACACGTGCGTTGCAGTTCGCGTCACGTTCCCTGGTGGAAGATGCATCATACGTAGAGTATATACTGCAAAAATGGTTGACATGTTAAAATGACTTTTTAAAAATCATTGATGTATATAGCAGGGCTTTCAATCTGTTAAAATATTTAATCTTTGTCCATAGTTAATCATGATTGATAGCGTATTTTGTATTAGTTCAAAATGTACCTTAAAGGAGTATTTGTATTTAATACACTTATTGACATCGGAGTGGGCAAATATGCTGCTTTATGCAAATGTATGTATATATTTATTATTAGGAATCAATTAACAACACAAAACAATGACAAATATTGTCCATAAACCCTCTCAGGTGCTGCATTTAGCATAAAAAATCTGCTCAAATCATAACATGGCAAACTGCAGCCCAACAGGCAACAACAGCTGTCAGTGTGTCAGTGTGCTGACTTGACTATGACTTGATCCAAACTGCATGTGATTATCATAAAGTAGGCATGTCTGTAAAGGGAAGACTGGTGGGTACCCATAGAACCCATTTACATTCACATATCTTGAGGTCAGAGGTCAAGGGACCCTTTTGAAAATGGCCACGCCAGTTTAAACTCTGTTATTCAGCCTGTAGCTTGTATGACATGTTTGGTACCAATAAATTCCTTATGTTTTCTAGTTTCCCATGATTTATGTGTCGTCACAGTATCTTTAAATCATCAAAACATTTTTTCAAACTGTTGGTTTTATCATGGGTGCTTTCACAAAGAATGCAAATATTATACAACAGTGTTTTTATTTTTAGAGCAAGGTCAATATTTCTGAGCTTTCGCACTGCGAATTAAGACAACCAATCACATTGTGCAGAATGGACACGATCAAAATGCTCCATTGTCTGAACCACGGCAGCAACCTTCATTACTCCTTTCAACCTTGACAAATGCAGCGCAGGCCAGAACCATCCATCCATCCATCTTCAACCGCTTATCCCGTCAGGGGTTGGGGGGGCTGGAGCCGATCCCAGCTGGCTTTGGGCGAAGATGGGGGACACGCTGGACAGGTCGCCAGTCCATCGCAGGGCACATAGAGAGAGACAACATATAGACAGACAACCATTCACACTCACATTCACACCTACGGGCAATTTAGAGTCATCAATTAACCTGCATGTCTTTGGACTGTGGGAGGAAGCTGGAGTACCTGGAAAAAAACCCACGCTAACATGGGGAGAACAAGCCAGATTCGAATCTGCGACCCTCTTGCTGTGAGGCGACAATGCCAACTGCTGTCCTTCCCAGCGTAACTGTTAACCAGAGGCACATTCACTCTACATATTCTGCTAAAAGGAAACCCAACAAAACAGCTTATAGGGTCTATAACAGTTCACCTGAGACAGACTGCCAGACGCTGATCTGGGTCAATAGGATGCCTGGTATCTGGGTCAATAGGATGCCTGGTTGTTGATCCTCTGCTTGCACAAATCTATTCAGACCTTTTCTTGACGAGTATGAAATACTTGACAAATCTCCCTTTAAGGCACATTTTGAACCAATAAAAAATTCCGCCATTAATTATGGACAATCATGAGATTTATTGCGATTAGATCATTTAATCGATTGACAGCACGAGTTTAGAAAAGAGCAACTGTAATGCTTCAATATCCCCCGGGGATCAATAAAATATTTCTGATTCTGATTAAATCACCCATTTAGTATTAATCAGATGGGGAACATGCTCCAAATATTGTTCATTAACGTATCCAGAAAGTCACAAAAATGTTCACTGGCAACATATTTCATTTGTTTTCTGCCAAAATGTCCGATCTTGCGATTCAGTATCTGTCTGTAGTGTCTGCAGCATCATTTAACATTTTTTATGGTTATATTTAGGCATTGGCAACACATGCTTATGGTTAGGGAAAGATCGTTTTATCAGCATTTAACCAAATCCAGTCTTTCTTAACCTTAAGCGGAGTGCTTTCATTGCCTAAGCCTCATGACCACAGCATCATTTGGAAACCAATTTAGTACCATATAAACTTAATTTCTAGGTGACAGGGTGGCAACCTCTCATGCTTGATGGTCTCTTGGCAACATTTTTTCATTTTTAAACAAACTTCTTTGATTTTTTAAGTCTAGTTTTTGATCTAATGTTAGCAGTATAGTACCTAATCAGTGGCAGAGACCTAAAGTACCCACAAGTTATTTTATGATGGTGGGAGACCACAGGATTACCAGGCAGCTCCAGGCCTCCAGCCTTTGTAGGTATAAAACTATTTGACTTTGAGTTCAGGTCAGGTCTAGTTGGTATCATAAAAAACCCTTATGATGAAATCACATCACAACGATGTAATGTACTGTATATCGACACTAATGACATAAATATTATGATGCATCAGTAACAAATGATGGGAAATCAAATCTTCCGTGACTTTATTTCTGGAGCATTTAATATCAACCTAAATAAGCCTAAAATTGCACACACCCAATGTATAATAGCGCGGTAAAGATGTATATTTAAACACACAGTGGAGACTTTTTGATGTCAGGAAGATTTATGTCCTGATTTCACAAAACAAGAGTATCGAGAATCTATTGCTGTCTCAGAGTGAAATTAAAGAGAGGGGTTTACATAAAGCGACGTCATGTGAGTGACTGGATTCTGAGGGATGAGTGCTACATTTTCTGTAAATGAGGCATATAGGAAGAATATACAGTAACGTGAGTCTTAAAGGGGACATATCACACCAAAAATGACTTTTTTCAGTTCAGATATCTGCACATCTGGAATGCCTACCAAGCCACAAACTGTGAAATAAAACGACCCAGTCATGATTCAGCATTCAGATTTGGCTCCCCTTTCTGTGTCACATGCAGGCTCATTACAATATATCGCCCACAGTTTGCGACCTACCTTTGCAAAGGTGCACCATATTTTCCAACGGGCCAATCAGAGCAGACTTAGCTTTTTCAGGAAGTGTTCTTAAAGAGGCAGGCGCTAAAACAGAGCGTTTCAGACAGAGGGTGAATACAGGTATATTCAGACAGATAGCATGTGGAAAATAACGTGCTTATTGAACGTTAAAGCATGGAAACATGTTGTAGTAGAAACCCCAAATACAAGGATGAATCTGATAATGCGCATATGTCCCCTTTAATAACTGTCAGAAATTTATCATTTACAGCTTATAAAGCTTTGCTTTTTACTTTTCATGAGCAGGGTTTGTAATAAGTAAAACACAATTTTGGCCATGACTCAAGAATTCATATGCTAATTTTGATAAATTCACACAAATGTCTTACTGTATGAAGTGAGGTTGCGATGACGTTTTAGACGGATATGGATGTAAACTGCAGCGTGACCTGTTGACGGAGGCATAAAACTGTGCGGCGGTAATTCTAGTTTTCTGAAATGTCACCATAGAACAGTTCGTCAGCGTAACGTGAGCTTTTATCTCTGAAAATAGCCCAGTGCATTCTGGGAGTTGTAGATTTTCTACCTACGTCACATGGAGGCTCATTAGAATATATCTTCCACAGTTTGCGACCTGCCATTGCAAAGGTGCACCATATTTTCCAACAAGCCAATCAGAGCAGACTGGGCTTTGCATATGTCCCCTTTAATAATTGTCAGAAACTTAATTTAGAGCTTGTAGTTTTGCCTTACTTTTCATGAGCAGGACTTCTAATAAGTAAGTTGCTGAGCTGAGGAGTCTCTGTGCTAAATGACTCAGCGAGCGTTGTTTTTGAGGAGTGTGTGTCAGTCGGTATGTTTTGCACTCGTCACATCTCATCATTTTGATTGACAGGCTCGCTTGTAGAGTCCTTGTTCTTACATCCAGTAGGACTGTAATGTTACAAGCGCTGCACCTCACCCTTTGTGCATTTCTTCAGTGTGTTTGGTGCATCAGCTAGTGTCAGTGCACTAATTGTCTGTGTGCGTATGGCCTCTTGTGTGTGCATGTATGTGTGTGTGTGTGTGTACATATTTCCAGCGGCTCTCCCTCCAGGAATGCAGCACGGCTCTTCAGAAGGGGATATTAGCGCTGACCGCAGGGCCTCTTTCCCCTCTCCGCTTCCATCTGGTGTCGCATTAAATATTAAACTTTTTAATTTGATTCAATTCCCGACGACAAACACCCTTGATTGGATCCAGATGCCTGCAGCCAGTGGGCCCACCCCGGGCCTGTTCTGCGCCTCGGGTTCGGATGTTCTGGAGCTCGGCACAGGAGCTGGAACTGAGACCCGGATTAAGGCTGGGACTTGGAGTGGGGATACGGATGGTGGTCCAGCTTGGAGTCGGGGTTGGAAGTGGTAGTTTTGGTAGAAGAGGAGATGGAGCTGAAGCTGCTCTTTGGGACCGGAGAAAGAAAATGAGCCGGCAATAGAATGAGTCTGGTACTTAAAGGGATACTTTGCTGATTTTCAACCAGCTTTGTATCATTACTATGTGGTAGTGTATGCAAATGAGCAATGTTGAGCTTCTCTCCATGTTGCCAGCACCCAAAGGCCCCCAACTCGTTTACCAGTCGGCTCCAGGGCTGTTTGTTCAAACTACTGCTTGTACTTCCGCATTTTCTGTATGCCCAAAATCCAAACAGCCACTGGAAGGCCACAGGAGAAGGCAATTTTTCTGTAGATATGGAAATAAGCAATTTTGGTCTTGAAATGCTGGAATCTGACATTGAGGGCTACTTAGACTGTATGAGCCAGAATACAATGTGGAGAAATGACTGTCTGGATGGGAAGACGCCACAGCCGAGAGTCACGCAGCACCAGTTGGTGAAAATAGCGGCGTGGTGCCCCTGTGGTCACTGTGAACTGAAGTGGAGTCGCAGTACTGCAGCAAATTTCACAGAGGTGACTTTCTTTTAGATGAATTTGCTAAATCCAATGTTACAGAGGAAGGGGCACAAGCATATGTGATATTACACCCTAACTTTGGGGCTCATATGGCCCGGAGATAGTGCTAGCGATACATCCTGAAAAGAAAACTGGAACAACCAAAGCCAGCGGGGAAATGCAGACGTCTGAGGGTAGAGTTAGTGCAAAAGCAACAGTGTATGTAATATATACTGTATGTACAATGCTACAGTGAATTATGTTATATTGTGTCCGTCTGTCCCATTCTTGTGAACGCGATGTTTAATGCAACATCACAAATGTTGCACTGAGGGATGAACTGTTGGTGAGGTCAAAGTCACTGTGACCTCACAAAACACATTTTTGGGCCATAACTCAAGAATTCATAGCTAATTTTGACAATTTCACTAATTTATATAAAGTGAGGTAGTGATGACATTTTGGATGGTCATGGATGTAAACTGCAGCTTGAGATGCTGGCGGAGGCATACAGCTGTGAGGTGGCAGGTCTAGTTTTCTGAAATGTCACCGTAAAACAGTGTAAGAGTAACGTGCAGTATTATCACTGAAAATAGTACCGTACTTTATTTACTCTGTGGTGGCAATGAGCCCGGTGTATTCTGGGAGTTTCTACTTTTTGAGCGAAAGAGAGTACCACAGTCCTTTATCTCTTTTTTCTGGTCATGTAGCACCAATTTCAGAAATGTTTGTGCCTTTTTCCTTTCCTAGTTTTATGACAAGATGGTGAAATATTTTCTTAAATAGGAACTAAGACAGAAACTGGAGTGTTTTCCATTTCAGAGAAGAGTAAAGACCTGGAAAACGCACCGTTGTTGATGAAAAGTTGTCCATCCATTTAACATGGTTTGCTGTCATAGTGCTGCTTTTGTTAAATCTCTAGTGAAGCTGATGTTGGTGGTGACTTGTAGTCCTCTCAGTCATGTTTCTCTTCTCGACTTGAACACAGTTGTAGAACTTGCTGCATTTGTGTACCTTCTTAGAGTGTAGGATTTTTTACTTTCTCTGTTTGTGTGTGTGTGTCTTTCTCTCCAAGTCCTTCAAATGAAAGGGCAAATTACATAATTTGTTATCGCCCTCAGGAACAAAACAGTTTTTTTTTTTATCTGCCACTGCTATGGTTGCGGTTTGGTTTGGTTGAGGCAGACTTGGGTAGAGTTGGAGAAACATCCCGATCATGGTCGAAAGAAACCAGCATTGACTGTTGGTAGGTAGCGGGAAGTCCGATGTTTGGCGTAACACTATTTCCTCCTGTGGTCCAGACTGACGAGTCGAAATTTGTGTGGTTGCTCGATGGCTTTTTTACTTGAATGTAAACACATGTAGTTTCGGGGCATTCACTGAAAGAAATGTCTTCCTAAGAAAGAAGGGGAGGTCTGTCCGGTGCCCCACAGTCCAAAGACAAGCTGAAGACTCTTCATTAATAGGGGCTATGAATGGTCTTTATACAACAGTCCTGTAAAAGATTTTTGGAAATGATCATCAACTGCCATACATAGTTTAACTCAGTGAGAATGATAAAACAGTGGGACCAGCTGGTATTGGGATGTGAAAGAACCCCAAAGGTTTGTGTACAGCTGGGAATTTTTAAGATCTGAAATGTGCTTTTCTAGACATCAGCCTGGTCCTGGCTGGAGATCTAGAGCAGGGGTCGGGACCCTGTGGCCCGCGAGCCAGATGTGGATCTTTTGATGGCTGCGTCTGGCTCGCATCTCGGCGACGGTCACCGTGTACCGTTGCCATGGCGACTAGAAAGCCGGTTCGCTGTGAGCCAGCCATCAGAGGAAGTCCGGCTTATATACGCGCCTGCTTTGTTTACCGCTTCAACATCACGTTGAAAAGAACACTGGCCACCGCAGGACTCACTTGCTCGCCATTGTTTACTTCCTCGAATTCTGTCGCGCTCTATATACTCGTTCTCAGCGCGATGCCGTCTGCAGACACGCAGCGGTGAAAAGGAGGCGACGCAGCTCGCCAGCGGGTCCATCTGCGTTCAAAAACACAATGAAAACCACTCATTTCAGTGGGAAAGTGGCAAACATACATGTCGTATCTAACTAACTATTAATCTATCTATCTATCAATCAATTGCGTAGGCAACGCAGATGAGGCAGAGACACTTTGTTCAAGTGGGGTTGCTGTATTTTGCTGTCCAAAATAGCGGTCAATGTGCGCATGCGCAAAAGTTTAAGTTTAAGTTTTAAACATATCGTATGGCTCTCACGGAATTACATTTAAAAATATGTGGTTATGTTGATGGCTCTCTCAGCCAAAAAGGTTCCCGACCCCTGATCTAGAGTCACATGTTGGATGGTATCAGCCTGTATCAAGTGCCTAGTGTCATTTGGCCTGTATTTCCCCTTTACTTCCTTTTACTCAGCCTCTGTGGACACTTTCAGAAGCCATAGTCTGTTTGGATAGTCCAAAACAGAGTTAAATTGATACGTTCGGTTCGTTTTTTACTCAGTTTGGTTCAGTTTCCCAGTGAAGAAATCAAAGCAGACCAAATTTTTACAAAATATGGGGCGTGCATCACGAGAGCTGCCATTTGTATGCGGGGAATCGCAGACTTTGATGCTGTCAAAGTTGTTTCATTATTATTATTATTATTCTCACTCATGTCACTGTTTTTACAGTTTCTGTTCGTTCCGTTCGGCTCAGATGTCAAGGAAACATCAGACTTTTGCAGAAGTCCAGGACCATCCTCTCCCGCTCATGTTACCTGTCGTATACTTCTGTCCATCGCGGCAGCCTGCGTATTGGTTTGCTTAAAGACGGTCCAAGGCCACCTTTCGCAAGGGGTGTTGCGGCACCAAAGTAGGACTATTGCGTTCACAACAGCCCAAACGATCCGCACCAGGGGTTGAACTGCACCTGAGTTGGATTAAAACAGACTAAATGTTGGCTTGTAAAGCACCCAGAAGTGTCTGATAACTTTTCTGTTTTCTCATTCAGTCTGTCTACACTCCCTCGTCTTCCCTTTCCCTATTATCCTGGTATGAATCTTAAGGCCAAGTGTCAGCTGAGGTCTGGGTATTGAGGTTTGGATGGCAGCCTCTGCTCTCCATCTGCTCGTGTTTGAGTTGTTGGGAGTGTGGGCGCTTTTACGGCGCAGAGCAGCCATCAAGGTCACAGTCTTCACGTCTTATTTTCCTTTAGACAACAAAAACAAGTAATTTTCATTTTAATGCATACGGAGTGAGACAATATCATTTGTTGCCAATATAAGAAAGAATAAATTTCCTTGAATCAGTGCCATAGTGTTCTGTCGGGTGCTTAATCTCTCTCGCTTTGACATGTTTTGCTTAAATTCTTTAAAATAAGTGAGCGTGCTTTGGAAACAAGCATGGCATTATCTCATTTCATTGGCAATAACTTCTATTCTCATCTTTTATTATATCATGAACTTTTTTTTTTTTACGCTAAATGACTTGTTAATGGATACCTCTCTGTCTTTCACTGTGATACCCCACTCATTCCTTCCTCCATTTGTATTCCCCAGTTGTATGAAATGACTGTTTGATTGTAATTAGTGTGTTAACTACTATAGTGGTGATAATAGAGCTCAGAGGGGACCAGTCCAGAGGATTTGGGGCTAAATGTGACTTCCCTTGCCTGCGTGAGGGCCTGACAGCAGGCTTTGGTCCAGGGGTCTGTGTCCCCACCCGCCATCCCATCTGTTGCCTTGATCCAGATGCCTCGGCAAGGATGAATCATAACTACTTCAGCTTGTTACCATTTGATTCTCTGTTTGTGTTTTTCCCAACATTATATCCTCTCACAGAAACACAGAGTGAAACGGAGTAAAAAGAGCATTTAAAACTCGGCGGACTACAGACATCATTCTTGCAATTTTAAATTTGATTTTGTCTTCATCCTTACTGCTGATTGACTAAACCCCTTCTCCAAACAGCAGCTGTCCAGTCATAGCCTTCATACTTCAAGTCTATGAGAAGTAATGCACTGTAATTTGTATATAACCCACATAATGTGAGCTGGGACTAAGCTGCCACTAAGGAAGTCAGGTGATGCAGTAATAAGAGCAACAAAGTCAATCAAACACAAGATATTCACCCAGGAGACCACCGTTCGTGTCCTGTTACCTTGTTTTACCTTATTTTTGTACATAACTTTCATACTTAACTACCATCACCTATATAACTTACGTACTTAACTAACATTTAAAGTCATGTCACATACATAACTTACGTAATTAACTGACATCACCTACATAACTTAAGTATTAACTGCGTCACTACATAACTTATGTACTTGACTACCATCACTTACATAACTTGTGTATTAATTCATGCCACTAGGATAACTTAAGTATTTAACTATCATCACCTACATAACTCACAAATTAACTCGCGTCACCTACATGACACATAATTAACTAACATCACCAACATAACTTAAGTACTAACTACGTCACTACATAACTTATGCATTAACTCATGTCACATACATAACTTACATATTAACTCATGTCAGCCATATAACTTAAGTACTTAACTATCATTACCTACATAATTTATGCATTAACTCATGTCACACACGTAACTTATGTACTTAACTTATGTCACCTTCATAACTTCCGTACATAAGTAACGTCAACTACGTAGTTTGCGTACTTAACTAAGGTCACCATCATAACTTACTTATTAACTCACATCACGTACATTAATTCGCATCACGTACTTAACTGACATACTTAATTACTGTCACCTACAAAACTTACGTAATAACTCATGTCACCTACATAAGTTGTGTAACAAACATGCTTATTTTAACCCAAACCACATTGTTTTCCTAAACCTAACCAAACAGTTTTTTTGCCTAAACAACAGGTGTTGCATTGCAGGGTGCTTATGCAGGCACCCTAATCACTCATGTTGTTGGACATTTGTATGAGCATGCATGAAAAATTAAAAATAACTTTTGGTAAGATATAATGCAAACCAATGTATGAGGATACGTTGCTTAGCCTGTCAAGCTTTGGATTTTTCTGCATGTTGAAGCGGTGTGCATGTGGCTGTAGTAAGAGCCATATTTTGCATTGCATTTAAATTTTTTTTTTTTTTTGCCATGCTAAATCCAAAAACAGAGGAGAAAAGGTGCAAGGAATGGACTAAACAGTATTTATCAACTCTAACAAATTCAGTTGTCAGCACTCTAACTAGCTGAACTTTTGCCAGACACCCTGTTTCTATTCTGCAGCACTGGACAAGGAATGGCTGATTCATGACGTTGAAATGATGAGTTGTCTTTAGGAATGCGATCGGGAGATCGGCATTGATGCTTTCTAGCTGCTGACCACTTAACGTTAGCTGTTAGCTGTTGGCAGCTGGTGGGTAGCACAGTCCTACTTGGCTAAATAATGGAGCGAACAGCTACTGTTAATGGATTATGCACTGGGTTACATAATGATGCGTTCAAGCTCTATAAAGTAAAAAATTGTATTCAGCAGCGGTAAATCATAACGTTGCAATGATGAGTTAAATGTATCTTGTAAAAAGTAGAATTTGGTCGAGAAACTTGATTAAATTCAGTTATTTTAAGGAGATATTTTCACAGCAATATGAAGTAGATAATAGAGAGGGAATTATGTTTAGCCTCCCAACTCTAGGTCTAAGTAGCATATGATACGCAGTCAAAACTACTAATAGTTAATAGAGTCTATTTCAGCTAAGTACATTAAAAAAAGCAGCGTTCATGACTAACATAAGTTTGGTTTAGACTCCAGAAACTCCAGTGTTACCTGAGATAGCATCAGGTTTAATGTGAGAATAACAGTTTGAAAATATGGACATGCTAAGCAGCTAAATAGGGTTACATCAGAAAGAAATAACAGTCTAATCTTAACATACTTCATTACCATATAACTAGAATTAACTTAACGTCAAGGTGTTTCCAGCCTCCGCCTCCCAGAGGCTGCTGGTCAGTCCTCTCCGTCTTCGTTTTTTTGTCGATGACGTTTGACTTTCTGTAGGTTCTACTTAAAGACGTGTGAAAAACACCGACTCATGCATTGTGAATGATTTGAAGAGAAGCAGAAAAGGAGAGAGGTAACCATGACTGGAAGAGTGAGAGAAGAGACAGAGAGAGGGAAAGTGATTGAGTGAGAAATAGAGTATTATTAATATTATTTGAGTTATTCAGACTTTCCTCTCCCACTGACTCATACTGGACGTCCGCCTCTGATCAGATTTGGCCTCTTTCAGTCCTCGGGGATCAGAGAGAAACAGGGTGTGAGAGAATTTTTCAGGATCTCGAATTAGCCTCTCTGTGGATCTTATGTAATCCAATCTAACATTATCTAAGAAGTCACAGCTTCTAGTGCGCAGCTTTTCACAGTCCAGCTGCACCGAATGCACGAGTTTATCTCTCCTACAGTTACAGTCGAATCGAAAACACCAAATGTCTTTTATTTAGTCCCTATTCATGCATTTATTTAGCATTTCTCCTTTAAATCCACTGTGTACTTTTTTCTGAATGTTATGCAGCTGAGCAGATTAGTGTATTGTTACATAAAACTTTGCTGTATCTCAACCAGCCAGACCATTTTTTTGCAACTTCTGGCAGCTAACAAAGAGCGAAACTCCCAAGTTTTTGCAAACAATTCCACTCGGATTGGGAGCCGAGGTGCCGCATGGGGTTAAAATGAGGCTTTTAAATTTGACCAGATTAGATTAGTACAACTTTAACGATCTCCTTTGAGAAATATGGTTAGTGCAGTGCAAGAAGTAATAGGATACATCAAAGAAAAATAGGATATAAATACGAACAGAGTAAATGGGGGGTTATATAAACACGCAGCCGACAATAATTTACAATGACTACATCTGTGCAATTTAATTTACGGCAAATCTTCAACACCAAATGTGAAGTATTGAATTATGGGCCATATGTGCTCCATGCATGTTACCGAACATTTCTCTCTGAGGGAAGGAGCGTATATGTGCAGTATATATTCTGCATTCTTCAGTAAATTTAAAAAACATCAGCGACAACATGCCACTGGGTGTGTTTGTACACAGTACGAACCAGCTTACGTAGGAGTCTCTCTCCATATGTTTGTGCACCGCCGTATTGTGCATATGCGTGGTTGGCAGGGCTGATAAACAGGCAGTGGGTTGGGAGGTGGAAGGAGTCCACCGCCTCAGATTATTGACACAATCCTGGCAGAACGCGACGCCCGGCGCTCCAAGAAATCTGGCTGGCGGGGCTCAGCGCTGCAATCTGATCCCCTCCGTCCAACACAGCTCCGAAAAACACACAGACTGACTGCGAGCGACACAGCTATCTATTCTTATACCTCTCCTTTTTCTTCCTTCTGTGTAACAATCAGTTTTAGGGGATTTTTTTTCGTCCAATTAGCCTTCCTGTTAGTCTCCCTGTCTCTTACTGTCTGGCACTCAACGTCTTTGTAGGACGGCATGTTTAGAGTCAAGGCCTTGTTTAGGCCTTAAGGTCTGACGTCTGGACTACAGTCTCAGCACTTTACTGAGCTGTTTGTGTGTCTAACAGCAATGTATTCTCATACAACGGTTTGTATGATATCTTACGAAAAGTTATTCCACAGTTTTTATGCATTTAGCAACACGTGTCAATTTCCGCTTGTAACATGCAAAGAGTTTTTTCAAAATAAATTTTTGTCTTCACAGGAAACAACTTGGTTAGGTTTAGGCAAAACACTACTTAGGTTTAAGAAGAGATTGTGGTTTGTGGTAGAGTAACTACAGAAGAGACGTTATTTATGTACAGAAGTTATGTGACAAATAAGTCAATATTTTTGTTCAAATTAATTATGAAAATGACGTTACCTAAGTACGGAAGTTATGTGACAAAGAAGTCAATATTTGGATTGAAATAGCTTCGAAAGTGATGTTTTTAAGTACAAAAAATATGCGACAAATAAGTCAATGTTTTGATTGAAATTAAATACAAAAATGAAGTTATTTAAGTATTAAACTTACGGGACAATTAAGCCAATGTTAAGATTAAAATAGCTACAGAAGTGACATTTTTAGGTGTAGAAGGTATGTGACAAATAAGCCAATGTTTTGGTTCAAATTAATTACATAAATGAAGTTACTTAATTACTGAAGTTATCTGACCATTAAGTCAATGTTAAGAGGAGATTAGTTAACGTTTTAAAGTACAAAAGTTATGTGATAAATAAGTCAATGTTTTGCTGAAAATTAATTACAACAATGAAGTTACTTAAGTACTGAAGTTACGTGACAATTAAGTCAATGTTGAGATTAGAATAACTACAGAAGTGATCTTTTTAAGTACAGAAATTATGCGACAGGCCAGTATTTGAGTTAAAATAACAATAGAAGTGATGTTATGTAAGTACAGTAGTTATGCGACAAATAAGTCAGTTTGGTGTAACTTAAGTACAGAATTTATGTGACAAATTAACTTTTTCTTCTGCCTTTACACAGGATACGAACAGCAGTCTCATGGGTGAAAATCGTGTTTCTGTTTCACAGTTAAGGGGATTACATACAATTGATTTTGTTGGATATATACGAATTACAGTGCATTAATATTCATAGGTTTAGGTTACGAATGGTGAATAAGAACAACTTGCTGAAAGTGTGCATTTGTGTCATTGACTTTGTTGTACAGCTTCCATCGGTGTCAAAATTCAGGCAGAGTTGTGCTCCTGGTTGATGGCTGCTGGAAGAGGACGGCCTCCATTGTTGAATGAACACTTCGTTCTTCACTTTCACACTCGGATCACATTTAACGTGTTGAAAGTGTTGCTCTCAGATGGAAGTCCATTTTCTTGTAGATGACAGATTGATTGTGCTGCAGATGCATTGGCATTCAAGCGTTAGATTTACTCTCCTATTGATTGAGTTTCTATAAACTAAACTTTTACCCCCTTCTGTGATGTTGTCATTACAAAGGCATTTCATAAAGGAGTCAAATACTTTGTGAATATTCATGTTTAACAGTACAATCAGTAAGCAAGTAATAAGTCTCAGTACTTGTGAGGAGCAAAGATTCGTTTGCAGAAGAGACTCTCCAGTGATTTAGCATTGCACCATAATGTAGGGAGACACACAAGAACATCAAATTTTTGGCACATGTTAAAGCACAAACCCAGCCTTGTCTGTCCTTGTTGTCTTTTCATACAACAGTGAAAATGCCAAAAACGTTGTCCAAATTTCTGAAAGTTGAAGACACAAAGGTTGAGACATCTTCACTTTTAGTCTTTGGTCTTTCCCATAATGCAAGTAAATATTATCTTTCAGTAGACCCTAACATCAACAAGCTTTTTTTTTTGGCACTGAAGACATTATACAGCAGTTTGTACAGGATGACTGTAACTTTCTATAATATATCAGGGACTCTCAGCTTATAAGGTGGTATCAGGTAAAGCCAAGGTTTCAAACTTCCCCCTAGAAAGGTATGGGCGACATCACATGCTGTATTAATGTTTGTTTTTAGTGTATAGTATGCACAGTACATTAGATATACAATAGTAGATTTATCTGATCTCTGCAGATATATTCTTATATTCTGCAGGTGATTCTTTGTTCAGTGTTAGAGGCGTGATAATTGCAAATTTACATGTTGAGAACATTTCACTGTCTTAAATCTACCATTACTTACAAATTCCAGTAAATCTTGGTTTCTCTACTTGATTGGCACAAAACCACAAAAGTTCAGCAAATCTCAGGTGGGGCTTTTATAAAGGCTGCATCAACCTCCACTGCCATTGGTGCAGTGTCCGTTTGGGGCGTGGTCGCTCAGAGTGCACGCCTGTTCAAAGCCGGCCGCTTGCTTGGACCCTGGAAGTGGTGCTTGCAGTGTTTTCGGGAACTGCTCACTGGTCATTGACTCCGGCGAAGTGAAGAAGAGTTTGTTTGTAATGTTAGTGTAACCAGCATCCAGTGGAATGAACTAAGGACCACATGCTTGACGCAGTCCGCAGAACTCGCTCAGTCTGCTGAACAGAGTGCTGGTCGCTTCTTTATTCAACGTTTGATACTGAACGTGTTGCATGTCCAAATTGCACCAAGTTTCACACTGCGCATCCTTGGATCCCCAGTAACACACCCACCAAGTGTGAAGAAGATCAGATGACCGGTTCGTGAGATATACGAAGGACACACAGACAGACAGACGGCGATTCCTTGCTTTATAGTTGCCATTGCCCCAGCCTTGATGTCAAGATACTTGCCCTGTTTTAAATTGAAGAATATTTATATTCATTCAGTGATTCTGTTAATGTGAACGCTTTAATTCACTTCATTCATGGTGCCATTAAGCAGCTCCAGGCGAACAACCTGACATGGGCAGCTCATTTTCTGATTCCCTTTTCAGATTTTCAGCATCTGTTCGATTTTAATTCTACTTCTTCAGCCTGTTGATTATCACAAACAAACATTTTCATGAAACCATCAGAAATTGACTGCACTGACATCAGGGACAATGCTCTGAGCCCTCTACTTTTCTGTGCTGCTATATGTTTAAGCTATGCTATAGCGTAGGTTCTGAGTAAGGGTTAAGAATATAAGCACTGCCATGTGTTTTGCTAGGCAGAGTGGCTCTGTTTTGCCAGGCCAATCATCTACTGTTGGCTGTTTAAACTATGGAGCTGGGGCTTTCTACTGCCAGCCCCTGTTGCCAGTGGACCAGTGGACTTGGCCGGGTACGAGTCTCTCTCTCCGTGGCACTTAGTGCAGCGGTATCCAGCCAATAGACTATGATCTTTTGCAGAAATGGACTGGAAACAGGACTGCAGAGGGCTGCAGGCCGGGTTATAATCTTCAGCAGTATGCCCAGTACTCTTGGCTTAGCCTGAGCTGCTCTCAAATACCCTCTAATTCTGCTAATGCAAGGCCTTGGCTCTGTGATGTGCACCGACAAACTTTTGTTGCTTTTTATTGTCATTACTACGTTATTATTTATTCTTTATCATTGTTACCAAAGCAGTTGTGATCCTGATAAGCTACTGTTTTTTCTGACAAGTGGAATTTGTGAGGCATGTGCAGTCTATCTTAGTCAAACCTTTAAAGAGAAAATGAAACGTTCAACCAAGTTAAGCTGGTTTACTAAATTGATTTCCACTCTAATGAACTCTTACACAGTATAACAAACATGACAAATGTCAGCTTTCAAAAGAAAAAAGAAGCTCTGTTTCATCTTGCATGGCAAGGCATGTTGCGGTACTCTGACCTGTGACCTCAGACGAATGGCTGGTTTGGCTGAGTTACACAGATAACATAGTAAAAAACAAAAGGGGGGGGGGGGCAATATTGTAAGATGAGTTTTAAAATGTTAAAACAAAAGACAACAGTGCAGTTCATAAACTGCCACTAAAATGGAGATCAAAACTGCAATGCTGGCCAGTGACACTGAAAGAACCCGCTGACAGGCACTGAGTACAGCCGGCTGTCTCTCCATCTCCGGTCCTCTCTTCTGTCCGATCGCCTGTCTCTCCTCCTCTGCTGTCTCATTCAGGCCATTTAAAGCCAGGGGAAAGCTTCAGCTAGCTAGCTAGCTAGCTAGGTCAACATTATCATAGCAAGGCAACCATCACAAAGTACAACTTGTCTGCAAGCAAACACTAGACATTATCAGACTAATTTAAGCTGTGTTAAATGGTAAATGGACTTGCATTTCTACAGTGCTTTTCTAGTCTTCTGACCACTCAAAGTGCTTTACACAACATGTCAGCATTCTCCCATTCACACACATTCATACACAGATGAATGATGAATGATGATAGCAGAGGCTGCTAAGGTGCCAATCTAATTTGGGGTTAAGTGTGTTGCTCAAGGACACATCGACCCTCCGATTGGTGGATGACCTGCTCTACCCGCTACCTCCTTTGACGAACAACCTAACTAACTTGGTCATACTCCCTGCTGCGACTGGGGCTCCCCGCGTCCACACCGTTCGGAACTGCTGCTGACATCAACCCACCTGGTCGATCTATGTGCATGTCGCCTTGAGAATATAACTGAGTTAGATAGTTGGTTATTTAGTTCAGTAGTTGAATGAGACATCAGAGGAGAGACAGGTGAACAGAGAGGAGAGGACAGGGGATGGGGAGACAGTCAGCTGCAGCTGGACTCAGTGCCTCTTGGAGGGCTTCTTTAGTGCCACTAGCCAGCACTGCAGTACTGATCTCCGTTTCAGCTGTGGTTTATGGATAGACTGTTTTTTCCTTAGTTTTAACTTTGTCCCATCATTTGTTTTCTTCTTACCCAATGTCTCCCCAATTTCTGTCTTTCATAGTCTCCACCATTGTATTTAATATGTTATAATGTTATATAATTGTTCATTAGAGTTGAAATTCATTTAGTAAACCAGCTTAACTTGGTGTCCATTTCAGCTTTAAAGATTGCCCCCCATTCTCATGGGAGGCAATCTTTAAGGACTTTAAATGACCTGTTCCAAATCCAATAGGATTGATGGATCAATGTGTATTTAAGTGGAAAATGTTGTATTTTCAGAACCAATCCTTTGAAATAGTACTGAGCAGCCCACGATTTTTGAAACAGAAAATGAACAAGGTATAAACTTAGTTGCACCCTTTTTTCTCTCAGGAACTGTTGCCAGTTTACGTAAAAGTAATACTGTCTGTAGCCCTTTGCTTTGTCTAATACATCCTTGTTATGAACATACCTTGATCATAAGATAGCTGTGACCATTAGCACGAGCAAACAAAATCTCTAGCTATGGCATCATATAATGTAACCAACAGCAAAACATCAAACCGAATCAAAACAACCCAAAATGGAGAGTTTAGAGTATCACAACACAATTTTGATTGTGCATGTGCCAGTTGGCAAACGATTAAAACATCCATTAGATTTTTGACAGTGATCACAGCGGACAACAAACGAAGGGAACAAAGTGTTTTTTTGAACATCGTAGGAAGTGGTGTGGTTTTGGAGCAGCAGCTTACTGGCTCCTTGTTTCCTGGTTTACAGTAGAAGCTAAGTGTATAATGGGAGCCCTGTAAACCTTTGGTGCTGCGGTCAGAGAAAGCTGCATTACAGTTAACATAATTAGGACCAATACCACTGTGGTACAACTTGTAGGGCTTTTTCACACTGCTGGACCAGGCTGAAGCAACCTCCGTTGAGCCCGGTTAACTGAGGGGACAAGGTCACGTTCATGAACTCTAAATCTGATATTAATCTCATTCAAGGCAACAATTTAGTCTGCAAAAAAATGTGGACCCCTCAGCTGGGCCAGGAAAAACATGCTTTCTAAATTATCATCTGAAGAAAGTTGACTTATTTGGCGATGTTGCAATTTTAGCACATTGGAGATGGTTGTAATAAAATCTTCAGTGTGTCACAGTGTGTCAGACTCTACGATATCTATTTGAAGCGAAGAAGTCATGGTGAATCCTAGAGCTACAGTGTAAAGAGGCGCATCATTACTATAGTATAAAAAACTCAAAACCGTAGGGCGTAGTATATTTATCATCAGTTTATATTGTAATTGTAATATTGGAAGTCTGTATTGTAATGTAATAATGTTATTGCTCTGTACACACATCTATTCCCTGTCTGACCGTCCTGGGAGAGGGATCCCTCCTCGGTTGCTCTTCCTGGGGTTTCTTTTTTTCCTTTGGTTAGATATTTCATCATCTGCTGCAAGCGTTGTAAAGGGGAGAGGGTGTCATAATGCTGTACAGATTGTAAAACCCCCTGAGGCAAATTTGTGATACTGGACTATATAATGGACTTGACCTGAGGGGGAGAATTTAGTGTTTCATCCCCTAAACTTTATTAACCCTCTGAGACCTCGCGATCCTGACAGACTTTAATGTCTTTCAGAGGCTCTAGGAGGTTCAGTTTCAGGGCGAGAGTGAGGCTACACATATCACATGAAACTAGAAAACCTCAGGAAATCATCGGTACTAACATGTCATGTTAGCTTGTCGGAAAGGACAGGAGGTCCCTTGACCTCTGACCTCAGGATATGTGAATTTAAATGGGTTCTGTCGGTACTTGCAAGTCTCCCCTTTACAGATATGCCCACTTTATGATAATCACATGTAGTTTGGGGCAAAAACAATGCAGTTATTTCCATGCAGTATTAATTTTTTTGCCTATTATAAAATGGTGTGTTGGTGGTCCCTAAGCAGTCTTGGAATCACATTAATTAGATAGGACTGTCAAAGCTGCGACTGTTGTGAACCCAATGAGCCCAACTGTATTCATGTAAGATGATGTTAGTCCCCAAGGTAGCCATTTCATTGTAGGGAGACCATTTTTTGATGTTTGACCTCACTGTATAAAATGACCTGTGGTGACCTCTAGGATAATCACAGCCTCATGAAACTTTACAGTAACCAACTAGAGACCTGGAGTGTTCAGAGGAAGCACACAAGTGCTCACTATCCAGTCACCAAAAATGCAGTTCTTGCAGAAATCTCCAAATGTCAGCATTTTTTTGGATACATTTTTTTTTGTGCTTATTTTCAAAAAACCAAGATGGCGACGGCCAAAATGCCAAACTCAAGTCCACAAACCAGTGGGTGATCTCACGGTGACTATGCCCACTTTTTATATACGGTCTATGGTTCATTGCTGCAAGTGGCTCGACTGAATTGATTTGACTGAAATGAGCTGATTTTACCGCAAAACTTCACGGTTTTAAAAGCTGGTGTGATCGGACCAGTCTTGAAGTACAGATGTGGTAAAATGCAGCGTGGTTTCGAGGAAGTATCCATGTCTTCTACATTTCTGGCATTGCACGAGACAAGAGATACAATAGGAGCTTTCCAAACACTGCCGATAATTGGATAACCTGCCTTACGCAGTGCCAAAGGATTTGATTGTGTGTTTAACCACAGATTGTCTCACATAACTGACTTTACAAAGAAAGAGGCACAGAGGGATAATTGTGTTTTGAGGGCAGTGTTGCGGGCCAAAGTTAGATTAAAGGGCTTTTATTGTGAAGGTGGTGACAAGCTCTCGGTCTGGCAGAGGTAGCCAGATGGCTAGTTTAGAGGAAATGTCTGAGGAGATGAGATAGATCGAGCCAAATGACTGTTAAGTGATAGCAGAAGAAGCCTTATGATGTTGAGGGTGGATTTGTCAGTGGGATGATTAACTTTACTGTAAGTGTGTATATGTTTGTTTGTGTGATGCTTTGGATTTTTCCTGGCAGCTACTGTACAGTACAGGCCACAGATGAGTGACTGATCAAGCCCATTAACTATGACAGTGACTGATAATGCACAAACCCCACCACACACACATACACACTCAGCAACTGCAGTTTGGCATGTCATCTTCTGGCTTAGTTTAGGGGGGCTCACTTTTATTGGGAGTGTTATCTAACTTGCGTGGCAGCAGATGGTCTATGTAACTCTGTTTTACCCCTGGGAGAAACAAAAAAACAAAAAAGCCGAGCAGTGAGGTCCAAACATACAGGGTGTCGCAACCCCATTTAGACTTTGTCTCTGGTTTGTTGTGATTGGGGCTTGGCTCGTAGTGAGGAGGTGCTGGAGGCCTTTTAACACCGCACACACACATGGATACCCTCCCTCTCCTGGGGCCGCCGGAGGTTTGGCCGAGGAGAGGAGATGGTGGTTGTGGTCTTTCCTCAGACGCTGCTGGGGGTGGTGGAGACGCCTGCCCACTTAACCACCAGCCACGTGAGCCATTAGCCAAAAAATGCGTCCAGCTGGACCATGTGCCGATGTGTGTGTCTCATTATGTGTGTGTACACTTTTATTCTTTTATAAGTGCTTCATATTACATCTTTAATCAGTAATTGTCAAATAAACTGTGTTGTAACTATTGCTGTAATTATGGGGAACAAATGGTCAAGTATATGACAACAAGAGTAATACTGCTATAAAGAAGGTGATGCTGCTGTCTGTACGGCAACACTAAAGAGGACAAACTTCTGCCATGGAGAATACTCAGCATAGACTCCCATAATGATCCTGTAGGTTTTTGTGTTTTTCTAGTTGTAATTATTTCAGCTTAGTTTCTGATCATTTGACATGTCCAATGGCTCTATATACAAAAATACTGTTGCTATGGAGAAAAAGCAAGTCAGAGTTATGAGCCAGACAGCCGGTTAGACTGTTATCAGGTCATTAAGTGGACGTTAACAGTGCCAGTGTATCAGAGGCCTCATAGATGTGGGTCAGTAGGGGCCTACTGCACCCACTAGTAGGTTTTATCGTCGATACAAATGGGCGATCATCAGTAAAGGATGATACCAGTGACCTCTCCATCCTGTGAATTTACAGTTTCCAAGATTTTATGATCAATCTTACTTTATTTTCTTTTTTTTCCTTTTTTTTTTATAGGAAGTCTTCCTGTATATTTGTTTATATTCCTGTATATTTGTCTGTATTTTTCCATATATTTTTTATGTACACTTGGAATGTAAGTATCTTTGTGTTTGCAACCTTTCACTTTTCAAATATAATTATTTGAGCCCAAACAATCTTTTTCCCTAAGTTAACCAAGTGATTGTGTTGCAATATAGAAAGAAATACAGATCAACTTACAACAAAAAATAACTTTATTAACATTTTTTTGTCTGTAACAGAAAAGACTTAAAGTGCATCAATTTGCCTGAAATTAAAAATAAAAAATTTAAATCCTTATTTAAACTGCAAACATTTTTGGATCAGGGTACAAATTTTTATACACCCCATTTCATGGGAACGGGGTGTATAATACACTGTAGAGGTCCATGGTGCAGGTCTTATCAGTGATGGTCCCATTTCAACATAGAACTCTTATATGATGGTGTCCATTAGTTGCACACGCCCCCATTACCTCACTTTATTCGGGCATACAAGAAGCAAGAACCCACCAGGATCTGGTCTTAGCTCAGTAAACAGTGGCAACCCTTTTCACAGCATGACAGCCACAACAGTGCTGCCAGAAGTTATAAAAATGATTTTTTTTCCCCAGAAAGTTCAAATACTGATTACGAGTTGTGTGTAAGGACATTACTTTGTCTTCGTCATGCTGTGTGGTTTCTTGTGTTTCTAACAATCACTTTCAAATCTTCCTCTGTGTTCATGCTGTATTTTGTTGTACACGGTATTTAGTTCTTCTTATATAAAACCTTTTTGCTAGTCAGTTTCTAAAATCTGGTTCATATTACAAACCATCATGTAATTTTGATCGTTTTATTATATCCAGCTGATCCCCAGCAGAATCACTGCAATCCCACAGTATACCACAGTAAATAGATGTAGACACTGAAGTAAACTCCTAGTCTGACCCTGTTTTACCTTGTGTTGTTTGTTCTCTCTGGTCTTCGTAAAAGGCTGCTGGGTTGAAAAACCTTGCCGGGGTTTCTTGAGAACCTTTTTCTCTTTGCTATTCTAGTCATCGAGCAGCTGCTGTGCTTTGATTTTCAAACATCTGATGGATGTTACAAGCTGTTATGTATATTATTGATCCACAAAAATAGTAGTAAAGTGGTGCATCTACAGTATATGGTAGTCAATAATTTGATTAAAGTGAGATCCAAATTTGATTAATCTGGATTAAACTGAATAAGATTTACAGGTTTAAATGATTTTTGCATGACCTATACAACCACACCAACTACAGCAAACAAATGGTCAGTGATTTAGGGTAACTGTTAAACAATCCCCAAAAGTTTGGGGTAAGATTGTGTACTAAATCTGTTCAAATCCAGCATTTTCAAGAATTAAATATGGCCGCACATTAACAAAATTGCTCATTTCCTCCGTTAAAGGAAAAGTATGCAGCATTTCAGGGAGTCTATAGGCAGAAATGGAACATAATATTAATAAGTATCACGTTTTGTTACCTCTTCACGGAGCCGGCTGCCATGTTTCTACAGTAGCCCACAACGGACAAACCAAACGCTGGCTCTAGACGGGGACATTTTTGCGTTGCCCACCATAGTTTTTCTATATGCTTGGCCCACATGAGAGGTTTCAGTTGGTTGCAATCTGCAATCTCACCACTAGATACCGCCAGACCCTACACACTGCACCTTTAAGGGGAAAGCACAGTTTATGACAGCAGACAGACACAGTCAGCAACTGTAGAGAGAGTTGGTGGAGACCAAAACAGAGATAAAAGAGAGTGAATGTTGGATTCATATTCGTCCCATGGTCACAAACACAACTCCAAATAAATGATCATATACTGTATCTCTTTAACTGCTGGATGTGCACATAAGTAACTGTTTGCTAACAAATTTGCGATATCATCTTAAAGGGTAACGTCTATATTTTTATAGCCCTGCGACAACTTCTTGACGTAGGAAATTCATATTTGGTATGATGGTGATTGATAGTGTGGTCTAGTTGTGCCTTTTGGGGATTAGAAGTCCAGGGTGCCCAAAATTTTTTAAATTTTGGCCAAAAATTGTGACTTTTTTGACTTCTATTTTGTTTCCGGAGCAGAACTCAAAAACTATTTAACTTAGGAGCTTCAGATTTGATATCATGGTTGACATTGTTGTAGTTGTGCCTTTTAGGGGTTAGAAGTCCAGGGTGCCCAAAATGTTTGAAATTTTAGCCAAAAACTAAAAAAAAAAATTTTTTCAACTTATATTTCGTGTCTCAGGCAAAAAATTGCGGCATCACAATGTGGTCTAGTTGTACCTTTCTGAGGGTAGAATTCCAGGGTGGTGCTATAAAGGTTTTTTTTACTATTCTCTCAAAAAAGTGATTATTTTCAATTTCTACTCTTTGGGTGAAGAGATGTGAGCCATGCTCACTTCTGCCTTGTTCAACTTGCATCCTGTTTTCAATGTCATGGCTGAAAGTCTTTCAGGTAACACAAAACTACGCTTTCTGTACTCCAACACGATGAACTCAAACAACACCAGCACTCCTCTCCAACTCTCACTCATGTTTTTACAGTTGTCTTCCAGCAACAAGTCACATGACACCTACAGTATAATGAAAAGAAAGCGAAAGTTAAGAAAAAGGTTTTTCCTTTTGGAAAGGGTCCTTTCTATAATGTTATCAGACATTTACAATAATCTGAGCTACAAGTCCACTTTTAGTGGACCTAAACTGATGGAGGGGAATTGCCCCCAGTGATTACATTACAGCATGGAGGTTGAAATATACTGAAAATACCCTTTAAAAGGTAAATTGTCTTGGCCAAGTTGTATCGGCTAATCAAAGTCACTGTTGCTCAAAAGCTAAGGAACTCCAATGTGACTGGTTACTCCATTGAAAACATATATTTCTTTAGTACTTCTGACCACTCTAGATGTGTTTGATGTTCATATTTCACAAAATGTGCTAAGCTTATAACCAAGCAGGGCCTGCAGAAGAGACGCTCTCCCCTCAGAATAATGAGAACCAGAAGCTATAGCGCTCTGAAGAGACATTTCCACTGTTCCACCACATCGCACTGCCGTCTTGCTGGGATGTGACCTACAGTATCCAAACTCAACGGCTAACAACATTTGCAAATGACTCATCTGTTCTTATTGTATTTGTTGAGTCATACTGTATATCTCATGTTCGCCATGTCCTCGTGCGTCACATTTTGTAAGAAACGCTCAAATGGTAATGTTTAAAAGTAACGTTATCTCCTGTCTAAGAGTTCATTGACCATGAAAGCAGTGTCACATTTTGGAGAGAGATGGTAAGTTGGGTGCCAAATGGGTACGATACATGTCAATGAAGCCAAGAAAGATATGGGAGAAATATTAAGTTATGAAAGAGGCTTTAAGGTCTGTTAACTAGATGGTAGAGAAACACAAGAGTTCTCTTTCACAATATAGGCACTAATTATCCGCATGTAAAAAAGGACTGTTTCCAGTACTAATGAAAGGTAGATGGATTCAGGATAGCAGAACAGACAATTGCTGCCACTGTACGGTCCTATGCTGTTCTGGCAGTGCCTGTGCAGCAGCATTTGTCAGCCTATAGTTTGATAAAGATCTCAGCTCCATTCCAGTCTGGGTTTACTGCTGCTTACAGGACAGCTTATAGAGACTTCACTCTTGGATTCTGCTTCCTAACTCTGACATTTACAGACATGGGGTTTTGGATCATCCACGCTCACACAGGGGCATGGAAACATAACCCCTGCTGTCCAACTCCACCTCCCCCCTCCCCGTCAGCCTCCCTCTATCCTCCCTCCGTCTCCTTGCTGCCATTATAACTAGTCCCAGTCTCCTATAAAGCTCTCTGGCTGGGCTGCGGTCCTGGCAGGCCGCTCGTACAGTATATCTGCTCCGCTCTGCTCCGCTTGCTCTGGTCTTGGTGCTGGTTGTGGAAGTGAATCTGGTGCCCAAGGTGACCCACATCTGCTCCCACTGTGCTCATAATGTGGCAGCTATTGTAGATGTGCCCCTTGGTGAATTTTTTAGCTTCTGTCCTGCAGATCGTCTCTCAACCAGTTCGCTGAGTTTACAACATTTCTCACGAGTGGTTAAATAAAAGTACTCTTAACCTTCTCACACCTGTAGTCTGCATAAATTGAGGAAACACTGTAATATTTAGGGGGATCTATTGTCAGAAAAGCAAGAGCCCAGAAAGACAAACCAAACACTGGTTTTAGATAGGGCCAAAAAGAATGGTGTTGCAAAGTGCCCCTTGGCATTAGAAACCAATGCCCGGAGGCAACCTTTAGCAACAGTATGTGGAAGGGGTGGTGGATAGATTAAACAAACACAAGACTTTTAACCAGGATGACCAGCGTTTGTGACCTGTGCAAAACTAAAAGTAACATTGACTTATTTTGTCACGTCAGTATTAAGCAAAGTGACTTGTCGATACTAGTCCCTGGTTCGTCCAAAGGTTATGCAAGAGGGGTGCTCCATGTGTTGGCCTCCGATGCCGAGGGGCACTGATCAAGTGGTTGTATGGGAGTGAGGTACAGTATTTGCCTTAATAAAGGATTGGTTGGACTGGAACCACTGGTTAATTTTGGGTATCTGGATTGTCCAACAGCGGCATCCTTTTAGCACACAGACGCAAAATCGCAATGAGCACGAATGCCAATGTGTGTGGACGCCGTTTCTGCATCGACTTGGAGCAAATCGAGCCACATTCCCCAACTCTCTAATATTGTTATGCATGCTGAAATTGTCTTTTTGTCCTTGCTGCAACTCAGTTGCGTCAAATGGGCCATATAAGCCACTGTGATTGTCAGGAGAGCTCCCACTGACCAGTCAGATGCAATTTAAGTCGAGGCTTAGCTTCCCCCTGGTCTCGATCAAACCACAGCATGAACAAAAACCAAAAGATTTTCAATTTTTCACTTTGCCAGCTTTTAATTCAAAATTCCAGAAGTAGAAAACTGGCAAAGCGGCCATGTATGCATGATCCTCGTGCGGAGACGACAGCCAAAGAAAGACAATAAAGTTCAATGCAGGACAAAACAAGACGGAAGAATAAAAGGTAAATTGTATGGAAAGACGGGAGAAAGTGGCTGTAAATAGTGCGGTGGTGATGGACGTCTGTGCGTCCTCATCCCTCTCTTCACCCTCTTCTCTTTCATCTTTCATTCCTCAGGTCAGCACCTCCCCAGCCTGACAGACCAAACGCACCGCCAAGGGAAAAACCAGGATGCGCCACTGCGGGTGACGTCATGCCGTCGACTGGTAGGTGGTGACGGAGCGATGGCCTGTTGTGTATATGCGTTCGAGGTCATGTGATTTTTTTTTTTTTTTTGTACAAGCTGAGTTAGTCAAAGAGCTACTGTGACCCCACTTCTGCTTCATTACCCCCAATTTACCGCTAAACATCCACACAAGAGTGTTACGTTACTTATGGGGTGATAGTAAGATGTCAATGGGCTTCCACCCACACTTCACTGACGTGAAAACATTCAATGGAACATTCGAAACCACTAATGGCCTCTAATGGTGAATGACATCAGAGCTGTCATGTTCCTTGTTATTTTTCACTTTTTCTCTCTCATTACAGTCTCTCGCTCTGTCGCTCTCTTTCTCTCTGACGTGAAGTGTACGGCTGAGTACTGTACATGCACTGTACGCCTCCCTCGGCCTGTGCGCCGCTGGATGGAGAGGGTGTGACGGACGGACTGACTTTGTTCAGTACCTGCCTTCTGTCGGCTTTCCTCTCCGTGTGGAAAAAGAATGACCGAAAACTGCGTAAAGAGGAGGGAAAGTGTACAGCTCAGTCGACACATGAACTGAAAAGCGCTTTTTAAAAGACAATGTTATCCAACAGTACTGTTTTTGTTTCAAACGTGTTTCAGTCACAGCATGAATTAATGTTTTGACTGAACTGAGGCGTCTCCCCTAGTGCCAGCTGTGTCTGTGATTTTGTTGGTTTTCATTGTCTTGTCTTGCTTGTAAAAACTGTCAAAACTTTGACATTTTGTCTCAGAAGAGTGACTTAATGTTTGTTCAAGGAAATGTTGGCATGTGCTGATGTGAGCATACAAAGGGTCAGAGATGGGTATTATGTATGGTGGCCCTTTCAGGACATCTTCACCTTGGAGTTGCTTCTGCATTTAACGGGTACATGGACAAGATTGTGGACTAGCTCGACTGATTTGAAAAGAATAAGAATTATGATAATTATTGAAAATATCCACATATCCAAAAGAAACTCTGAAAGTAGTACTAGTACAGATACAAACAACTAATGACTGAAGGAAATAAAATAAGCCCAGGGCCAGACCGGCCGCTTGACAAGCGCGTGGCGGCTGCGTTACCTCACCTGCGTGATCCACGCGTCCGTAGTTCACACCAGCTGCGTGTTAGCTGCATTTCAGTCGCTGCCCTTTGACTTTCATAATGCCCATTTCATGTCATTATAAATGTCATTTGTATTTATTTTAGATGGAGAAAGGTCAAGAAACGTGTGCTCATTTGTAAATAATTGTAATAATCTACAACCCCGCACTACATTCATTCATGGAGCCCTACAAGTACGGGCTTGTAATTGTGGATTATTACTATTATTTACAAATGAGCACGTTTCTTGACCTTCCTCTGTCTAAAATAAATATAAACGACATTTGTAATGACGTGAAATGGCCGTTCTAAAAGTTAAACTCTGCAGAAAGATCAGCAGCAGCAGAAACGCTGCAGAAACGTAGCTAACACGCAGCTGGTGTGAACAGCAGACGCGTGAAACAGCCGCCATGCGCTCATCTGACCCTGGACAAAAACTTCTCAAGCTCTATACTTTAGATTCTTCACAACTACTTTACTCATCCTTTTTTGTGACGTACAACAAAGTGCAACGCCATGCATGTCTTACTAGAGAGACGCTTGTTCCTGTTTGTACTGTTCATCTCATCCCTCTGTGGCACCAGGCTTTTCATCTCATCTGTGGCAATTCAGAACAGCTATATGAAGCAACAGTTTTTCTTTTAGATGTAGTCACTTCATAGTTCATTTCAAGCATGTTATCTTTTATCGACAATACCTGCAATAAGAGGTACTGATGAGGTGTAGTGCTGCTTTTGTACAGAGGTTATTAATGACTGAAGTCCTGAGGATTTTCTCCAAACTTGTACAGTAAGGAAAGTAAGATTGCTTAGCTGTTAACCAAGTCCATCTTTGATCGTGCACTGCCATGCACAAGGCTGGATTGCTTCTTTGGCCAATCAAGTCGAGTTGAAAGTAGCTATTGTATAATACCACAGTCAGTGTGCAGCCTACATTGGAGCCTCCGCCGAAACCAACAGAATTGGAGGTAGACCGAGAGAGAGAGAGAGGATGACTCAGGCTCTCCTCCTTTCCCATCCATCCGTCTATCCCTCCATCTGGTTTGCGTTTGTGTGGATGTCTCTCATCCTGCAGCTCCTGCACCAACAAAACCCCAGTTCCTCCGCTACCCCTCCCCGCCAGCATGCTGCCGGTGCCAGCTCCGGACCGGGACAGTGGAGGTTCCCTGGACATGAGGTAGAAACATGTTCTCACTGAGATACACCGGACTGGAAGGAATCTGGAAAGAACAGAACACGTTGTTCTGTGTGGGAGCACCGGTCTGATTACTGGGGTGATAAAGTGGGCTAAATTAGACAGGCCTGGCTTCGGGGTGAAATACACAAGGCTTTGGTTTCTGTGCGGCCTGGGTTGGGATAACGGCTGACAGTTCATGGCTGGAGATGGGATTAAAGCAGGGGAAAATGTACCACCCTCTAACTCGGGCTCGAATCCTGTAGTCCAGGGGAAAAATCTGGCTCGATAACTGATGCATCACATTGTCTATGGATGTCGGCGGGCTTGGCTCTTGGGCGCACGGTGATGGCTCTGACGGAGCGCTGTGGGGAATGACGCAGTAGCTCATCGATCATTCACGCTTCCAAATGCTGTCGATAGGCCTCTGCGTTGAGGACAGGAGCCCAGACTGCTTTTAGACACATTGAAGTCACCTCTCTAGACACCAGAAAAAGTGCACACTAAGTGTGATGGAGTGTGTCCCGCATGACAGATGTGAGAAATGTGTGGTCGTGTGATTTCGTTGGGCTGAGCAAAGCTACGTTCTGGGATTGTCTTGCTTTTGCTGCTTTGTTGCTTGACATCAGATTGATGCTTTTTGTGTCAAATATTGAACCTCTTCTTCTAAAGATGTGTTCAAACTGAAAGCTAAGCTAAGCTAATTTCCCTTCAGTCTTTTTCCTTTTTCCTCTGATCTCAGTATATTTACAAGACAGATTCTTTAAGTCCCCTCATAAGTGCAAATTTGAAGTTTTGACACCCTTATTCTGCTGCCACTTATGGTCTTTGCACACCAAGTCTGTATTTTTCACCCAAAACTGTCTCACTTTTAAAAATAATATAGCAGCAATGTGTAGTTGCCTCTGTTTTCACATGCATTAAGCCTCACTTTCACTTTTAAAGTGTAGTCATTTTAAGCCCAAACGCAATGCTTTTCATTAAACCTAATTGTTTTTGTTGCCTAAACCTAAAGATTTTTTTTGTTTTGTTGCCTAAAGCTAAAGAAGCCATTTTTGCTCAAAATGTAACGTTTACTTCAGTTTTACAACATTTTAGAAAGTGTTGCATTTAAGTTTTACAATGTAGTAGGCCCCTACTGACCCACATCTATGGTGCGAATGATAACGCCTAATTAATATCCCATCAAATTTGTGCCTATAACAGATCTGTCTTCATTATGATGACATTTAGACTTTTCTTTTACTTCAAATGTAATTTGATTGATAATCTTGGATTGGTAATCTGTACATTATCTGGGGCGGCAGTAGCTCAGTCTGTAGGGAGTTGGCTTGGGAACCGGAGGGTCACCAGTTCAAGTCCCGACATGGACCAAGAACTGAGTGTGAACTGGTAGCTGGAGAGGTGCCAGTTTACCTCTTGAGCACTGCCGAGGTGCCCCTGAGCAAGGCACCAAACCCCCAACTGCTCGGGGCGCTTGTCAGGAGCAGCCCCCTCACTCTGACATCTCTCCATTGTTGCATGTTTGTGCATGTGTGTGTTCGGGTCTGCATGTACCATGTATAAGTTAACAACAGAGTGAAAAAATTGAATTTCCCCTCGTGGGACTAATAAAGGAATATCTTCTTCTTCTTCTCATTAGTTATTGGAATGCAAACAGGGACTGCTAGGTACAGTAATGGAGCATGACTGTCAGTGGTGCAGGTTTGCCAAATTATAAACCAGTGTAGGCCAATGAACAAGGCTTTGGTTGGTGACACCGTGGCAACATTAAACATGGCTGGAGCTGCTGTGCTAAAAAAAATGTTTGTTCCAAATAGAACTAAGAAAATATGCTAGTTGAGTAAATGCTGCAGGGAGGGAGTAATAGAAACAATAAGACATGTAGGGAATATGCCGTAACCGTGCAAATAACAAAAGTTACCACTGAGCAAGGGCTGTGCACTGGTTAGCGCTGCCGCCTCACAGCAAGAGGGTCGCAGGTTCGAATCCGGCTTGAGGCTCTTCTGTGTGGAGTTTGCATGTTCTCCCAGCGTGGGTTTTCTCCAGGTACTCCAGCTTCCTCCCACAGTCCAAAGACATGCTGTTTAGGTTAATTGATGACTCTAAATTGCCCATAGATGTGAATGTGAGCATCAATGGTTGTCTGTCTCTATGTGCCCTGCGATGGACTGGCGACCTGTCCAGGGTGAACCCCACCTTCGCCCAACGCCAGCTGGGATCGGCTCCAGCCCCCCCGCGACCCCTGACGGGATAAGCGGTTGAAGATGGATGGATGGATGGTACACCGACCAAAACCATCCAGGGTTCAAAGGGTTAATAAAGGATACACACCACCAAAGTTTTAATCTCCACTGGTGCAACTCGTGGAAATATTTTGACGTGTAAAGGAGAAAACATCCACCATTTATGGCTGGATGACTTGGTGGTGCACAGGCATGCACCAACACCAATTATCCCTCTCACTCAACCCAGCATGGCAAAACATGATTACCCATTTGAAGCAGGCTGGAGTTAAAGTACAAACTTTACCAGAAGTTATGTAACATGTCTGCATTTTTTATTCCCATGCAGTGTCATTTACTGTAATATGCTGGCAATATTTGGGCAATTTTTTTTTTCCCCCCACAGAAACTCTTCATCCAAAACCCCTTTTGAACCGTATTTATCCTAGTATCACCTCACAAACATGAATCATAACAAGGTTTCCCTTCGCTTATATTGTTATAATTGGGCACTTATTTTTGTCTTTCAGTGAATTAAACATGTTTACAGTGAAGTTTGGTAGAGTAAAGGTGTCGGGTTGTGCGGAGGTGCCATACAGGAAAGCGTCATGCCTTTTAAAGCAGATTTAAAGCATGTTTGGAGAGCTTTATAGCATCTCTGGAGCTTTAACTCCATTAGTGTGTTTCATTTGGCCAGGTGAGAATGATGCCATTTGAACTGGCATCATAATTGCATCTAGTGATGACAGCAAATGCGGGTTTCGGTCCGCTGCCAAGCAAACCGCAGCGAGCTCCATTACAATCGTAATCTGAACCAACAATAGGAAACAAACCTCAAATCTCAGAATTTTACGGGTACAAGGATGCGGATGTTGACATCTGATAGGCAGCAGTTACTCAAGCTTGGAGAGCCGATCATAACAAAATGAACCGAGGGAAAACCGCAGTCTGGACGGATGCTCATGTTCAGCTATTTTTTCTTAACTGCTACTCAGATGGAACTTGAATAAACACGCTGAGTCCATGTGACTTTGACACAAACTGAAGGTGTCGTTGCAGCGTGTGTGAGAATAGAGTGGGAGGTTTTTGTTTTCTTATGTGCGTCAAGGTATCTCATCGGACATGTTTTATCCCTCTGACAACGGGTCAGTGGTGCGCCACAGTTTAGGATTTCACTCAAATCCCCCTTTTATTGCAGGGGAACGGCTATTGTGTTGATGATCTGGGCTTGGCCGCGATGTGGAGACGGAGTGTGTGGATGTGTGTGTGTTTGGGGCTGGGTGGGGTTGGCAAGTGTCTGCAGGGAGGGGAGCTAAGCTCGGTTTGATGACATCTTCATTGTGAGTGTGACGAGCCCCCCTCACATAGAAACAGACAGGAACTTTGCTCACATGCCACCCATGTGGGAGAGCAACATGTCCTCTGTCTCCCACCCAAGCTGAGAATTAACCCTCTGAGAGCCACAATAGACCTGTTTTGTTGTTTTGAGGGGGGTACAGGGGGGCTTTAAGGGGAGATAGCAGATCAACAGTAGATATCACATAGATGTGGCGTACATCATGTGAAAGCTGGGAACCTGACGATTAATTTGAGATGCAGCTCAGCACTGTGTGTCAAGTTGTTCCAGTCATAAATCACAAATAAAGATGAATAAATGATTTAAAATAGAATGTGTGTTAGGGTTTAGAACATGATGATATAGGTCTACGATGGTCATTCCCATGCTTTACTAAGTTTGCTGCTAAATTTAACTGTTTTTTTTTTAACAATTGAGAATTTATTAAATAATCAATAGTCCCTCCAAAATACCACTAAGACCTTGAGGAATGCCACAGAAAAAGCCATGCTGTGATTTGGTTTTAAATACTTTTAACATTTGGAGATTTCTGCCAAAGTTGCATTTTTTGGCGGTTGGATGGCGAGCACTTCTGAGCGGGAAACTGCTCAGAAACCCCCTTATTTTCAATCTACCTAGGAAAGCCATCCGTCTTCTGAATACTCCAGGTCTCTAGTTTGTGGCTGTAAAATTTCATGAGGCTGTGATTATTCTAGAGGTCACCACAGGTCATTTTATACAGTGAGGTCTCAGTTTTACAGTGATACCAAATTTATGTACAGTTATGTTTAGGCACCCCAGTATGCAGAAATATTCAAATACACCATTTTAGAATAGGTGAAAAACTGCATGTGATTATCATAAAGTGGGCATGTCTATAAAGGGGAGACTCGTGGGTACCCACAGAGCCCATTTTCAGTCACATATCCTGAGGTCAGAGGTCCGAGGATCCCTTTGAAATTGAACTTTGGAGTGTTATTTAGCCTCCCTCCCAACAAGCATGACACAGTTGGTACTCTAAAGCTTAGCCTCCTACAGCCTCTGAGAGACAGTAAAGTTAAACATAAAAAAAGCACAATATTATTTGGTCGCTCCATCCTGACATCATATCCCCTCGTTGTCGCTCCTACCGGGAGTCTGGGTTACCCCGGCAACACGTGCATGAGCAGTATTGAGTCATTGGTTTGTTGGCCCCCCTGAAGTTTGACAAGCCTCTGTGCAGTTTTTTCTTGCTAAACAAACATTTTGATTAGCATGCAGAGGGGAAGGGACACAGGGAAGTGATCTGGCACAAGGTGGCGTATCGGCGAACGGCTCACTTTTTTCACTTTTGATGTTCTAATCAGTCGGGTGTGACAGCACTCCTGGGTGTGAGCGTCACAGCGCCTCTCCTCAGACGAGCCAAAGTTTGCTCTTCCCATGGTGCTTTGTGCTCGGGTGCTATCCCAGCCGCGCCGCTTCCCTCTGAACTCCCACAACTTCATCAAAGAGGAATGGAGCGGAGCAAGGAGGGGCAGGAAAAAAAAAAAGGCAAGAAAGAGGGAGAGAAAGAGCGCTGTTTTCCTAATCACATCCCCATGGGGTTCGAGCCGCGGAGGTGAGGGCGAAGTAAACAATTTTGTTCATCGTGTTTTTGTTGTGTTGTTCTTTCATTCCGTGGCCTCTTTTGTTTCAAGCTTTTGCTGAGGAATAGAGTGGTGATTAATGCAGATCCCCTCCCTATTACTCCCCACTCTCTTCTGTTTTGGGAAGATTCCCCTTGGTAATTAATTCACAGCAGAATTAATTAGAGTGGGGGGGCATCGAGAGGGAGGAGTGCAAATATATTTAGAGGAAGAAAGGGGGGTGATGAAGGAAAGTGACGAAGACAGAGGTTGAAAAATAGGCGAGGAAGAGAAAAAGAACATTTTGCATTTCATGCTCAAGGCTGCCCACAGATCCCCCCCCCCCCCCCCCGATAACTGTGTCCTACAAGGCTGACAGAAATTACGAGTCCAAATTAGGTTTGCCCTGAGCCCAGTGGCACTCGATGAGGACGAAGATAAGAGATTTAGATATTCTGATGGATGGATAGAGTGGCTGACTAATGGAAAATGACGCGTGGACGTATGGATGATGTCTGAAAGACGAGAGGAAGAGGAAAGAGTGAATTGTTGAGAGAAAGGGGCAAAGGATGAGAGGGGGCAAGGGTAGCGTCGTTCCTCAAATTTTGCTCTAATTCGATTGGTCCCCTCGATCGCTGCGTAATGCCGATTGGTCTCCAAGAGCAAAGTGAAAAGGGGTCCGACATCCAAGCGTTGTACTGCTACCAACACAAAGACAGAAGTATTCCTATTCCCAGCTCTTCAAGAACGACTCCTCTCTAAACTCAATCAAGCACTTTTCCATTTTGATTCCGCGTCGAATGCCAGTTTATATGAACGCGGGTGACTCGATCGAGGCCGTAACGAATCTCTGGAACTGGCACGGCACGCCTCTCAGCTAATTGGCTAACCGCGTTAAGGAATTGCAATGTGCTTATTCATTCTCAGGTACAGTCTCCATCTCGCCTTCACCAACTGGCCGGTGTCTCTTTCCCTCCCTCTTGCCCCCTTCGCCACAATCTCACCTCTGTTTCCTCTCGCTTTTACTTTCACAAACATCCTTTTTTTTTTCCTCCCTCGTACTTACTGTACGCTCTCTGTTTCACCCTGGCTCTTCCATTGTGTTCATTATTCAAGCTCTCCTGCTGATACAGCCAAGGCAGAGGGCACTTTTGCTACATCTGCTGAACTCCTGCAGCACTTCAACTCCGTCCTCGTGAGGGATGATTTGGAAACGGCCTCCGTTCGTGGTGGAGCTCTGGGATTTAGCTGGAGGAGAGGCATTCGAGTTTAACTCACGATCCACCAGCTTCATCACATTTTAAAACTTTCAAGAGAGAGTTCCTGCCTCAGTGGTGGAGGAAGACTTCAGATCCTTTACTGAAGAAAAAGTAGCAATACCTCACTGTAAAAATACTCAATTTCAAAGTAAAAGTCCTACAATGAAAATATTACTTAAAGGGAACTTATATGCCCATTTTCTAAATTCATACATGTCATTCCTGTGGTCAAAGACAGTCCAAAAATATTAGTAAATATGAACAACTCTCTCTAAAATCCAAAAACTAGAGTGCTAAACCTCAAACTTGTCAAGTATAAAGTTTAGACCTGCTCCTAGCTGCGTCCTAAATCACATACTACCATGCACTACCCAGTATCAGTATGTACTACCATTCAACCTCATTTCATGTGAGTAAACAGCAATATGTATGTTTTCAGACACCCTGAGCAGTAATCGTCATCGCTTCCTGAGAGCTTCCTTGATGGTTGGAGGCGCATAACCACGGTAACCCGTACCATCGTCATGTGACCAAACAATTTGTGAGAACCATGACGTCTGAACTAATTTTTACAAATGTATGCGTAGCTAAGTGAAAAATGTGCTTACACTTAAATTTAAGCATTACTGACGTTGCAGAGCTGTCCGTCAATGTCTATTAAAAATGTTGTCATAACTACCGCATTGTATTTTGGGACATATATATACCAGCGTTCGCATACTGTGATTATAGTAATAATAATAATAATAATAATAATAATAATAATAGTATGCAATTCACATACTGTTGGTTTCATAGGGATGTACTGAAAAATCTCACGTACTGTTTACTAAATATCATGTTAATATGGAAGTTTGGGAGACATGCTGTAAAGGCTCTGAGTATATGGGAACATTTTCTGTTTCACAACTGACAACACTACATAGAATAAAGAAATCAGTCCCCCATTCATTGTCTATGGGGCAACTCCACACTTTATACCCTGTGACGTCACAAGTTTGAGACTTACTTCTCCGGTTTCTTGCTTTCAGACAGAGTGACTCGTGTTCACAAATAATATAAGATAAGATAAGATGAACCTTTATTAATACCCGCAGGGAAATTCGGGAATATTAATAAATATTGATTGAACTTTACTAGGCCATGAAAATATCTAAATAAATTATAAATTATAAATTATTAAATAATTTAGCCCCATAAAAAACTCAATCTATTGATCTCCTCCATTAGGACACTGTGGGTGTGGTTGGATCACACTGTAAAGTGAAATAACTAATATTGTCCCAACTTGGCCGTGGAAAAAATGATTAAATTGTAAATTAACATTTTTGTCTACTTGCCACTGAGGGTGGTGGATTTCAAACTCTACCAGCCACTCGGTTTTACCAGGATTTAGCTTTGTGGCTAGTGGCTGGTACTAGTTTCCAATCCTGGTTACCAGCATCAAATTATCTGTCTCTCTCTCTGGTGTAAAATTTTACGCTAGGCTTCTCCACCAAATGCATCTCTATGTATCTGGCTACTGGTTATTGAGCCACTTGCGAATGTCTTCTACCCACTCGCTAAGAGCACAAGTGGGAAGTCAGTTTGTTTAGGTTGCATTCACAGTCTTTGGTAGTTAATGCAATCACATAGATTGACAAGCTGTTGCACTCTGCCATTGCCAAACTGCATTCGCTGACTCACGGACATCATCACTGTTTGCAGACTGTATAAGGGTCAATAGCTGTCAAATATTTCATATATATAATTAATTTATAATTTAGTTTAGGGCTGTCAAAGTCAATGTAATAACACATTAATGCAAATTTGTTGTCACGCCACTAATTGCTCTAATTCATTAGCACAACTTTGGCTGTAGTGGGCTCAGTTTTAAAGCTATTTAAGTGAAGATACTGGCATCATGTGAAACTAGAACCGAAGGAATCCATCCGTACCAAACTTATCTTACTAGCTTGTCAAGAAGGTTAAATAACGCTCCGAACTTGTGCTAAATTCTGGCGAGGAAAAACTTGCATGGCCATTTTAAAAGGGGTCCCTTGACCTCTGACCTCAAGATCTGTGAATGTAAATGGGTTCTAGGGTACAAATGAGTCTCCCCTTTACAGACATGCCCACTTTATGATAATCACATGCAGTTTGGGACAAGTCATAGTCAAGTCAGCACACTGACACACTGACAGCTGTTGTTGCCTGTGTTAATTAAGTTTGCTGTTATGATTTGAGCATATTTTTTACTCTAAAGTCAGAACCTGTGAGGGTTTCTGGACAATATTTGTCATTGTTTTGTGTTGTTAATTAATTCCAACTAATAAATATATACATATATTTGCATAAAGCAGCATATTTGCCTAAAACCATGTTGACAAGAGTGTTAAATACATGACAAATCTCCCTTTAAGGTACATTTTGAACAGATAAAACAACGTGTGATTAATTTGCGATTAATCGTGATGAAATATTTGAATCGACTGACAGCCTTAACTCAGTAACATTCCAGTGTTCTTCAGTACAAATCCAGGATGAAGCCATCTCTACATCTGGCACCACGTCTGGGAAACGCACACAACCTGTTCCTCCTGATAGTCTCCAGATGTGCCCGATCCCTCACTTTAAGACACACAACAGGCCTGGTCTTTGTCAGCAGTTTTCAATTGCTGATCCAGGTTCACTTTCCCATTCAGGGCACTATAGAAGGGAGAGGTGCATCCTGGTCAGCAACTGTAAATAACCTCTCACAGTTAATACTCTTCTAATCTGTAGTCCTCACTTGGTTTTCTTTTCTTATTTGACAGGGCGAGTAGCTGTAACAACCAACAAGGGAGCAAGTGAGAGACTAAAGAAGCACAAGCCTGTGGTATGTAGAGGCTTAACTTATTAAAACTGGATACAGATTGAACTTCCAGCCAGCCGCTCACCTCTCCCCATTTCTCTCTCCACAGCCCTGAGAAACGTTGGCCTAATGGAACTACAGCATGTTCTCCGCTCACCGTCGCCTGTCTGGTAAGGTCTGATGGAGCGATCTGCCTCGTTAGTTTATATTAGTTCCGAGAGAGGTTTGCTAGAGCAATTACACCACGAGCGACGGTGGGAACACGTCCCTGTTTCCTCATGTCCCCTCATTGTTTTCGGGACGAAACATTTGGAAAGCGTTTAGAAGATGCTTTCTTTCTCTCTGTCCACCTTCTGCGTTTAATGTCGTTCGTTAACTTTCCAAACCTTGTCTGCAATCTCCGTGCTTCCCACCTCTTGTGTTCACAACGCGGCCGTGTAAACACGCCTCCAGCCGGTATCGGCGTGTTTGCACGGCCTGTGTGTGCGCGCCCAGATAGCGCGGGTGTAAAGCGATAAGGCGAAGTGAATGATTCCCTCCAGCAAACAGAGGGGAGCGGGAGACAGAGGGAGCAGAGGGCAGGCACCCTGCCATGGGAATCTGGATAATCCATTCTGCTCACTTTATTAACATCATTATGGAGGAAACAGAGAGGGCAGAGGGAGAGATGGAGGAATGGAAGGGTAGAGAGACAGATGGAGTGAGTGGAGAGAGAGCGCAGAGGTTGATTTAGATGAAACAAATGCACTTTAGTGGTGAAAACTCATAAAGGTTCAGAGGTCAGGGAAAAACAGAAGCATGTAATTTAAGCTTCAGACATAATATTAAACCTCCTTCATGCATTTAGCCTGCAAATTCATTGTAGAGCTACAACTGGTTTACAACCGGGCCTTAATTTGTGCCGGATCCTCCACTAGTGCTTGAAGTGGGCTGGTACTCCCTGGTACTACATTTTACTCATTGCCGTACTGTGACTTTTTCTTGCGTGCCGGCTCTTCTCACTGCTCTCTGCTGCCCTCTGCATATCTGTCTCTCTGGGAGATTCATAACGTCGCAGCACCAGCATATTTGCACTGCGTCTTCTAAGCCGTATGAACATAAAATCTATGCGGGGAGAATCTGGACGAGCCGACGCTCTGCATTAATGAAACTTTATCCAAAGGCTTTCTGAATCTGCTCTTTTAGGGCAAACTGTGATGTGTAAGTAGAAAATAAGCATTTAACTAGAAATAATAATGGTTCAAAATGATGTAAAATTGCATAGTTTTAAGCCTTAAAAATTTCCTTAAGAGAGGACCCCCAAACCCAATATCTCCTGGTATCTTATATTCACTGTAGAATTTCACAATCCTACTTTATCCTGCTGCATGATATGTAGGAGCATTCTGACTGGATCACTGCCACTAAAACCTGCATGATCTCTGCTATAGGCCACAAACATGTGAATACTGTCACTTATATATTTCCATTTCTAGCACTGCCCAGAACTTGATCCAGGATCTCCCAGATTGGGACCACATTATTCCCATTGAAGTTACTAGTAAATCACTTATTTGCCTATTTTAGAAGCATTTTAACCTCCTCTGGTCACTCGTTCTAATGAAATGTGTCTCCATGAGTTTTTTCACCTTGTGTGTGTGGTGTTCAGCATCTTCTCTCACATCCCCGTATGTGTGCAGACGCTCCTCAAAGTCCGTTGCAAACCTGAGCGTAATGCAGCCTCCAGGGGCTTACGCTGAGATCTTTCACCCCGAGCTCCCCATGGGTTGCACACAAGCATGGCACCGAGGGCTCTGATTTGTCTCCATGATATGAGTCGGGAAGGACTCAGCCAGATATATCTCTGATCTCGGCTGAGATACACAGAATACAAATGTCTTTCTGTTTAATTAAAGGAATTCATTTAAAGGATTCTGGTATAGTTGAATATTTGGGGCCAGTCCTAAATATAGTCTACAGTATACTGTATATACTATATAACTGTAAGCCACACAGCTAATGGGCGTTTGTCCTATTGTGAAAAGAATACGGTCAATTATAATTCCCATCGTTCTGTGCAGTGTTTATTCGGCTCCGTGGTCATGTCAGAAGATGGATGCTCTATCAGTACGCCACACGTAGTTGTTTATTATGCCATTCATGTTTAGTTTCAGCACAGCAGCACCCGACAGTATGTGTTGTCTGGACGCCAGGCGCTGTGGTTTCAGTGCGTTCTATGACTTTTTTCTCCCCCCGACCTGTGGGATCAGCAGCCACGGTGTGTTTCAACATTAGAGGTAAAAGCTCAGCTGATGTGCTGTGGAATAACTTCCTCAGCTACCTTTTGCATCTGTCTGTCAACTCTAATTAGTGTCATGTATAGCTGACTGTGTGATGTTTTATTGGGCTTTTGCTACGTTCTCTGATGAATTTTATTACACATAATGCTCAGTTTGGACCTCATCATTTTTAGAGCTAGAGTGAAGCAGATATCATATGAAACTAGAAAACCTGAGTAATCCAATGGTAATAGCCATGTTAGGTTAGCTTGTCAGGAAAGAGGCTAAATAACCCTCCAAATGTAGGTGAAATTTTGGCGAGGAAAAACTGGCATGGCCATTTTCAATGGGGTCCCTTTGACCTCTGACCTCAAGATACGTGACTCAAAATGGGTTCTATGGGTACCCACGAGTCTCCCCTTTAAGATCACTTTGTGATAATCACATGCAGTTTTTTGAATGCAGTATAAATGTGTTAAAATGACATGTCTGAATATTTCTGCATACTGGGATCCCGAGACTTGAATTACATGAACTGGGTATCACTGTAAAGTTGAGACTGTTGTGGATCCAATGAGCCCGACTGTATTCATGTGTGAAGCCTCAAACTAGAGACCTGGAGCATTCAGGGGATGGATGGTCTTCTTAGGGAGATTCACAAGAAGACGGTTTCTGATTAGTTTCCAGAACAGAGGCGCTCGTCATCCAATCACTGAAAAAAGCAATTCTTTAAGAAATATCCAAAAGTTTTTGATCCCAAATCACAGCATGACTTTTTCTATGGTGTTCCTCAAAGTCTTGGTGTTTTACTGTGGTATTTTGGAAGGATTATTGATTATTTTAATCAATTCTCGAGTGGTAAAAAATGGTTAAACTTGGCACCAAATCTGTGTAACAAATGGTATCATAAGTGAGCATGGAAATGACCATCATATACTTCCATCATAATGTTCTTAGCCCTGATACACTTTCATAATTTGTTGTAAATAATTAATTTATGAATTAGCTAATTTGTATTCCTGGTTGATGACTAGAACAACTTGAGCTGCATCTCAAATTAATCTTCAGGTTCCCAGCTTTCAGATGATGTACACCATTTCTATGTGAAATCTGCTGTTGATCTGCTATATCCCCCTAAAGACCCCTGTGCCCCCCTTAAAAAGACAAAAACGGGTCTCAGAGGGTTAAAATCCTGGGTCTTATTATTGTATATAATGTCTTATTGTGCAGTATTATAGAAAGTGACTCGACGCTGCAGTAATGGAGACACTTGAAAAAGTATTTATTAACCTTTATTTGACAGATGACAGTGTAGAAATGGGATGGAGAGAGAGAGGGGTATGACATGCAGCAAAGGTCCCAAGACTGGAATCAAATCCATGACATTGTGGTTGCATGGCGTCATGCGCTGTAACCGCTCGGCTACCAAGGCGCTCCAGGGGCCAATAATAGCTAAGTATTTGGTCATGTTTGACAGTCTGGAGCATCATTAGCGCTGCGTGAAAAAGCACATCCCCCATCATTCATTTTAATGCGTGCATACACCGAGGGCTCAGGCAAACAAATGCACCATTGTCCAGCACAAATTTGCAATGTCATCCGGCAATGCACTGCGCTGGCCAATCAAATGCGTGCAACGGCACACTCCTGGTAGCGTTGTTCTCATGATACTCAGTCGAGGAGGAAGTCTAAAAACGTAGCAATATCACAATGTAAAAATTAGTAGTCCTGCAATAGAAATATTACTTTAGTAAAAGTGCATCATGGTTATCAGAAAAATGTGCTTAAAGTAGATGCATTTAAAATTCTAACTACTATGTACTGTCACTACATTCTGTCTATAATAATGCATAACATTTTCTAATGTGATCATACTTTATAGAAAAAATGTGAAATCCCTGCACACCCATCGTCCATCATTAACTGTGTGCAGGGAATTATGTCACCAAACACTACGAGCCAACAACAGTGACAACACAGTAAGTTTTTCTCACCTTAACAAGTACAATGAAGCCAAAAAAAGGTGAGGGAGATGTCAATCAATCACCTGACGAGCCTTTGAAGGGGTCATATCATGCTGATTTCCAGGTCCATACTTTGGGTTCCTACTAGAACATGGTTGCATGCTTTAATATTCAATAAACACATTCATTACCTCATACTGTCTGTCTAAATATACCTGTATTCACCCTCTGTCTGAAACGTTCTGTTTTAGGGTCTGTCTCTTTAAGACCCCTACCTGAAAAAGCCCCGTCTGCTCTGATTGGCTTGTGACAAGAGTATGGTTCACCTTTTCAAAGGTAGTTCTCAAACTGTTGGCGATATATTGTAATGAGCCTGCCTGTGACATCAGAAGGGGAGCCATGGCTTGTTGAATCACATATTTCCAGATCCACAGAGGCCAGGAGTGGCCATAGAGAGAAAAAATACATTTATATTGAGGCCACAATTTACTAATTTGTGCTCTCAATTGTTCCGTTGTTTTGATAAATTTATGCACACAAAATAGTAATTTATGGCCTCAGTTTAGGCTCTAGCCTAGTCTGTAGTCTGCAGTCTGGTGCGTTATTTCCATGGACGAGATTACATGCTGTTAAGCCATGATTTCTCATGACAGATCCATTTTGTGCAGCCAGCATCATACTTTTGTCAAAATAACCAGAGAACCGCTTGTGCTAATGTAGCACCGAACATGTCATTTTGATTAATTAACCAGCAGTGCTCTCTGAGCGTCAGCCTGGCCTGTCTGGAGCGCCACATTTTGAATAATTATAGCCTACAGGTAGACGTGTGGCTGTGATAAGCAACACAGTGTGATGTGCCCTGTCTGGAGTTTCGCAACCGTACCAAATGCAGTTTTGGTGATTTCGTGGCCAGGCTCATATGATGCATTTGTGGCGAGCCTGAGCACAGGGTGGGATCAGAAAGAAGACGTTATCATGGGTATCATGCATTAGGCTGTGACAATCATGGGTAATCACATTCACATCGAAAAATGTGGCGCTCCAGATAATGTTGTTGCCAGCCTCTTTTAAAAACAGATGATGCGCGAGTGAAACACCAGGAAGATCAGGAGATCAGGAGCGCACTGTCCGGAGGGTGTTATAAGCGGAGCGGGAAATTTTAAGTGATTCACAACTTTTGGCCTCCATGCTTGTTGATGCGCAGAGGGAACTGTATGGGATAATAATTCATAACAACACAACTGATGTCACATTAGCACAAAGGGTTATTTTGTGACAGTGTGATGCTGGCTGCACAAAATGTACCAGCAGATTTGTGTTTGTGGCTTAACAGCACACAGTGTACTCCAGTTAGAAACTGCAGCAGTATATATACTGTATATGCACACACTTATTTTGAGTGTAAAAATGAGCACAAATTACTATCTTGTGCACACAATACTGGAATGATTTTATTAAACTGAGGGAACAACATTATATCTCGTGCCCACAAATTAGTAAATTGTGGCCTCAATATGTGATTTTTCATTTTCGGTCGATGTGGCCAGCCGGCCCACAAAAAACTGACTGGGTTGTCTTTTTTTTTTTTTTTTGTGGGCTGGTAGAGATGGAGGACGAAAACTCCCAAAACCAAAACTAAATAAATTAATGAACTGATAAAGGTATAAATGAATATAAATAAATGTAACTGTAGCAAAAATAATATACAAAATTAATCCAGGCATTAATTAATTGATAAAATGTGACACAAATTGATGTTTCTGTTTTAATTTGCTTAATTAATTAACCTTTGTATTCATTTCCAGATTTATTTACCTTTGTATTAGTTTTTGTATTTATTTAATCCTCTTTAATTTTCCCTTTTATTTATGTTCTCATTTTTATTCATTTTAAATTTATTAATTTATTTTTCCTCTATTTTTATTTATTTATTTTTGCATTCATTTTTAATTTTTTAATTTTTTAATTTACTTTATGTTTAATTGCGCATTTTTTCCCTTTACATTGAACCACTTATGTATTTCCCCAAATTTATTTATTTACGTATTCTTTATGCATTTCTTTATACCTCATCATGCAGATTAGAGGGCTCACTCAACGTGTGCTGTCACAGGGTCAGACTGCATAGATTAGCTAAATGCTAGCCGGCTAGCTAGCTATGTGACAGAGTGTGCTTCTGCTCATCAGCTCCAGTCTGCATCCCCGGCTCTGCACAGCGGATCATCAGCCTACTGCTGCTCCCTCCACCTCTGCCTCGTACCGGTACAGATGTGGACTCACTGCCGATTCATTCAGAGTGGGAACCAATAGGCCGATGCCGCCAGAAACGCAATTTTCAATTTGTGACATTTTATCAATTAACTTAGTGATATTAATTTATTTTTTGAATCAGGTATTTACTTAATTTTTAATTATTTTGGCTGCATAGTATGCAGTTGGTAGGCAGCCCAGACACTAATATATAATATAAGTGCACAAGCACTGAAAAAGTGAGGTTTTTTCATGATATGTCTCCTCTGAACTCATGGTTAAAACCCTAAAACTGGACAATCCAGACTGAATTTAATCTTCTCATTAGGACCTCTTCACTCTTCACCACTTACACTGAAATACTTCTATTAGAAACTAATGATTGAGGAATAGTTGTAGCCTGGAGCTCAGACAAGGCCTGTGATTATCATAATAGCAGTTCCCACACTGGCTGGGAAAGTTTGTGCAACTTCCATCAACTTCTACCATTGGGGGGTCCCAGTTTCTCCAAAAGAGCTATTTGGTGGCTATTAGTGGTAGACTGTGGTTGAACTGGTAGCTCCCAAGTGTGACTGTAACTGCCTGAACGTGAAACCGAGCGTCTCCGAAAATGATCCTACACGCTGAGTCCTCCCCTCGATAAATAACTATTTCAGAAAAGCAAACACTGAGAGAGCAGAAAAGCTTGGACGCAGAAGAAAAAGAACTTTTTTCTCTTTTTGTGTGAGTAAATCAATGGCAAGAAGTTAATTTGTTTGTAGCCCAAAGCGGCTGTAAAGCCAGGCCGATTATAATTTTGGAATACAGTTTTTCATGATGTTATCAGTTCTAACTACTCGAGGGCCTTTTTTTCTCTTTGTTTCTGGCACACGGGCCTATTTTAATGTCCCCGCTCTCTTTGCTCAAATCCAAAAGAAAGCTCATTTCCCAATGTTTGTCTTGAGCTGATTTAATTGATCTGCTTATCGTCCGTTTGTTGTCAGTTATGTCAAACTTGTTGCCCTTTTTCTGGAAAACGCAGCTCAGAAAAAGTGAGCGGGCCCATGCGTGTCGAGAGGAGCGACGAGGACAGCCAGGGAAATTTCCAAATAAAAGCAGGCCACGCTCAAGTATTAGAATTAGGAGTGTCACACAAACAAGTTTCTCATTGTGGAAAAAGTAATGAGCTCAATTCTGATTCCTCTCACATCCACGGATGCTTTTTTTTTTGTTTGGGTCGCAGGGGTTTTGATGTCACATCCGTTGTGATGGCTTTTATGAGTATGGTGACACACACACACACACACACACACACACACACACAATACAGACACTGCTGTGTATGTGGCATTGCTTCTGCTCAAAACAGTTTACACTCACTAAACAAGAAAACCTAGTATATGGCTAGACCATGTACAGTCAGTCTGTGAATCTATGACTTAATTGTTACACAAATAGTCATTGTGCATGTCTGTAATGGTAAATCCAGCAGCACAAGTCCACCAGGTCTGGCGCTCAAGCAGTGATGTACTGTATTGTGGAACGTACCCGACCGGTCCCTGATAAACAGGAAACAATATCCTGCTTGTAAACTTTGTTACTCCGTCTAAACAATCCACCAAAATCTGCTTCTGAAAACATTTTAAAGGTGCAGTGTGGAGGATTTTGCATCATCTAGTGGCCGTGGTTGCAGATTACAACCAACTAAGTACCCCTCCGCTCACGCCTTCCTTCCCAAGACTGTGGCGACGTGAGCCGCCGAGTGCAAAACCATGGGAACGCCATCCATACCATAATATGCGGTACAGCGGTTTTACACTCACATTACTGCAGTTTCACAAGCGTGTCAGAGAACGACGGTGATCCTCAGGTAGCTAAAATGAGAAAGGCTCTCTGTAGAGCCAGTGTTTGGTTTGTCCTTCCTGGGCTACAGTAGAAACATGGACTCTGAAGAGTCCCCGTATAGATATGAAGGGCTCGTTCTAAGCTAACAAGAACACGATTCTTATTTTCAGGTGATTATATACTAATGAAAATATACAGTCGTTTTTTCCATTTCTCCCGATAGATCCCCTAAAATGTTACAGACTGCTCCTTTAAGTAACAAATAGGCTATGCCAGTGCTGAATCTTGTTTCATTTTACAACTATATCACCGAGTTTCACAGCTTGGTCCAAGTTTTGGACAGACGTATCGCGCTGGACGGACTCATTGGCATCGAACTGAGATTATACATAAATACAGACTGCATCGCTCCCAGCATGCACTGGGCGGCTGGCATCTACCCCCCCCCTTAAACAAAGGACTGTCAACAGCCAACAGCCAATGAGGAAACTCCAGCACTCCGATCATGTATTTTCATCACTTACTCTCTCACTCAGTAACAAACTTTTGTAGGGCTGTCTTTCTCCTGTCTGGCCAAAAACACACTCCCCCCTCCACACACACACAAACACACACACACACAAACACACACACACACCTCCAGCCAGACTGCTGGATAAGCCTCATTTAGCCTGGTGTGTAACTGTCTCTGTGTAACGAATGGCTTGTGTCCTACAGTCACGAGTCCAGCCAGACCAACAGCATTACTGGTCCCTCTACACTGACCAGACACACACACACACCCTTCAACACTACCCAGATGTCCTGCTTCCAGCTCCATCTATCACCTCCACGTCCACGCTATACGCTTTATATCAGGGGCCACCTCAGTCCCAGCCTGGCGCGACCCAAGTTTTCGGGCCACGCCGGTGCCACGCCTCCCCTCCCTTTTGGGTGGAACTGCCCTGTTTAAGATGCACCATCACGTCCCCCAGCTACCGCCGCCACTTTCTCATTCTGTCCACAGCTACCGGCAGCGGGAAATTATGACAAATGGCCTGTTTTTTTTTTTTTTTTTATGGCTGTTTTTTCTTCCTATTTCTCAGTTTGTTCTTCGCGTTAAGAAAAAAAAAAAAAAACTCTGAAAAGATTAAAACTTTCCATTTTTGGTGATGACTCAACACAGCACTGTGTTGTGCGGCTTGACCTTTTATGAGGTGTGCATGTGTGTAGAAATGTGTACAGTATGGGTGTTTCTATGGGAATATGCATCTGCGTGCACACACACACGACTACGGGTGCGTGCAGAGGGTGAACAGAAGGAGGATGAGAGACTCCGACGGGGTTGTAAATGTTTCTGTCTCCTGGTTACTGCGACTGGATTTGCTGTTCACTATTGTATGGAGGGTAGCGACCAACTGGCAGTTTGAGGAAACTGTTTGACAGTTGTACCCACAAGTCCTGGATGGTGACATCAGTAAAGGTTGGCACATGCTGCAGGCTCAGTGGTTAGCGCATGTCGCCTCACAGCAATAAGGTCCTGGGTGTGGAGGTTGTTCTCCCCGCGTCTGTTCAGGTTCTCGTTTCCGTTCAGAGTCTCAAGACATGCAGGTTAAATCCAACATGTGTTCCCATAATACAATGGCAGATGTAAGCAGGAATTATACTGCTGACATACTATGGTTCCTTCATATGAAACTCGTGAGTTGTGTGCATAACATGCTTGGTGTTCAAGTCATGAGGACGCCGCTGCGTCGCAGTGGCAATATTGACACTGTCAGCATCGAGAAGCCACAGAGGCTAACAATTTAGCAAGCTAGCAAGCGGATAACATGATGCAGTAAATGTAAAGGCGTAATGACTGTTGGGAATATCAACATTTTCCTCTGAACTGTTATAAAATTGCAAAGAAAAACGATATATGACTAAAATTACAATGTATTAACTTATTATGTGATGATAAATGAACATCCATGGGCTCCGCCATTTAGTGTCAACAAACACGTCACAGGCCGTAAAATCAGAGCTTTCAGAAACTTTCCACTGAAGTCGTGAATACCTCAAGAAGTTGGACTCTTCTCGTGAACACGGTAAACACGACCCCATTACTGGCACCATTAAGTATAGTTAAGTATGCCGAATCAACTGTTAGCATTTACTCCTTACAGTGTACCTGTGGGTGTGCAGACGGTTGTCACCTGAAAACTTAAAAACGTAATAATTATTGGGCAGGTTCTGGAGTTATGAGTTTTTATTTCTGTGAAGCTCTATGAATGATTAGTCATGATGGACATCTGAGATTTCACTGAGGTATTACTCAAAAAAGTCCAGTTTTCAGAGTTTTTAAGTACCTTGATTGCCTCCATGACCTGTGTGTCACTGCTGCTCAAACTCTGTGTTAAAAGCTGGTGAAATTATCGGGCCAAACTACAACTGACCTCCTGTTCTGAGGTTATATTGAAAACTTCTACTGTAGATTAATTAGACCTTTGAATCTGCTTTGAACTGATTCGTCTGGCTGTTGTGGCACAAACGAGCCAGCGAACACAATTAGCCAATCAGCACCAGGTCTGGACTAACGTTGGTGTCAAGCTGTTGTGAAGCGCTGTAAAGCTGATATCACCCAACATCGTAGTTTGTTTTTGTTGATATCAGGCAGGTAGCTTCATGATTCTGGCTTTCCACAGCCTGCTTTTACAGAAAATCAATGGATAAGACCATGGTCTCAGTTGATATCAGTATTACTGTGTTAGCTTGCTGAGCTAGTCTGTAAACATTTAAATTAGGGAGCGTGGAGAATACACACTGAAAATACTTGATGGACGAAGGATCTTCGATTTTTGAACAGTCCTTTGACGGGATTCAGCGATCCTTCCTTGACTCGGAGAAATACGCTGAGTCGCCTCCAGCTTCCCCCTCATGTATGGCGTGTTCAGCAGACTACACATGGCATCCTGTTATTTAGCCCAGAAACACAGCAGTACTCCTATGCTGGAATAAAACTACTTGGTCCCAGATGTTAATTTGATGAAATATAATTTGCATAGCATGTAAACACATTTTAAGCTCAAATAATTAAGGTCTTCAAACAACATTGTGACAACAGGGGTCCTCTTGAACAGTGGTTCACAAAGTTATTAAAATCACATCTTTTTTTTGTTTTGTTTTCTTGCTCGTCTGAGCATTTCCTGCCATGGCTTCCACTGATACACAACATGTGTGGGGCTGTCAAAGTTAACGTGATAATAACATGTTAATGCAAATTCATTTTAACGCATTAACCCAATCTATCCGGAGGTTGTAGCAGGCTCAGTTTTAAAGAGACTGGCATCATATTAAACTTAAAAACCAGAGGACTCCATTGGTACCAACCATGTCATATTGGCTTTTTGAGAAGAAAGCTAAATAACGCTCCTAACTAAATTTGGTGAGGAAAAACTATCATGGTCATTCCAAAGGGGTCCCTTGACCTCTGACCTCCAGATATGTGAATGTAAATGGGTTCTCTGGTCTGGGTACCCACCAGTCTTCTCTTTACAGACATGCCCACTTTATGATAATCACAGTCAGTTTGGATCAAGTCATAGTCAAGTCAGCACACTGACACACTGACAGCTGTTGCTGCCTGTTGGGCTGCAGTTTGCCATGTTATGATTTGGGTGTATTTTTTTATGCTAAATGCAGAACCTGTGAGGCTTGAATACTTGACAAATCTCCCTTTAAGGTATATTTTGAGCAGATAAAAAATGATTGATTAATTTGCTATGGACAATCATGAAATGTTTTAAGCGATTGACAGCCCTACTTAGTTGTTATGTCAAAATAAAAAAAAAACAAAAGTGCTACCCAGTAAACTGGATGCTTTTGGGTTGTCTTTGAGTTCAGGTCAGGTCCCATGTTGCCTGGTTGATAATATGAAATAACACTATCCCTATTGTGCTCACTGATTTAGACTGCTAAACAGGTGTATTTCCTAAAAAGTTAGAAGTGCAGAATGAAACCAACAGTTGTTTTCGGTCACTATTTGGTGTATTTTATCTTCGAACTTTGCTTCTCTAACCAACCTTCTTATCATCTGTGTGAAAACAGCCGTCCGTATTGATCACCACCGGCCACACTGACAAATATTGACCCATTGTGGCTTCCCACCGGATCCACAGATTAGAGGCAGGCCGCCGTGCCTGTCCAGTGGGAAAGCCGGTGTATTTGCAAAGGCAGATCACAAATGAGCCCAGTCCCAGTGAAAACAATAACTATGTAAACAGTGGTGAGACCTTGAGTTATTAGCTTTCACACCTCTCTCTGATGATGCAGAGCTGCCCAAAGCATCTGCAATTGCACTTTAAAATATAACAGTTTTAAATGTCTCAATCCTTGTCTATTTAGGATTATTAATATACTATATTTGTCAATTTGCCTTACCTTTTTTCGCCACTGACCAGATTTATAGTAACGTCTCACAAAGTGACACTGACATTGAACCGAAAACAAACACACAAGGTAGGATGAAACATTCCTCATTTTGTCGATAATCAGACTTACAGTCGACGACCTGAAGGCAGTCAGATAAAGCCAACAACTAGAAGGCATATATACTGAGATACAATCAGCCATTTTGAATGTTATCAGCCGATTGAGGGCATTATGAGAAGTTATTATCACTTCCATTCTAATGCCTCAGACAGGCCAAACTGGACCTACCAAGTTATGAAAAACAACTTTAGGTTTAGGCAACAAAACGACTTGGTTAGGTTTAGGAAAAGATTGTGGTTGGGGTTAAAATAAGTAGCCCGTGTTTGTTATGTAACTTTCAGAACCTGGTGTTAGTGACTTATGCAAGTTACCGAACAAAAATAAGGTAAAACAAGTCAACGCTGACTTTTGGTTTCACACGGGACACAAATCACTGTGTGAAAGTCCTGTGTTTCTTTGACCCAGCCATCACTCCTCTAGCCCTGTCTCATACAACTACACTGCATTCTCAGTTATGTTTCGAGGGGGGGTTATGTTTGCCTTTTACATATCATGAATGTCTGAAATAGTCCACGGATGGCCGCACCAAGTGGTGGCATGCAGAGCAGGCGACGTAGTAGATCGAGTGACCGTTACATGGTATAGTAACGAGGGTAAATGGTAAATGGGCCTGCATTTATGTAGCGCTTTTCTAGTCAACCTTCCGATTGGTGGACGACCTACTTTACCTTCAGAGCCACAGCCGCTTGATAATAACACGTTTAATGCAAATTTCTTTTAATGCCACTAATTTCTTTAACATTAACACAACTTGCGATTTTAGGTTGTAACAGGCTCAGTTTTAAGGTTAGAGTGAAGATACTGGTATCGTATGAATCTAGAAAACTTACTGGTACCAACCATGTCGAGAAGGAGGCTTCCTTGACCTCTGACCTCAAGATGTGTGAATGAAAATGGGTTCTATGGACACCCACAAGTCTCCTCATTGTGCTTGCGTTTGCCATTTTATGATTTGAGCATATTTTTATGCTAAATGCAGCACCTGTGAGGGTGTCTGGATAATATTTGTCATTGTTTTGTGTTGTTAGTTGATTTCCAATAATAACTATATACACACATTTGCATAAAGCAGCATATTTGCCCACTTTAACATGTATTAAATACTTCACATCACAACTAAATATATGGACAATCGTGATTAATGCGATTAAATATATTAATCAATTGACAGCCCTAATAATAACTATATTGAAAATTATGTGGTATTATAAGTATTATAACAAGCAAGAAGGTCAAAACAGTGCAGGACTTTTCCCCAGGAGGCTGCTGTTTGTGTCCAGAGTGAATGTTCTCTTATTTTTGTTGCCTAAACCCAACAAAGAAGTTTTGTTGCATTTCTTTCAATGTCGTCGCTATTTTAAGTTAAAGCGTGATGTTTTTCTTCTAAACCCATAGTTGCATTTTTTTGTTTTGTTTCCATTTACAACGTTAACCACATGTTTATGACTACGATCATAATCTGTTTCCCTCGAAACGTTACTGAGAATGCAGTTTAGTTGTATGGGAACGTCCTGACTGCCACCCCTTGCAGACTTTAGTTGCCCTTTATACTCCATCACCTGAGCAGCTTTAATACGGCAACTAGAGGTCAGCGTTGTCTTCTTGTATTTGTATTAGTGATCAACCATATGAATAGACGATAACAGCCTTCTGAACCTGTTAGTTGGCACCTTCTAACCCATATATATGAGGCTGATAATCACGGTGGATCCATGGGGGAATTAGAAACGCATATGAAGTTAGGTGGCATCTAGTTGTATGTGAGTTTTGAATGTTTCTTTGAAAGCTTTGACCTTTAAAAGAGCCATATATACATAATTGGTTGCCTTCACTGGCTATCGCTGCTAAAACAAACTTCTCTCCTTTACAAATCTAATCCCAGAGAGTGAATTACAGGAAAACAGCTCTGAGATTATTCTCTGTCAGTTGTGTCACACTCCTTCTGCTTCACCCACATTGTGATGGTGCAGTCAGGCATTACGGCTCTATATATACAAGATACTGTACACTGTGACGGAGATTCACTGGCATGTATGTGGTTAGCGACAGTCAAAGTCCTCCTTCACAGGCTAGATTTTTTTAAAGCCTGATTTTTTAAAGCCATGAGGAGGTGCCGAAGTCTATTTCGCTCTCAGAACACTTGAATTACAATATACTGAAAGGTTATTATGGAATATTTGCCCAATGATGCCAGAAATATTCTGCCGGCTGCAGGTTTAATGTGTCGATGTCCATTAAATATTGCGACTCTCAGGCTCTGCCAGCGGGGTTTGCGAGCTCAGGGTCAGGGTTTGTTTCAGGCTCGCTCAGACTTGTTCCAAAGCGTCACATGAGCAGAGCCACACCGCCAAACTAAAATACATCATGTTGCAATAAATGATTAAAACTTTGACGCAAGTGTCTCCACTAAAATGGGCTCCTTGCTGCTCCTGACTACGACTGCGGTTAATGAATCAAGAAGGCCTGTAAACTGAAACTGAACATGAACTGAAAACTGTGTCATCTCTGCAATTAAGTAGGGAAAGTAAATGAACATGTAAGTTGCTGGAAAACTTTTTTCAGGGTTATTGTGATTAAAATGAGTAGTACTGAAAGCACTTTGTGTCCACTTAAAGCTGCCCACACTAAAAGATTTTTCAGATCTTTACAGATTTTGAAATGTGACCACACATAACGACATGATATGGTAAATTTCAGTTTTGTTTCTGTAGTGTGAGCAGCGATTCTATGCCTGAACAACTAGAGTCCCAACTAAAAATAAAAAAAACTATCTCTTTAGTGTAAACAAACATGGCGGACGACTGGCAGGGAGAATTATTATTAGGGATTTCGCTTTTAGTATTAGTTTTTTCGCTACTTTGTCATGAAAATTCACAAAGGACAGATGGGCAAAGTCATGTAGACACGTTAAACCAGGGGTGTCAAAATCAGTTTCATCCTGGGCCACATCAGCGTTATGGTTGCCCTCAAAGGGCCGGTTGTAACTGTAAGACTATAGAAATATATCTACTCATGGTCATATTACAAAATTGCCTCTGCATTTGATTATTATTAGATTTAGTTATAATTTATTTAGTAAGTAGCTCTGAAGACTAAAAGTGAGTAAAAAAAAAACCCTAAATATGTTTATAAGTACAAACGAACTTTCTTCGATTCTTGTTCTTTTTAATGCCACTAATCTAACCCTTTATCCGGGCTTGGGACCCAAAAGAGTCACTCTGGGAGAGTTACTTAGGTTTTTTTTTTTTTTTTTTTAATTTAGGGTTCAGTCCCAAAATTTTACATTTACATCAGCCAGCAGCAGCTTTGTACATGCGGGATTCATTCAGTCTGGACGTGGATGGGGTGAACATCTCCTGCTCTGACTGCAGCGAGGAGGGACTGCTGACGAGGACTGGACCACAGTGCTTTGGGACGGTCCATGACGGTCCACGGCAGCACCCTGCTCAAAGAGAAGAGTAAGAACGATGTATGCTTTCAATCTCCAAAAGTCTCCAATAACAACAGAAAAAGTCACTAGATTTGTGGCTAGTCTCTTGCTGGAAAAAGGGGTCTAAAAACTCGCTAAATATAGCGACAGAGTCGCTATGTTGGCAACACTACATCAAAAAATTGGGGCTTTACTGACAATCGTCAGGATGGGGCAACCGGGCCCAAAATCGGCTTGACTGTCATGTAGTGTGCGCCCTGCATTAGTAATGACCCACCATGTGGGAATCCAGCAGCATCCAGGCCAACTTTCTAGGCGCTCGGCCCAAACAGCAGAGGGAAGACAAGCATCGCTACATCAGGTTTGCTGTGTCACTGAAAGCCTCAGTGACGCCAAATTTTAGAAAAAAAACAGTCTAATTAAAAAGTTTAACAGATGATTCAACCACATCATCCAGTGTGTGTTGCTTGTTTCAGATTCCAACCCCCCATCCCTTCACTCCTCTACTGGGTCTGGTCTATCTCCAGTAGGCAGCAGATGTGTCGGATTATCTGATGCTCATAAGACAGGAGATCGTGTTTCTCCTGCTAATTTTCCAGGTTTTTTTTTAACTGTCTCGCATCGTGCATTGATGTCTCTCTGGCCAGGGTCAGGCTCAGGTATCGGGTTACTCGTTTGTGAAGGACTCCTGGGTTAAAACCGGTAATCTCTGTCCTGTTGTGAAGTGTTCTGCCCTCCCTACAATTAAAGTGGAGGTTCTTCAAGTGACCTTCACTTATCACTGTATCACTGTCACACTGGACGTAGAGCAGAGGAGATGCTGCGCTCTTCATGGATTTAGACTGAGTACTGTTGGACAAACTGGTATGAATTACAGAATTCATCACTTGTAAAATTAGGGCTATCAAAGTTAACGCGGCTCTATTGTTATGTGAGGTTGTAGCGAGCTCAGTTTTAAAGCTAGAGTGAAGATACTTGTATCATATGAGACTAGAAAACATAAGGAATCCACTGGTACCAACCATGTCATACTAGCTAGTTTTGAAAGAAGTTAGAAGTTGGTAATGCTCCAAACGGTCTTGACCATTTTCAAAGGGGTCCCTTGACCTCTGACCTCAACATGAATGTAAATGGGTTCTCTGGGTACCCACCAGTCTCCCCTTTACAGACATGCTCACTTTATGATAATCACAGTCAGTTTGGATCAAGTCCTAGTCAAGTCAGCACACTGACACAGACAGCTGTTGCTGCCTGTTTGCCATGTTATGACTTGAGCATTTTTTTATGCTAAAGTCAATACATGTGAGGGTTTCTGGACAATATCTGTCATTGTTTTGTGGTGTGAATTGATTTCCAATGATAAATATATACATATATTTGCATAAAGCAGCATATTTGCCCACTCCCATGTTGATAAGAGTATTAAACACTTGGAAAATCTCCTTTAAAGGTACATTTTGAGCAGATAAACAATGTACAATTAGTCACAATTAAATATTTTAATCGATCGACAGCCCAAGTTTAAAAAAAGCACTAAAAAAGCACTGAAAATGTGTAGGATGGCACTCAACTTTAAGGTCTTACTGATAACATTTTTATCTAGACAAGACAGTTTTTTTTTTTTAAATAATACATCCACAGAGCTTTTAGAAAGGTGACAAATTAAATTTGTATGGCTTTTCATAAAAAAAAAATCCTATGACTGCGAATTAATCATTAATTAATAATACATTTTTTAACAGGTCTTAAATGAATGATTTGTTTATCTCTGGGGAAGATATCTGACATTCGGTTTCCAAGCAGAAACAAGGCTTGTGAGTCAATATTTCAACAATGCTGGTATCATGTGGTATCTCTGTGTTATCATCGATCAAGTTGCCAGTTAGTGTGCAAAAAAAAAACAACAGATAAATGGCTGAGGCTGACAGTGGTGTCTCCACTAGGCTGCAGAATACATGAATATTTTTTGTGACAACTGCCGTTAGCACGTTAGATATCTTTACTAAATCGTCCGAACAACAATAACTCATAAAATTAAAATGTGGCATATTTTAACAAAACCTACAACACCTACCAACAGCTATAGTTCTCACAACCTTAACTAGTTTGTCACCACTAGGCCTGCTGCGGTAGTCGGCGTTACCGGGGTTACGCGGCGGTCGGGCACAGACCAATTACATCACTTGCACACCGCCACCACCGTTGTTTTACTTTTGTTGTAATAATAGGAATTATTTTGTTAACTTTGGCGCATCAGCACTGTGTAATTAATATTTTTATTGGATGACAGATGCTAAAAACCTTGAAGTGTCTGTATGGAGAGTTAGCACAGAGCAGCAGGGTCAGATTTCAGAGAGAGCTGACTGACAAGACAATGGCGGAGGATCTGGTGTCAAGTGAAAAGCAAAAGTGCCTATTTGGTAATACTTGGGATTTAAACCCAATGCTAGAACCATAATGTAAATGAGGGAACCACTGTGAGGAAGACGGAGCGGTCACAGCAAAACCTGGACCGGAGAGGCCAGACACACAGCCATCCATCGATAAAGATCAAAGTAATCTCTACAGATATTGAGTTTCATCTTTTCTGTTTCTTGTCTTGTGAAATGCAATGTCATTTTAAGTTTATTAATCTGACTGACTGTCAGAGTTTCACTCCACTCAACCATAAAATGTGCAGGTTGTGCCATGAACGGGCAACCACTTGTTGTGAAGTGAACACAGTGGAACAGGGGAGGGAGAGAGCGACATCTAGTGGCTGAATGTTATCAATAACACCTTTAAATCGTTTGTTAATTATACTTATAATGGAACTTTTTAAATCTTCAATGTTAAGGATCCTGTCAGTTATAAGTCTTAACTTTTAGTTTTCATGAGTGATAAATCCCTGATAATGTCTTAATGTAATAACTTATTGTTAAATATCAGTCTGAAGATCCAGCTCTATTATCATTGTATGCTGCAGAATTGCATAATGAAACACAGTTTGAACAAAGCAGAATATGAAAAGTCTCACTGAACTGAAAACAATATCACATTTACATGGCGCAAGCTGTGCAGTTTGCAATAATACAAAAATGTGACAATCCTACTAAAAGTAGACCCAGAAAGAAAACAGATCAAATTTCTGCGCATGTGGATTCGGCAAAAAACCCCATTAGAAACGCACATACACACCTTGTCGTAGTGCAGCACTCACACACACATAGCTCATCTCAAGGCACTGACCCTGATTGTAATAAAGAAGAAACAGGGATTTCTCTTTAATTACCTTCAAAATAAAGGGGCTTATGGCTGAACCAAGCTGAGAGAAGCCAACATGCCCCCGTCGCTGGCACAGGCCTGAAACTGTCTTTCTGGTGCTGTAACCCGACCCGGGAGGAGCTCTTCAGAAACAGGAGATAAAGATCAACAGGGTTATTAAAAAGAAGAACATGGTACATCCTCCTCCGACCGGTTTTCGACTGTTTCCAGTATGGCCCATTCCTCCTTTCAAGTCTGATCAGATTATTATTATGTCTCGGGCCAGATGAAATCAGTGATGCATTTTTGTTAACTCAGTCAGGAAAAATAGACAGCTAACAGGAGCAATATTGCAACACTAGGTCTGTTGTTTCATTTTATTTTCACTTCTGCCACTAATCTAATTTATCTCTGTCTTGATTTTTAAATCTTCCCTCCTCTTGTCTTATTCCCAGACCTCAATGTTTTTAAGTTTTAAATCGAGCCAACCACAGACGTTTGGCCTGTGGCTTTTTCTTGTTGAATAATCAAATATACAGTGACGGAGTTGGCATCAGTGTTGGAGAAAATGAACTCCCCTGCACCGCAGTCGTATCATCATACGAATGGTGATACATTGGGATTTCATTGTTGTGAAACCAAACTAGATATGCTAAATAAGCATATGTTGTGTCTTTAAAAAATGAAGAAAAAACAAAACGATAAATAAAACTTAAAGGTGCAGTGTTTGTGATCTGATGCCATCTAGCGGCGAGTTTCCTCGCTGTGCAAAGCATGTAGAAGAACGTTGCAAAAATGTGAAAACGGAAATGGCCCCCTGTAGACCTAGTGTTTGGCAGCTGGCTAAAAATGGCTCATTCTAACATACAACCCCCCCCCCAAAAAAAAAAAAAAAAAAAAAAAACTGATTTTGATGTTCAGGTGTTTATACACTAAAGAAAACATAGTTAATATTATATGCCATTGCTGCCAATAGATCCCGCTAAATGCTACACGCTGTTTAAAACACGGCTGCCCAAAGTGTTACCGTCTGGTTGGGAGATCTTTTTAATTAACAGGCCCGCTGACTTGTCTGACTTTTGGAGACTGTAACAGCATCAGGTTTAGGGTTAGAGTGACTGGTATCGCATGAAACTAGAAAACCTAAGAAATCCATTGGTGCCAACCAAAAAGCGTGTCATGTATTGTCATGTTAGCTTGTCAGGAAGGAGGCTAAATAACACTCCAATGTTGGTGGGAACTGGCAAGGCCATATTCAAAGTCCCTTGACCTCTGACCTCAAGATATATGACTGAAAATGGGTTCTATGGGTACTCGAATGTCCCTTTACAGACATGTCCACTTTATGATAATCACATGCAGTTTTGTGCAGTTTATAATGCAGTATGAATATTTTAAAAATGGTGTCTTGGACATGCACAAATTGGGTATGACTAGAAAGCTCAACTGTATGCAGCAGGTGGGTTTAAGGGGTTAACTATGTAAAAGCTAAAATTACAGTCATATAGGGGAACTTGGAATCCTCATACCATTTTGCATCTTAACAATTAGGCCTATCAATCAATTAAAATATTTAATCATGATTAATCACATGATTGTACACGATCAATCACAACTTAATCAAACATTTTGTATTTGTTCAAAATGCACCTTAAAGGGAGATTTGTCAAGTATTTAATACTCTTATCAATTGATGGGAGTGGGCAAATATGCTTGTTTTATGCAATTGTACATATATATTGATTATTGGAAATTAATTAACAACACAAAACAACAACAAATATTGTACAGAAACCCTCACAGATACTGACCTTAGCATAAAAATATTCTCAAACTGCAGCCAGGCAACAACAGCTGTCAGTGTGTCAGTGTGCTGACTTGACTATGACTTGATCCAAACTGCATGTGATTATCATAAAGTCGGCATGTCTGTAAAGGGGAGACTGGTGGGTACCCAGAGAACCAATGAGAGTACCAATGGCTTCCTTAGGTTTTCTGGTTTCATATGATACCATTATCTTCACTTGAGCTTTAAAACTGAGCCCACTACACCCTAAAAATTGTAGTTGCATTAATGCCTTTAATAATAACAATAGGTGTTCATGTTTGGTCCATGGCCCACCATTAAATTCCAGTTTTGGCCCTCCAAGGGAAAAATGTTTGGGCACCCCTAAAACAATATGTTTATAAGTAAAAGCTGTTGTACTTTTACTCTTTTTTGGTGTAATACACAGAAATATGTTACCTGGCATCTGTAAAACGCTCTGTTTATGTTCCTATTTGGGGTTAAAACACATTGTTTATGGTGAAAATTAAAGTGAGGAGGTCGCAAAATAGCATAAATGGAAAAAGACATAAACAAACGTGCGACCTTGTAGAAGGGTATCATGTTTCCGATGGCGAGCCATCAGGAACCAGATTCAGAAAACGAAAAAAAAGAACAAAAACAAAGATGTGTGGGGTAAATGTCTCACGGGAGTGAACAGGGTTCAGTGTTTGGGATCACAGTTCACCTGGACCCTCCGGAGCGTGTGGACTTGAGTCCGCGCATGCACACGAGGGACTGTTTTTGTGCACGTAAGTGTGTGTCAAGAGGAACATTAATGTAAGGTCGACCTTTCACCTGGAGGTCCTCCAGAGGTCGCCCAGCTGTGGGCAAGAGTGATGGGAGCTGTCTGGCGGGGTTGAAATGTCGGGTTTGTGCTTGTTATTAAAGGTTTGTTTTACTGCAGACTTGGTGACATACTGATGCCCGTTTGCCCAGATATGACTGTTTTTATTCGATTCTCTCAGAGCTCTGCTAACCTGTTGATCGTGAGCCGGTTGAAGCAGCTCTAGAAGTGACATTTCTGTCAAAGCAGGACAAGTACAGGTGTAACCGATAACATTAAAGATGACTCCGTTCCATGCAAGTCTCCCAGTGAGTCAGCACAACCTGTAATCTGATACACGTACATGGAATGCAGCCATTACTCATGTTTTCAGTGACACCTGTGCTTTTCCTGCTGTGACAAGTCAAAATGCCTTGTGTGGAAAAGGTCAGTTGCTACCACAGTGCTCTAAACGAGTGTTATACAGTGTTTATTCCTGGGATTATGCCAGTGGCAGAGCCGTTAAAGAGGCTAATCATTTTCTCTTTTCCCCTCATGATAAAGATGCAGTAAATGACATCATTAGTTAATATTTGTAGTACAAAGCTGTACAGGAAATACCACTGTATTCTCGCCTTCCACGGACTGGTTTCTGCTGCAGGGTTAATGGTCAGCTTGAGTGACTCACTTAAAGTCTGTAACACGGGAGAGCTGACATGGGCTGAGCTTTTTAGTGTTAGTCTTATTGTTTTCTCTTTCTCTTTCCTTCTGTTGCAATGATATATATATTGATTTTAAATAAAGCGCTAACTCTGAAATGCACAATTCATGTCGCCATTATGAATTAGGAAAACTGTGTTATTATGTGTTTCCTGAAATGGTGAATTGGGTAATGTAGCATGAGCAATGCAATGCTTTTTTTTTTTTTTTTTTTTTTTTTAATCAAAAACTCAGTGAGCACTGATTTGCTAATTTGCAGGTCAAAAGATGTCTTAGTGGCCGGGGTAAAACTGTGTTGAATTTGGGCAAAAAGCAGTACTGTAGCGCTATGTACTGCTAGTGCTATTTTATAAGTACCGTAGCACATATATGATGCACGCGCACGTGTGCACGAGCACGGTTAAGTTGTGGCTTGTTAAGTTGTGGCTTGTGCTATAACTGGCCCAAGTCCGTTTCTGCCATTCGGTTCTCATACAATTAAACTACATTCTCAATTAACGTTTCGAGGGAAAACTATTGTCTCTGGGATTACATTTGCAGGTTTATACAGATTTAAACATGTGGTTAATGTCAGTTCAAATAAAACAAAACAAAAAATGCAACAAAACTACTTGGTTAGGTTTAGGAAAAAGCCCATCGTGATTTGACTTAAAATGACAGCAAAATTGAAACAAAATACAACAAAAACACATCTAAAGTACTTTATTAGGTTTAGGCAACAAAACTACCTGGCTAGGTTTAGTAAAAAAACATCAAACCAGATGAATGAATGACTGGATGTAAACATTCGTCTGCTGGGCGAAAGTCCAGAGACCGCCTCCCTACATGACTTCCGTGGACTATCGTTCTTGAGGACTATCATTTTGTGATACGCCAAAAACAAAAGTAACCCACAACAAAAAATGTCTCCCTTGAAACATGAACCACAATGGAGTTTTGTTGAGTTTTGACTTAATGATTAGGTTCACCATGGTGCGAATATTACAGTCGTCAGCCAAACATCTAGCAGGAGTCCATGGATGTAGGAGGTTGTAGTTACCATTTTATTATTGTTTAACTAACTTTACATCGTTGTAAACTTTTACCTTTTTAGCTGTTCCAAACAATGAAAGGATGTTTTGCTGAAAAAATTATTTAATTCACTGCGTCGCTGAAAGGCTACCGGCAACTTTTAAGGTGAAATGTTTTCTTGCATGTTACTCAATGCATCAATCAGTCATCACACCTTAAATGTCACTGACAGCTTTGACAATCCCATTTGTTTTTATTGGCTCTTTTGCATTACACATACGCTGTCGCATTGACTGGATCCTCAAGCGCTTAAAAATATGTGATTTGCAAATATTCTATTTCCTCACTCGTCGAGGGTCGCACCAGCGTGCTCTGGAAACACTACATCTATGGTGAAAAGTAAACTATCTATAGATGTGTCGGCCATTCAGCAGCATAGAAATTATGGAGGTTCTAGCTATGCGGATGCTGACATGCAGCTATCAATGCTGAATTGTCCAGAGTGACACGATTGACTGCAAAAGAATGTAGCTGCAGACTCTGCTTGACACATGTAATCAAATTAAAATACCTTCTCACAGACAACCAGAATATAATGTGAAGTCCTGGTGTTTTGCTTTCAGGCTGAGAAATCTTGCTCTGCGCTTTGTCAGCAGCAGTAACAAGAACATTTCGGGCCCAAATCTTTCAAAGTAAAAGCATTATCTCAATAAGTGTAACATCACCAGATGATCTTTCATTTGTTTAAAATGCTTGTACATCAGAATAATTTTTTGGCCTGTAATGAGAGATGTCTCGAGCCCATTCGAAGGGTCGGTATCAGGTCCGATCTAGACATATTTACATGGATCATTATCGGCTAAAATAAAGCCAATCAAGATCCAGTTCTTTCTTTACTTTTACCCACATCCTGCTAGTGTTGCACACGTCCGGCTCTACAGTGTGAGCATTTCCCGACATATACTAGTGAATTTACTGTTTTTTAACTAGAACTTTGTAGCTTGTGAAACATAAGATCAGATTTAGTATAGTCTACAGCTGTTATTTCAGTGTGTCAGATACATATTTAATCAACATTTAGGGAACAGAAGTATCAGATCGGACTCTGTAGAGAATGTTGAAGGACCCTGATCGAACGTCGAGGCATTGGTAAAATAAGTTTTGGGTTCAAGCTTATTGTGTTTTAGGATAGATGACAAAGTAAATGTGAAACCTTGACAGGGTACGGTGGACTCTCATCAACCTGAAGGGTTTTCTTTCACAACAATGACCTGGCTGGCTGTACAGTATCCCACTTATTACGCAGCTACTTCCTTAAGAAATCAATAATTTGACACAAAACCAGTCCGACATCAGAACTGCACCGATGGCAACGGTCTGCTATAAAGAAATAACAGACCACAGAATGGCCTGATTAACCAGCAGAATTGAGTATTCAACAACGCCGTGTAATAAGAGACAAGAGATCCCCCTTGTATGTCATTCATTTGTCCTGAACTCACCACAGGTCGATAAAGAGCCATCTAATTCTGTTATACGTCAACCAGTTGTTGTTGTGGAGCCTGTCTGTCCTGCACAGAGTGTTTCAATGCCATCAAATGTCACACAGCTATGCAGGACAAGGAAGTAGGACAGCCGTAAACACATTCATTATCAGCTTGTGACAGTCTATCCATTAATAGCAGTCACTTTTGAGGGTTGCTGCTTCCTGGTGTTTGTTTTGGTCGTTTGTTTTCAGGGTAATGGGCGAATGGGGGACATATTTTAGACTATTTGTTTTTTTGGAATAATGGCATTCAAAGCTGGGCAGGCCTGCTCTGCCTAGTGAAGGTCGCTAAGCTACAATCAGTCGTCAGCCTCCTGCTCTGAAAAGTGAAGTCAATGCTGAAGTGCCTTGAACTTGCATTCTGTCTAATATCCAGCAGGGGGCGACTCCTCTGGTTGCAAAAAGAAGTCTGATTTTATAGATGTCTATGAGAAAATGAGCCTACTTCCCACTTGATTTATAACCTAAACATAACATAACATAAAATATTGTAAACATGAGTTTATGGTCTCAATCACTAGTTTTAAGTCTTCTTCAATACAGCATGATGTTTTGTAAATTATGGTGTCGTTTAGAGTCAGATAGATCATAAAGCAGGGTATGCTTTAGGGCGTTTGTGATTGCTATCACGGCGTTGTCACTTTTACATCGTGTGTTTTCAGTTCATGAAAGTTAATTAAGTTTCGGTCACCTAAAAATGTCTTAGAATAGCTCCACCCTCTCGTGTCACTTCTGGTTGCAAAAATCCAAGATAGCAACAACAATGTCAAACTCAAAGCTTTAAAGATGTAGTCCATCTACCAACGGGTGACGTCATGGTGGCTATGGCTGGTTTAGAAACCGCATACCATACTAGTAGTATGCACTGATTTGCACAAAATATAGTATGTAGTATGCAGTATGCGGACATAATCGGACCAGTTGCCTGCTGTATCTCACAATGCAACGCGCTGGACCGCTACAATCGCCCGCAGGCGTTGCTCGCTCGCCCATCTGACCTTGTTGATGATCCTGTTTGTCTTACTTTACTTAGCAGTACTGGTACGAGATTGTTTTTTTGTACAGCGCTTTAAGAGCTGGTTTAAAGGCTAAAGCCTGGTCTAGCATACTGCAAAATACATCGCTTTAACCGTTTCATGCTGCACACTACTGAGGAACGCAGTATGCAGTATAAGTCAGTAGTATGTAGGAGGCGGTTTTGAAAACAGTCTACAGTATGTCCACTTCTTATATACAGCCTCTAGCTATGATTGGACAACTGTAATCTACAGCCTCCCGTGTTGTGTATGTCTTTGCAAATGAAACTCCATTTTTTGGGGTGAATACATGTTTCTTAATGCCATGTTTTTCAGCTAATTCTTTGCTTTAAATGCTATTATAGAATACAAAATGTTATTTTTTGATACCAATAAATAATAAAGCCACTGTTCTGGCTGCATAGATGAGCCCTAAGGTTTCTTTAAAGTATGCATATTCAGGAGCAAAACACAGGAAAGCAAGCAAGAGCGCCAAATCGTTGCTAACCACGAGAGTTGGCACAAAGGCTAAATCTGGGTAAATCACTGTTCACTTCGTAAGAATTATAGGTGCGATTAGAGCATGTTTTTGGCTGTAAGTAGCTGTCTCAAACATTTAGTTTTATTTCAGGCCAGATTCTTCATGAAACTGGACTGCCACAGGACAAAGCACTTACCCTTTATCCTTGTAGATTTATCGCTCCCACCTTTTTAAGTACTGATGTGAGTATTTATGTGTGTGGTCTATTAACCTTCTTTTCTTAGCTATGTTCCCTTCCAAATGTTTCGGAAAGTTTTCTCTTTGTTCACAACCGATACATTTCTAACCCAATTATTCTGGCTGCTTAACATCATACAAAAATCCCAGTGTTACCTTTCATTCATGCCAGCATGACTGTTTCTCCAACCCACACATCAACACACATTTACCTCCTTACCTCAGACTGCTTATCAGCCTCTAAACTCTCAGACTATGAAATCATCAGTGAGCGTCCTCACAGGAAACAGTTACTTATGAGGGTTCAGAAACAATAAAAAGCCCGCATGGTAACAAAGCCTGGTAAATAATCACACATCTTATTTTAAGACGTACGGCACATGACGTCATTTAACCCGGTCAGTCAACCCTCACACTGTGGGTTAGTTCCTGGAGATGAGGATGAGCTCCAGAAGACAACAGGGGACATATGAGTCATCCTGCTTGTATGGACAGATGTAGGAAACAGATAAACGTGTCAGCAGTGGATTTGGTTTGTTCTGTAGAATATGATATCAGCATGGTAAAACACGAACGCTCATCATTTTAAATCCTGACGCCAACTGTGGCTGAAACTTTCCAACTTCACAACTCATTATGCTCCAAATGAGCAACAAAGCAAATTAAAAGGGGGAAACTAGTGAATAAGATGAGGGGGGAAAGAAATCAAGAGGGCATAAAAATGTAAGGAAACATGAAAATACTGTATATATAAAATTAGAGCAATCAAATTCTCCCTTTTCATTTAGAAGTTGACACCATCTACTTTATGTTGTAGCTGGATGTCCACATTAGTTCACAGATTGTATATAAAGATGGACGACACGTCTCCGGATACAGGAGCTGCCAGCTTGAGGTTTTGGCGTCATTCGGAACCAGAGCCTGCGCAGTAATGATCAGGCAGTGGAGCCGGCGTATCAAGGTTATCCACCCGAACCAATCGTGAGCCGAGCGCGGCTTCGGCTTGGCTGTGCGAGAGACTCAGAGCTGCTAATCATCATGTCTCACCCCCTTTTTATAACATAAAATAACTAAGAAAAACCAGGCTGCATGGTGGTGAGATGATTAGCACTCCTGCCTCACAGCAAGAGGGTCGCAGGTTTGAATCCGGCTTGGGACTCTTCTGTGTGGATTTTGCATGTTCTCCCCGTGTTAGTATGGGATTTCTCCGGGTACTCCGGCTTCCTCCCACAGTCCAAAGACATGCAATTTAGGTTAATTGATGACTCTAAATTGCCTGTAGGTGTGAATGGTTGTCTGTCTCTATGTGCCCTGCGATGGACTGGCGACCTGTCCAGGATGAACCCCGCCTTCACCCAATGCCAGCTGGGATGGGCTCCAGCCCCCCCGCGACCCCTAACGGGATAAGCAGTTGAAGATGGATGGATGGATGGATGAACTAAGTAAAACCAAATTTATCAGAAAAATGAGCACTTGGACATATCAGTACGATAAGAACTGCCTAAAATGAGAGAAACCATCTTTGGGAAAAAATTATTTGACATGAACTTTGACTTCGTAGTCTGGCCCATGTCCCATCCGCTAACATGGAGGGGGCGGGACACATGACCTATACTGCATAGTATAAGTCAGATGTACTATACATATATGACCTCGCATTTTCTTTGCTGTCGGTACAGACAATGTGACATACATGACATGCCAAAAGCAACAAAGGCATGCAAAATGACATGCTGATGTTTAGCAGTTATAATGTTTATCTTGTTCACTGTCTTAATTTAACATGTTAGCATGCTAACATTTGCTAATTAGCACTAAACACAAAGGACAGCTGAGGCTGATGGGAATGTCATTAGTTTTGCAGGAATTTGCTCACAACCCAAAGTACTGGACAATTGAAATTTGCACCACATACAGTATAATGGCAACCCTTCCAATAGTCTGAATCAGAGTACAACGTTTGGAGTGTGTGTGTGTGTGTGTGTGTGTGTGTGTGTGTGTGTGTGTGTGTAACACATCCACCTGTCTGCCACTTACCACACACAGGCCAATGAATTCTCACGTAGCTGTAATGTCTTACTGCACCGTCACAGTGGTTGTGGGTGGAGCAGCTGGAGCGTCACAGAACTTCCACAGAATAATCTGCAGGTTGTTTTCCTGTAATTCACACTCTGTGATTACCTTTATACAGGAAACAGGGAGAGGAATGTTTGTTTTAGCAGCGACTGTCAGTGAAGTCACTTCAATCAGTTATATCTAACTAACATGAGCTGTAGATAATGTTTAGCTAACCTTAACCTACATTACTTTTTTTTTCTGTCTTGCTGACAACAAAATGCTGTGAATGTCATTGGTTCTAGCAAAGCCAACTGGGGATGCTGGGAACTTCAAAATCACCACACTTGCTTATTCTGTCACATTCCTCAGCAAATATATACTTGTATAACGAGCTTTGTTCAGTGTGTGCCACCACCATTCTCCAGTTGAACTGTGTGGAGTGTGTCGGGTGCCGTGCCAAGGCTGCGTTTTCCCACGCATCGTAAACTGCCCTCAGTGCATGACGGTGGCCGTAGGGTGCCCTGTAAAGAGACCAGGGGATGGGGGGTGTGTGCCAGAGCATTATGTTATATGGCATTCAGTACGTTGGACTATTAAACACATATTGCTCTGTATATTTTATGTTGTTTGGTATAAGATTCCTGAAGGCTTACTGTGTGTTGTGTGTGGCAGTGAACAGGCAGTCCGGTTAGCTTGTACCGATGCTGTGGTTCATTGACCTGGTTGTCTTTTAGTGCAGCATCTCTCATTATGAGAAGAGAGGCTCAGCACTACTGGTTGTTTTCTCTCTTTTCAGCAGGCAGCGGCTTGGCACTTTATAACTCTACTTCAGTTGGCAAATGTGCATGTATTTATGCATGTTAATGGAGAGATGAAAGCAACCAAGCAACTAATCTTAGAGAGATGCAATCAGACACAAACATGCACGTACAGTACACCCCCAGAGAGGAAGATTCATAAAATACCAGGCTGCCTCCACTGAAGACAGATAACGAGCAGCGATGCTATTACACTTGCACAAATGCACAAGCATGCACGCACACAGGTGGGCCAGTCAGGTCATCTGGAATCAGTTAATGCTCTCCAGGATCATTTATCCGCCGCTGCTGTTTAACTCTTTGCCAGCTGGCCTCAGACCAGCACGCAGAAGAGACAAATCGGCCTCCTCGGCGAGACAGACAGACACACAGGAAGGAATCATCGACACCTGAATCACGAGAGGGAACGTCTGATCAAATATTAAGGCTCGAGATAATAGCTCATGTAAGGATTTAATCAGCGAAAGACAATGTCTATACAGTGCACTCAGGCAGCCACCCTCCACTGGTGTAAGTTGAGATAAAGATGGCAAACACTGTGAAACCATACAGAACCATGTTTACGTTGGAACAATGCAGCAGTATTGACATAAACTGAGGAAAATATGTAATGATGAACTCAGCTCATGCAAAGCAGGTACAATAACAGCTTGTTTGCAATCAGCGGACATCTAGAATAGCATCATGCAGCGGAAAAATACATTTTAATATATGGAACTTCATGGATGCTTCAGTCCAACTGGTAGATGATTGTCTACAAGAGTATTACACTTTTTGCTATGGACTGAATATTTTGTAATTTCTGCCTGTGCTTGCTTGAGAGTATTTTTTCAGATATGCCTAAAAGTGCTGTGGTAGTATCTAGCAATGTCTCTTTTTGACATACATGAGACAGCATGGTGCCCATCTGTCTGTCTCTCCTTACTCCTCCATTTCTTCTATTGAGAGCCAAGACATGAAGTGCCAGCAACCTGTTCTGACTTAGCCTGGTTCCACACCTCTGAATTGAAGCCCTCATCTCCAAGACTCCAACAGCTCTGGTGTTGTGCCAATTGATGGTGATTCACCTAGTTGGAAAAGCAAGGAAGCAAATCAGGGCATTGTAGGCGGGATTAAGAATTGGGATATTGTCTTCCTACAGTATGTCAGGGTCGTGTCCAGAAGGTGGCCTGCAAGTTGCAAAACTCATACGAGGTGGTTAAGGTCCAGCATTGACCTTGAATAGTTCAGGTTAGGCATTTACCACGAATGGTCGAGGTTGGGCATTGACCATGAATGGTTAAAGTGAGGTGTAGACCTTGAATGGTCAAAGTTAGGCATTGACCTCAAATGGTTTAGGTTAGGCATTGACCTTGAATGGTCAAGGTTAGGCATTGGCCTCAAATAGTTAAGGTTAGATATTGACCTTGAACGCTCAAGGTTAGGCAGTGACCTTGAATAGTTAAGGTTAGGCATTGACCTTGAATGGTTTCCACAGTTTTGACACATATGGGTTACCTTCTAGACATGATTTTGAGGCAACAGGATACATGTAAATGGAGTTTCATTCTTATTGGACAATATCGTACCTTAGGTTTACATCCACTACCAACGTCCAGTGCTAATGCAGAAAGTAACGTTCTTTCCTGCAGGAGGAGGAAGTTTACGTCCAGTCACAGACTTGCAATTAACTGTCAAGTATGAGACCAATACATCCCAAACTTTAACCAAGTATTTTCATCACCTAGCCCTTTCCATATCAATTTTTTATTTCCCCTCACCAGTCCATCATTAACCTTTACCATACTGTACAGCAGACGGGCTGCTCTCATACACCGTTATGTAATGTGTACGACCCACGAAATCGTTTGGTATTTAATCCACGTAATCGTGAACTAGGAAGCATAAAGAGCTTCAAATGGTGTGTAGGGAGTTTCCTGTGAAGAAGGAAGTTTATTTTGAAACACTGTATGCATGTAACAGTTGGAAATTGGACATTTGTCAGGTGGTGTTGGACATTTGTTGGAGAATGCACGAAAAATGAGGTACAGCTTTTCATAAGATATACGAACCGTTATGTGAGGATATGTTGCAGTAGATGCTATGTACCGATACTGTAGAGAGCTTGAATTTTAGAAACACTGACAATGGACAACTATTACAGCACATCTAGACGTTTCTTTGCTTGTAATATAGAATAAAAGATAACTTTTAAGCCACATTGCATTGCGAGTTCCAGACTTTAAGTACTGGCTACTGTATCATATCGCTAATGTATAGCTATGTATTGATTTACTGTACGACGTGAAGGCCATTTTCCAAAAGTCACAACTCAACTTTCATGGTGTGTAATCATCCAAATCTTCTATGCATAAATCTGTCCCCAGGCTCAGTCTGAGCCAGACTCTTTTGGCTAGATGCTGCCGACTGGATACTGCGTGCACATACAGTATAGTACTCAGACTTTTTTGAAGCATCGTGGTGGTAACAGCACAGGTGTTTGTAATAACATTAATGGTGGCTCCACTGTAGTCAGGTGTCCCAGTCTATCATAGTAGTGTGACAGTGAGCCAGCATGCTGAAGCAGCTAAATGGAATCCAGCCATCATTAATCTTTATCCTCCTGTGACAAGCCAACATGTCTTCTGTGAGAAAGGTCTGTTTGTGTTTGTTTCACCAACTCCAGAATGATCTGCTGAATCATGCTGGATTGGCAAAAAATGGTGATTGAGTCATATACCATGGCCTTTCGTTGCTTCTGTCATCTGATGGTTGAGCCCCTCTCTCAGTTGATTGGTCGGTTGCTCCATCTGTTGGTCCGTCTGTCCAAAACTTTGATTCAGAGGAAGATATCTTGACAGCTACTGGATATATTGCCATGACATTTGGTATGAATATTCATGGTTTTGAGCTGCTGAAACCCTTTTTTTCCATTTTTTTTTTTTTTTAACCAAAGACATTTCGTGCTCACGACAGGGTGAACCCTTTTTGTGTCGGACACTCAATTACTGTGCACTCAAGAATGAAATTTAATTAGCTTTGCTGTTTACATTCATTCTCCAAAGGTAATAAACCCTTATGATTTCAGTCACCACCTTTCTTCTCGTGCCATCCTCAATACAAACGTTAAGGTTGTAATGTATATTGCAGCCTCTAGGGGCCACTTTATGCCTTTTATAGCTGACTGAGAGGCCACATTATGTTGAGTCATGATCCATGATTCACCTGTGACATTTGAATATTGGAGTAGTTGTTTTGCAGGGAACAAAAAATTGCATAATGAAGTCCATGTTTCCTACTTCCTAAGAGACATTTCAGCCCAGGTTTAAAGAGGCACCACAGCCCATAATGTTGACACTATTTGGTGCATATTTTGGCATTATAAAATATAATGAACAAATATTTTTTATCAACATTTGATGGCTTTCATCCGCAGTACAGTCTTGTCAGCACATTTTCATAAGCGTCAGTATTATCAAGAAGATGTGTGAAGACATTAAAACAAATTAGTGAGCATGAGTCCATAAATCCAGGTCTTCTAATATTTATGCACCACACACTTTTGTATACTGTGCCCTGATACTCACTGTATTAAAGTCTTGACCAAAGTATTAGTTTATTTATCATGATGTCTGCAAATATTTATTACTGTGTAGAGACAGAAGAACATTTCTGCCATGGTTGACCAATAAATATATAATTCATGGAGATACTGCAAATTATGCATTAGACTGGAAAATGCATAATTTGCAGTCAAATCATAATAATGTCAGTTTCTAGTGCATGCTTTAGCTCTCATTGTAGACTACAACTCACTTTAAAATGAGAGATGTCTATATGTTATGTTATTTCCAAATTTTTTCCAGTAAAATTTGGAAGCTAGCTTTGCTAACATTTTAGCAAAATTGTTACTGACAGTTGTTTTGTTTCCTGCTCTCTATATTCTTTGGCTTTCATTGATTTTATTGTTTGATTACTTGCTTGGAAAGTGAGAAAAATTATTTTCTCAGCTTTTCTCTCAACTTTGCATCACTAGTGCGTTTCCCGTTTGGGGTTTGCCCGTTCAGGATGGGTCAGTTGGTTGGCCCAAAGGAAGAGCTGCTTGCTTATCGCTCGTAGACGTGAAGAAGAGTTTTGTTGTAATGGTAGTATATCCAGCATACAGCAGCAGTGAACTACAGTCAGTGAGCCGTGGTCTGCCTGCTGCCGATTACATGCTTGACTCAATCTGCAGAGCCCTGAAGCCCTGTCCCACACAGCACCGTTCTTGTGTTTATTCAGAGTTTAATAATATTTAACAAGTCATGTCAAAATTGCATCATATTCGATATTGCATTCCTTTTGGTCCCCAGCAATGCACCTGACAATTGTGAAGTAGATCAGATGAGTAGTCTTGATATATATAAAGGACATACAGCCAGACTGACAGATTCCTCACTTTGCAGTTAGATTGTTAGGTAGTGTAGGGACCATTCTCAAAACTAAACTGATGGTGCATTCATGAACATTCAACACTGGGTAATGGATTGTTTGCATACCAAAAAGAATTGCAGCCCAAGGCCATGTTATCAGAAAATCTGATTCATAAATCAACCAAGCTTTTACAAAATGAAGAGGATAAAATATAGATAAATAAAGGAAGCCATTTTCAAGCCTCTGCAAATGAAAGAAGAACGGCATTTCTGCCTAGGAGATGATCCAAAACTGTACTGTATCACATACTTTGGTGGGATAGAGTAAATACATTGGCATTATACAGTATATAGTATATTCATGACTAACGTATGTGTGTTGGGAGCATAAATGTGTTGTCCATTGGTCTGTTAGGACTACAGAGGAGAACCATAGTCATGCAAATAAGAGAGAAACCGTTCTAACATGAAGCAACTGACACATATTTTGAATGTAACCTCATCAGCCATTTGTCTGTCAGTGCCTGACTGGTTTCTTTTCTCGTTAGTAGTTAACAAGCATGGTGGATGATAGAAGGGAGAGAGTGAGCTATATGAGCTTATAGCCAACCAGTTGGCATAAACCTGCATGCTGTAATCTAGAGCCAGTAACCCACTGGCACCACCAACCAACTGTCGTCATCCTCTTTATGAAGTATGGACGTTGCATCGCAGCAGGCAAACAGGCCGAACTCGTTGAGCTGTCAGTCACATTAACAAGCCAGTAAAATCCCACCCTCGCTGTTGCAGGGGCGGGACCCTGGGTAGGGGGTGGTTGCCCTGTTAAAGTTAATGAGAGCTCATATCTTTTACTGGCAAATTTTCACCTGTGTGGCGTGGGCCTGGAACACCGGAGTGCCTCTCCTTTCCAAACGCTGCTGCTACTGCATTTGGTTAATGAACGGATGACGCAAGTGTGTTGTGTACAGTGTATGTAGGTGTGAACGTTCAGCTGTTTTCGTAAGTCCTCGGTCCCCATGGTGTCACTACTTCTGTGCAATGATGCAAGCTGCCTCTTTTAAATCTGAGGTGGGAAAAAACACATTTTACTCTAACACTATAAAGCCCTAATAATTAACACATCTGTATGCTAGTGTCAGCTTTACATTGCTGTTGTTGACTGATTTATGTGCAAAGCTTAGGGTACTGAGGTGTAGAGCTCTTGATTAGAAAGATGATAAACATCAGACAACCTTTTACATGTGCAGTAAGTTGCTTAGCAGTTTAAATTGGGTACATGGTGTATTGCATTTTGATTGATACCAAAAAAGTACTGAAGGTGCACACCCAGCAATATGGGTAACACAGATAAATGCCATCAGACAAAGACAAGTCAAGGTACTTGACCTAAATTGTACCCCAAGGTCATGCTCATGTGTAGAACAGCGGACATGTTTGGGTTTGATGCAAAACTGCTCTGGGGGCAGAATCTCATTGGTTGAGTTCCAGTTAAGTCGGCAGTTTTTCTTGTCCTTGAATGGTAAATTTTGGTGGAACATCACCAGTCGAGTTGCACATCCATGTCTGTCCAAAATATCATCAGTACATAATTTTATCCCATTAGACATTTGTGTGAAAATGTCATAATTATCATATGAATTCTTGGTCACAGTGACCTTTGGCATTTCCTTGGGTACAGGTGGACGTTTGTGCTAAATTTGAAGAAATTCCCTCCTGGCGTTCGTGAGATATCGTGTTCATGAGAATGGGACAGATGTGAGATCACACTGACCTTGACCTTTGACCTTTGGCTGCCAAAATCTTGTCAGGTCGTTTGAAGAAATTCCTGCAGGCGTTCCTGAGATATTGTGTTGACAAGAATAGGATTGGCCGACAACAAAAAACATGTTGTCTCTGGCCATGTAGCATGGCAAAGCTCCAAACTTTGTCTGAAGTGAACTAATCAAGACAACAGTTAGCTTAAAATGTTGAGCTAACTTTTAAGGTACTGTGGTTCTTTGGCTCCACCGTGATCTGAAGTAAGATCAAATCTCCCTCTACTGTCCACTTCCTGCCTCAGTTACTCTCCATATCCCTTGTACTCAACTTCCTATATGGGTAATTGAATTCATTTTAAAGGATCGCCATTAGCTGATGCCAGTGGCACCAACTAGTCTTCCTGGGGTCTAAAATCACATTCATCTTATGCATACTTTACTTTCATTGATTTTACATTCATTTACATCATCTGTAATTAATTTACCTCAAGAGCCATTATCAGACAAATCATGCACATCATTTATCATATACATTCACACATTTGTGTTTCGATATGTTCAACTCATATTCACCTCTAACTGCGTCATATTAAGGAAATATTAAGTCATTCAGAGTTGATCAATAAGCGGGCTGCACGGTGGTGCAGTGGTTAGCGCTGTCGCCTCACGGCAAGAGGGTCGCAGGTTTGAATCCGTCTTGGGTTCAGTTGTTCAGTTATTAGTGAGGGTTTTCTCCGGGTTCTCCGGCCTCCTCCCACAGTCCAAAGACATACAGGTTAATTGATGACTCTAAATTGCCTGTAGATGATTTGATGTCTGTCTCTATGTGCCCTGCGATGGACTGGCGACCTGTCCAGGGTGAACCCGCCTTCACCCACTGCCAGCTGGGATTGCAGATTGCGGTTAAGCGGTTGCAGATGGATTGATGGACAGATGGATAATAAGCAGGAAAAAGAGCAAAACATTATAAATGGACACAATGGACTATGCTTAAGTAATGTGTTCTTGTATGGGTTATAAATACATATTGAGCAGAGTGATCACAAACCTTAGATGGCGCGTTAGAGCAGTACTGCAGTTTGTCCTATAATAATGACTTCCCAGTTCCCACACACAGTGCATCAGTGTTTGTGTTGGACTGACATCCAAGTTCCCCTAAGAGGTTGCTCTGAAAGAGAAAACACATGCTTGTATTTGTCAGCTGTACGGGCTTGAGTTGAAGTGAATGGGAAGCGTCATTTGGCCGTAAGCTCATCGATTTACGTTTGAGAGCGCTCACCTTGTATTCACCGTCACCTGTGCGTTAGCCCAGGCCTGTGCTCTGTGATTATCTTTGGAAAAGCATTTAAGGGATCATCAAAAATTGATTTTCCATTCCCGACATCAGTTTACGTGCTTCCCAGCAGCTTAGCTGAGGTTTCTGAGCCTTTTATGTACCCGATGGGACCAGAGTTGATACCATATCATTTCGCTGTTGAATGCCGGACAAGATAAATACTTGTCTTTACTGGATAGATGCTGAAATCTGTGGTTTGAGTTTCCTTGGCTGACTGTGACAGTTACTGTGACAACCGGGAAATGTTTTCATTATGTGGCTTTTCATCTCTTTCTTTGTTGCTGCAGAGTGTGTGCGCTACATGTGCGGCGTTGTGTGGGTGCCGATGTGTGTTCATGCGATCCCAGGTATTCGTACGCAGGGCGCCACGCTGACCAAACAAACCTGTCGACGGAGACGTGTGACGGAACGTCCACATGTAAACCCGATCCTTTTGTTTGCAGGAGAAGCCAAACAGGCTGCGTTAACCAACCACTCCGGTGTTATCTGAGAGAATCTGATCTCAGTGTGTGGTGTGGGGGGGGGGGGGGGGCGACTGAGGTATCCCAACCACACACAGCGAGGACTCGGCGTCTGACACTGAACAGGGACACTGCCAGCTACAGCATATTATTCTCTCTATTCTGTCATCTTTGTGAAATGAAGGCTGACACAGAGGACCGAGGACAGCCGTGGGGAAATGAGATTCACTGCTTGAGATCTGGCGGAAATTAGGGGGAAACTACATTGGGCTGACAAAAGATGACAAGCTCGCCAAAATCAGTCAAAACTTTCACTGTATCCAGTCATTTATTATTAGAAGTCAGCTCCATACATTGTGAATGTCTGTTTTCTTTGTTGACACATTATTTCATGGCAATAAGCGCATTTGTCTTGACAGCATCTATTATTATGAAGGGAAGTTTACTTTAAAGGAACAGTGTGTAACATTTCAGGGGATCTATTAGCAGAAATGGAATATAATATTCATGACTGTGTTTCTACCGTAGCCCAGAACAGACAAACCAAACACTGGCTCTAGAAAGTGCAGTAATGTGAGTGCAGAACCGTGGTACCACCATCCGCCGTCTGACTTCCGTTGCTCCTGAAGTGGTGTTATTATGGTGAGGATGGCCTCTGAGTGAGGCGAATGGCATCTCCACGGTTTTCCACTCAGCGGCTCACGTTACCACAGTTCTGGAAAGGGAGGAGTGAGCGGACGGGTACTCGGTCGGTTGCAATATGCAGACACACCACTAGATGCCACCAAATCCTACACTGTACCTTTAAGGAAAGCCTTTTTCAATGTCCAAGACGCACAGTCACACGCAGTAGACTAACCCGCTGATCAGGGTCAAAACATAAGACATAAGTCAGGTTTCCATCCAAATGTAGCACAAATTTTAACCAATTTCTAGAAAATCCATTCTCCGAGAAAACAAGCAAATGAATGTGTGTTTCCATCCAAACTTCAGGCCTTTATACACCAGAGGTGTTTTTTTTTTTTTAATCACACATCAATATATTTTTTTAACTGTGTTTTTGTCATGAATAAAGGCCTTTACAACACTGGCAGTGTTTTCTTTATTTTAATGCAATTAATTTGCATGTGAAGATATTTTTTCTAGTTACACAGAATGTGACGAGTACATGGCGAAAAAATGAAGAGAATATATATATATATATATATATATATATATATATATATCTCCAAACCAAGGTGGCAAATTGTGTTACACCTTTCAAACATGACAATGGCATCACAAACCACATCTACTTCTCCTGTTGTTGCCTTTCACAATAAAAGCCCTAGACACATGATACTCACAGGCGAGTGTTTTGCATTTTTGCGTTGTTTATTTGTCACATCCCCGGTGTGTAAAGTCCTTTTTTACCAAGATTAGGAGTTGAGTGCATCAAGATAAACAGCTGGTGGCACTAATTGTCCAGTTGGGTGCTATTAAATTAGAAGAAGATGACGCAACAGGATGATGCAATTAAAAGAGCGCCAGTTAAACTTCAAACGGAGGAAAACCATGTAGATAACGTGATGGAATCATGGAATTTCATATATTAGTATGAGCAATGTCACAACCACCAGAGCTGCTGTTTTTTCATGTCCACAGTTGAGTGGTTTCATGTACGTCATGAGTTAATTGCAAAGTCTGTTTCCATTCCACTTCGTTGCATCTCTCTTTCAGTGACACTTCAGCTTTTCCACGTTAACCGAGCAAAATTTGGACATTTCTTATTTTCCCTTTCTGCTTATTTTATTTTTTTTTATGGGAAAATGTAAATCCACGAAAAAGTAGATGGATTAAAAGTGTACGTAGTGAAAGGTTGGATGTTTTGGTTGCTGACTCGGCACTCGGCCCTTACCGACAGATCGTGGTAGCCAATGTGAAACATTTGAAATGGGGCACATTATGACGTGGACTTGGGGGGAAAAACATCTTGTCCAGTCTCCACAGTATGGATGTGAAAGTGCTGTTTAGAGATGTTACGATACTGTTCCTGTCCTTCTCGATACCAATTCAGATACCTGAACTTATTGGCCAATGAGTACCGATCAGATACCCGTTTTTGGGCTATCTTTGTGGGTTTTATCTTGCCGCTGGAGTGCGCCTTCCAGTGTTTACTGCTGATTTCTTTCTTCTTTGCCTCGGTGAAGTCGTTATGCTCTTTCACATGATGCATCTTCAAATGTTTTATAAGGGAACAGCAGTGCCACCACTAAAAAACCTTACATACTGTACATATTGGTGTTTCACTTTTTGGGTTTTCTGCTGTGAAACCTGCAATCAGTTCTTCTTCGCTGCTGTAAAACAGTAGTTGTCATGTTATATCCAGGGCCACAGGACAGCGTAGGAGACAGCTTTTGGAGCAGAGAAGAAGAATTGATTCCCAGTCAAACAAGTTGCTTATTTCCTGGGTTAATAAATTATGGTATTGGATTGGTGCATAGTCCTTCAGATACCCGATATTAAATGTTGGGCAGTATCGGACACATTTTTGATACTGGTATCGGTGTTGGAACAACTCTAGTGCTGTGTAACCCTTGCTGGTAGTTTTTGATAGCTTATGATCAGAAATCTGTGATAGCTTGCATTATAATCTGATGAAATACACCATTTAACAAAAATCTGACACAGATGAACAGCTAATGAGAGATCTGCAGACGGGCAAACGACACTGCAGTCAGGCCACAGCAGACTGGGAGGATCGGGGCGGCGCTCTGCAGACTCAGGTAGCGATGGTTTACAGCAGGAGCAGAATGTTTGTTTAAGGCTGTCGGTTATGGAGCGTGACCAAACAGACTCTTAACCACATTCCTTTCTCTTTCTGTCTCTTGATTTGCTTGTGCCTCTCTGGCAAAGTAGGACTTAATGCTCAGTTCTGCACATATCTGTTCCGTGTTGATTAGTATTCGTATTGCTTGTAGGCTGTAACTGATATCTGAAACAGTAACTGATATGATGTTGAAATTAAAAATATTTTTTTTTTCTGTAGTTGGTTTCAAAGCACAAAGTGAAGTCTACCAGTACAAACCACAAAACATAACCAAAGCATTAAGTACCACAAAATACTGTTCTGCTACAAGACTGTGGCTCAAGTCCATGCCAAAGTCTTTCTGTTATGTCTCCTTGTCCTTCATGTTAATGCAGTAAAAGCTGCCTGGGAACGTCAAATATGACAACAACGGTTCAGTTCCTTAGAATCTGATGCATATACTACAAATAGTAATTAATGAAAATATGTCATCATGTCTTGCTGACATTAGTATCACATACATGCTTATTCTCATAGCCTTAAATTTATTTGAAAAATGTGGGACAACTTTTACCAGGAGGCTTTAAACCCCGAGTGCCGCCTGTCCTCCCTTTCAACCAAAAAATAGAGTCCTAAATCTTGCACGGCACCATTTGCTGGTCGTGTCTTCTAAACAGTGTCGTCTGACTTTATAGCTGCCAAAATCCAGATGAGAGAAGTTACTTAAAATGTTGATTTGAATGGGGTCGTGTCTAGAGGGTAACCCAGAAACAGAACTTTCAGTCTTTGAAGTGTGAAATCAAAGTTTGAAGGCACTTTAAAAATGAAGAAAATCAAATTAAAGTCATCGTAATATTATAATAGAAATGATTTTGCACATAAAGCACAGTAATAAGAGTCTACAAACATAACAGTTCTGTGACAACATGTTGATGTGAGCATTTAACATTTTTGAAATGACGATACTAACAAATATCAGACCTGCACATATGTGTCTTCGCAAAAAGTTAAGGCCACGCCCCTTTTTGGGGGAAAGAAAACCAAAGATCCCATAGACTTCAATGCAATTTGACATGTTTTGATTGTAATTTTAACAAATTTGTATGCATTCATCTCTTGTTCCTCTAAACTTTGTTTTCTTACACGTGACTAATAATTGTTTTGCGATCATATCTGAACCTGATCGTTTGTGATTAACCGTAATAAATTAAGGTTGATTACCGCCATGTCCCTTCAGTCTTTTACCATTCAACACAGTGGCCCAATATCACTTATACAACTTCTATACATATTTGATCGAATCACATTAGGCTGTGTTGTCTGTATATAACCAATGTGTAAATAGCCGACTGTTTGATCTATAGCAGGGGTATTCAACTAAAATTTAAAGAGGTCCAGTTTGAGAAAATTTCTTGAAGCAAATCAGATCATAATGTCTAACTATAGTATATATATATATATATATATATATATATATATATATATATATAGAGTGGTATATATTTAAGTATCCTAGTAGTTGTATTAACATCTGCATGTAACTAATACCTGACTGTCAAATCAAATGAATACATTACAAAAACTTTTTGACAATATTTATTGTCATGTAAGAGAGAACTGAACAGTATATGTATGGCTGCAGATATGTATAATGTCCTCTTATGAACTAAACTACGCGGTCAACCTGTTGGTGACCAATGATCTATAGGCTGAGATTCAGTAGACAGTTAGTTAGTATGAAGTTAGTACTGAATATTACTGCATCGTATGGGCCTCAAATGTCCGTGTGAAAGCTTCGGTTAACCCGCCAGACAACAGCTTTTTGTCATCTTCTCTTCTGCGACAGCGAGTTTTCATTTGACATCTTTACGTTTGTGTGGCGCCATGTCACGAAAGTGTTGATATTCTCCTCCTGTGGTCACTGACATCCTGATGAGGTTGAATCAGAAATGGAGGAAAAAAACATTCTAGCTGTCTGTGGGCACCCAGAGCTACGATAGTACATCATATTTGTTCAGAGACTGGACATAACTGTGTAAACCACAGACTGTGTTTGGTATAAACAACAACGTCACTGCCGTATTTATGCCTAGATGACTTTATCTTGAGTGTTGATGGACAGACCTGGCAGAGCATGAACTTAGACATTTTACAAATCTACATTGTTATGTCGTTATTTCGGCATCTGTTTGATCTGTTTATTGTAATTAAATCACAGCAAAATCAAAATGTTTATTTTGCGTTCATACCGCAGTAGCGACACGTGGCTTGTTACATAAAGTCCATGCAATGACACTATATGTGACTACAGCTCACCGCCGGGTGATGTTATGAACCCAGACACGACAGCGTTTGGTATTCTGACACATCTGGGACTTCTGCAACATGTGCAAAGGAGCAACAGTGGTTATTTCCCCCATGGATGATGGCGGAAATGGTGGAAAGAAGAGTTGTGGGTATCTACGGAGTCAAGCTCCTTCGTCTAGCGCGATTGAACACAAATTATCCAACTTACACAAGTACAGCTAGCTGCTCTTGGTCTGAACACAGCATTAGAGTCACACTAGTGTGGCTAAAAAAAGTGGAATAAGGTGACGTTACTGTCCCCTCTCTCTGACTGTGTGCTTCCGTAGATTGGTACGTGACTTCTCACAGTGGTGACATACTGTAAGTCATCGTAGAGTTGCCATCGCCACTGTTTTGTGAAGCAGCATCGCTGTTGCCACAGCTGATCGCTTGTTACTGAACCCACGTAATACCGTGTCATATTGTGTTTTTGTACGCTCACTGCAGCTCGGCGGTTGCATTGGATTCACTTGTTTTCCACATCGAGCCGTGCCAGCGCTATGGTTAGCAGCAGAGCGCTCTCGAGGGGCATGACTCTCTTCGGTTTTGGACCCGAGCAGCCTTGCTTCCATTTAATGAGGCCCGTCTTTAAAAAATGAGAGACAGAGGGAGAGAGTGAGAGAAACTTATCCTTCGCTCTGTTCTGTCTGAACAGCTGCATCTGTGGTTTTCTCCTCTGATGGCGCTGTGGTTTTGGGAGCCGTGCCCTTTAGACACTCTACCTCTGCTCCCATGTTTGATGGCAGCTCATCTGAGACACAGAGAGAGAGAGAGAGACAGTGAGTGAGAGAGAAAGAGAACGAGACACACACCATTGGCAAAAAGCAACATGTACTCTTACAGAATGATTGATAGCACATGAAAACACAAAATGATACTTATTAGGTAACTTACTGGAAGTTCTTGGTTGACAAAATGGCAAACACAAACCAAATAATCAATAATTAAGAGATATTGCTCGACGAACGTTATGTAACGATTCTATCCCCCGAATGGACATTTTGATATATAACTACTCAAGCACTAAATGGCAGCGGGCTTCGCCGCAGTAACCAAAACACCACGCAACATTTAGCCTCCACCTCTGCCAGAAAGTCTCAGCACAGGACTGATACCCAAGACCAGACACATGCAGGAGAGCAGCATGGAGAAATAATCATCGGAGGAAAAGGAGAGGGAATTGGAGGGTTTGAGAGAAGCAATAAAACTGGAGCGTGGTGTCGCAGCCAGGGCTTGCGGTCAGGCCGAGGCATAGGCACTGAAAACAAATTTGTTGAGCACATTTTGCGAGTGCAAAGTGCGACGTAACATCGCCATGTCGGATCCTGACGATAAGATGGGAGTATAGCTTATAGTCTTCAGGTGTTATGATAAGATCTGACCTTTCCCTACAATTTATCTCTCTTCCATGATCCACATAAACTTCTACCAAGAACCATAAAGTACCACAAACGACTACAAAGGCCCTTTTTTTGTGGTCCACTTTGTGCGTTGTGGTGCTCGTGGCAATGAGCACTACCCCCCCTCTTATTTTTTTCCTTCCTGGATTTTCATCACAAGTTTGCTTTTCCACTTGTCAGGTGCATTATTTAAAGGGCTGTATTCACTTGTGCATGGGTTCGTAACTACTGGATAACCTGCCACCTCAGCCGACACTTTGTAATAAAAGTCAATCATCTAAACTCCTGCTCACAGCTGATAGACAAAGGGAGGAGGTGCAGGCAACGACCCAACCGGAGGGACAACAGATAAAGGAGAGAAAGATGCTCACTCAGAAAAATAGGAGTGCAGGAAGGGAGGGAGGTGCACATAGAGTCAAGGCCAGACAGACAGAGGGAGGAGAGGAAGCACCTCTAGCTGTTTGTCCTGGGCAGGGAGTTGTGTAACCTTGGCAGGTTATCTTATCCAGGCCAGGAGTCAACCTTCCTTAACTTTCAGTTCATCATACCAAACACCTACCACTCTTTTTTTTCTTGTTCTGTTGCTTCTGTGTTCAGGTCACATCAGCATTTAAAATTTTATTTCAATGGATTTGCTCAAAGGTGCAAAATTCATCAGCGCAAATCTTTCACATCGCATTCAACTTTGGTGATCTTTACAACCTGATCTCATGGGAAGGCATATATCGCACAATATTTTAAGGACATTCCTTGGTCATGATGATGCATTTTAGGCTTTTTGCGTGTGATTTATATGCCACAGGGTTAATGTTGTCATGACCAAAAGAACTAGATTGCGGGAATGGGTTTTCTCTGGAGGGTGGTTGGGGACTCCCTTATAGATAGGGTGAGAAGCTCAGCCATCCGTGAGGGTCTTGGAGTAGAACTGCTGCTCCTTTACATTGGAAGGAGCCAGTTGAGGTGGTTCGGGCATCTAGTAAGGGTGCCCTCTGGGTGTCTCCCAAGGGAGATGTTACAGGCACGACCTGCTGGAAAGAGGCTCTGGGGAAGACCCAGGACTAAGTGGAGAGATTATATCCCCACATTGGCCTGGATCCCCCAGTCAGTGCTGGTTAATGTGGCCTGGGAAAGGGAAGTTTGGGGTCCCCTGCTGGAGCTGTTGCCCCGCGACCCGACCCCGGATAAGCGGCTAACGATGAGTGAGGTTAACGTTGTGAAAAAGCTCTTTGCGTTATTTAACGCCACGTTGTTACCGTGAACAGATGCTGTTATGTTTCGACAACAAACTATGGTCACGGCCGCAGTTAGTTTAAGGCAACAAATCCACTTATGCGTAGCATAAACGTTGGTTGGGCATGAGTTAATTGGCATGTTTGGTTTTTGTTATGTGTTTTACGCCTTTCTGACACAACCCTCTGCATTTATGCGGGCTTGGGACCAGAACAAGGGAGACACTAGCTTGTATCCTTCTTGAGGCTACAGAGGACCAGCCAAGGATCGAACCACCAATCTTTCCGATTGGTGGACAACCTGCTCTACCCTCTGAGCCCCAGCTGCTCCCATGTAAGTTAACATAACACAAGTACAGAAAACACATCACTAATGCAACCTGAAAAAGTAACTTGTTAGAGTACTTTTGAGTTACCAAAAATTTAAACCCTTTGGGATTCCTTGTACGTTTGTTGTTGTGCCTGCCTCTTGAATGCATTGACTCTACTGTCATTGCATAGCCTTGTCTACATTGTCTGTAACTCTGCATGCAGAGATAACAGACTCAATATCCTCTTTACAACTTTTTATTATGTAAAGGTAGCTAACAAATGTTTTTTATATCTGCCTGAAAATGTAACTAAATAGCTAACATGTTACATTACTAGTTACAACAACATGACAACAAAAATCTCTAACCCTGACACTGTTGATTAATAGCAATTTGTTGTGACAGTGTTGACCTTTGAGGCAATTTTGGAAGCTATCACCTTATTAGCATTGTCACATCCACTTGTATTTCACCCTGCTCTGTAGGAGTACAAACCAACCCACAGGGGAGTCACTGTTGGTAATTATGACCCTCTGAGACCCACATTAGACCAGTTTTTGTCTTTTTAGCAGATCAACAGTAGATGTCACATAGAAGTGGTGTACATCATCTGAAAGCTGAGAATTTGAAGATTACCGTATTTTTCGCACTATAAGGCGCACTTAAAATCCTTTAATTTTCTCAAAAATCGACAGTGCGCCTTATAATCCGGTGCACCTTATTTATCAATTCTGGTTGTGCTTACTGACCTCGAACCAATTATATGTGGTACAGGGCTCTCAGAAATCTATCACAATGTTTTATTACGACTTTGGTGAGCTACGAAGCTGCACCGCTGGATGGATTGTCGGATAATGACGAGAGGGATTCGGATGTGCTTGATGCCAAAATCGCCCAACTGTTTAACTCAGACACTGATGATGAAGGATTGGATCGATTTGTGGAAGAGGAATGACCTTAAAAGTGAGTGTATTGTTTTGTATTTTGTGTGTTACAACTGAAAAGTGGTGAGTGTTATTGAAGTTACTGAGTTATTAAATGAATTGAATAAACTTTGACTTATCTGACCGTTTTGTTTCGCTTAATGCACCTTATAATCTGATGCACCTTATGTATGCAAATAGGCACGTTCATTGATAGTGCGCCTTATAATCCGGTGTGCCTTATAGTGCAAAATCTACAGTAATTTGAAATGCGGCACTTTGTCAAGTTGTTCTAGTTATAAATCACAAATAAACATGAATTAATTAAATAAGTAATTAAAATTAATTGTTAAAGTGTATAAGGGTTTGGTACATTATGACAAAACTATGTGATTTCCATTCCCATGCTCCATTATGTCTTATAAGTTATGGCAGCAATTTTTGGCATTGATACCATTTGTGGTTTCAAAAACTTTTAACATCTGGAGAGAATTGCATTTTTCAGTGATTGGATGGTGAGCACTTCTGTTCTGGAAACTACTCAGAAACCCCCTTTTCAGTCTACCTGTGAAAACCATCCATCCTCTGAATGCTCCAGGTCTCTAGTTTGTGGTTCTAACGTTTCATGGGGCTGTGATTATCCGAGAGGTCACCACAGGTCAGTTTTCAAAAAAATGATCTCTGACTACATTGAAATGGCTACTATGAGGACTAACATCACACAACACAATCCAGTTGGGCTCATTGGATCTCAGCTTTACAGTGAAACAATACAGTTCCAAGACTGTTTAGGGACCCCAGTATGCAGGAATATTCAAATACATCATCAAATAGGGAAAAATGACTGCATTATGATAAAGTGGGCATGTCTGTAAAGGGGAGACACATGGGTACCCATTGAACCCATTTACATTCACATATCTTTAGGTCAGAGGTCTAGGGACCCCTTGAAAATGGCCATACCAGTTTTTCCTAGATAAAATGTTGTAGCATTATTTAGCCTCTTTCCTGACATGGTAACATGATATGGTTGGTTACCACATTCCTTAAGTTTTCTATCTCTAGTTTCACTCAAGCCCTAAAATTGAACCTACTAGAGCCTCTGAAAGAATGTAGTCCGTTGGTTCAATATATTGTGTGAATTTATTGTTCCTCTATTCACAGACGAACTAGCTAACTCGGAGAGCGGTTGTAACTCACTAGTCTTGCAATAGTCCTAAGCATCATTCTTTGCGGTGCTAGGTTTTGGTGTGACAAGGACTGAAGTCCCTCCATCTTTTTTTTTCTAGGAATATCTAGTACCTGACACCTGCACAGCTCAGTATTTTTAGTAGGCATGCAGAGATACTCGTGGGCATCAAAATCAAAAGAAGCTATGGGGATTGATGGATTGTGGATTAATATCCCCATGGACCAATGTAGGATATCTTTGTATGTGGGAACATTTTGTGCTTCAAGAATATTTTTCTTTCTTCTGGTAACATCAAAACATGGAAAATATGGCCATTTCTCACCATTAAATGTAGCATATATGCCATCCTACATTTATGAATGATCACTCCTACGTCATTAACACCGGAAACTTTATGCAATTCACTGGGAGGTTGGCAGGATGACGAGTGAGCAGCGAGCCCCGTGGGGAGCCCTGGGTTAACCACTAACAACCAGAGGCTTTCCAGCACAGACCATGCTGTGCTTTAAACAGCCACTTTGCCAGCACAGTGATGGACGCATGGTGCCAGCCGGGAGGGCCAGGCTTGCTGAGCAGCCACCAATATTCATTGTTCACACATATGAAAGGCGAAAGGCAATGGACAGCTCCAAGAAAATCTATTATGGGGTGGTATTAAAGAAAACAGCTGGAAAATACTCAAGGAAGATAAAAAAAACTTCTCTTTTTCCATCCAATTTCTGTCTGTCAGCCTCCTTTTGCTTTATCTCTCCATCCAGCATAGCTGGGAACATGGAGTGGCAGAAAAAGGGAGAGAAAGTGAAGCCATGTCTCGGTAAGAGCACCGCTTAAGTTCATAATCAGCCAAATCAACTCGATGCTCACTGACGGGCCGTTCCACCGAAAGCTGCCCTGCCAGGGGTGTGTGGGTGAGTTTGAGCCGACAATAAAAGCCATTGTTGTGTTTGTTTAGGCAGCCCGTCCAAGTTCAACCCTCCCCTTTGGAGCAGGTTTGTCGGCCCAATAATGGCACCTAATTTTTACGGAAGTCGAGAGCAATCAGCGTGAAGTGAAATACGAAAACCAAGCGCTTTCTCAAGCCACCTTATTTCCCCCACGCTTGCATCCTGTTGTCGTATGTTGAAGTTCTTTTTGTCCTTGGACTCTAGGACTTGTGGTGATTTAAGTGTTACTGAAACAGAGTGACATTCAGTGTTGCTGTTTGCCAGGGAAGTGTCTGAGCTACTTTAACGGGGTTGCTGTGTCTGTGTGGTAAACATCGGAGAGAAGGGGATGCAATCAGAAGAGGTGCGAAAGGTGGGAGACGATTATATCCAATCACAGAGACAACCTTATCCACTCCACCCACATGCTTCCCACTCTCTTTGTCCTACCAGCTCACTGGATCCCATTTTCCCTCACTCTGTCAGCCATCCATATGCCCATGCCAGCTGTAAGGAACTGACAGGGCAGCAAGCGGAGTGGGATTTTCCCAGTAACATTAGCCTCTCAGAGGACAAGGTGAGATTGGCGGGTAGGATGACTATCTGTCTAGCTGTCTGTCTCGGTCAGTCTTGCTGTCAGTCCTGCGCCGCTTGGCTTCAAACCTCCATGTAGCTCTGCTACAAATTCATATTCATCATCAAGATATATGAGATGCCTCTCCACAGCAGTCGGAGAGAAGAAGATGAATAGGATGAGGATAAAAATTACTCTGAAACTTTCCGTTTGTTTTCCACTCTGTCTCTCACTTATTCCTCTTTCCCACCCTATGAACAATGCCATTGAGTCACTGCCGGCAGTGACCCATCTGTGCCAGTCCAAGTGCTTAACTCCTTAGGATCAACAAGGTGTGGGAAAAATGCCTCCTGAGACGATTTCCTATTTCAGTCAAATCACAGATCACTGAATTTTCCTCCAATTATCCACCTTTACTTGACAGGTTTAAAGTCATTTTTGTGTTAAAGTAGCTGCTTTGGATCTGTTTCTCTGAGAGGTGCCAAGCAGAAACACAACAGCAAAGGCCACAGCGCCATTCTCCAAAACCATTGATACCCAATTATGGTCTGTAGTCATGAGTTCAATATGGCGCCAGTGCTGCCAGTACTGGCTTGCTCTCTGGGCACCGCTGGAAATAGAAAAGGGGCACCTTTTCCACTTACAGGGGTGACTGTTCATTATTGGCACACTGCAATGGACTGCAGGCCTTCTTGACTACTATAAGGATCAGTTATGCTCGGACAAAACTACTTCATACGAAATCGAAGTGTTTATACCTGTTCCGAATGGTCACATTTGAAGGCAGAGTGAAAAGCCAGCCATCAGCAACTACTGTAGAGCAAGGAATCGCTGCCTGCATGTGTGTCTGTCTGTGTGTGTGTTTTCTTGGCATATCTCAAGAACTGAATCTACTTCACACTTGGTGGGTGTATTGCTGAGGAACCAAGGACGTGCAGTGTCGAAGTTGGTTCAATTTGAACGTGCGACACGTTCAATATTAATAAACTTGATGAACTTTACAGGCAACAAATCGTTGACTGCAGTTCAATTTTGCTGCTGGGTGCTGGATATACTAATGTTACAACCAAACTCTTCTTCACTTCCCTGGAGTCAACGGGTGATGAGTAGTTCTCGCTTCTGGGGGCCAAGCAACATGCCAGCTCCGAATAGGCATGCAGTAGTTGTTTAAATCACGCCTGGCCAATCATTGTGTAGAGTTGGTGTGAATGTCAGGTTGTTAGTTGTGGACAGTTACAGAAATGTGGTGTGTGGTCCAACGTGATTCGCCCATCCTGCAAGCACTTCCGAAAAAGCATTTTGGCAACTTAACGTCCTTTCTGGCTCGAGTCCAACTGGTCCAGAACTCAAGCGAGGCTTGAAACAAAAACATAGATCTCAAAAGCTTGCCTCCATTCATTGTCTCTCACCTATAGATCCATTTCTAAATACATTTTTGGGGGATAGATTTGAGTAAAGGGGCTGAATTAACCATTCCTAAAGTGGGTACAGTATTGTTGTATTTTCAGACAAATTTCCCCCAAAATTGTCTGCAAACTAAGAAACTAGAACGGCGAAAAACCAGTAATGCAGAATATACTGTACTTACATGGGATAATATTACAACTTTCAGAAAAATCTACAGTTCTAACAATGAACATGACCTCCATTGTACAGTACTTACATTTACAATGTAAACTGATAAGTTTGCTTTGTAATGTGCTGTAATGTCTGCAATTTGTTTCCACCCACGCTGGTCAAACCCCATCATGCTGGAAGCAATATAGGAGCATATGAATGACCTCATTTAAGCACTATTGTTCCACAGATTTATCATATCCCAGCACACAAACGGTGCTCTTGAGTCACTTTTGCCTGTCATGTCATCTCTACTGATCCCACTGTTAAAGTCCCTGAGCTCAGCAACCTGATATAGCAGACTGTTGCAGCAAATATCCCACAATTTCAGTTTTCCTTCACCTTTCTGGTTAAACACAGCCAATCACAATTAGTTGAAACTCAAGAACCTTCAAAGTAAGTGGTAAGCTTTCAAGTGTTCCCAAATGTGTGTTACTGTAACAGAGGGAAATTGGCATGTTAGTACAACCAGCCAGACAAGAAGGTTGATTTTCTAGAAAAGAGTGTGTAAAACCCCTGCTCATTTTCAAGTTGAAGTTCAGGATCCACCAGTCTGACTTTTTTTTCTCCAGATACAAATTACACTACTTCAACTCAGTGTATCTGTTGATACTGAGTACCTGTTCAATACCAGTTTTCCCTTTTTCCCCAAATTAAAAATATAACCCTCACTGAGGAACTCACTGGAAGTGTTTAGGGCTCATGAAGCCAGACATCGCTCTGGCAAGAAAAACTGGCTTGGCCGTCCACCATGATTGAATGGATATAACTGATTTGTAAAAAATGTAATTGTCACATCAGGGCTGATATCCAATTTGCTAATCACTTTATGTTAGTAAATGCAGAAATACAACCCACTTAAAGGATATGAGTCCAGTATAGAAATAAACCAGGAGATGATGGGCTGCTTAAAAAATGGTCCCCAGATTAGCTGAGGTATGTCATCTAAGGTATATTTAGAAAAGGCAACCATAGTAGCCTTCCATAGAAGATGCACAGTCGCTGTGAGGTCTCACTGTGAAAAAAGGCTGCATTCATATGACCCTTTAATCCAGTGCCCTTTACAATTTGCCTTTCATTAACCTATTCACACACACACACACACACACACACACACACACACACACACACACACACACACACACACACACAAGGACTTTTCTACAGGCAACCCTGTCTCATACAAAGGAAACATATTTTTCCCATATTTTAGTTACAGTTGTAAACACTTTAAACATGTGTAAATTGAAAAAAAAAAAAAAAAAAAAAAAAACCAAGTAAAAAACTCCTTGGTTTTGTTTTGGTAAAAAAAAAAAAAAAAACATCATTGTCTAACTTAAAATGACTATGGTTGTTATTAAGTTATGGACATGAATTAAATTTAGCGAACATTTTCTTCTTCTAGTTTCACAGCGTTCACAAACAGCAGCAGTTTGTGTGAGCCATCCACCCCGACCTCCTCCCTACGCAGACTTCTGCAGACCAGCACTGTCATTAATCGTTATGTGATCTGTCAAAAACAAACATAATACGCATCAAAATACATTTCTCCCGAAACTTAATTCCCAGTGCAGTTCTGTTGAATTGTAATGTAATATTTAGGGGACAGGACTGCTACAGGAGGAGCTGGGGATCAAACCCTCATTAGGTGATACTACAGTACATCACTGGGCTATTTGACATGACACAAATATGAACATTTCACATCACAAAGAAAACACACTTGACCCCTTAAGTAAACCAACTTTAAATACCTGGGGACCAGCTGAAGTGACTTAATGAATTTATTGAAGTCAGATACAAATGGTGTATGTGAAGTTTCTCAGTGTGTCATTATGGTTTTCTTAGCAACCAGTGTGCATTTATTTGCTACTTGACTTCGCTGACTCGAGAGCTGCGGTGGAAAATGTTCGATATGTCCTCGTTTTGTTCTGGTGCCGTTTGGTCCGATGCGGGAGCTCACACACTGACAGCCCTTAGAGAGCTCATTTTAAACAGCGGGACTGACCTCAGAGTTATGACTATGGGATGTGGGTATGGGCTAATACCCACTATGCTAACTATACCCCTGATGGAAAAGTGGCAGAGCGACGGGGTGACGGTGACATCTGATTCGTTCTGCCATGCTGATACCCCAGCAATCTCATGGTTTACTAAATTACAGCCTTGTACTCTTGCTCTGCTTCATTATCCCAGTCCTACAAACACACACACATTTCATTTTTCATTCTCACACAGTGTGAGTGATGTGAGAGTTTAAAGGAGGCGGAGGAAGAAACGGTGCTGTGGATTTAGGGAGAATCTGAGGTAATTGCAGTCTTTTCAACACCTAAAGAGGAGTTCTTTTACAATATGGCTTGTTAAATTTAAGGTTGTTTAAATGTCTGATGAAATCTCATTAACACATGAAATCAGTAAAAAAAAAAAAGGGTTAATTTGAAAACTGCTGTGTATTCTAATACATTTTTGGTCATGTTTGTGTGTAACCGAGCTTTGGTAATAACATGGCTCATCAGCCAAGCTGCCCAAAGACAGCCCAGATGCCTCCAGCCAGCCACCAAGTTGGCAGTGGCAAACACACACACACACACACACACACACACACACACACACACACACACACACACACACACACACACACGCAAACCTTGTACACTACATCTAATTTTGTGTGGACGCTCATTGACATAATGCAATCCCTATCCGTTAACCTAATATCGTAACCATCACAACTAAGTGCCCAACCCCAACCCCTTACCTTAACCTAAACGTAATTCTAACCTGAACCCCTAGAACCAAGTCTGAACCCAAGTCTGACGTCTGAATGTCCTCACTTCCCAACAAGTCCTCACTCTGCAGGTCTAGAACTGAAGTTGGTCCTCACAAATGCAGCTATACAAGTATGCACACACACACACACACACACACACACACACACACACACAGGAGCACGTGGGGACTCTGCACACGTAACACGCTCCTGCAGCAAAGGTACATTCTGCTCCTGTGGCGACTTCACAAATAGACTTGTTTTCTTCACGCTGGAAAACATGACATTGAGCCAAGCAACACTCACCACCCTCGGCCCATTCAACCACACCTACCCACCCACCCACCCCTGAAATGAGATGTTTATGGCAGAAGATAGAGGCAATTCTGAAGGGGGCAGGCCCGAGGCGTAAACTCTTTAAATGAGGATTCGTTTTTCGGGGTGTTTAGAGAAGAGTCCCATAAACACCTTACAGTTCCTCACCACAGCAAGGATTCGGCAAATGGCACACATTTTAAAGCATCCTGCGATGACTCATGACCATTTGTAACGTAGGTCTTCGAAGGACCTTCGCGGCACTGCTTTGCGAGACACCTTTAAAGGTTCTGCCGAGTGCTTTCCCTTCTCAGGGTGGACAGGACACTGTGTCCTGTTCCAGGACTATTAGGAGAACAGAGAGTTTCCATCAGCAGTCACACGTCAAGATGCTTTTTATGAGGGCACTTGCTGTGGATTGGTCATCGTTGTTTTTGCAAGGATATTAGGTGCTGCTGTGAGGCATTGGAAAGCTTTATTAGTGTGTGTGTGTGTGTGTGTGTGTGTGTGTGTGTGTGGCTACCCTGGCTAACTAAAGCATCCTACAAGAAAGAAGCCGCTCCTAGTATCATGTTTTAAAAGTAGTTGTGTTATTTAACCTCCTTCGCAACAAACTAGTGTGACATGGTTGGTACCAATGAATTCCTTAGGTTCTAGTTTAATATGATACCAGGATCCTCACTCTAGCTTTAAAACTGAGCCCACAACAACCACCGGAAGATTGATTGCGTTAATGTGTTAAAGAAATTGGATCGATTTTGTGTAAACGTGTTAGTATCGTGTTAACTTTGACAGCTCTATCAAATAGTCTGCCTTTCTCCACATGGGAAAAATAACAGTTAATCAGGGTAAGAATTACAAGTTAAGATATGTTACCCAAATCAATTGCAATTAAAATAAAACAATTAAGTAAAGGTTAATGTGAAATGAATTGCCTATTTGCTGAATGTCACTCTGGATTTGTTTTTAGTTTCTGTTGGAGTATTTTGGCAATGTGCTTTGGAGTCTTTATGCAAGTTGTTGATCGCCTGTAATGAAATATATTCCTGTTCTTTTTATTCTTTGCCGACATTATGTGAGTGATATGGAGCAGAAAACACAGCCTCTTATATAATTTTGGGTGCGCTAATTTTGCTAATCAGAGCTCACAAATGTGCACCTATATACAGGTGACATTTATCAAGTTGAAACATGTGACACATTCGTGCCATTATTAGGGTTTGCTGAATCAGACAGTCCATTAGCAAATCTGACAGAAAAAAGCGAGAGAGTACAGAATTAGAGTAGCCTACAAAACGTTTTTCTTCTTGCATGAGGCTCATGGAAGGTTGGATTATAAACTAAGGAGGATACAAGTCTGGCAAATGAGGGGAGTGAAAGGAAGAAGATAAATGTAGCATTAAAGGATAGAATATTTACTTCCCTACATCAAACTGTCCTACATCTTTCTTTCATACTACACATTCTCCGCTGGGTTTTTATGCAATAGGCTAACTTACCTTCCAAAATTGTACATCAACATATTAGTTTATAGCTACATAAGCTATCGTATAAAGTCCTATGCACATGGTCTCACATTCACAGACTTATATATCATCCCAATTAGTCTCTGTTGCAATGGTACTCGGTTCTGGATCTGACCTGACTAAAGAGGCCAATTCCTCTCATGTGAATCCATGTTATACTGGGCCAATCCTAAAGCCTGATCCAATACCACTGGGGTCATGGAGGTAAAATGACATCAACTTGTAAGACCAGGCACTGGGTTAATACGCTGTTTCTGCTCTAAGTGGCATCAAGCTCATGTCTATTACTGTGCAGATATGACATAGGGACATGTGCAGCCATTTTACTACATGCTAGCTTAGCTTGCATCCTCAAGAGTATTGTTTGTTAGGCATCATTTTGTTCCCGTCAGGGGTCGAAAGGAGAGCAATGACTGAAACCAGCCCTCTATGACAACGTGGACACGTGCATTGCTGCACACACTTTCACACAATTTATTTGACCTCAGATTACACTTTTCATCAATTTAGTTTGCTCTCCAGCTCCTCCCCTCCAGTTTCTTGCGCAAACAGTGAGGCACGGACCAATGCAACCCAGCATGACAAGAGCCGGTAGAATGATGAGAGGAGGACGAGGATGAGGAGGAGGAGGGGGAGGAGGAGGAGAAAACAAACAAATAGCAGGAGAGGCAGAAGGGCTATGACTCTTGATAAAATGTCCAATAGATGTTATGGGTCTTCTTCCAACTCCATGTCTGATGGCTTCATGTGTTACACTTCCAATGGGGGGAAAAGGTTAGGGGTGCTTTCACAGTGAGTTTTATTGAAAGTAGTTTGATTTGTTTAGACAGGTAATGAGTTACCCAAGCAGACGTAAGGTAAACAACAATAAACAGCGCCGAAATGCTCATTACATTCAACTAAAGTTTTTGGAATTGGAGAGTTTATTTTGATATTTCTTCTTGCCAAAATTTCTAGTCTGGCAAGACGACAGATGGTCATACTCTGTCTAATAAATGAGCTGTGGGTCCAAGAGATTTCTGTTTACAAGTCCTGGTTCACTTGTATTAAGGAAATGTGAACCTTAACAAACCCAATAATGTAAAACAAGACTAAGAGTCACACTAGCAGCTCTTTGAGGCTGTTATTAGGCACAGCTGTGCTTTGAGTTAAATGCTAACGCTAGCATGCCCAATGACAATCTAATGCTGATGTTTAGCAGGTATGCGGTTTACTGTGCTCTCCATCTTAGTCTATTATATTAGCATGCTGACATTTACTAATTAGAACTAAACAGAAACTTTCTGAAGCTGATGGGAATTTCATTAGCTGTAAAGGTATATTGTCATAAACCAAATTATTGGGCAATCGACCTGATGATAGAGGAAAAGATAAGCGAACACAAAATTGATCACAGTTCATCCTGAGGGGAGCTGAATGTCTGTAGGCCCACCAAATTTCATAGCAATCCATCCACAGTCGTTGAGACATTTCACTCAAAACCACAAATCTCGGCCTCATGGTGGTGCTAGGGGAAACATGGTCATATCTAGGGGGTGACCCCCAAACTGTGAAAACTTGCAAAAACTCTTGCAAGACTTGCTGCTCGATGACCTATCGTAACCGTAGCCATTCAAAATAACCTTAACTATTTGCAATCAATGCCCAACCTTTACATTCTAGACACAACCAGAAAATGTCAAAGGACAACACATTCTCACTCCCAACTCGTCAAATACTGCCGCTTGGTCAGTGCCCCTCGGCAACCGAGACCGATGCCCAGGGTACCCCTCTTGTGTTATTTTTGGATGGACTGGGGTGGCGTGCCAATATATGCTTGTTACATGCATATTGTCCTTTCAAAATGAACTTCCTTTTTCACAGGAAGTTAGGTTTAGGCAATACAATCACTTACTTTTGGTTAGGAGTGACTAATGACTTACTGACTGATGATACCAATGAGTCATGTGACTAAAGACAATGGAAAATAAGTCAATGAGCCACCAGCCCTCCCCCCGGCCTAAAGCAGACTTTCACACTATTACTACTACTGTAACGCCGGACTAAGGCAGGCAGAACAGAACTCAAAAGCACAACTCAGAGGACAGACAGATTCAATCAACGCAGACAGTTTATTACCAGGCAGGGGTCGGTACACGTAAAGGCAGTCAATCAGGCAGACAAAATCCAAATCGGCAGGCAAAACTCAGGGGTCGAAAAACACAAGCAGAATACACGGTACACGGAAGTCGGAATGCACTAGGGAAAAAACGCTGGTTGTTTGTCACGGAGGATCAAAACGAACTGGCACAGAAGGGCAGGGGAACACAGCTTAAATACCGTGAGGGGAGTGATCAACTATCAACAGGTGGACACGATCAGGGGCGGGGGAAGACGATCAGACGCAGGTGAGTGGGGACGAAAAGTGGGTCAGTGAAGTCATTCATTCAGAGGGGCGGGAGCATGCAGGCAGGAAGTGAAGTGCACTGAAACGAGAGGGAGGGTTAGGATTTCACAATCAAACAGGAAGTGCACACAATAAACATGAAAGACAAGGAAACCCATCACCTATGTTTAGCGGGACGTTACAGGACCCCCCCTCTAGGGACGGCTCCAGAAGTCCCAGGAGGGCTACGGCGGTTCTGGTTGAATTCTCGGATGAGGTCTGGGTCCATGATGTGTCTTGAGGGGACCCAAGACCTCTCCTCAGGGCCGTAGCCCTCCCAGTCCACGAGGTATTGTTTGCCGCGCCCTCGTTGTCTGACATCCAGCAGCCGCCGGACGGTGTAAACTGGACCCCCATCGACGACTCGGGGGGGTGGAGGGGGTCTGGAGGCTGGGACCAGTGGGCTCTCTCTGGCTGGTTTTAGACGGCCGACGTGGAAAGTTGGGTGTACCTTCATGGACCTGGGGAGTTGAAGTTTTACAGCCACCGGATTGATTATGCGTGTGATGGGGAATGGGCCTACAAACCTGGGCGCCAGTTTGCGGGACTCCACCCGCAGAGGGAGGTCTTTAGTGGAGAGCCACACCTTTTGCCCAGGCTTGTAGGCCGGGGCAGGTCTCCGATGGCGGTCCGCTGACCTCTTGTACCTGGCGGCACTTCTCTGAAGCATCTGGCGAGCCCCCCTCCAGATGCGCCTACATCGCCGAATGAGAGCGTGAGCAGAGGGAACACTGGATTCAGCCTCCTCTTCTGGGAAAAGAGGAGGCTGATAACCGTAGGCGCACTGGAAGGGAGACAGGCCAGATGCCGCAGACGGGAGAGTGTTGTGAGCGTACTCTATCCAGATCAGATTCTTGCTCCATGATGTTGGGTTCTGCGCCACCAAGCACCTCAGACCAGTCTCCAGCTCTTGGTTGAGCCTCTCCGTCTGACCGTTAGATTCGGGGTGATGACCCGAGGAGAGGCTCACCGAGGCTCCTAGCAACGTGCAGAACTCCCTCCAAAACTTGGAAACAAATTGGGGGCCCCGGTCCGACACAATGTCTCTGGGAAAACCATGTAAACGGAAGACGTGAGAAAGCATTACCTCCGCCGTTTCTTTGGCGGAGGGTAGTTTAGGGAGAGCAATAAAGTGCACCATTTTGGAGAATCTATCAACTACCGTAAGGATGGTGGTGTTACCTTCAGATACTGGTAAACCTGTGACAAAGTCCAGAGAGACGTCGGACCAGGGGCGTTGAGGTATAGGAAGGGGTTGCAGGAGCCCCGCTGGAGACTGGTTTGAGGGCTTGTTCTGGGCGCAGACCACACAGGCAGAGACATATTCATGAATGTCTTTCTCCATGGCGGGCCACCAAAAACGCCGACGGATCAGAAACATGGTGCGGCGTGTTCCGGGGTGGCAGGCGAGCTTGGTGGTGTGGGCCCAGTGAATTACCTGCGAACGTACAGATCTGGGAACAAACAGTTTACCGTCGGGACACCCTGGGGGTGTCACCACATTTTCTAAAGCTTTTTGCACCGTTGAAACAATTTCCCATGAAACAGACCCCACCACACATGATGACGGCAATATGGTGGAGAGACTCTTAGTGCCGTCACCAGAGTCGAACAACCGGGACAAAGCGTCTGGTTTGCCGTTTTTTGACCCTGGCCGATAGGACAGGGTAAAGTTAAAGCGGTTGAAAAATAAGGCCCATCTGGCCTGCCTGGCGTTGAGACGCTTTGCCGTTTTGATATATTCTAAATTTTTGTGGTCGGTCCACACTAAAAACGGCTGCTCTGCCCCCTCCAACCAATGTCGCCATTCCTCCAGGGCTGCCTTCACGGCCAACAGTTCCCGATTTCCCACATCATAATTGCGTTCGGCTGGAGACAGCTTACGGGACAGGAAGGCACAAGGGTGTAACTTATTATCTTGGGCCGAACGCTGGGAAAGGACCGCCCCCAGCCCAGAGTCCGAGGCGTCCACCTCCACTATGAACTGGCGTTGGGGGTCAGGTAGCGTGAGGATGGGGGCCGAGGTAAAGGAATGTTTTAACCTGTTAAACGCCTCATCCGCTTCAGTAGACCAGTGGAACTTTACTTGGGGGGAAGTGAGGGCATGTAAGGGGGCGGCAATACTGCTAAAGTTTCGGATAAAGCGGCGGTAGAAGTTGGCGAACCCCAGGAACCTTTGAACAAGCTTTCGGCTGTTAGGGGTTGGCCAATCTGCCACCGCCCGGACCTTTTCGGGGTCCATCAGAATTGTGTCCTGGGAAATCACGAAGCCGAGAAAGGAAACTGTTGGCACGTGAAACTCACATTTTTCTGCTTTCACAAAGAGTTGGTGTTCCAGCAGCCTCTGGAGGACCTGGCGGACATGGTGGATGTGGGAGCCTTCATCTGCGGAAAAGATGAGAATGTCGTCAAGATAGACAAACACAAAAATGTTCAACATGTCCCTCAACACATCATTAACCAAAGCTTGAAAGACGGCGGGGGCGTTAGTTAGCCCGAATGGCATTACCAAATATTCATAATGTCCACTGGGGGTATTAAAGGCAGTCTTCCATTCGTCCCCCTCCCTTATTCGGACCAAATGGTAAGCGTTCCTCAAGTCCAACTTCGTGAAGACTTTGGCCCCTTTAAGGAGCTCAAACGCCGAGGAAATTAAAGGGAGGGGGTACCTGTTTTTAATGGTGTTGTTATTTAGTCCCCTGTAATCGATGCAGGGGCGGAGAGATTTGTCCTTTTTCTCAACAAAAAAGAACCCAGCTCCAGCAGGGGAAGAGGAGGGCCGAATGATACCTGCTGCGAGTGAGGCTTCTATGTATTCGTTCATGGCAGCTCTTTCTGGAGCTGAAAGAGAAAATAATCTTCCCCTGGGGAGAGTGGTACCAGGTAGCAGGTCAATGGCACAATCGTATTCACGGTGCGGGGGAAGAGAGGTGGCCTTACCCTTACTAAACACCTCCCTGAGGTCATGATAACAGGAAGGAACCCCGGTTAGGTCCGGGTCTTTCAGGGTGGAGGGAGTTCCCACCCCTGCCCCTGGGGAAACCGGGAGGCTCCCCCTATTCACCGGAGCAGAAACAGAGTTAGAGCATGTTAGTTTACACCCCTCCCCCCAGCTTATTACCTTCCCATTAGACCAGTCAATGTGGGGTTTGTGTAGTTTTAGCCAGGGAAGGCCCAGGATAAGAGGCTGAGCAGAAGAGTCAAAAACATGAAAGCTAAGAGTCTCTGAATGATTACCCTCAATAATTAGTGTTACCGGTTGGGATCGGTGGGTAACCCGGCACAGCAGGCGTCCGTCCAATGCACTAGCTTTCAGAGGTTCTGCCAAAGGAAACCTCTTCAGGCCCAGGGAGTCCAGTAATTGACTGTCAATAAAGCTTTCATCAGAGCCAGAATCCACCAGAACAGGCAGATGAAAGGACTGCGAGGGAGTATTGAGCTGGGCCTGTAAAAGAGGGCGAGAGGAGAGGTTAGTAGATGATGTGTGGCTCACCAGAGTCCTCTCCGTCACTGGTGAGCCTGGCCTTTTAGCGGACACCGAGCCAAAAGGTGTCCATGCTGGCCGCAGTATATGCACCGGCCCTCCAGCAGCCGGCGCTGTCGCTCTTCTGGAGTGAGCCGAGTGTTTCCCACTTGCATGGGTTCTTCCGGAGCAGTAGGAGGCAGTGGAGAGCTCTCGGAGGAGGCGGGTGAAGAAGAGCGCCAAGATGGTCGAGAGGCGCCATGCTGCCTCGTCTGGACTGGAGGTGGAAATGCAGGTCTCCTACGTTCCCTCTCCGTCTCTCTTTCTCTATCCCTCTCCCGCAGCCGATTGTCAATCCGGATAGCGAGGGCTATTACGGAGTCGGGGTCGGGAGGAAGATCCAGGGGCACCAACTGATCTTTCACGGGGTCCGAGAGACCATGAAGAAAAGTGTCCAACAGGGACGCGTCGTTCCAGCCGCTGTCCACGGCGAGTGTGCGGAACTCGATGGCATAGTCAGCCACGCTTCTCCTCCCCTGACGGAGTCCAACCAGCGCTCGCGCTGCTTCACGACCTGGAGCGGTGTGATCAAAGATTTTGCGCAGAGTGTCAGTGAATAGTTGCAGAGAAAAACATACCGGTGCGTTCCGTGACCATTCCGCTGTGGCCCAGGCTTCAGCTCTGCCGGCGAGGTGAGTTATCATGAATGCGATTTTGGATCGCTCAGATGGGAAGTGGGCTGCCTGTAATTCAAAATGGAGACCGCATTGGACCAAAAAAGCACGACAATTATTAGAGTCTCCGGTGAAACGTTCAGGTTTGGCAAGATGAGGTGAACCGACCAAAGCCGCCGAAGTAAAGGAAGCAGGAGCGGGCGGCGGAACCGCTGCTTCAGCGGGTGGGAGACCCGGTGTGATCGACGATTCTGCCTGGGGAACAGGGCGATTTTCAATCAAAGTTAATAGTTCCCTCATCTGATTCCCCAGCTGGTTAACCTGCTCACCCATGGCTGTGCGGAAGTTTTCCTGGTGCGCCGTGAGCTGCTGGACGCCCTGGCGGACGGCGGTGAGCTGTTCCTCATGCTGGAGCAGACGCTCTCCGTGAGAGCGGATCGCTGACTGAACCTGGTCTGAGTTGGCTGAGTTCATTGTTGGCCAGTTCGTACTGTAACGCCGGACTAAGGCAGGCAGAACAGAACTCAAAAGCACAACTCAGAGGACAGACAGATTCAATCAACGCAGACAGTTTATTACCAGGCAGGGGTCGGTACACGTAAAGGCAGTCAATCAGGCAGACAAAATCCAAATCGGCAGGCAAAACTCAGGGGTCGAAAAACACAAGCAGAATACACGGTACACGGAAGTCGGAATGCACTAGGGAAAAAACGCTGGTTGTTTGTCACGGAGGATCAAAACGAACTGGCACAGAAGGGCAGGGGAACACAGCTTAAATACCGTGAGGGGAGTGATTAACTATCAACAGGTGGACACGATCAGGGGCGGGGGAAGACGATCAGACGCAGGTGAGTGGGGACGAAAAGTGGGTCAGTGAAGTCATTCATTCAGAGGGGCGGGAGCATGCAGGCAGGAAGTGAAGTGCACTGAAACGAGAGGGAGGGTTAGGATTTCACAATCAAACAGGAAGTGCACACAATAAACATGAAAGACAAGGAAACCCATCACCTATGTTTAGCGGGACGTTACAACTACATTACTTGCTCCTACCGTTGAACAGTGCCATGGATGGGTTTACATTGGAGTTAGTTGAAAGCCCAGTTTGTCACAAACTGTCACTAAAGGGTCCATCCGTGCATTGGTTTCCGATGCCAAGGTGTGCTGCTCAGTCAGCAGTGAAACAGGTGTAGTTGAGATCAAAATAAAGGCTGGGTTCAACGATAGGTGTGGTCCGAGCAAAAGGAGCCAGAAGTAGGGTGGTAGGAAGTGGGGAAGGGGACATTGGTCCCCCTACTTTACGCCCTTGGCCCGATTTGCCGTCACTGGTGTGATTCTATTACAAGATAAGTCTCTACTTTGGTACATTTTGTATATTTCAGTCTGGGCCAATGCAGTGATCCAGATTTAAAGTAGTGGAGCCATACAGCTAGCAGGTTAAAAATAAACTCCATTTCAGACCAAAAACAACAAACTGTAGACTTGATCACACCCTAAGTGGAAGTTGTTGCGTATCCACATATTACACAGGCTCATTCATTTGAGTCATGTCATTAGAGACAGTGTTAAGTCAATGCAGGCAGCGTGTGTGAGTAACCAAAGTAGTCTATTATATTCATTTAAACGTCTGCAGTGTTGGTCAACAAAGGGACTCACTCTGCTCCATGGTAAGAAGGCTTAGCACCCCATCCCATCCAAGGTGGATGGACCTGATCCCTATCGGCCCAGAGGGTGGGCCCACTGTGTTTGTGCATCTGTTTGAGGGTCAGGGACCGTAAGCTAACAGGGGGATCAGACCTCGATCATGTGAGCTGGCTTTCAGAGCTCAGCTCATGGTATCAGCCCCGTTGGGGGAACTGTGAGGGATTTAAAGGTAACTAACCAAGAGAGAGGAAGTTATATGGGTGTTTCACATGTATACTTTCAGTTTAAAAGCCTTCTATTTGAAACTGCAGCACATTGCGTCAGGGTGTGGCTATGGCAAAGAGTGGAAATCATAAAAAAAATCCTAAAACGCTCCATGAGGATTCATAAGGTCTCGCAGAGTGACCTAAAGTGACGGGAGGGTTTAAGGAGAGCTATCCGGTTTGAATCTGACTTTGATCCTGTCGTCTTATCCGGCCCTTCCTCTCCACTTCTACCTCATAGGCACCTCATCATCTTGTTACGGGCTTCAGCAGGCTTTGGTTTGCCGGACATGTGTAAGACGCTGCAGCTGCAGGTCGAGGAACTCACTTTTTTAACTCTCGACTTCCCATCCTGTGTGCCTCTTAGATGCAGGAGAAGATGATATTTCAGGGAGAGCGTTCTGGGAATCATATCTACATTTCTTTTCATGACCTTCCAGAGGACACCTTATCCTTTGCTTTTCTCTGCTGCTTCTCTGTGGTTTTTCCACCTTTCACCCTGTGGTATTTTCCTCCTTCAGACTCTCTCTCCATGATCTATTTTCCTGTCTTCTCATCCCCAGGCTCCTCTTTTTCCCCCTCTCCCATGGGGTCTCATCTTCTCTACCATATCAGCCATTCATTATATTATTCATTATATTCTACACTCCTCAGATAATGCTGCCTTCACTGTATCTGCTTAATGATTATAAGATGCTTCTCTGTGCTCAGCATCTCAGATATAGCCACTGCAGAAAGATCGTTGATCCCTGCTGCTCTTCTCCGTCCTCCAGAGAATATCTGGAAAAAAATCTAATTCCTCTTTCTCTTAGTTATCATTGGAAGTGACAAGAAATATTTTGGGAGTGTTCATGCAGGACACATCTTACTCCCAAACATCTATCACTGCAGCTTCCAGAAAGTGTTGCTCAACGCAGAGACAGCGTGGTTTTCGAAACAGGGGCAATTAGAAGTGATAAAGTTGTTGGCGAACCGAGAGGTTTCCCGTAATTAAAATTAGGCATTGGCGCTCACCGGGGCTAGTATCAAGACTCATGAGAAGGCTGTTATTGGCAACGCACCGTTCGCCACAGATTGGAGTTCGGAAACTCGATCGTCCGTTGGACTGTGAAACAACATTTTAACAGAGAACGAGGTGGTCAGTGGAGCGGATAATATCCATCTCTTGGACACACACACGAGTCTCTGGTGGACATGAGAACATGCGTATACACCAACACACACCGTTTTATGCTATTGTTTTTTTACTCTGTGCAATTAAGGTGATGTCCACAGAATTTTCCTCTTACTTTATCAGTAAGACAATATGAATTGTCTGAGGTTGTGTTGACATCTCTTGTTTTGCTTGCTTGTGCTTCAGGGCAGAACCACGCAGCCTTATTTTCCTTCTCAGTTTGACCCTCAAACGCTCTGCCAGTGTCTTGCACAAAAGCTCAAAAAGGGTTCATTTGGGGACCATAAAAGGTACGAGAGGATTGATTACGTGTGCCAAATGTTCCAAGAGTGAGCAGGTTTTCATTTCAACCCAGCCGCTGATTTCTCAGATTGGTACACCTTTTTTATGGGACTGGGAGAGACACATGACTGGAAGCAGCTGCTGTGCTGATTCATTGTAAAGATGTTTGCATTTGTCCGGTTGATAGTGTAATCCTTAAAGTCGACATTAAATTAAAAAAATGCTTTTTTCACCCTCTTAGATCACATTATTGGTTATATTGTGCACCTCTTTTATAATACATGGAAACAAATTAGAAAATATCAATATTTTTATACCAAAATCTAATAATCTTTTCTACCCCTTAAGCAAAATATGTGTGCGTGCGCAAGCTAGTACCAACCAATGTTAACCAACAATATCATGACATCCATTAATCTATCTGTAATATTTAGCGACAAGGGAGGTGTGTCTAGCATGTATAATTAGGTATACACCGATCTAACTTTTTCAGTCTCGATACCGATACCTGGGTTTTGGGAACCGGATATGGAGTACCGATCTGATGCCAGGGTTTAATTAATAAGGTGTATACCTCACTGTGTGGATGGGATCATTCTTTTGTGTGTAAAGCAACAACAGGCTTCCTTAACTTTGTAAAACAAAATGTAACAAGTAAATCTATAAATCTATTGAGCTGGTATTTATTATTAAAATAATAAATTGTACACAATTTGGCAAAAAGGAATTACAGTTCAAGTGTAAACATTTTGAATACAGCAACAAATTGGTCAAAACTTACAATAATTCAATTCCAATATAAAATGTACGTACATATTATATAAACATAAAACTGAATTTAATAGATGTCAGTAGAGTAGTGAGTATTGGCCCAATATCTGATCCAGTATCAGTATCGGTGCATCTCTATGTATAATACGAACTGGATACTAGACCCCAAGGTGGCTCCCATTCATTCCTATGAAAACTGCTTGTCTGGCAAAAGTTTTCTAGCGTCCGGGTTTATGTCTGGGGTATGCAGCCCACTGAACATGCACAGTAGTGTTCCTCCAACTGAAAAACCTCCACGAGTCAAACATTCATAATAGAAAGAGTCATAGTCAAGCTTGTTTGCAGTTTGAGGTGTCTTGGTCTCTTTTACAATGGTAGTCAATGGGGGAAATGCTTTTTGGGCTGCAGGGGGAGTGGCCACTGGAAAAATTTCGAAGCAAGCCATATCCAGGTCTCATTATACATCCATGGTGTGGAGCTATTCCAAGCCCTAAACTGTGTACCTACAGGCAAGTATTTTAATGTAGTAGGAAAACTTGCTCCCGTGTTCCAGTATATTGCTCTTTTATTCCAACTACAGTTGCCCTCTGATTTCCTGCTAGCTCTCCAGAAACATAAACTATATGAAGCTATTTACTGAATTTTATTGGCCGAAATGGACTCAATTCTGATGTTTGTGCCATTCACAAAAATCAATTCAGAGTTTTACAGCTGTCTCTTTTGCAACGAATGAGTATGGGAAAAGTCTGGGCTGATACGTTGGTTCACCTTTTCGTACCGTACGTACTGTAGTTGTGTGCATGCAGATTTTCTGTGCAGTGAAGGATTTTTACCAAATTGATGGATGTCATTTGAGACAATCCGGCTAAACTGTTGCCTTGTTAACAACCTGTCTAATCATCTAACGTTTTTTGCCCAGTTGCATAAAGTGCTGCAGGAGAGTCCTAAAACCCGGAAATTTGCATTTTAGCACTTCCTGTTCCCAGGGAAATGGGTTTTTTGAATAGCTCTTCAGTTAGATACCTGAAATGAAGTCTGTGGTTAACACAAGATCAAGAGATTTTAATATTTTGTTCTATGATAAAAAATAAATATCCCACTCATGAATTTCTTTTAACCTTTTATACGTTAATTGGCTAAAAGAGACTATTAAACATCATCACGCTGACTCCTCCACCTTTATAATCTCATGGATACCTGTGGTATAGTTCGTTTGCAGCCTTTTTTTTTTTTTTTTACTTCTGGAGATTGCATTTATACTTTATATCATAAAAATAGTTTTCATTTGTGAAAATTAACTTATGGAGCAAAAATGTTCACGTATCATCGACGTTTGTTTGCCACAGAGCTTATTTCCTGCAATAACCCAAAAACCAGTGGAGAAATATCCATTGGCTTTTTGTCGAAGGAACCGGGGCGATGCTAACTTCTGGGATGGACTACAAAAATACATCATCCCTGCACGGCTTTATTTATTTTGTAGTAAACATGTTTCAAGAGCTCAGTAGTTATTTTAGTGAGTGCAATGTCATAATCACAACCAATAGGAATGAAAAATTAGGACACAAGTTGTATTAAACTGAAATGATCCCTTAAGCTTCAAATAATACCTGTTTTTCTTTGTCAGTCTCAGCTGATCAGCCAGTTGTAGCCCTCAGTCCAGGCATTTTAAACGAAAGGTACGTCAGGAGAGGGAGAAACTTAGTACAGGCTTTAAAAGCCAGTGTTCAGTATCACCAGGCAGTTGTTCGCCCAGAGCAATTAGCTTCGCCTCTTGTTCTCTCTGTCTGCTAACAGGGTGTTTCTGGCCTACAGCAGCTTGGCTCACAGCATGCTGGGTAAAAAGACACACAGGAGAGTCAGGGTGGGGTGGACAGAGGTGTTAAATACAGTCGTGTAACCATGAAGTATGCATGTGCGAGCCTGCGCGTGTGCTGTGATTGCAGAAAGCAGCCCAGAACCAGGGGAAGGATAGAGCCAAAGAGGATTGTGGGGGATTTGTATTCATTTCCACTCATTTTTCACTTGAGGGAGGATTTAGAGGAAAGGTTGAAAGAGTTTTGCGGCGCGCAGGGTCCGTTTAAAGTGTCTTTTTTTTGGCTTTGTGGTTAGCACAGATCCATGATGGTGCAACCAGGGCTTGAATAACCCATGACTGTGGTTGAAAATCATGTTGGTTCCATTGTGATAAATGGAAAGAAATGATAGCCAAACTAATATTTTATTGAAAACCACGACTAGAGGGGGTAATTTAATACCTCAAACGCAACAAACGCTATAATTAAGTACAACTATGATGAGCACTGTGTGTCTGCATGGTCAGATATTGTCTGACCGCAACATTTGAGTTGCTCTAGAACTGCTGGTCATGACAACTCAAGCTTTAAAAGATGTTTCTCGAGGGCGATAAGGCATGTATAACCATGGTTTATTCTACTAAACAGCATCTGTAACTAAGAAAGAAAATGTGTTTGGGGGGGGTGAGAGTGATGAGACGACAAAGACGGAAACGGGAAGAGGAAGTGGAAGACGCTGTGCAGTTGTCAGGGTTCATGGTTTGGGTCAGCAGGTTGAACAGTAATCAGGTTTTTAATGTGAATACATCTCTGCAGCTGACTGACTGGAGCATCATTTACTATTATATGCACACACACACACACACACACACACACACACACACACACAATTGGTACACAATTGCACGAGTGCTTACCATAATCAGCATCCCACCACAATCACCAATCACTATCAATGGCCTTGCAATCACCGCAGCGGCGCTCCAGCCAGTCAAATGATGGATGAGCGGTGATGTCATCAGGATGTTATCATCTGGTTGGCTAATAACAGGAAGTTTGCCGAGCAGAGGTCGTGGCCTTCAGGAGTTTGCCTTCGAACTGAAGTGCTCTGTGGTGTTTTGTAGTGAAAGTGACATAAAAGGCAATGAGTCCATGTTTACTTAAATGACTCTCCTATTGTGAGTTTGTTGTTTGCCATGTAAATTATAGTTTGACAAAATAATCTCAGCTCCATCTAGTATTTTCTGGAACTTTCAACCACATGTCATGGTCTTCATGTGAGCATAGACTGCTTTCTGCTGTTCCTCACATTAACTTACACATGCTTTTAAGATGAACACGGGCCTTAAAACAGACTGGAGATGTAGCTATACATATATATAACATCTACAGTGCAAATATTCTCTGCTGGTGGAAAAATAAGCTGTGCCAAAAAATGCCTTAGCGTTCGCTTGTTCTTAGCTCCACCCTCTCGTGTCACTTCTGGCTCCAAAAAAACAATGGCTAAAAGCAAAGACGACAACGGCCAAAATGCCGAACTGGAGGCTTCAGAACGGCAGTCCACAAACTAACGTGTGACGTCACACTGACTACGTCCACTTCTTATATACAGTTTACGGCTACAACACAGACAGCGTAACAACATGCATTTCAGATAGAGGGTGAATAGAGGTGCAGCAGTCCAGCCGGTATGAGAAAAATAAAGTGTTTTTTGAACATTAAGATAAGATAAGATATTCCTTTATTTGTCCCACAGTGGAGAAATTTACACAATGACACACAATTTACACAAAAACATGTAAACATGTTCTAGTAGAAACCCAAAATACAAGTATGCACCTGAAGATAAGCATCATACGTCCTCTTTAATAGTTTTTGGAACGGGTCAAGAGTCAAATAGACCATAAAGCAGCGTATGATTTAAGGTCGTGGCTACCTTGTGATTGACAGGTTGCTACCTGGGAGTTGTCCATGTTTTCATGTTACAACTTTAACCCTTTCAGAGTGTGTTTTCAGTTCATGAAAGTTAATTATAACCTGACGATTAATAATCAGCGTTCATCTATACTCTATACCACTCTCTCGTGTCACTTCTGGTTGCAAAAAAAAAAACAAAAACCAAGATGGAGGAGGCCAAAATACTGAATTTGAGGCTTCAAAACAACAATCAACAAACCAATGGATGACGTCACTGTGACTACATCCACTTATTATATATAGTTTATGATTGAACCGTAGCTGAAAATGAACTTGGATTGTACTTAGGGATTGTACATAAATTATTGAGGCTGTCCTCCAAAGAAAAACAGCACAAGTAATTTCTGCAAGTGGCCCAAACAATGACAAAGTGACAAATCCCTTAGCAGCCGTAGTAATTATGACGGGAACAAAGGAGGACGTCAGGTGATATTATTGTGATATAAATAGAGCAATAAATACCACATGAGGAGGACGTCGGGTGGGATGGATGGGTCAACAATCCATCAGGCTTTAACACTCATTTCCCATTTCCAACCACGTGTTTATTATTGAAACCATGACGACGAAGGTCACCTAACCTTTAAGAATGAGTCTTTTGGACCCAACTCATGATCCCTAAATTTAACCATGTCGTTTTTCTTCCCAAACTGAACCAAACCTGGGTTGTCCCATGACAACACTGTTTAATTTTTCAACAGTCATTTGTAAAAATTCTGAAAGGTACAGATAAATGTAGATATTGAATATTGTGTCGTTTTTAGAAGTCACGGCATATGTTGTCGCTTCATTTAGAGGACTTGTGGAAATAATTTACTATGTAGAAAAATTTGGATCTCTGGAAAGATAACTTTCAGTCTATTTGTTTCTCATATCGGTCCTAAGATTAGATTTTAAAGGGGGAAATGACAGAAACAGTGTTGTTCTCTATATCAGGCCAAGCTCACATTTATGACACAGAAAAGTTATCATTTGATGTAACTATTTGGTCTTTATTTAGTCTTTCTGACAGAATGACAGTAAATATAATATGTAAATATGGCAAAGACCCTCCCCTTCTCCCAGCAAAAATAAAATATATATAACCCTTCCTCTTTTCTGCCCTCCCTCCCCACCTGATCATTTTCAGACAGTCCCTTAACTGTGCTCTTGTTTTCAACACACTTAATGTGTTTCTGATTCTATCACTGTGGCCTATATTCGTATCAAGATTGTGTTGAGAAATAATAATAAAGGCCCCAACAAGCCTGTCACACTCTGGTTGGGGACCCCTCCTGACATCACACACACCCCGAGAGGCTCATTAATCAACGTCAGACCTCCTACTCCTCCTCCCTTCATCCGTCCATCCCACACTGTCCTCATCCATCTTTCCCTGCCACTCTTCTGTCCATTACTTTCACACTCTGTCCTTCAGTCTCTGCATCATTATTATCCGTCAAACCTTAATTGTTTGCACTCCCTCGAGTGAAGGGCAAGCCGCCGATTAAACGTTAAATTCAGATCTGTCACTTTCAACTTCAAAGTTCAAGTTTGGTAGCAGCACAATAATATCTAATGAACTGAGGTTTGTGGAAATAATAGTGAGAATCGCCGTTACTCTGCACTGATATGTGCCACCGCTTCACTTTAAATGCTGTTTTTGAAAACCGCTGTTTTGATGACACATTTGAGTCGCTTCCGATCTTAGCAGTTGCTTTTCTATCCAACTTTAAATGGGATGTTTACCCAACTGCTGCTGTGCTGTCACTCCATCTCCAGGAAGAACAGTCCTGCATGATGAGTGACGGCTACATACACACAATAAGACGCCTTCGTCTCAGCAAGAGAGAGACAGTCGGCAGGCAGTTTGATGAACGACTAATGTTCGATGTGACATGTTATGAAGCCACTTGTTGTTGCCGTTGTAGTATCAGTATTCAGGAGAAAATCGGGAGTAAGGCAAGACGTCGTCGTGTCTGACAGGCTCCCCAACCGAGGTCACTTCAACCAGCACACTGCACTCGCCATCTGTCTGCCCTGTCTGGATGAATTACAGGGTGGGCTTTCCTCTTGTGCTGTACATTAAATCCAAATAGCAATGGACACTCATTCACTATTTAGATGTTATTTCAAGAAAACATTCAAAACTACAAAGCATGGTCCTTTCCTTTCTAATTAAAGCATGAGTCTGGTGAGATTCTGTTTTCTTGTCATCAACAAATCTCACCAAAAGACCAAAACCACATTTAACTGATCCTTCTATGTATTGTTTGTGTAGCCAAGGCTGATATTTTGTATTTCTCTGTTACATTAGGCCTCCACTGTTGTCCAGAATCTATTAAAGAAGACCCACGATGCTTATCTTCAGGTGCATACTTGTATTCGGGGTTTCTACTAGAACACGTTTACATGCTTTAATGTTAAAAACACTTTATTTTTCTCATACCGGCTGTGCTGCAGCACCTCTCTTCACCCTCTGTCTGAAGCACGGCTGCACGGTGGTGCAGCGCCTCACAGCAAGAGGGTCGCAGGTTTGAATCCGGCTTGAGGCTCTTCTGTGTGGAGTTTGCATGTTCTTCCCGTGTTAGGGGGGTTTTCCCCGTTCCCCCGGTTTCCTTCCCCATCCAAAACATGCAGGTTAATTATGGCTCTAAATTGCCTGTAGGTGTGAATGTGAGCTTGAATGGCTATCTGTCTCTATCAAAAGCATCCCCTGCTTTATAGTCTATTTGACTCTAAATGGGACCTCACTGAACATCATGCTGTACTGAAGAAGACTTCAAACTAGTGATTAAGACCATAAACTCATGTTTACAGTGTTTACCGAGACAATAAATCAGGGACAAGTAGGCACATTTTCTCATAGACTATACAATCAGACAGCCAGAGGAGTCACCTCTTGCTGGCTATTATAAAGAACGCAAGTTTAACGCACTTCAGCATTGGCTTCACTTTTCCGAACCTGAGGTTTCCCACTAGTTGTAGAATGACTAATGAATAAATTCACCTTGAACATTGAATCTTGAGTTGGTGTGGACTGAGCGCTGTCAGAAGTGTCTGAGCTATGACCAGGCTTGATAATAGGACATTTGGTGCAATATGCCATGTGTTGATTTTATATTTGAGCGATTTTCAAATTCAATATTTTTTTTTATCATTTAATTATATATACAGTTTATTTTACCAGGATATTCCCATTGAAATTTTTCTAGGGAGACAACAGACTACAAACAAAACATCAACAGCATATCATATGGATCTGATTTGCTAAATATCTCATACTCAGGGAAAAAAATCAACTTGTATGTAAGCCATCCAAGCCATGTCTTGCTGTGTGACAGCTCTCTGCAGGCCAGCGTTGGCCTTGGACCCTCCAGAGTCTGATAAGCAACCGCACACAAAGACACGCCTATGCTTGCAACTGTTTCTCTCCTCCCCTCTCTCTCACTTTGTCTTGAAATTAAATCAAGAAGTTGCCCAGCAGTGACGGGCTGACCCACCGACGTGCCTCCCCCCACAATGCCAGCTGTCAATCACGATGACTAATGAGCAGTTGATTACATCATTGGCCCTCTAATAGTCGACTGGGGAGCTGGAGGAGGATGCAGAGGGGTTGAGGGGCAGGAACAGTGACACATAGATGAAAAAACAGAGAGAAGGAGTGAAAGATGGAGAAAAGGAGAAGAAGGGAGAGACAGACAAAGACATGGGGGAGATAGTATTTATGTTAGGGAATAAAAGGGGAGTATAATGAGCAGGATAATGAGCCCGGGACATCCCAGCACAACATGCAGACGAGAGATGAGAGATCTGGTTTCCATTCAAAACCGCTGGGGGTTTCCTGGCTGAGGAAGGGAGAACGGGGGGGTGGGGGGCCAGATGAGGGTCTGTGCATCCCAGAATTCCTTCACTCTCCTCCTCCTCACATCACCGCTCCCTTCCTCCATTCTCCCTCTGCATGGGTGTTGTTTTGACAGCTGACCTGTTTCCAGTTAATGCTAGCAGCTACTAGCAACTATCCTTTGCCGTCTTTACACTTTGCCACATTTCCCACGATGCTTGTCATGAAGTTGACCCCTTCTGTTTGCCTTTAGAAAGAGGATAATCGTGTTTGAATTGACTTTTTCATCAGCCTTTCACTCCTTTCACCGCATTCGTCTGCTTCCTGCACGGCGATAAAAAGAAATCCAGATTTCCCTCTGAATCCAGCCGCTAATGTTCAGTATTACCTCATGTTTAGTTTTTACATGTAAGGCCATGCAAGAAAAACAAGACTGATGGGGATAAAGCACTGTATGGGGTTGTATATTAGGTTGCATGTCAGAAATATTCATCAAACCACTTTTCAACTTGTGAGTGCTGCTCCTCTCTGTTAGTACTGTGTGTCTGTGTTTCACATCAATGTTCAGCACAGTTTCCCTTTAAATCAGAACTGATGCACCTGTTTGGGCACAAATGATTTATCCTCTTCTCTGTGAGAAGACTTGTTAAGCATATAGGCTTGAGTGCTTCAAAGGTTAGGGAAATGAGACCGACAAAGAAATGAAAAGGGATGCGTTGATGGATGACTTTTTTAGTATTTGTAATTTTTATTGTTGTGCCTTTCTGTGCGGAGGTTGGTTGTTCTCCCTCTTCCTGTGGCTGCTGCAGTTTTCTCCCACAGTCCCAAGATGATCCGGCCAGGTCAGGTTAGGTTCATTGGTAAGCGTATACTGCTAGTAGGAAGGGCTGGGTATCGGTACTCGATACTTTTAAGGTGCTGACTGAAACAACCCAGTACTAAGTAGTATCGAAACTTCTCCAGTCAAGTACCTGCAGTCAGTCCTCATTGAGTTAACGGTGCTTACAGCGCTAACAACGCCAGCAAGCGCTTACAGGGCTAACACTTAACGTGGGGAGGAACCAGAGGGTGGCCTTTTTAGGTTCTTTGACAGTTTCGCAACGGCCAGTGGCGCACATATACAGCTTCCATCCATCATGGGTACTGAAAGAAGTGCTCTACTGGCATTTGTATTACTTCAAGGGTACTGGTATTGGTACTGGCAGCTCTACTAGTAGGTGTGAGAGTGTGTCAGCCCTTTGATAGACTGGATATATTCACTACCTGTCTTCTCAGCTAATGTCAGCTGGAATGGGAGTGCTGTTAACATCTGATCTCATCTCATTGGAAGCTGTTTGGAAACAGGCAGGCACTTTAAACAAATACTTGGCAGCTGATTTGATGAACCATCTGTCAATCAAACTCTTGCCGAAGCCAGTCGGGAGAAGAGCGAAAACATCTTTACCGTTAAGAAAATGCCGTTCTTTGCTCTTCTTTCAATGAAGATATACTCTCCAGTTCTTATATAACTGATTCTGTTGCAGCATCCACGCTAACCTCTTCAGGAGCCGCCATTGTTGTCGAGAATGAAAAGTCACCTCTCTGTGTTGTCATATACCAAGCCCATAGCTGCCAGTAGTTCCTGACAGGATGCTGTTTGGTCCAAACCACTGGTGGTCCGGACCAAACCGACCTGGTCTCACTCCCAGCTCATTACAAATCACCGTTTGGTGAGTGCCGCTCAGCACACGGAGGCACCTTTGAGCAGCAGTATGTGACAAAGTGGGCTTTCAACTAACAGTGTAAACCCACATGCGGTGTTATTTGTCAGTCGGAGCAAGTGATGTAGTTTTAATAGTGTGAGAGTCCGTTCAGGGTTGTGGGCAACCACAAGACTTTCAACCAGGAGACTGGTGTTCACGTCCCATGTGAAACTAAAAGTAGGGTTGACATCAGTCTTTAGTGACGTGGCTCGCTGGTATCATCAGTGCTGTGAGTCACGAGTCGCTACTCACGTGCCTTCACTTTTGAAATGTAATTACCAAACAATGTTTTTACCAAATTTTTTGTTGCCTAAACCTAAAGAAGCCTTTTTGTTTATGTTCAAAACATGAAATTTCATTCAGTTTTACATGTTAAAACATCGTGCTTTTAAGTTTTGCTTTTTACATTTACAAGGTGGTAGGCGTTTTACCGACCCACATCTATGGTCCTTATAGCAATCGAACGCCTATTTAATGGCCTGATATCAGTTGAGTTGCAATATTTGTACTGGAATGCAAAATAAAATAAGGAGAACAGTGGAGCTCCACCTATCCTGCAGCAGAGGACGTGAGCAGCAGGATGCTATTAATGACAGTGAGATAAGATTGCCCCCTTATGAGCAATGAGCCTCCTCCATCCAGCTCCCACACAAGGTTTGGTGCTCCTCATGGGTAACATCATCTGCTTTCATTATCCCTCGATCTGTCAGCCTCTCTCACTGACTGGTCCGTGGTCACTGACTGATAATGTTTTCCTAATAACTTCCAGTTTATCCTGCTAATACTAATGAGGGACAGACAGAGAATGGGAAAAAACACAAGGAAAACCTGGTGACCAAATGTTCTCGACTGTCCATTTGTTGGAGCCGTACGAACAAGATCACAAGATAGCAGCAGCTATGCTCTTCATTTAAGTATCCCACAACTGTCCACCGAAGCTTAATCCCTCTGAGCTATCAAAATAACTCCAAACATATGCAGGAAAAGGCGAGTTTCAGTAGCGAAGAGGGACGACGTGAGTACAGAGAAAGGGAACGGTTAACTTCAAGGCTAGTGTCGTATTTTCTTATGTAATACTGAGCTCCTGCCAAGTGATCTGTTTGGCCACACTAGTCTTCCTACTGAGCTTTATTTGACTTTATTAAATGGTATTTATCCAGCAAAAATTCACTCAGCGGGCATGTTCTTTTTCACCAAATGTCCTGCTTCACACTCAAACCATTTCACACATTTACACCTGGGAGCATCCCAGTGTAACAACAGGCCTCTCATAGGCACAGTTAGAGCTTTAAAGTAGGGGTTCACAAATCAAAAATCTAGAGGGAATGTAATGTGTACACAAACGTTAATAATCAGGCACAAAATAAAAGACAACTTTACTTTTAGAGTAACCAAAGACATTCGTATGCATGCAGACCAAGGGGAGTAATCCTAATTCTGTGGATCTAACTGCTGCCTTTGACGACATCGATGATGTTATTTTACTTGACAGGTTGCAAAATTGGGTTGGCATATCTGGTCCAGCCTTAAATTGGGTTTGTTTTTATTTGACAAATAGATATTTCAGTGTTTGCATCAACAGTCATATATCCTCCTCAGCTCCCTTGCAGTGCGGAGTCCCTCAGGGGTCGTTGCTTGGACCAATCCTTTTTTCGTTGTACATGCTTCCTCTAGGTTATTTGTCCAGCCGCGTCATATCATGTGTTATACTGTACTGTTATGACACACAGATCTATTTCTCAGCCAAAACCAATAACTTGAATCAACTGTCCTCCCTGACTGATTGCTTAGCTGTGACCAAAGACAGGATGTCTTTTCATAGCACCTGATCATTTTACCACTGCAGTTCATCAGTTTATTGGCCCATTATATTCTATCAGTCCTATCTTTAATAATCTTGGTATCATCTTTGACCGTGTATGACTTTTGACCATAATGTCAATAAGCTTCTCCATCCTCGCTCCCCCCAACCCCCCCCCACCCCCCCCTCTCTCTCTTTTTTTTTTTTTTTTTTTTCTTAATTTAAAAAAAAAAAATAAATTTCCCCTCTATATAAAAAATATCTTCTTCTTCTTCTTCTTCTTCTTCTTTGTTTTCTCCAGCTGACAAACATCGCAAAAATCAAATGTATCTGAGACCTGCGATCCTGACTGACTTTACTGTCTTTCAGATATATGAAACTAGAAAACCTAAGGTGTCTACTTGACCTCTGACCTCAAGATATGTGAATGAAACTGGTTCTATGAGTACCCATGAGTCTCCCCATTACAGATGTGCCTACTATTAGAGACCTAGAGCATTCAGAGGATAGATGGCTTGACATTGAGAGGTTTTCTGAGCAATTTCCAGAACAAAAGTGCTCAGCAGCCAATCCCCAAAAACTGCAGTTCTTGCAGAAATCTCAAAATGTCAAAAGTCATTGATACCAAATCACAGCATGGCTTTTTCTATATAACCAGACTAAGCCACCAAGCGTACAGCTAACAGACAACAACTGGTATCTCCCAACTTTCTAGGTAAAACTTGCTCTCTGAAATTTTCATTTTGTGTGAATGAGTAGTAGACATAAACAGATGTTTGGGTCACAGGGCATCGTAGAACCGATCAGAAGGTCCTGTACCGAACAGGTTAACACAGTTACAGGTATCATTACACCCATAACTGTAGGTGAAGTACCTTGCAACAAGTAACATTCAAGTCTTTGAAGAGAAAGTGTTATTTCATTCTATCTGCGTGCTTCTGATGACTTAAACTGCAGTACATACTAGGGCTGTGTATTGGCCAGAATCTGATACAGGGGTTACGATTCTGTTTATTGCGATACTGTAAGTAAGGCAGTATATTGTTTTTTTTTTTTTTTTTAGGAAAACTGTCATAGTATAAAGACCACACCACCATATGCAATAAATCTGAGTAAAAAAAGTTTACTTTTTTATGCAGTCAGCACAGTGAGCTCTGGATTTGGATTTTTCACAGTCTGTAACATCCAACATCATAGCAGTACACTGAGAGGGCACATACATAGCTTTGCAAATAAAATAAAGTATTGACTGGGTTCATTTTTTCATGTAAACTATTCATTAAAAACTGGTACAGTGTTTTTGAGAATGGACAGTATCACAAAACATGTCGTGATATTTGATATTTTTGATATTTGCTTACACCCCTAGCCTATGAGCTAATGGGTCAACTAATCCACTCCTTGTAGCCCAGAGCCTGACAGAAGGTCCGTCCCTTAAAAGAGTAGAGTCTGACTCAGCTTTCCCAATAAAAACCTTTTGCCAATGCAACGTTATTGGCAACTTACTTCACATCCTTGATAGATTGTTTTGTAACGTGAATGCAATAGTGCTGTATTAGTCAGAAATGTCTAATTTGACGTGTGAAGTAGTTTTATCAAAATTGTGGGTTGAATGTGCCAGTAGCCGCTGGGGAAATTATGCAAAGAGAACAGCTTTTGGCTCAGGTTTAGTCATAATGAGCTGTTTTTGTAAAGCTGTATTAGTTTCAGAACATGTCCTTATTTCCACAGACAATATTAAGTATACATAATAAGTTTTGCTAGTTACACATTCACATTTGGTTTGCCATTATATGCATAAAGTAGGTTATTTTTCCTAAATCTACCTTACTCAGCACATACGCCGTCTTTTTGTGTTTTTATTTGTGCCTATAATCACAGTAAAGAACGCCCTCTTTAAAGGCTTAGACTATAGACTTTAATGCTTCATAGGCTCTTTGCAGCTGGCAGCAAAACCCAAATACAATACATAATAACTCCTAACAGTATACAGGAAGGCAAACTGCAATCAACAATGGAAAGAGGCTGATTGAGTGGGCGAGGAAGTGGGGCCATCAGCTGGAGAGCTTGTTGTGGGGTAATTGTACAGAATCCATCCCCGCAGTCACGTGCCGGCCGATACGGTACATTGGAAAAATGAATTCGCTGAAGGAAGTTTCACACGAGTGCCATACAGAGATGGACGATGAAGCTGGAAAGTAAGGGAACATTTCGCTGTCATTCAGTGACAGCCTTTAACCCTCTCAGACTCACAGTATGTACCCTTACATAGTTTCAGTAAATGAGGTCACATCCGGGTGAGATGACATTTAGGTGTTCTGAGAAATCAGAGCGCTATATATAGTATAAGTATATATATACGTACCTGTCTCATGTACTGTCAGCATATAGTGACCATTTTATAAAAATAACTCTACTTACCACTTTATCTATGGACAATCACGCAATTTATCCTGATTAAGTATTTGAATCGATTGACAGCCCTAGATCAGTGCCAGTATGATCGGTATCTTTACTACATGCAGGAATATATAGTTTATAGTACAAAGACAGGAAATGCCTACAGAGTACACTCTTAGGGACTAGTGTAATAAGTATATTGGATGCACTGGGGAGGGCAGAAGATGGCTGTTTGATTCTCTGTGATGAACATGTGCACCGATCAGACTGGATATCCATGTTGTTTGCATCCAGAAGGAGGCAGTAATGCAGCATCGAGGCTGCCGGCCGCTCCAAAAACTGTAGAAGAAAAAAAAAAGTGTAGAAGAAGACGAAGCAGCACACCTGACCTGACTTAAGGAAGTCAGAAAGTACATGCAAAACACAGGAAGGCTTTGCTCTGTTAGCACCGATCGGCCCATGTTCAGTGTTCAATCCTCGAATCTGTTTCAGTCTGCGTAAACACTAAGTCAACCGATCTGGTAAGATTGATGTTTTTGTCTTTACATTGTCATTTTAACCGAGAGCTTTTTCCTCTTCTGTGTTTGCGCTGGCTGTCTGTGATGTGTTTTAGTGGCTGGAACATCTTCTGTGGGAACATTGCAACACGTTCCAACAGTTTGAGAGAGTTAATCACGCTCATGATTAACATCCATTTTGCTTCTGCTGCAAACATAACTCCCTCAGGCTGGGCTGCTATTACTATTATTTCACGGCAGAGTCTCTTGTTACCAGGCTTTGTAATATTATGAGATGATGCAATATGATGAAAGACCACTGCAGGATGGTCTTTCCATCAGGTACGTCTGTAGCATCTGCTAGCATAAACACTTGTGAATGTGTGCGAGTTCGTCCCACTCTGGGACTTGAATTTCACAGCTCTAGGACCTCATCTCTCAGTGTAAAACAAAAAAACAGAGACTACTACTTTGGCAAATCTTCCATGTCTTGCTCTTATTATTCCCTTTCTTCCTCTTCATTTTCCTCCACCCCACTCCTCCTCCCTCTTTACTTTCTCTTTGAGTTGTTGCGTCTGCCGTGCAGCGTTCCCTGGCCGTTCTCCGATACGAGCCCCTTGTTTTCTCCGAGCCAGAATCTCCCCAGTGCAGTGTCCTATTAGTGAAAATGAGACATGGGAGTCAGGCTACAGGAATGCTCCTTTTCCCCCAGACGGCCTATCAGTTACCGTGATGGAAAGTTATGATGATACGTTTTACTGCGTCTGTAGAACTAACTTTAGAAATCACACACTGTATTAGTCCTGCTCCTCCATCCAGATGAGGATATGATCAGTCTTCTAGGTTGGGAATAAAATATTTTGTAGTATCGCAACAGATGATGTTAGGAGAGAAACATTAAGAGAAAAAAAAAAAAAGTCACCTCAATTTATGTAGGAAAGGTTGGCTAAGGTTATCTCTAACTGCGATTTATATTTACCTGCTAGTTCCTTGGATTCCTTTCATGTTTTTTGAGGTTAAAACGTAGAAGTAGGCAGAAACTTTTTGGTATCATTGGGCAAATATTCCTTAATAACCTTTCAGCGTGTTGTAATTCAAGTGTTCTAGGAGAAACTGGACTTCTGCACCTCCTCGTGGCTCTGTTTTCAGGCTTTAACAAATCTAACCCATGACAGAAGGTCATTTCAGAGACAGAGCGTTCCTATTGGCTGTGCTCCAGCTGGTGGGCGGTGCTTGGTATTTCCTCAACTGATCTCAACATGGCTGCCGGGTCACAAACTTTCTCATTTTACAGCTAAACAGTAACTACAAGATGTTTCTGGAAACATGTGAGGAGAGAAATAAGCATTACAGTATCAGAATATTGATTCATATTTGATCAGCGTTTTACCGTTTGGTTGGAGTTCGGCTCTGATTGGTTGTTTTCCTCCGGACTGAAATCTTGCAGATACCAGCAGCACGAGCTCCTCTCCACAACAAGGAGGAGGGTTAAACAAAAGATGTTAAACAGTTGCATGATGGGAAGTGAAGGATCAAGGGGTTATGGAAATTAGCCTGTAAACATTTGGATAGATATCTCAGCCTCTGCTGGATTGATTTGACTTCTTTTTTTTTTTTTTTTAAAAAGGGAGCAGAACCTTTTTCAACCTACTAGGTCACTACTGTGGTTCTAGATTAACAGTGGTAGTGATAGCATTTTAAAGGGGACCTATCATGCTTATTTTCAGGTCCATTTTTGTATTTCTGGGTTTCTATTAGGACGTGTTTACATGCTTCAGTGTTCAGAAAACACATTATTTTTGTCATTCTGTCCGTCTGAAAATACCTGTATCCACTGTTTGTCTGAAACACTCCGTTTTAGCACTTGTCTCCAGCGCACTAAACTAACTTTTTTCACCATTCTCCCCGAACTGTCCTGAAATCAATGCGGACCGTCCCAAATTTTAAGTCTTTGTCTTTCTACATTACCTTGAATCATTCAAAGTGACCTTTAGCATAAACCGAATATGAATATGAATATGAATATAAAAAAAATGGTTTATTTTTGTTCATTAATGTATAATTTATCCAAATCTTTGAGATAAGTAAGTAAGTAAGTAAATAAGTGGTTAACATAAGTAACAGGATTTGAGCAGTGGCAGAAATTTGACTTAACAAAACACAATGTTATCATCAGCGTACTCTGTAAATGCAGATGTCAGCTGCTGACTGGCTAGTGAGGGTTAACTGTAACATTACTGTTAACATTAACATTAGCTAACTGCTAATGTTGATACCAGGAAACTTACCTCATTGAGTTACTATATACTGTATTATAATTTTTTGTTGCTGCTGTGGCTGTCATGAGGTCACAGACTGATTTTCATCCTCTCCCCGTACCCGGGATGACGGGACGTCCTTCAGCTCGAGCCCTGCTACCTCTTTAAGACCCCCTCCAGAAAAAGCCCACTCTGCTCTGATTGCCTGATTGCAAAGGTAGTTCTCAAGCTGGGGGGCGGTCATCCTCATCGGTCGTCACTCGAGGCCAGTATGACTATCCTCCCCAGTGGGTCATCTACTTGTGGGTCCTCAGATGGCTGTAGAGGCCAATCGATCCACATACTTTGGTGCAGTGTGGACAGGGGTACGTTGTGATGGTTGCTGATAGGCATGGTGGAGTTCTGTTAAAGGAGTGCCTGCCCAGTGCAATGTGCTCCCAGTTGGTTGATGTGATACAGGAGCTTGACTGGTCTTGATATAGTCCTTGAAACGTTTCTTTTGCCCACTGCAGGCTTGTTGAACTTCCTTCAGTTGGGAGCGGAGGATCTGTTTGGGAGTGTTGGGCATGTGGATGACATGGCCGGTCCATCAGGGTTGGTCCTGTGTTATTATGGTGGTGGTGGTGCTGGTCTTGTTGGCTTCCTACAGAACGCTGATGTTGTCCCAGCTGATCCTTTTTTGTAGGGATCTTTGGTGGGATTGTTCCAGGGCCCTGTAGGTGGTCTATGGTTGATTTGGGTCGGTAGGCACTCCAGATACCCAAATCTATATGCACAATATATGAAGCATGTTTTTTTTTTTAAGTTCCGTTATACAACTTTTTATGCCTCTATGCCGGTGAGAGCGTTATGTTTTCAGGGTTTCCGTCCGAACGCACAACTCGTCCATTCTCATGAACGCGATATCTCAGGAAGGACTTTCTTCAAATTTGGCAGAAACATCTAGTTTTTACCCTTCAAAACAAATACATACAGCTAATAAATAAATAAATAAAAACAGGAACAGCTACAGTCTTCCTTTTAACCGATGCAACAGCTGAAGATGATTCAGTGATTTATGAAACGGCCCAGTCCTTTGAACATGAATGACACTAAACTGATTGCTTTTCTCACTGCAACATGTTTTCATCTCCAAAATGAAATGTCTCCAATACTCAGTCTTTATGTCAACTCTGCAACAAGTTCCATTTATATTATCTGCATCCAGAAATATTGTCTGCAGATGACCTGGCCAAGCTCCCAGTATTACAAGTCTCTGTAGCATGTGTTTAGTTAATCAGAAAACGTGTGTGTGTGTGTGTGTGTGTGTGTGTGTGTGTGTGTGTGTGTGTGTGTGTGTGGTGGAGAGAGAGAGAGAGAGAGAGAGAGAGAGAGAGAGTGCTGCAGGGTTATCCACTGCTGTAAATCATGACTTTGCGATTAGCGATAAGCCCCTTTTTGAAGGGCTGGGGTGCGATAAAGCTGTGAGGTTTGGTATGTGTGTGTGTGTGTGTGTGTGTGTGTGTGTGTGTGTGTGTGTGTGTGTGTGTGTGTGTGTGACACGAAACCACAGAGTGCTGCCAGATACCGCTGATGACATCATGAAGGTTATCTCCCTGTCCAACAGACGTTCACGTGTCCTGAATGCATGAAAACATTTATACAAGGAATATGACACACACATTTTCTGCTCTTTCTCTATGGATCATCAGATAACTGAAAGGTGTTACTTGTAGTGACAGTCCTACCAATACTCTGCTGTTCTCCTCAGCTTTACAGTACTTTTTAGCGTCATTTAGTTTGTTGTGGTTTTAAGGCACCACAACTTTACCGTTTGGTTCAGTTTGCAGTGTTCCCAAGTGGACAAAATGAATTAAAACAATTAATGTGGTTCAGATGAATACATTAGGGAGGGGATGAGAAGATATCTTATGTTTATACATTAAAGGGATAGTTAGGGTGTTTTGAAGTGGGATTCTGTGAGGTACTTGTCCATAGTAGGTGTATTACTAGCAGTAGATGACGGTTGGCGTGTCCCCAAGCTTGGAGAAATGAGCAAGATCACCAACAGTGACGCAAAGCAATACAGTGCAGACTCCATTGAAAAAATACAGTAATTTTACCTCACAGAACACAGGAGTTGCTGGTCTACCGCTGCCTCGATTGGTTAGTTTATTTGTGTTATTGTGTGACTATGGTGTTTTAAAGGGTTAGTTCGTCATACAAACACAAACAAACTAACCGATCAAGTCGGTAGTAGACCAGCAACCCCCATGTTCTCCCCAAGGTAAAATTATTGTTTTTTAAAATGGAGCCTGGTGGCTTTGGCGAGAACATAGATGGATATAACAGCTTTGGTTCCCAATCAGAAATGTCTGTCTAACAGCAAGGAAAAGTATTTTGTTTATATCTAGTTTGGTCTCTACCAACTCCTGAGAGATAAAACTGGGTCTAGTTACAAGATACCTCACTGCAGCTAGTTGCTAACTTTGCTGCATTTGGTTTGAGGTTTGTCTGCATTACTGTGTGACTCTGAATCCGAACTAACCCTTTAAAATCACCCAATAACACAAACAGACTATCCGATAGATGTAGTTGTAGAGCAGGAACTCCCATGTTCTGTGAGGTCAAATTACTGTTTTTATCGAAGGAGTCTGGTGGCTGTTAAGAGAGCATAAATGGATAAAACTGGGTTTAAGGGATGTCTGATGGCAAGGTGAAGCAGTGAAAATATTGTAAATAGAGCCTACACTTAAACTGATATTAATTTTTTAGGTGGGTCTTTGTTTTAGTTAGCTAAAATACTTTTTCCTTTGTTTCTGGGGGGTAACTCATAGTACCTCGAACAACCCCACTTCAAAACACGTGAACTATCCCTTTAGTGAGGTTTTTTTTTTTTTTTTGTATTTTTGAACTTTAGACAGAGCCAACTACCCCCAGTCTTTATAAGTTAGGCTAAACACATGACTCCAGCTCTGTGCTGGACACATAAATCAATTGTATCATCTCACTGTCTCAAAGTCAATAAGAATATTTCCCAAAATGTTGTGCTTAAGGTGGCCAAATGTTTATAAAGATGATGAAATTGATTAAACCAGCCCGCTATCCTGTTCATTTGCAGCATTTACCCCAGCACATGTTTATTTCCTGGTCCAGAACAGCTGGTACTCTGCCTCTCCGGGTCCCCCGCCCCGTGCGGCGCAGTGCACCAGGCGCTCTGCAGACGGGATGTTCTCCCTCCCTGCCGCCTCTACATCTGGCTGCGTTGTGTTGAACCTCCCAGCTCGGCCGACAGATAAGCCCCAGTGATGGATACGCGGTGTCACCATCCAAAGCCCTGCCTATCTATTACAGCGCAGAGGCCGTTTCATGTGGTGGCTCTGTATGTATGGGTGAGCTGGTTTTGTGTGTGTGTTCCTTGGCTGGGAGGATGGTTCACATATTGGGTCGGTGGGTGTTGCGAGGTGAGTGGGTGTTTGGAGGAGCTGCGACTGGAAAGGGAAATTATAAGTGGGAGTAGAAAAGCGAACTGTAGAGGAAAATATACGGGGACGAGGTTGAGAGAGACAGATGGAGGGAGGTAGAGCCCAGAGACAAAAAGTAAAGACAGAAATGTGTTTAGAACAACTGTTGAGTGGAAGTTATAACCTCCTGTTTTCTTATATCAATATGTAATTTTTGCTGCTCGTTATCAGTTACTTTTTGTAAAGATTTGACATAAATCAATACTGATCCCCAGTCCTGAACTAACGGGGAAAAATACTGCACAATCTCATAAAATCAACAGGAAATGAAAGAAAACACCTGTCATAGGTTGCCAGCATTGTTTTCATGACCTTTGACCTCTTGGAGGTGTGACGCCAAAATGTAGAGCGTGAAATAGTTAAATATCTTTCCTCTCCTTTCTGTCGAACTCTGTTACACTCATGTTTACGTGCACAATAATATTTCACTATTATTAAGAACATGACAATATTAAACAGCACTATTAAACAGTAAACAGCATAATCCCTTTGGATATTGTGATTAGGCCTTATGCTGAATGGAGCAACATCAGATTAGGACACATGGGATATGCCAATATTATTCAGGTTTTAGGAGCATTCTTATGACTTTGTCCAGCACATTCAGAATATGCGTCTCGGTTGGGTTTTTGCTGCAGTTGGCAAAACACAGCCACACGGCCTCCTGGGATATCACTGATTATTGATTGGGAACATATATGAGTAAATTGATTGTACTGTACAATTCAATTATGGGATTTTTATGTATGATGAGGTATCTCTTTTTATGTCTTTCTTAAAAGCCGAACCAGGGACAAGGTCGGCAAATTAGCTACGGCTGAAAGTGCTTTATACGCTGCACCGGTTCCACGTTAATTAAGTGTAACAACGCCTGCATGTGTGTCATTACTTTAGCTCTTAAACTCCAGGGGGGAACCTTTAATGCAGGGTCTATTTATGGGTCTTCAAAGTATTTTTTTTTTTATCTTACAGACAGTTTCCAGTGATGTGGAATTTAATGTCACGTAAGACAAAGAAAAACAGCAGATCATCACAAATCGAGAGGCTAACTGAAGACATTTTGGCTAAAAAAAATTATTAAAATGAATAATTGATCATTCAAATAGAGACCAATTCATTTTCTGTCTGTGCATTAATCATTTAAGCATTTCAGCTCTAATTTCCTCATCTTTGAAATTAATTTACCAGGCCTAAAATGGCTGAAATATCAAGTGTCTGATCCTACACTGTATGGGTTAGTGCCTGTAATCTTAATTGGGGGATTTTACTGCCATGCGATTTCAGCATCTCCATCATTGATATGTTCAACTAGTGGGAAATAACTCATAGAGATTTATCAGCACCGTCCAGTTGTCAAGGCCCCTAGCAGCTCATAAACCTCCCCGACACACCAGTAGGAAGATTCAAGACCCCCGGTAGAACAGTCAAGACCCCCATAAAGCTGATGACCAGTTGGGATGTGAGAGTCGCAGGCCTGTGATCAAGGGAAGGCTGCTGGTTTTAAAAATCTAGGAAAGTGAATGAAAATGTTCCTTCCCGTTCCCTCAGCTAGTGCTATCAGGTAGCCAGTGAGCAAGGCGCTTAGTCCCTCGCTGTGTAGCGTAGTAAGAGGGTCATTGTGTTTCTGGTCCCACTGTTGGTTGCCTGCACTGTTGGTAAATGGGGACCTGAAGCATTTTGTTGTCGGTTTAAGGATGGTGGGTAAATGTTATCCAGTCTCGTTTTTGGTTTTCTCTCATGAAAGGTGCTGCCACAGAATATTACACATATTATAACCTCTAAAGGAAAACCTATAGAACAGGTTTTAAAGTACAAGTCCTTGTGTTTTATCCTAGATCAGGAGCTTTCATTTACAGCCCATATAATTAATCTGGTCACTAAACCAGTGACCTTCTTGCCCATTCTTGACTATGGGGACATGCTTCGTTTGAGTGCGTCCTCCAAATGTCTCCAGTCCACACTGTTGTTCATTCGGCACTGAGATTTATCATTGGCTGTAGTCGTCTCACTCACCATTGTGAACTGTGTATGAAATCGAACTTGCCTTCTCTGAGTGCACACGGATATGTACATTAGCCGACCCTAATTTATAAGGCTCTTTTAGGCTTGATCCCTCCTTTTCTGTGCGCTTATTTGCAGAAAACAAGCAGTTGCTATGCCTTGCGTTGTTGCGCTACGCTTGTTTTATCTGTTCCTCGGGTAAGGGCTGAATTCGGTAAAAGCGCTTTCAGCTCTGCTGCCCCCTTGGCATGGACTACTCTACAGACCGAACTGAAACTTGGACGTTATTCCACTATTCCTGAGGGACAGACAGCGTCAGACCATTGAGCAGTGCCTGTGTTTTAAATCCTAAATTGTTGTTGCGTTATAGCTCCCACACTTCTTATTGAAAACACTATTGCACCTCTAAAATTGTATGATTGATTAATTGAGTCATTGCTTCAGCTCTGCAAGATGGGATCAATTTATGTTTATGAATACAGAAATATTGTGACAATTTACATGAAGAGGATTTTAATATAAAAACACATTTTTTACATATATTTGGTATCTGACATTTTTTAAGTCATTGTGCATATAAAACTGCTTTATATTTGCTAAAGAGTAAACCTGAAGTTTATATTAGTCCATACAAAATTTCATAAATCAACAATAATTTGTCCGGTTCGATGGGAATTATCCGACACTTCTGTAACTGCTTCAACTGCTGCCACTGCAATCTTTTGAAGTCTTCACATGTAGGTTGGGTTTAACTACTCCTAAACCTGGGACCCAGTCTAATCAGGTCCAGGAGGGTCCCGTTCTGTTGCTGCAGGTTGGAGGTATACAGGTCAATATGTCTAAAACCCAGAAAGATCAGAACTATCAGAGGATCATGAGGCGAAACGGATGATGCAAAATATGAAATGCAAGATTTTAGATCAGGTGCAGTTTATAGTCTTTTTGAGTTGGAAGTGACTGTTATATCTTGAAAATTAGTTTTCAACAAGTCCTTTTGGGCACCGAGCTCCATCTGCTCTTGAAGAAAACTTCTGTCTTCTTCTTTTTGTGCTATAAAGTAATCCAGACCTTTCCCCGCTAACAACCAGCCAGTGGTGAGGTACTTTTACTTGAGTGTTTTCATTTCATTTTTAATAAATCTGATGATGGTAATAATATCCAATAATGTATTATTAACAATATGACTCTGAAAAGAGCATTTCCGCATAATGAATACTTTTATAGTTTCACTTAAAGGTACTCTATACGATATCCAGAGCATTAATGTAGCATCATTGCTATGTAAAGACATAGTGCAGTAATGTCTACCTGAGCACTGCTTTCCGTGCTTGTTCGCTTGCCCCAATGGCGAACTCACGCCTGCCGCTCCGCTGTCATACGATGGTTCCAGCTGGTAACGCCGTCCATTTCGACGCTGCCACTGCAGAAGCGTAGCACCCGCCATCTGGTTCCCCCTAACACTGTTAGCTCTGCCAGCAATGCTGCCTCAGTTTTCACTGTTAGCGCTGTTAGCACCGTCGGCCATGTTGAGAGCCATGCGGAGGCGATAGAAATGCTCCCAAACTCGCATTTGGCACCTTTAAGTAACATTTTGAATGCAGGACTTTAGACTGGAGTATTTTAAAATGATTACTGAAGTAAAGAATCTGAATACTTCTTCCACTACTGCATCCAACCACAGCTGGAGAGCTGAGCGGAGACCCACACAGACTGCACATTTTGTCAGCAATGGACATGCTTATTTACTGTAAATATATGAAACCCCCGACCACATTGACTGATCTGATTGCACCAAACAACTGCAGCTTTCCACTTGCAGGCGTTCACTTCACACATGCCTGTTTCCACTGGAGACCCTGGACCCTGTGCTTCGACCCCCCCCAGCTGTGTAAAAGTGTAGTAAAAGCTTCCAGACTGGCTTTTCCACATTGATGCACAGTTTCCGCTGTGATCAGAAGTGTCTTTTTGGGAGGGCCAGGAGGTTTGTAAAGGGAGGTCAGCCACCACAAACAGAGTCCCGGGTCCACAAAGGAAGGAATAGTACACAGGGGCCCTCACGCATAAGAGGTCTTAAAGACGTGGAGGTGTATATATCTATTTGTACGTGTGTGTTCATAACTACCCATGTGGTTATGTACTGGCGTATGTTTTGTCTACAGTATGTCAGAGTAGTGCAGTAAAAGCAGCCCTGGAGCACCATAAAGCTTACAGTATGAATTGTTGCCCTTTAGCTAAACAAGGAAAAACAACGCAGCTCTCCATTGTTTTTAATAATGAGTTGATTTTCAGGCTGAGGCTCATGTTGTGTTTTTCATTTTCCCATGTTGCTGGATGGCAGCAGAAATGCAATTAAAGTCATTGTTTCATTAGGGCATGTTGCCGGTGAGCAGGAATTAAAAACACCACAACACAGCCACAGTACCTTGTGTAGTACACACAGCTTTTTGGAGTACACACACACATATAACTAGAACTTAAAGCCAAAGCAATTAGAGCCCAATCAAATTTTCCTGCGTGCTTGTCAACAATATTCCCCACGTATATTTTTTATACCCGTATGCTCTGACCGTCCTCCGTTTTCCAGAGTCTGCATATTCTCCCTCTCTCTTTGTCTTTCTCCATCTGTCTGTTTTTCCGTCTCTATCGTAGGCTCTTGGTCTCTAACCCTCGTTCTGTCTTCGTGCACTATTTTGCATTTGAAAAGACCACCCATGGGTGCGGGGGGTTGGTTTAGAATATTAATTGTTTTTTCTGTTTTCTCTTGGGAAAACTACCCACATTAACGCCGCCTGCCACTTTCATTTAAAGGGGACATATTGTGCTTATTTTCAGGTTCATATTTGTACTACTAGAACATGTTTACATGCTGTGTTCAAAAAGACATTGTTGTTCTCGTCCTGTCTGTCTGAATATACCTGTAATCACCCTCTGTCTGAAACGCTCCATTTTAGCGCCTGTCTCTTTAAGACGCCCTCCAGAAAAACTGCTCTGATTGGGTTGCAAGAAAAATATGGTGCATCTTTGTGAAGGTAGCTCTTAAACTGTGGCTGATTTATTCTAACGAGCCTTTATGTGAAATCTGAATGGTTTATTGAATCATGTTTGTCACTTGTACTTGTGTCGAAGAAAATCTGAGGCCGCCAACGTCGTCACCCTAAAATAAATTACTAATCCTCAAACAAAATCCACAATTAAAAAAAAAATATTTATTTAATCAACTTTCTTTAATGAATAGAAAATGTTAGTTTTGTTCACATAAATAGTGATGACATCATTATATCATATGACGCATAATATGATCTATTTTTTTGATTTTTTTGTAACAGTTTAATTAATTTACTATAATAATGTTGGAGCCAAAATAGATTTTTTGTTATTGTGGTTAAATAAATATAATTTATGGTGCTGTTTGTTTACTGCGAGATGGCCCTGTTAATACAGGTGCAGGTCTACCTTTTTGTGCATTTTTGACTTTTTTGAAAGGCTAAAAGCCAACAAATATGGATTGAAGCAGAATATTTTGTTACATTTTGCTACTAAATTGCAAAATATATATATTTTACAAGTTTACTGTAAAGTATATACTTTTTGTATTTTTTTTTAAGTGAGTTATTATGATTTAGTTATACATGTGCAAACCTAATTTTGACAACTTAAGAACAGACAACCGCTGGTTGGAAAGCACTGATCTAGACAGGCCACAAAAAAACTTACTGGGTTGTTTATTCCACAGTTTCTTGATGTATGTGCACAAACAGATAAAGTGAGTTCATGATATGACCCCTTTAAGTCCCTAATGAAACCGCAATTCTGTTAATGCAACCAAGACTGATACTCGGTTCAAATCAAGCTAGCTAGCGTGGCTACTGTTCAGCTAGCTTCAGTAATGTGAGGGCATTTTGCATTTCTTTCATCTGACTTTCTAAAGTTTAAACAAGTTCCTATACATGTAGAAATATGAGTGTTTTGTATAACTTTTAGTTTTTAACCATTTGTGATTTTACCAAAGATAAACAACAATTAGCTTGTTGGTATTTAGCTTGATAGCATTTAGCTTGTTAGCAGTTAGCTTGTTAGCAGTGACATTTTCCCAGCAGAGCAGTGTGGAAATGAACTCATCTAAATGGCCTTCCCTGTTATTTTCAGAGCTATATTCTTAGTTGCCTCGTCACCCTGAACCACATTATGGCGTCTACAGTGACCTCAGAGATTGATGAGATAAACATTTCTTCCCGACCCTCCCTGCCCGACCAAATCCAGAGCTCCACCAGCGTCCGTCATGCTCCGTCTCTCAGAACTCACACTGCTCCAACAATGGTGTGGTCCTTTAATTGTCACCCGTATCAAGCCTATAACCGGGCTGCCCGTCTGGAGAGGGTATCGGATGGTAATCAGCGCGGCAGCCGACAGTTAGCGCTGTCGCTCAGAGCCTCTGACGTCACGTCGACATGCCTGTGTGATTAGTTCTGGTTCAAATCCAGCTGACCTGCATTGTCGCCCGTGATCAGCGTCCTACAAAGGCCTGTAACGGGACAAACATTGTTCATTAAGAGTTTGCAGAATCAGAGCTGTGTGATGTGATGCAGAGGGAGGCGGTTCGAGGCTGAGGCTGCCATTCTGTCTGCAGCTTTATACAGGATATTTGATTATTTCTGCTTATATAATGATGAACACAGAAATATCTACCTTGATATCTTTTTTTAATACAATTGATTCTTTTAAATATCCTCCTTTTTATGTATTGTCCATTTATTATTAAACATTTTCTCATTTTTCTATATATTTTTCTCTGTATTATGTAAATATATATAAGGTGTGTGTATGTATATATATATTAGGCATGTGTATATATGTGTATTTACATACATATATAAATATGTACATATTTTCAGTTTATATATGTAAATACAAATCTATATTTATATATATATTATTTCTATATATGTATGAAAAATCATGTACTGTATATTTAGTATTTTAAAAGCAAGCATTTCTTGTTAAACCCTCTGAGACTTTAGTGTCTTTCAGAAGCTTCAGCAGGTTCAGTTTTAGATTTAGAGATGTTACATATGTATATATCCTATGAAAATAGAAAGTAAAAAGCTAAATAATAAATAATAAACTTTAGCTAAATGTTGGTGAGAAAAACTGTCCATTTTCACAAGGGGTCCCTTGACCTCTGACCTCAAGGTATGTAAATGAAAATAGGTTCTATGGTCCCCACCAGTCTCCCCTTTACAGACATGCCCACTTTATGATAATCACAGTCAGTTTTGGGCAAAATATATATTTTTTTAATGCAGTATGAATGTATTATTTTTGCCTATTCTAAAATGGTATATTTGAATACTTCTGCATACTGGAGTCTTGCATATTGCATAAACTGGGTATCACTGCAAAACTGCGATGCTTGTGGATCTAATGAGCCCAACTGTATTCATGTGTGATGACGTTAGTCCCCATAGTAGTTATGTTATTGTAGTGAGACCATATTTTATAATTTTTGTAATTTTGCAGAGGATTCTGAGCAGTTTCAATAACAGAAGACAAAAAAAGACAAAAACAGGTCTATTGTGGGATTAACTGTTAACTTTTTTGATATTTAACGAAGGCCACATCCTCTTTCTAACCTTCACAGATGTTTTGAGGTAGCTTTTGTTTTTTTCTAGCCATTATTGTAGGGAAAAGAAATGAAATGAGTTGACAGTGAACGTTTTATTTTTATTTTGATACCTTCTGGATGACTGTTTCCACATACTCATCAAAAACAATCTCACTCGGCTTGGAAGATATCCATAATTAGAAAAAAAAAAAAAAAAAAACATAATTCAGGTGGCAGTACTTTTCTCTCTCAGCGCATTTGCTGTCGCAAACATAATTGTTAAAAAGCAGACAGGGTTAGCCAAGAGGATACTCTTGGATTTGTTTGTCCCGGTTTGAGATTTTTGCCTCCATTTCGACACAAAGGAGGCGAGGAATATTTAGTTTGCTGTGCTCACAGTTTTGTATCTAAAACATCTTGACAATCCACAGATTTTATGGTGTGTTACTACACGCATGCCCCAAACTAGAACAAAGTTGTTGTTGTAGAGTTTGTGCAATGTAAATCTCAGTCTGACCCTCCCGTTATTTTTATTATATCTTTGTCATTTTTATTACCTCCACCAAAAAGGTTATTGATTGTCAGCAGGCTTTTGGAAAAACTGCTGATCCCATTTGAATCACACGTCCTCATCGCCGTGATGGACGTTTCTTTGGCCGACGCCTTGCTCGCGCCTCGTCTGCCTTTGCTTTCCTCTGTAGAACACATCCATATGAAACATGTCGTCTGTCCTGTGCTTGTAACTACCATTTCCCCTGTTGAGCGAGCCCTGCAGAGACTGATGGATTTTTCAGACGGGACCCTGCGCTACTTGATCCTGACCACAGTCAACCAACCTACTCACCGCCACCTTTTGGATATCCCGCCATCTGTCTTTCCATCCCTTGTTTACTCTGTTATCCCATCTCTTTCCTCTTACTCCATCTCTCTTTCTTTCATTTCCTCAGTATCTGAGGACTTGGACACTCTCTGCTACACAGGGTGAGATTGTCCTATAGAATTGCTGCACCCTCATTCACCTCATTTGGCCCAATTAAACTGATTTTAAATGACACATTTGTCTTAAATTAGAATAAAGTTATCTGAGAAATGTTATAAAGAGAAACTATATTTCAGATTCCTCTCAACCACCATTGATCTTTCATGTTTTGTCCCTTTGGTCTCCTTGGTTGTGGGGTATCACAGACCAGCCAAGGTGGTAGAGGGTGAGGTTTACTCTCCAACAGGCTGAACCATACACCCAACATTCCTATATATACCACAAAATCAGAGCATATTTAATTCACACAGTGGTGTAGAGGTTAGCACCGTCACCTCACAGCAAGAAGGTCGCGGGTTCAAATCTGGCTTAAGGCCCTTCTGTGGGGACTTTGTATGTTGTTGTTCATGTTCTCCAACATGCAGCTTAGATTCATCGATGACTCTAAATTGCACATAGGTGTGAATGTGAGCTTTGTGTCAGCCCTGTGATGGACTGGCGACCGGTCCAGGGTGAACCCCGCCTTTGCCCAGTGCCGGCTGGGATCGGCTCCATTCCCCCCGCGACCCCTAACGGGATAAGTGGTTGCATGTATGGATGGATGGATGGATGGATGGTGAACCAGGAAGTTTAAAGGGCATCAAGTGCCACATAGGGATAAGGTCAAGGTGGATGGGTGGGTGAATAAAACACAGGACTTTCGCCCAGGAGATCGATGTCTGTGTCCCGTGTGAAACCAGAAGATAACCTTGATTTTTTTTGTTACGTAACTTCCGTACTTAAGTTGTCACTAAGTTATTTTAACCCAAACTTTAACTTATTTGTCATGTAAATTCTCTACTCAAGTAATGCAACCATTGTAGTTACAGTAACCTAAATGTTGACTTCTTGTCACATAACTTCCTTACTTCAGTCTCTCCACTTCTGTAGTTATTTTAACCCAAACCATGATCTTTTCCTAAACCTAACCAAGTAGTTTTGTTGCCTACACCTGACCAACTTGTTTTGTTGCTTAGACTGAACCAAGTTGTTTCCTGTGAGGACAGAATTTTATTTTGAAAAGACTGTACGCATGGACACGTGTTGCTGGACATCCAAAGGAGAAAGCATGAAAAATTAAGAATAACTTTTCGTAGGAAATCGTACAAACTGTTGTATCAGGATACGTTGCCTCAAAATGCAGCAACCTTTTTCTGCCATTTGGAACAACCATCATGCAAAAACTACATACGTACATACATTGTTGAAGACAAGGCACATTACAGTGTCGCTCTTTTGAATGTAAATCTGCAGATATTATGTGTTGTACAGTGAGTGTTAACAGCATTATCCTGCAAAGTTAAGCACTGCAGATAGAGGGAAAGTAGTGGGAGGACAAGAAAACAATCATATTTAGATCAGACTAGCTAGGTGACTTTTTTTTTTTTACACTTAACTCCCTCTTATATCTTTTTAAAGAAAAAAAACCCACTTTATTTTACCAGATAAAACCAGTTGAGACAAAATCTATTTTTTCAGTGGCCATCTTAGGAAGAAGACAGCAGCCTAAAGCCAGCTGCCAACTGCATGAAATCATGTCCTATATGACCTTTGTCACCTTTGTGACTGTCATGTTTCTAGACAGACTGATACTTCTGTGTTCTTGCATTCAGCGTCTGTATCTTGTTTCTGTTGCATTTTTCTTTGTGTGAAGAGCCATGTAGCCACATTCATCATGGTCAAGCTGTTGGCATATTAGAGCTAATAGAAACGCTCAAACCTCTGCTTTTATCATCCGATTGCTACGATAATCCCAAACCTTTATTTTTTTTTATTCCAGTAAGTCCTCATGGGGACGGAGCTGTCAGGCCATCAGCAGCCATGCGGTACAAAGTGAGTCTTGGCCACGTCTCCGTCTGACTTGTTGGACTCCTCCATGAATAGAGTGTTCACAAGCCTCCTCCAAAGAGTATGAAAACACTGTGTCGCCTAACACATAATCCACATCATAGGAAAATGGTGTTTGGTCCCGTGGCAGTGTGACATCACTCAGTGTTTCCCCTACTTGACCTTTGTCGGATGGCAGCGCCGAGGACCCGAGAGGAGGGCTCTGCTGTCGAGCAGCTTGTGCCCGCTCGGATGTTCAATATCTAATATTTCACCAACAGGAAGAGTTGTCATGTTGTCATTGCTTTCTTACTTGTAAATTAGTTGTGCTAGTTTGGTAACAGATGCTCTGCTTGAAGGGACACCAAGAACAAATCCACTGTTCCGTAGCGTGTTAGTCGTACAATGCTCAGACGTTCCCGCTCATCCGCTTCTCCAAACCATGAGAACGAAATGAGGGGACGTCCCGGTAGCCTCCAGTTTAAGATGCATGAACCTCGATGTGCCCAGTTAAGAGTCCAGCTGGGGACTGCTGCTGTATGTCCATCTATGCTGTCAGCTGACGATTCGCCACAGAATCACCCTGACTTAGTGACAAGATATCTAACGTTTAGTTTCCACTTTTAACAAGGCTTGTGAGCCAGTAGTAAAACAATACTTCTATCGCTGCGTCGTCAGTTAGTGTAGAAAACACGGATAAATGACTGACACTGACGGTAAATGCCCGGCAACGACTTGGTGTGACGTAACTGTGCGACTGAATGTTGTCGGTGCTATCGCTATCTTTAAACCGGAAACAAAATGAACCGTACTCCCCAGGGTGATGCCTTCATGTCTTGTTTTGTTCCACCAACAATCCAAGACTTAAAGATATTCACTTCTCAGTATTGTATAAAACAAAAAAGCAACAAATTGTCACATTTACAATTTTAGAATCAGCAGTATTTATAATTGATAACTGATTTTAAGGCGACATATTGTGCTCATTTTCAGGTTCATACATGTATTTTGCATTTAACTCGTCTACATACTTTAAAGGAACAGTTTGTAATATTTAGGGGGATCTATTATAATAATACGTATGCTTTCTTTAGTGTGTAATCACCTGAAAATAAGTGTTTTCGGTATCTAAGAATGAGCTGTTTATCTACGAACAGAGCGGGTCGGCCGCCATGTTTCTACAGTAACCCAGAACAGATGACAGACTCTAGATTGGGACATTTACGTTTAGTTCTCCGACAGGCTTGACCTACGGGAGAAGTTTCAGTTGGTTGCAATCTGCAGCCTCACTGCTAGATGCCACCAGATCCTACGCACTGCACCTCTAAATCATATATCAATTTTCAAAATGGCCGACGGTTATTTTTCTGTTTGTTGACTAATTGATTAATCAACTAGATGTCTTCACTAGAAAACAACATATCTTAGTGAAGTCGCTAAGCTGAAGTATTCATAACTGTGTATTTTTCTGATCACGACACATTTGGCACAGATGTATTTTTATATGTTATGAAAAGATATAGATATCGGGGTGCTTCAAATTTGGACCCTGAGGGCCGTGACAACTATTTTTCAAAATGGCTGCCAAAAAGGCGCTAAATATTCCTAATTCATGCAGAAAACTGATTTCATGAGTATTGATGGATCAGATGACCGTTTATTTCCCTCTTTATTTTTCTAAGGGTGCTTTTTAAAAGCTTTTAAAGTTGGGTGAAGTTTGACCCTGCAGTGTCCAGGCTTGTTTTATTTGGTTTTCACACTTTTCTCAGATTAAAAGCTTTTAAAAGCACCCTTAAATATAAAGAGGGGAAAAAACAGAAAAACCATGTCTGTAATCTTCTGACATCTGATCTGATCAGCTTGAACACATCTTGGAAATCATCGAAGCTCATAAATCTTTTTCTGCAATATTTTGTTTGGCGGCCATTTTTTTCAAAATGGCCGGGGTGGGCCCTCTGGGGCCAAATGTGCAGTACTCCAATATCTATATCGTTTATGACATATATACCTACATGTCTGCCAAATTAATTGTTTTTATCACAAAATGCACTTTTGTCATACCAAACGCTAAGCTGAAATACTCATAGTAATTGTGCATTTTGTGATCAAGTACCACAGTCATAGGTTTATATGTTATGAAAAGTGCCTTGATATCTATATCTTGTCATGACATACTGCATATACCTACATCTGTGACAAATTTGTTGTTTTTTTTTTTTTTTGCAGAATGCACTATTGTCATGCCAAACTGGCCCCCTAGTGGGGCAGCTAAGCTGAAATAATCATAATAATTGTGCATTTTATGATAAAGCAGCAAATTTGGCACAGACATAGGTTTATATGTTATGTAAAGCGCTCTGATATCTATATCTTTTCATAATATACAAACCAATGTTTGTGCCAAATGTGTTGCTTTTATCACAAAATGCACAATTCTGTTTAACTTCCCCACTACTGTGGGGTTTAACCGCCCATCTGGAGCTAAAACATGACAGTAACCTGAGCTGGAGCTCTGAGGTTTTTCACAGGATGTCATTCTCATGCATGGAGTGCAAAGCTTGAGCTGAAAGTCTCTGTTACTGTTTGTATGAATCTCTTCCTCCCCCACCAGGATCGAATCTAACCACTTTCCCCCATTTTCTTCTACTGAAATCAATCCCGATTACTTTCAGTAGTTTTACAACACTCGCTAATATATGGACCGGCCCCCCTCCAGGCCCCCCAGAGCCTCACAACCCCCTGCTGCTACCAGCTGACGGGGAGCGAGGGAGGAAGAAAATAAAAGCAGGGAGGAAAAAAAAAAACAAGGCTTCTGGGAAAACAAACACTAGTCCAGCTTCTTGGCACTCTCCTCTTAACCCTTTCACTGACTCTGGAAAACACAGCGATCTGCAGGAAGGTGCTTATTCAGTTTTATCCTGAGGGACAAATGACAAAACTTTCACAAGTTTTTAATAGCATTTTCATTTTTTTATTGCAAATACATATACAAAAGGTTCTTTAAAGACAGTACAAATACATGGCAAGGTCACAGAAGAAGAAAAACAAGAGTATTGGCAACATCAGTTCGTTGATATTGAGAGAAAAAGGAAATGGAGCTTGTAGAGCAGAAAGGATGGACGGCCTCTCTGGTGATCGCACAAACGAAAAAAGCCCAACAGAACAAAACCCTGGTAACTGAGATAACATTTTCCAGTTCTTTCCGCCATAGATTAGAGTCCAACTTAAAGGAAAATTCACAAATAAAAAATACACAATTCGTTAGATAGCCCGTCCCCACCTCCCGACCCTCAGAAAAAAGGCAAATACATACTTAAAATAGACATTTAGATAAGATAAATAAACAACAACAAAAAAAGATGATTACAGCGTGTACCATTTTGTCTAAGTACCCCCTGGGTTCAAAACAAAAAATAAAAAAGGGGAAATTATATGCTGTCTACATTTGCAAAATTCATTAGTTATAAGAATAGTATGCAAAATAATTACTTTGAAATAAAATTAAAGCTAATAAATAAATAAACTGAGGATGAAGGGAGTGTTTTGGACACCAGCGTGGTGGGAGACTGCAGAGGGGGGTTTGAAGGGGTCAAAGGTGACTTCCTGTAGCTGTCAAACACACGCTGTTGGATGGTAAGTGTAATCTCAGCTGTGGCCATTACACCCACACACACACACACACACACACACACACACACACAGGCGTACAAAACGTGTAAAAAATCCAAGGCACGGATGGTGGAAAGGGCTGCAGTCTCCCTCCGTCGAGACAGCGCAGCGTTGTGAAACCAAGCCGCCTCTCTCTTTCTCTGTATCGCCTAGTAGCTTTTCCGATGGATGATCATGACACATAACTCGAGGAAACAAATCAACAGCTTAAATACAAACCATACTTGCTGAATGGTACCAAGCAAAAATAAAGAAAAAAAAAAACAGAAATCCTTGTATGAAATCGAAGCAGATGCGGCGCTACCGTGAGTGGTTAGCTGCTGAACTGTTTCAAATATAAAGCTTTTTGTTTTATATCTACAGGTACAAATAATTAACCCCCCGCCCCCCCACCCCCCCGGGTTACAAACTGCCAGCGTATGAAGGAATAAACCAAAAAAAGAAACATACACAGTACCTACTGGAATATCAACAATCAATAAGTCCTCACAGAGGATTTTCCTAAGTCTCTTCATCTCTCTAAAAATATATATATAGTTTCTATCAATAGCAAGGCACGACGTGAGCCAATCACAAGTCCAGCTCCTCTTCTTCGTATTCAAGTGTCTGAGTCAGGGAGCAGAACTCTCCCTGCGGTAAAGTGTTCTGTATGTCAGATGTGTGTGGCTGTACATGTCTGTGTTGTCTCTCAGGGTCTGGTGAGCTGGGTGTAAACCGGAGCCTGCTCCCAGTGCCCAGGGCTGCTCTGAGGGATGGACGGCACCCCCGTGTTGTCGGCGATGGGCGTGTACATGGGCCTTTGGCTGGAGCTGCCCATGTAGCTGAAAGTCGAGTACAGCCCCGAGCCCTGCCCCGCCCCCGCGTGGCTGTAGTAGGACGCGGCGGTGGCGGCGCCCCCTCCCCCCTGGTGGTCGGGGGAGTAGTCGTACTGCTGCGCTCTGGAGATGGCCGGGTAGGAGGAGGAGGGGGGGCTGTAGTGCTGCAGGTTGAAGGGGCTGTAGGCGACGTGCTGCGGGGAGCCCTGCTGCTCGGTGTAGTGGCTCGGGCTCAGCTGCTCCGTCTTGATCTGGGTTCTGTGCTGGGCCTGAGCCGCCTCGGAGCCTCCACTCCCCAGTGGGGTCAGCGTGTGCTGCTGCTGTCCCTGCTGGTTCTGGCTTTTAGCCAACCAGGCTGCGGCGGCTCCCGCCTGCGGGCTGACCGGAGCGCCACCGCTGCTGATGCTGTAGCTGCCGGTGTAGGCGACCGACGTGGCGTTGCTAGCGGAGCCGGGGTGCCCGTTCGGCGGGAGGTACTGGTCAAACTCATTGACGTCGAAGGTCTCGATGTGGGAGATGACGTCGCTGCTCAGCTCGCCGATGTCCACGTCGCGGAAGTCAATGTTGAGCTGGCGCCCAGCAGGACCCTCGGGCAGGGGGCGGAGGCCACCTTCACGCTTTAGGTCCATCTTGCCTGAGCTCACATCAGTCTTTGGGGTGGTAGGGGGGGTAGGGGGCCCCTGGGAGCCTGGAAGTTAAAAAATTCACATAGATTAGATTATTGTTTCTATATTCAAGTTAAGTTATATTTGAACAAACCAATCAGGTTGCGGAATGAATTATGCAACTTTTTCTGATTTTTAAATAATCGTCAAAGAAAAAAGGAAGCATTCAAACATACACTGAGGTAAATATCTGACCACTTAAGGGACTGAAAAACGCTAGTCTCCCTGCTCACCTGAGTGCTCACCAGGAGAGTGCACCTCTCCCATGCTGGAGGCCGGAGAGTCCGCCTGCTGGAGAGCTTTGAAGATGGCGTTGGGGGAGATGTGCGTCTGCTCGCTGCCGTCCTCCGACTCGCTCTGCCCGTTCTTCACCGACTTCCTCCGCCGGGGCTGGTACTTGTAGTCGGGGTGATCTTTCTTGTGCTGCACCCGGAGCCGCTCCGCCTCCTCCACAAACGGCCGCTTCTCCCCCTCGTTGAGAAGCCTGTGCGTAAAAAGGATAATTAGTTAACTAAAAGTATTAACGGTACACTATTTTAAATGCTCTATTCCAGCGTAAACTATGCAAATAATGAAAACCACATAGCTGATTCAGTCTGCAGAGAATATAATGTGTAAATGTGCAAAAGAGAAACTAGGTCAGATTAAAGAAAAACACAGTCCTTACATGCTAAAACTGTGCGTAAAAGCTGAAAAGCATTTCCACTCACCTCCAGAGTTTCCCCAGAGTCTTGCTGAGCTCCGCGTTATGCAGGTGCGGGTACTGATCCGCCAGCTTCCTCCGCGCAGCCTGCGCCCACACCATGAAGGCGTTCATCGGTCTCTTCACGTGAGGCTTGTTCTTGGAAGATCCGTTAACGCGCACCGGCATGGGCACGAGGGTCCAGTCGTAGCCCTTGAGCACCTGGGACACGGCCTCGCGGATGCAAGCGGGGAACTTGTCGTCCTCGTCCTTCTTGAACTCCCCGTCCACGCCGAGCAGCAGCCCGTTCTCCGACGGCCGTGTGTTCTCGGTGTCGGAGCCCGAGCCGGACGGGCACGGGGAGCCCGCGGAGTCCTCGGACATGCTCGGGCTCGGGGCGTCAGAGAGACACTTGTCTTGTTCCTCCGTCATCTTCAGGTAAGGGTCGAGGAGATTCATACGAAAAACGGTTTGGTGCCAAATTACGCGTGAAACGGGGGAGTTGTTTCTGCTTTTCTCGCGAGAGGAAAAAAGTCACTGAATGGACTTCACCTTGCCAGTATTAGTTTGGTAAAAGTTTTGCAAATGAGAGAACAAAATTGTCTTTTGCTCCGCTGCGTAAAAGCGGTTAGTCTTTACGCACGAGTTTCTCACAGACTCCTAGGGATGAGTGCGTTTTCTGCAAGCGGATCCGCACTTGAAAGGACAAAAAACACAAGCCAGCCGGTTTAGAGTTTACCTTCAACTCTGCAGGATGAAACGGTAAAGTGCTCCTCTCTTGGTTTCCAAGTACAATCCCCAGAACGCGCGAGTGCTTTGAACTGCAGACGTTTCGCATGCGGGCTTTATAAGAGAGTTGCCATGCCGCACAGGAAAGCCCGAACCTCATTGGGCGACAGCATGTGACGCCAAAGTGAAGGAATCTGATCCCATTCCCCCCTCCGCTAACCAGCACAGAAAACACACACAGACACTTTCTCTCAAACATACACACACTGCCCACGAGCCAGTATATATGCAGTTTAATCTGGCTGGATTTTCCTATAGATACGTGCAGGGCTGTATGGGGAAAGAACTATCCAATCAAACATATGGAATCTATTTGTTTATATGCTATAATTAACCAAAAGTGATTTTATTATGAAGGAAAACACTGAAAGACAGTAAATTAATTGCAAAAGATCCTAAAAAAGTCCAAAAAGAAATATTATCACTAAAACCAAATTATTTATGACATTTAATATCCTTAACTGCAATAAATACTTTCTATTCCTACTTTTAAAATTTTTTTTTCGTGTTTCTAAGTGTCTTTCTCCACACTGGCTCCATACCTACAGTTACACCATGTGGTCAATAGGGGGAGACAGCAGTCTAGGAACCCACTAAGCCCTTCCTTTGCTGAGAGCAGGGGGAGGAGGAGGAGGTGGAGGAGGGGGAGGAGAAAGGCGCTCCAGCCAACTGCTGCTGCAGTGCAACAGTTGCTGTCAAACATCAGCTCCTGATTTGTAGCGCTCATCTCATTTCCAACAACGGAGCAGTGATCTGGTGGTGAATGCCAAATTCTGTTCACTTAGCCGACTGCTCAAACTCCACACCGGCCTTACCATTTTTTGTCAAAAGTTATCTATAAAGTTGATTTTAAGAGCTGTGTGACACAGTATTTGAACTTTATGTCCATTTGAAATCATCAGTATTTGAAACTGAACTTACCTAGCATCCTTTTAAAAGGAAACATTTTATTTTTGTACTTTTCTCCTTGTAAGACATACATTTTTCAGAAATTTGAGCATACGGCGCATTTTTAGCATCAGAAATAGTGGCATACAAGTCCTGCATTCAAAAACTTAAAGGCCATTTTCAAAATGTATATATGCTATTCCTATATTTATTCCTAAGATTTACTTCTAGCTTTGAGAAACAGGAGCAAATGTTCACAAATATAGATCTCCTCGGCGATAGAAATAACATATTCCTAAGTTAGGTGGTGTTCCCCCTTAAGTAAAAGTACAGTATTATTTGCAAAATATATAAAATGAAAGTGCTCACTCTGAATCCGAATGATCCCTTTCAGAGTTAGCGCATATTACAAAGCTGCATTAATATTACTGATGCATAAATGTATAAAAAGCTTTTTAATGTTGTAGCTGGTCACAGTCAGGTTTTTCTTATGCACCGTACGTAGATATACCCACAAAAGTAATGTGCTGTGATTCGTATATATCCCACAAAATCAATTTGTGAATCAGGAAGTATAAAGAACAAGAAACGCAGCATAGGGAGGAGGTCGGGGTGGATGGGTGGGTCCAAAAATTAGACTTTCACTCATGACACTAGTGTTCATACTACGTCTGAACATTGATTTCTTCATCACATAACTTCAGTACTTAAATAACGACACCGCTATAGTTATTTTAACCCAAATGCTGGCTTATTTGTTGAGAACATTTTCTACTTAAGTAATTTCTGTATTTATTTCAACTCAAGCCACAGTCTTTTCCTAAACCTAACCAAGTGCTTTCCTGTGAAGACTAAAGTTTATTCTGAAAACACTGTATGTGTGTAACGAGCAGTAAGTGTGACGTTTTGCTGGACATTCATAGAAAAGGCGAAAGAAAAATGAATAACTTTTTGTCAGATATCATACAAACCGTGGTAGAGCTCATTTTAATACTTCACATACTGTCTGTAGTTTAATCTATAACACATACAGTATATATTATGTTTGGAGTAGAACCTAATCTGCACTAGTAGGCTTGACTTAAACTGCATGTAGTGGAGTAAAAACTAAAATATTTGTCAAGTTGCATCAAGTATAAGTACCTTGAAATTGTACTTAAGCACAGTACTTGATTAAATATACTGTTTTATACTGACAACTATTAATGTGCATCATCTATGAGTGTATTTTCACGTCACACACTATCCCTTTGTCCCCTCTCTTCAGCCAAACACAGCGCGACTCTCCGATCCCGGTAACATGAGGTGCTCTGCGCTGGTCACCGACGGTAACCTGCCTGCACACGCCCCCCTCTGATTGTTTATTATGCTTTGTGGAGATGTGGAAATGTAAATCTCAGTTCAGCCTAATGTGGACAACATGTGCTACCTGAAGTCGCCTTTTAATAGCTCACAGATGTCAGGTAGAGCTAATTTCACTGCTCTGCTGTGGCTGCACACACAGACACCCACAGCCTTTTTGTTCAACAGATACAACCCTCCCCCCTTCTCCATTATGTTGCTGGTTTACTGCTCAAACTCTGAATCACTCAGTAATTCTTTCTCTCCCTGACCAATTAGGCCTGTGGTTCCAAAACACTACAGCCTAACATCAGTGGCCTCCTCCGTTCCTCCGGACCCGGTTTATTTACCCGAGACATGCTTATTTAAGATACTCACTTTGAACACAAATAGTAGGGAGCAGTTTGGCTCCGCGTTAATAGCTCGTGGGACGACGCTGCGGTTGCGCGTGCGCCGCGTGCCGTTACACAAGGCCACCGAAACGTGTTTGCTTGTAGAGCTACAGAGGCGTGAACGCATTGACTCAGAGCTGTGGCGGAGGGGTGGAAAACATGGTGTTGCTGTTGACTGAGTAAATATGGTTAATAGAAGATGGAGGGGGGAGATGGCGAGGTGGAGGGGATAAGGAGAGCATCAGGAGGGTCAATGAAAAAAGGGAAAGGGAGGACAAGACGATTAGTTTCAACACTTTATTGATGAATGTGTGATGCAAAGAGGACAGTCAATAGTGGAAAGGTTCACAACACCAAGGAGTTTTAAGATTCACAATGATAACCCAACAGAACACCCCTCCCCCATGAAAACACTAATAACAGTAAAAATATTACAATAAAAGACACATAAAAATGATTGAAATTAAATAAATAAATATCAAATACATAAATATATGTAGATTTATGTATATATCTATAAATATAATAATATAATAAAAGATATATTTTGAAAGTAAATAAATAAATGTGATTTTATAAATAGAATAAATACATAAATATATGTAAATAAATACAATATATAAAATATAATACAAATTTTAAGGATGAACAATGATAGTCCAATAGAACACCCCCATGAGAACAGTAATAAGAATAACATCATAATATAAGACAGATTAAAAAAATTTAAATTATATAAATATATTTATTTTAGAAATATATAATACATACATAAATATATGCAAGTAATAATAATGTATATTAAATCTAATATATAATACAAATTTAAAGAATGACAAAGATAACCTAATAGAACACAACCCAAAATAGTGATAAGAATATTACATGTTTTTAATACATATTATTATATTATGAGAATAAAATTAATTAAATACCATAAATAAATATTGACTATATAAATATATGTAAATAAATTATTTATGTATACTGTGTATAATGTAAGTAAATAAATAATTAAACATTTTAAATGTATTAAAATAAGTAAATTTAAAATTAGATAATAAGATAATTAAATTCATAAAAAATAAAATCAATAATTAAATTAAATCAAAATATATAAAACCCCAAATATAACCTAGTATAAAACCAAACTAAGACAAGACCGGTAGTAAGAAGGATAACTATACAGGAATAAACCCTCTCCTTATTAAACGGAAAAAACAAAGAAATTTGAGATCAGCATATGGTTGAACAGCCTCCTCCTCCTCTTCCTCCTCCACATGTCACACAGGCAAGTTAGACTTAAAAAATGATCCATATGACAACTGTTGGATAATAAGTTTGGTACATTCAGCTCTCTAAAGTGAATATTTAACATCAGAACTTCAGAAATATGAGAAAATCGGAAATTTTGCAAATTGTTTTCCTGCTTTTAACCAATTTCAGCCAAATAAGTTTCAATCAAACAGTTTGTGGGAGCTGCTGTGGGATGAAAGTGCAGCCATTCGTGGTGTTTTTGGTGGCAGGGGGATGGCCAGAGGCTGCTAGGTGCAGCAGGCAGGCAGGCAGGGCGAGGTCTTGGGAAACTTCTCATCTTGACTTGGAGCTACAGCGTAAAAAATCTGAGCAAACAGTGGGAGTCAACTGCTAAACCCTGTCTGCTTTTCTTTGGGAGTCCCATCGGGCCTGCTTTGCATTTCTGAGCTTCACAGCTATGGGGAGTGACAGATGTGTGTCCAGCTTTCTGATATACATTCAGGTTTAAAGGTGCAACCCCTGCCAAATCAAACATTAGTATATTGATTTAAATTTACTTGTATTACCCTGGTATAATGACCATAACCCAATGAAATTCTTCATGGGAGGGTTGGAAGCATCTATCTGAAGACATTTCCCAGTATCCCTGTTGTTTTCTGTTAGAAACGGGATAAATACGCTCCAATCATGCAATGATGGCAGAATGGGACAAACCAGAAAACCTCCCAGTGTCGTCAAACTATTCCTGCAGCATGATTGGCACTTTTCTGCCATGTATTCATGACCCATAGTCAGTATATTTTTTACAGCATAACTAAATACAGCACTTCAGAGTTGTGTTATTGCATACTCCTACTGGAGCTCCAAAGCTCGGCAGGAGGTAGTCATTGGTGTTGTATTCAAGGTTTAGAGTGGTACCAACCATCATCATACTAACCCGTCGCTAAAAAGGCAATTTAACACTCCAAAAATGTTGGCGACGAAGAACTGGCACGGCCATTTTTACAGGGGTCTCTTGACCTCTGACCTCAGGATATGTGACTGAAAATGGGATCTATGGGTACCCACGAGTCTCCTCTTTACAGACATGCCCACTTTATGATAATCATGCAATTTTGGGCAAAAACTATGAAGTTTTTTTGCATGCAGTGTAAATATGTTATTTATGCCTATTCTAGAAGTGTTTATTTTTGGTTTATTCTTTATACTAACAGTTTTCCTAAACTTTAATTTAGAAAATCTCAATATATCGCCTTGCTTACAGTATATTGTTACCCCTGTATCATGATACGTATCTTATTGCCAATTTTTTGCCAATACACTGCCCCAACAACCATGTGAATAGAGGATAACGGCCTCCTGAACCGACTAGTAGTTGTAGCAGGCCCCTTTAACCCATATCTATGATAACCACTGATAATGCCCATCCATTCAGCTGATAACATTCAACCCGTTTTTATCAGTTTGTCAGTATTTTTATTTTAAAAAAAAGAGTATTTCTTGAACGATTTTGTTCCCATTTGCTGTGACCTAGCTTGGTTCCAGAGCTGTGAATCTATGCCCACATCTCTCTTTTTTTAAGCATTTCAAATAGGTCTGGTGTTGTGCTCATTGAAACAACCAAGCAAATCAAAGCTTTGTAGGCGGCAGCATCTTCTTGTGTCGGAGCCAGAAAAACAGTATTATGACATAAAAATGGCGACAAGCATGGATGAGACTGACTCAGATGTACAAGGTCGATTTACAGAAATAACAGCACATGAATGGGTATATTTTAGGGCTGTCAATCGATTAAAATAATTAATCCGATTAATCGCATAATTTTCCATAATTAGTTGCTAATTAATCTCACATTCTTTTATCTGTCCAAAATACACCTTAAAGGGAGATTTGTCAAGTATTTAATACTTGCTTTATGCAACTGTATGTATATATTTATCACTGGAAATCAGTTAACAAGACAAAACAATGACAAATATTGTCCAGAATCCCTCACAGGTACTGAATTTATCAACAAGGCAAACTGCAGCCCGACAGGCAACAACAGCTGTCAGTGTGTCAGTGTGTTGACTTGACTATGACTTGATCCAAACTGCATGTGATTATCATAAAGTGGGCATGTCTGTAAAGGGGAGACTGGTGGGTACTCATAGAACCCATTTACATTCACATATCTTGAGGTCAGAGGTCAAGGGACGCCTTTGAAAATGGTCATGACAATTTTTCCTCGTCAAAGTTTTGTTTGGAGCGTTTAGCCTCCTTCACTACAAGCTAATATGTCATGATTGGTACCAGTTTGACAATCCTAGTGTATATCTATTGTCAGTGGTTGATCATAAGTTCCTTAATTATCGTATAATGCTACAAATTGCACCTTAATAAAATGATGACCATTTAATTTCTGTGGTAGTAACGCCAGCAGGAAGAACAGGAGAGCACCAGAGCTACTCCGATAGCTCTGATGGAAGCATCTCAAGTCTTGGTGCCTGTAGCTCTCAGATAGGTGTGATGTGGCGTTCTCAGAAGAAGCGGGAGTGATTAATAGCCGCCGCGAGCCCGTGTGTGTCTGTTCCGCTCTGATCTGAGCGTCTGGGCAGCGAGTGTCTGTTGACCGAACGTCATTCTGCTCCTCGTGCTGTTTAAACAACACTTAGAAAAGACCCAGGCAACTCCCGAGGAGGATTCCTCACTCTGCCATCCATCACTGACCCAACTCCTGCTGCTAGACTCTCCCTCCATGGCTCTGTTTCTGTCTTTAGATTTCACTTTCCCTTCTCTCTAGTTTTTTTTTTTTTTTTTTGCTCTGAAATGATTAGCTAAGCAAAAACCTGGGCTGAAAATCATCCCCAGAAAATCTCGTCCAAACTTTAGCGAGTCCTCTCCAGACTAAATCCTGCAGAAAACAGACACTTCATGCCGCTGGACGCGTTTCCCGGCAACCTGAGTTGTCGCTGATTAAAATATGCGCATTAGCTGATCGTACCGCGCGGTACGAGAGGTTGGAGGAGTGAGAGGAAACCAAATCCAGTCGGGCTGAGTCGAAAAAGCCGCAGAGGAGTACCATTTCCCTCCAAAGATATGGCTTGTGCAAACAGCCCTCGCTTTAACAATAACAATGGTCTCACCCAGCCAGGCCAAGCTAACTAATGACAGATCCACACCTTAATGCTGAGCAGTTGTTTGGGTTTAGGCGAGGGAGGATGTGTGTGTGTGTGTGTGTGTGTGTGTGTGTGTGTGTGTGTGTGGGGTGGTTTTTGGGGGAAAGAATGGCAGTTGTCAGCGGGTGGCTCGTGCCACTGGAAAACTCCCTCCTTCCTTCCCCGGACGGAGAGCAGCACCCACGATTCGGGCGGAGATCGAGGGAGAAAATCTCTGACACAGCGAAACGCTACTCTGAGCGACGGAGGACGTCCAACCATAACGCAGCACATTTTTGCAGCTTATTGAATTGTGCAGGAGGCAGGATGAGAGGGAGGGAGCGCAGACGTCTCAAACGATTCCTCAGTGTGCTTTTGGTCCTTTCTCTTTAGTAACAGTTACAGCTTGTCTCTTTGGCCAGCAGTGGGCCGTTTCCTCTCTGTCTTCACCGTTGCAGTTGATGGTAATCGATGCCTTCCCGTGCGTAATGATTTGATGTCCTTACGAGGTTTATTTCAGGTGGAGGAAAATCTAATTTTAGCTGCATGTGCATCGTTAATTCGCAAGCAAACACTGAGCATTTGTTGAGGCAGAGAAGATGCCTCATCACAAACAAAAGTGTCAGGGTTTGTGGCAGAAATACGTGTTTATTAAAAACAGTAGAAGCTTCTTTTGAGAAAAAACATGAATTGACTTTCAAGGGAAACATATTTTGTCACTGATTGCTTTTGCTTTTGATGTATCACAAATAAGTTGGTAGCATAAATAACGTACAAACAGTCATTTTGAGCCAAACCAGTGCTTAAAGTGGGCCGGTACTAACTGGTGAATAACTCAAAAAGAAAAAAAAAAACGATTAAAGTCCACTTTCTGGAGCTTTCAAACACACCTCACAGTCTTGAGGTCCAGGGAGGACGGATCTGACATTGATTTTAATGGTGCATAACACAGCAAAAGCTAGTACGGTGATCTTGAAAGCATATTTCCACGTTATCACATGACTAACTGGATGTGATACAATCAAGCAAACATCAGATTGTTTCAGTTTTTCCCAGTGGAGATGTCTTAACCTGCTGCGGCATCAGCGAACAGCATGTCCAACAGTGACTGACGGTCAATCAATATCATAAAAACAATGTGGCCACACAGCACGAGGGAGGAGGGCAGAGAACGAGGGTGCTGTAATTACCTCCGCCAAGGAGGTTACGTTTTTGCCGGCGTTTATCTGTCTGTTTGTTTGTTTGTTTGTGTTCAAGATAACTCAAAAACTTATGGACGGATTTTGATGAAATTTTCAGGCTGTGTCGAAAATGTGAAAAGGAAGAACTGATTTAATTTTGGTTTTCGTTAACATTGGGGTAAATGGGACCCCCCAAAAAATGTAGGATTTTTATTTTGGAGTGAATTACAATATGGGGGGAAACTATGGTGCTTGGCGGAGGTCTGTGCTCTCCGAGTGCTTTTCTAGTTTATCAATGCAATGTTTACTTCCTTTTTGTAACTCAGTATTTTTATTTTGAAAAGACTGGAGCGGATATTGACACATGCGTCACCTGTTGATGGACATTCGTAAGAAAAGGCACAAAAAATATGTTTTTGAAAGACGTGCTGAGCGTCAGGAATAAAGGGGAATTCGGGTCTATGGACACGTATCAAATAGATTAAATTTCATGACTATTACACAAACTGCCATGAGACTGAATTGTACTAAATGGATTGAAATTAAAGAGACCGACGACGGTAAAAGTGCACACCAGATATTACAGTAAGAATTAAATTTTGCAACACATGGTCGAACATTATTTCCTGTTCTACATCACTGTATTCAGCTATTCTTTAATATTTTATTCAGTTAACTATAATATCCAGTACTGAAGCAGCTTCTTACAGATTCTATAACAAACAGCTGTTTAAAAAAACACACCGTGACATATTTTTCATATTCTTGCCTGGTCAAACTGAATCATTACTTGAAAAGGATCCAACCTGCTTCCTTACATTTGAATGAAGTTTGGTGGTCCTACAGAGAACCGGCGTTTTTCTACTTAATGAAACGGTGATGATATCTCGCCGCTTTGGCTGGCTCGCTTCAGCTGCGTCCCTCCGCTGAAACCTCCGTCCTGCTTCAACCACAGCCATCCGGATTAAAAGACCACTTTTAAAGGAAGGAAGACTTAGAAAGCTTTAATGACAGAAACGGTTACAGTCAGATTCGCTATACAGAAAAACCATTTGTCAAACAGGGGTGAGACTCATATACTGTAATGCTGCAGAGGAACGGCGTTAATAATGCATTAATAATGCATTAATAATGAATTAATAATGAATTAATTTGTGATTATTCCCGATTAAGTATGGACAATCGTGATTTATCGTGATTATCGTGATCAAGTTATTATCTATAAAAGTACATATAAGTTGTACTTTTTACTTGTTACAGACACTGTTTAGCTCTTTCTAACATCAGCTAATTACTGCTCAAAGTACAGCTGAGGTTGACGCGAATGTCATTGGTTTTGCAGGTATTTGGGTCCGAAACTTTAGTTAATGAAAATGTTGTCCTCTAAATAAAAGTCATTAGGATTCATTCTCTGGGTATCTATGACTGTTTGCATACAATTTCTTGACAATCTTTGGGGGCGGCAGTAGCTCAGTCTGTAGGGAGTTGGCTTGGGAACCGGAGGGTCACCGGTTCAAGTCCCGACATGGACCAAGAACTGAGTGTGAACTGGTAGCTGGAGAGCTGCCAGTTTACCTCTTGGGCACTGCCGAGGTGCCCCTGAGCAAGGCACCAAACCCCCAACTGCTTGGGGCGCTTGTCAGGAGCAGCCCCCTCACTCTGACATCTCTCCATTGTTGCATGTTTGTGCATGTGTGTGTTCGGGTCTGCATGTACTGTGTATAAGTTAACAACAGAGTGTAAAAATTGAATTTCCCCTCGTGGGACTAATAAAGGAATATCTTCTTCTTCTTCTTCAATCCATCCAACAGTTGTTGAGATGTTTGACACACTGAACCAGACCGACCGTCGGACCGGCGTCGCTGCCTCGTCGACCAGGTCCTCAGATCGCTCTTTTAGTCTCCTCGGTTGAGATTTTGTTCATTAGAGTCGAGAAGTGAAATGACATGAATTACCTGACATTTAGGAGTCATTTCTTTTGTTTCATAATAATATATATAATAATATATAAAAATAAGTAATTAAAAAACAGAAAAATTAATTAATTAATTAATTAAGATGAATACTTTGAATACTATATAGACATATATGTGAAAATAAATGAAAAACGTATCGCTAATTATTATTTATGTTTTATTATTTCCTTGTCACATGCATTTATTCTTTTATTTGTATTTATCTGTCTTTATATTTCCACATTTTTGTGTTTATTTATTTGTTTATTCCTATTTATATTTCCATTTTCTTATTCTATTACTGATTTTTTTTTTATGGCATTCCTGTTAATCGATCATTTTGAAAGTTTAATTTCTTGCCTGCATAATATGTCTTCTTCGAGACTACTGGATGGGAAAAAAAAATCCAAAATACACATACACATATACACAGTTTTTACTTTCGGGTTTCTTCATATATCTTTTATAGCGTCATTTATAGAAAAAAAAGTATGACTGTTGACAGTATTTTACGGTATATGAAATGATAAAAAGAGATAACCAAAAATCCCTCAGAAAAAAACTTTGACTCTTAATATTGTCAACAAAACGAAACAAGAATTGTGGATTATCCAAAATTCAGATTTCTGTTCTGGAAAATTATTCAAATGAATTAATTTAAAAAAAAAATATTTAATGAAATAGTGCCTCATTTCCATATTTAAAAATAAAATATCAGAAAAATTATTATACAAAAATAATTTTTAAATATAACCAACTGGAGTAGTAGAAGCGATATTTCATGGTGGTATCTATTATTTATGTATATTTTTTACCCTATTCACCTGTAGTGATCTGATCCTTTTGTCTTGCTTGTAAAGAGCCACCGCCATGCCAGTATGTAGAAATACTTCAGCCAACAGCTGCAGTGTGAACTGCTACTTTGCATAATGTACACAAGTCCATCCCCACAATAGATGCAGTTCAGATTACACATCTCAGGCTTCTTTTCAAATCTCCTCTCTTGGATATATGACAACGGAAGAGAGCTGGATGCAGTACAGTATACAGTACAGTATACAGTACAGGATACAGTACAGTATACAGTACAGTACAGGATACAGTACAGGATACAGTACAGCATACAGTACAGCATACAGTACAGTATACAGTACAGTATACAGTACAGCATACAGTACAGGATACAGTACAGTATACAGTACAGCATACAGTACAGGATACAGTACAGTATACAGTACAGTATACAGTACAGGATACAGTACAGGATACAGTACAGTATACAGTACAGTATACAGTACAGCATACAGTACAGGATACAGTACAGTATACAGTACAGTACAGGATACAGTACAGGATACAGTACAGCATACAGTACAGGATACAGTACAGTAACCGCCCACAGTTTGTGAGGACACAGGACTTCATTTCAGACACGGTGGTCTGCAGTGTAGGGGCCCCGCAGGGAACGGTTCTGGCTCCGTTCCTCTTCACGCTCTACACTGCAGACTTCTCCTACAACTCACCAACCTGTCACCTGCAGAAGTTCTCTGATGACTCTGCTATCGTCGGCCTCATCACTGATGGGGACGACGCGGAGTACAGAGAACTTTCCCAGGACTTCGTGGACTGGTGCCTGCGGAACCACCTCCAGATCAACGCGGGGAAAACTAAAGAGCTGGTGGTGGATTTCCGCAGGCAAACTCATCCCCCTCCAACACCGGTGAACATCCAGGGATCAGACATTGAGATGGTGACATCTTATAAATACCTGGGTGTTCACCTGAACAATAAACTGGACTGGACAACAAACTCCTCTGCACTCCATAAGAAAGGCCAGAGCAGACTGTATCTGCTCAGGAGACGAGGTCTTTTGGAGTGCAGGGGACACTATTGAAAACTTTCTATGACACCGTGGTGGCATCAGCCATATTTTATGGAGTGGTTTGCTGGGGCAGCAGCATCACAGCTGCAGACAGGAAGAGGCTGGATAAGATTATCAAAAGGGCCAGCTCTGTCCTGGGATGCTCTCTGGACTCAGTGCAGGTGGTGGGAGAGAGGAGGATGACGGCTAAGCTGTCATCCATGATGGAGAAGGACTCCCACCCCATGAGAGACACCATCAGAGCTCTGGAGAGCTCCTTCAGTGACAGGCTGCTACACCCTAAGTGTACGAAGGAGCGTTACAGAAGGTCCTTCCTGCCTGCAGCTGTTAGACTCCACAACCAGCACTGCTCCCAGTAGACCACAATCACAGTCAAATTCACAACAAACTCACCGGACATAAGTGCAATAAGGACTTTATACAATTATATCATTGATATGATGGACACATTTTTTCTGTCTTACTTTTTTCTATTTTCTATTATGTATATACTAATTTATTTTTATTTTATTGCTGCTGTAACGTGTAAATTTCCCCACTTGGGACTAATAAAGGAATATCTTATCTTATCTTATCTTAGTATACAGTACAGTACAGGATACAGTACAGTATACAGTACAGCATACAGTACAGGATACAGTACAGTATACAGTACAGCATACAGTACAGGATACAGTACAGGACACAGTACAGCATACAGTACAACATACAGTACAGCATACAGTACAGTATACAGTACAGGACACAGTACAACATACAGTACAGGATACAGTACAGTATACAGTACAGTATACAATACAGCATACAGTACAGGACACAGTACAGCATACAGTACAGGATACAGTACAGCATACAGTACAGTATACAGTACAGTACAGCATACAGTACAGGATACAGTACAGTATACAGTACAGCATACAATACAGCATACAGTACAGGACACAGTACAGCATACAGTACAACATACAGTACAGGATACAGTACAGTATACAGTACAGCATACAGTACAGTACAGGATACAGTACAGTATACAGTACAGTATACAGTACAGCATACAGTACAGGATACAGTACAGCATACAGTACAGGATACAGTACAGGATACAGTACAGTATACAATACAGTACAGCATACAGTACAGGATACAGTACAGGATACAGTACAGTATACAGTACAGTACAGCATACAGTACAGGATACAGTACAGCATACAGTACAGTACAGCATACAGTACAGAATACAGTACAGGATACAGCACAGTACAGTATACAGTACAGCATACAGTACAGCATACAGTACAGTACAGCATACAGTACAGCATACAGTACAGGATACAGTACAGTACAGTATACAGTACAGGATACAGTACAGGATACAGTACAGGATACAGTACAGTACAGTATACAGTACAGGATACAGTACAGGGTACAGTACAGGATCCAATACAGGATACAGTACAGTACAGGATCCAGTACAGTACAGGGTACAGTACAGGATCCAGTACAGGATACAGTACAGTACAGGATCCAGTACAGTACAGGATACAGTACAGGGTACAGTACAGGATACAGTACAGGATACAGTACAGGGTACAGTACAGGGTACAGTACAGGATCCAGTACAGTACTGTGCCTTTCTTGTCTCAAGTGGAGAAGGATGGTGTGAAGTGAGAGAAGCAGGGACACTACAGGAAGTTAAGTGTAACCACAGTAGTTGGGTGAAACACTGTCACGTCCGGCTGCAGGCTTTCATAATGCCGACTGCTCGTAGGGAGAGTGTGCCAAGCCAGTCGGCGTCCAATATCCATCTCGTAACCTTGAGCAGATGTCGGGACTCTGACATCAGGGTGTGGTGTACTATATATATATGTGTGTGTGTTTTCTGCATTAACATAAATGTCCAGTGCTGTTTCTCAGCATTGCTCAGGGTTTTGTTGTTGGCAGAAAATAAAGTTTGTGGTAAACGTAAGCCTGAGAAAATTCAGTAAATAGCATCCATTATTACTGTATCTCTGCTGGGAGTTATTAACATCTATTGATACGACATCAGTGCATTATTATAGCCGGCTAATGAAACAATAGTTGTGATGATGATGGGAAAGGATAATGTCAGCTTTTTATTAATATCAGTTCCTTGTGTAGTCAAATAATGAATATAATGAGCAATGTCTGCTTATTTCATTCAAATCTCAAGGCAGAAATTGGCGAATTGTTAAAGGTACTCAGTACGTTATCATCGATAACAGTATTTGCTATGTAAAGATATAGAGCAGTAATGTCTACCTGAGCAGTGAATAAAGTCTCCCTGCTGTAATCTGAGCTTCTCCTCCCTTTGTTGACATCGGCAGGCCGGTTGCACTTTCCTTTTAGTGCATGTGAGCGTCCAACACAATGTCAAGGGAAGGTGTATAAATAGCACGACATTACAGGGACTTTCCGTGTGTCACGAGGACACATTTTAGCCTTTTCGCGCGTAATTTGTATGATGTCATTTTTACGCCATTCAACAAAACGCCAGCAGTGAGGTTTAGGCAGCAAAACCACTTTGTTAGGTTTAGGAAAAACATCATGATTGGACTTAAAATAAGTATGGAAACTAAGTACAATATGTATGGAAACAATGTGACTTCATAATATGTCACAAATATCAGTAAATATCACGTGACAAACGTCACGCTAGTCTCGTGGTTGAAAGTCCTGTGTTTGTTGGACCCATCCACAGTATTCTTTCTTTCTGGCTGGAGCGAGCCTCGCTAACTAGCCCGCAACCGCTGCTTTGCACTGCGTTCATAAGGTGGTTACAGCTGATAACGTCGTTCTGACTGATGCCGTCGTTGCGGAAGCATAGCGGCCATCCTCCGGTTCCCATTCACGTTAAAATTGTTAGCTCTGTCAGCACCGCTGCCTTTGATAGCGCTGTTAGCATTGTTAGCTGCTAGCTGTTGGCATGTTGCTAGCCTCAGCGGAGGCACTAGATATGCTCTGAATTTCAAATTTAGCTCCTTTTAGTTGTGTATTTCTGGTTTGGCCTACAAAAGTGTGGTTTTTTTCCGGAATATTTTTTTTCCCCCTTTTTTTTTGAAAAAATTTTTTTTTTTTTTTCTGTTTCTTTTTTTTTTTTTTTGGCGCCCTCTTTTTTTTTTTTTTTTTTTATAGCTCGAAATCTGAAAAAAAGGGGGGGGGGGGGCAGCTCGAACATTTTGAAAAGCTGATCAATACCATCTTTAAACAGGGGGAAGTCTGTCTTTATGTATTTGGTTAGGTATCGGAAGGGTCCCGTTTTCCATTCCCCACATCAACCAAAAAAAGAATTTAATTTTATATTTAAAGAGGAGACATTTCTCTCTTTCTCTCTCCAGAGGCCCCCCTGCGCAACACAACACCCCCCCCCCCCCTCCCCTCTTCTCTGGAGAAACCCCCCCCCCCCCCCCTCCCCTCCTTTTTTTTTTTTTTTTTTTTTTTTTTTTTTTTTTCTTTTTTTACCTTTTATATTATAAAAAAAAAAAAAAAAAAAAAAATTTCCCTCTTGGGACTAATAAAAAACTATCTTCTTCTTCTTCTTCTAAACATTTGAATACTATTTTATGGTTGTTTTAAAAGCCACACGAAACGCTAAATCCAGTGTGGCACATGAACTTCTTGGTCTTCATAGTGACTTTATTTAAAAATGCGAACTATTATCATGTATGTTTCAACATTTCACTCCATGATGTTTAATATAATAATTTATGTTCAACTGTAACTCAAAGTGGAAGTCAGAACGTTTAAACACCGTGTGTCTTTCAGCATTTCTTCCGCAATTCAAAATGTTCGGTCCAATCGTTGGCAGGCGAGACAAAAGCAGCAGGTGCACAAACATGAATGAATATTTGTCTTTATGAGAAAAGTTGGGGAATGTTACCGCCAATGTTCGTCCACCCTCTTCTAACATGTTTTTCCCATTTAAACCAATAAACATGTGGCGTGCTGGCGACCACATAGTAAAACAATGTGAATGCAGCATTACGTCATTTGCGAGTGTGTGTTTGAATAAGCGAACCGCACAATTAGGCCTACTTTTCTGTGCATTGTGTGTGAGCCGGTACCAAGCTGCGGTGATGTAAAACAAGCCAGCTGTGGCATCGCATCCAGTCCTGATTCGCCACATCTGGCCCCATCACCTTTATGAGCTTTCACATTGTCAAAAGTCTTCCTCCAGTATCCTGATCATTTGATTCCAAACTAAGCTTCCCTGAGCAGAGTTTATCTCACAAAAGCTCTGTGTGATTGTCTCCATGAGGCGCAGCCCCGGTCCAAATAAGATTCAGATGGGAGCCAACAAATCCATTGTCAGGAATCGCCTCTTACCTCCGCTTTACCTTTTAAACCAACAATTGACTTGTGAGGTTTGATTTGAATTTCTCAAATTGTTTGTGAGGTCACGGCTGGTGGGGCTTTAAGGAGGTATTACGTAGTAAATGACGAATTGCAATCTGTTTTTAGTCATTGGAACCAGCAGTGAACTTACTTATTTCCCCTTAAAAACATCAGCTTCGTAATGTTTTTGCAATATGTTGCCAGTTCAATTACCATCCTCTTATATAGTTTAATGAACAGGTCAAGTTCTCCTCTTCCAGCTTAAAATGTCTGTACTTAAATTAGCTTTGAATAAAATAATCCACCAAATGCTTTATGTTATACAACACGTAAACATGCAATAAGTCATTTTGGATTGTGCTGAGGAGGAAATGAGATTGGTAGTTACTGCTGACTCAGAACGTCCAGTCCGAAACTCTCCGCCAACACGACAGCCCCGTCCAAACTGGTTAGCCTCAATAATAGCTGTAAGCTGGATTTCTTCCTACTGTTTGCATAGCGCCAGTTTTCTGTGCCCATACAGGTCATGCCTCTTTCTTTACAGCTCCACTCTCCCCCCTCGCTAACCTGTCTCCTGTCTGCGCCGCCTCACCGTGCTAGTGTTACATGCGGCGATAGGAAATTGCTCAGGCTGATATCCTGCCCATCAACATGTCTTGGCATAGTGTAGCGTTCAAGGCGCAGAACATGGGGAGGAGGAGGTGCAGTGAGAGGTCATCCTTTTATCAGCCGAACGGTTTTAGCGAAGAGGACTGTGAGTTGAAGACGGTAAGAGCCAGTCAGTGTGACTGTTTTTTTTTCACCTAAGTGTTAGGAAGCGTCCTTTTACATTTATTCTACAGTCAAAATTAGTCTGTCAAAATATGAGGTTATAAAAGAATATCAAGACTACCAATGCATCACAGGCATAGCTTAAATGAACATAACAGAGTTATAGATAATGCTATTGCCAAAGCATGTTAGGTATAACAAACAAACTCCTCATGGCTCTTTTTTCAGGCTTCAAAAAAATCTAGCCCGTGACGGGAGACTTTGGCCAATCACAGGTCATATCAGAGAGAGAGTGTTCCTATTGGCTGTTCATTGAGCGGAGTAAGCGGTCAGTCACTCGCAAATGCCAATCAAACAGTCAAACTAGGCAGCGCTGATCAAACATGAATCAATATTGTGTTACTATAATTACTGTTTCTCTCCTCAAATGTTTGAGCATTAGAAAGTTTGGTGGGCGGTGCTTAGTATTTCCTCAACTGATCTCAACATGGCTGCCGCGTCACAAACTTTTTTTTTTTTACAGCTAAACAGTAATAATCAGTTTCTGAAATCATTTGAGGCAAGAAATAGGCATTACTGTAACAGAATATTGATTCATATTTGATCAGCGCTGCCGAGTTTGATTGTTTGATCAGAGTTTGAGTGATTGACAGCCGCTCAGAGACGGCAGGCTCCAGCTCAGCTCTGATTGGTTGTTTTTCTTCGGTCTGTGAAATCTTGCAGATGCCGTTAAGACACCGAGGTACAAGATTTTTTTCAGATTATCTGTCTCATGCTCTGTTGTCAGGATACAGTTAAATAGTGAAACATTTTAATCATATTTGCTCCAGTTCTACCCTCTGCTGCTTTATGGGACAGTTTTACATGTTACTGCTCAGCTTCGATCAACATTTCCTGTTTGCAAAAGACGTTTGGAGCCAGTGACCATACCCATAATTTAGGCAAATAGGGAGAATCCACAGGGTCTTAATTATAGAGGATGGCACACTCTTTTCTTAAGCTGCCTAAATTTGTGATTTAGGCGGAAAAAGATGGATGTATTTTTACATCAAACCGTTGCCAAGTGCAGCTTTATATCCAACTCCGTTAAAGTCAGGAGCCATACTCGGAGCCATAAGCTGCATGGCACCACTGAGGCTCGTAATTAAAAATCTCTGGTTACTTCCTCCTTACCTCCGCTGACCCCCGGCCTCGCAGGCTCAGCGTGTACCCAGGACTGGTGAGCCGCCTCTGGGGAGCCATGGGAGGAACTTGGTCAGGTCACTGGATGGAAACCGGACGACACTGGGGAAGCGATGGGGATGTTGACTCAAGGGTGACTAGGGTGGGCGGATATGACCGGCGAAGACAAGCGTGCCAGGTAAACACTGAGCAATCACGATGCCAGGTGATGCCAGCGTGTCGGCTCGGAAGGAAATTGCGGAGGTTTCAGCGTGACAGAGAGGGAAACAAAGACAAAATGAGGTGAAGACTGAGCGAAAGAGACAGGAACACGCTGAAAGCGATCGCGTTTCTGTCTCTGGGGTTGTTATTAAAGCGCCACCTAACACCCGGGAATGCAGGAATGTCCGCTGACGTCTTCCTCATCAGGTGAAGAGAACGAGACTGGGGTGGTGGAGAAAGTGTTTCAGGAAGGAACTGATACTGCAGGGCCGTCTGAGGATTCAAATATTGCCACTCGAGAGGGGAAAGGCAGGAAGAATGGAGCGGAACAACAGTCGTACGGCGACAAAAAAAAATTGAATTAAACCATGATTGCATGACGCCTAAACCTTCCACGGCGAATGAGCCAAGGCTAAAGGGTAACACTGGCCTCCTGTCCTCGAGCGCCAGCCCGCTGTGGTGTGAGCAGTGGAGTGAGCAGAGGGCCGTACGTACACTGAGCACTCTGTCTATCTCATAGGCTCATTCAGCCGTGCGGTTTGGCAGGTGGAGCTGCGATGTAGGTGGCTGCGAGTGAAGATATGGAGACCTATGTGTGCCCAGCTTAAGTATTCAATTTACCTCTGCCATTAAGACACATCGAGTGTGTGTGGAGGGGGGCAAAGTGTTGGCTTATTGCAGCTAATCCCTCACCTTGAGTCCACACTTGGCATTATGCAGTGCCTTATGTTTGTCATGCAACTCTAGCTTTAGATTCTAATGAGGAAGCCTATAGGCTTAAGCCTCTGCAGACCCGTAACGGTGGCACTGCTGTTCCCAAACGCCGGCCAGACATACATCAGCACGGTTTCATATCAAAGACCTTTTTTTTGGCAATCGCAGGTGTTTGCTTGGAAGCAGCACTTTTTAATGAACTCGTTTGGTTCTGTACATAGTGCTAATACAAGGAAAAACACAAGCCAAAGCCTTTTGACGCCCGTCTTAAGTAATATGGGCTTATAGGAAGCTTAGACAACTTCCCGTAAGACAACATAAAGCCGTGCAGGGCCTCGTAGCACAGACGCTCTTTGTGGGACACACACAGTGGGCTCTCTTGAAGTCTTAAAGTAGAGGAAATGATCCAAAATAAAAGAGGTCAAGTTGTAGCTATTGTGGATGTACCACTGTATTGTACCTGCTGAGTGCATCCATTTTTAACGGGGCCTATATTTATTAAGCTGATGAATTTTGGACTTGAGTGAAAGTAAAAGTTTAATTTTAAGAGAGCTCCAGAGGGTTTGTAGATCCTTGATTAGACTGTTATCAGGTAATCAAATGGGAGTTATCAGTAGTTATAAGTCTTATTGATGTGGGCCAGAAGGGCCCTGCTACACATACTAGTAGGTTTTATCATCAATCCAAATAGGCGATCACCAAAAGAAGGAATAAAAAAAGACTACAGGGACATCTAGCAAATGTAGTAATTATGACAGAAATCAGCAAATCACGTACTGTAGTGTGAAACTCCATATGGGTTATGGTTAGAGCCTCAGGGTGAGAGAGTTAGGGTTAGGGTTAGAGTTGGATGGGACACAAAATGGAGTACGAGAGCTGACATCACCTGTGAAACCAACACCATGTACTTGTCTTTGTGTTCACAACCTTAAGCTTCACTTTCACTTTTCAAATGTAGTTATTTGAAGCCAAAACACATTTTTTCCCCTAAACTGGTTTTGTTACCTAAACCTAATATACATGTTAGAACTTGTTGCTTTCACCTTTATGATGTAGTGGGCGTAGCAGGGCCCTACTGAGCCACAAATATGAGGAAGATAATGACCGATAACACTCATTTCATGAACTGATAACAGCTGAAATGGTTGCAGTGATTAGAGTGACTGTAAAAATATCTGTCATGAAGAAAAATATTAAAATTAATCGTTTTAGCCTGTTTGCATTTGATTTGAACATCTTATAGGATGTTACACCACCACAGGAGTAAAGCTGATTTTTCTTTTCAGTTTTTGTTCCCATTTCCAATTGGCTATTATGTTTTATACATAATAAATGTCTTAGATTGTTAATTTCCATTCACGATATTTACAATTTGGCTCATTCATAAGGACACGTTTCATAGATACAGGCCCTGCTTGAGAGACAGCTTTGTTCCAGCGTGCTATTTTTATATTTCCTGTATAATATTTCTTCAAGGAAGAACTAGTATCTGCAGTACTATTGTAGCATTGTGAAAGGATGAAAGTGAGGCCTGCACAGTGGCTGCTGCACTGATCTCTATTTGCAATAGCCACAAGATTTTTCTTTACATGCAGGTATTTTTCTATTTATTGCCAGTGTTTACCCTTTTTCCTTCTGAAAATAAAGTATGCAACCTATTAACCCGGCGGTTAAGTAGCCCTGATATTGCTTCAGACCCATGTGTGGCTTGTCCTCGTCTCCTGCCTGTGTACACTGAAGCGTTGCCAGAAAGCAGCGCTGCGCCGAGATGTGCTGCTCTATTCGGCGCTGTCCTGTCCTGTGCTGCGATGCCGACTCCTCGCTAGGTGCCAAGTGATTTTTATCACTGGGAAAACAGTCTCCTTCCAATCTCAGCCCTCTTAGGAGCATATGAATACACTTTACACTCACACGAAGGAAAACAGGTAACTTGAGACACAGGCTTGGGGCGAGAGCTGAGCCGGCAGGTAAAAGGACTGCAGTGTGTGCAGCGTGGCATCTGACTGACTGTGTGTTGGACTTGTTCACACTCATGGATACCTTTATGAACGGAGGCGTGTCTGCTCAGTATATACGCTTCAGTTTTAATGCTGCGCATGCAGTTAGCGCTGCGTTTTTGGCACAAAAGACACAGGGCTAAACCTTGTGGCGGCAGAGCTGACATAAAATAAGAGTTAAGGACTGCTCCTACAAACTGTGTTTTAATTGTAACCTTTATTTATTCAGGGAGAGTCAACAGGCCACATTTGACCTTTTCCAGTGATGTCCTGTGTCACATTCACACATTGACACATGGAGGCTGCTCAAGGCAACCAGAGCTTTCTGCTGTCAACCGCACATCAGCAGTCACATCCTTGCCCGACACCTTGCTCTGGGACAACATGCGTTGTTGAAGGAGGGGGTGGCATTACTTAATTTTCCAGCCGGGTCAGGGGTTTGAACTGGCAACTTTGGTTCATTATCTTGCGTAATAGGGATATAAATGACTTTCCATGATGCTGTTTTTCCCAAAGAATGACATTCGACGGAGCCATGCAATTGTTCCGGCGACCCATTATTCTGAAACCCAAATAGTTCGAAAAATGTCCTACAGTAGTCCAATGGCCTGACCTTCACTGAAGACCTGTTAAAGTTAAATATCAGCCAAAATGAAAAGTCGTTCTTTGTTAGGATTTGCATCGTGATTCATATGTTATCTGTTAAACTGAGCTATACGTTAATGGAGTCATGTCATTTATTTACCTTTACATGCAACCGGGCTGATTTTCAGAGCAAAAGGCCCTCAGAGCAGAGGGCTTTTATTTTTGGGATAAGGGGCTGTCACACTCTGCTTTTGGTCCAATAATTATTGGGGTTTTGGAATAATGGGCATTCGGATCAATGGGCAGTCCCCCATTCAACAAGGTTCATACTCTGAATGTTTTCATCACTTTTCACCAGATTTATTAGGCATTTCTATAGTTATTCCCAAAACGAAAGCCTGCTTTAGTTTACTGAACTTCACAGAAGACTTGTTAAAGGTAAAATATCAGCCAAAATGAAAAGTCTTTCTTTAGGAGTTTTGCAAAGTCATATGTTAGGATTTGCGTTGTGATTTATACATTAGCTGTTAAACTGAGCAATATGTTAATGGGGTCTGGAAAGTAGTAAGGCCAGCGGTCACTGAACTCACACTCAGAATGTGTATTTTTGGCAACCAGATCTCACAGGAAGGCGTATGAATAGCACCACTTCACATGGACACACCACACATCGTCAGGACGCATTTTAGCCTTTTTGTGTGTCATTTCAAACGTCACACAACAAAACTAAGGTAACGTCCGCAGTTAAGTTTGGGCAGCAAAACCACTTGATTAGATTTAAGAAAACGTCATGGTTGGGCTTAAATAAATATGTAATCTAAGTAAAATATGTACGGAAACAATGTAACATAAAAGTTATGAATAAAAGCAATTCATGAGATTTGTTAAAAGCGAAAAATTTAATTTTAAGAGTGATCTAGAAGTTTCTTAAAATGTAGATCCTAGATAGCTGCAGACAAAGTTTGTTTTAGAGTGACTGTACAAAATGTCATGTCGTGATGAAAAATATGTCAACTATATGAATAGTTTTAGCCTATTTGTGTTTGATTGAGAAATGTTATAGAATGTTGCACCGCTTTTTAAGAATATACTGGGTGCAAACAACAGGAGTAATATGGGCAATTTGTTATTACGTCATCCCTATTTATACATAATAAGTTGCATGTTAATTGTGACGGGATTTGCAAAGGATTTTTGTGATTTACACGATGATTTAGAAATTATCTGTTAAATTGAGCGATATGTTAACAAAGTCTGGAAAGTAGTAAAACCAGCAGTCACCGAACTCCAACTCCAGAATGTGTATTTTCAGCGAATGATAAATAAAACGACTTTACATGCACATTCTGCATGTCATGAGGATGGATGTCACTTAAACACCACACAACAAAACTAAAGTAATGTCTGCAGTTGGGTTCAGACAACAAAAGCACTTAGGTTTAGGAAAACTGTAATGGTTTTGCTTAACATGAATATGTAATCTCAGTAAAATACTGTATGTACAGAAACAAGAACAGAAAACACGTCACAAACAACTTACAAAACAAAACACTGGAAAGGCGTTCTTACTGCAGGCTAAATGCCTTGCACATTATCGTGTCATTCATTTGCCTTAATATGCAGCTGGGCTGGTTTTTGGAGCATCAGACCTTCAGAGCAAAGGGCTTTTGTTTTCAGAATAACGGGCCGTCACACTCTGCTTTCGGTCCAGTAGCTATTGGGCTTTCAGGATAACGGGTCTTCGGACCAGCGGGCAGTCCTCCATTCAACAAGGTTCATGCTCAAAATGTTGTCATCACTTTTCACCAGATTTATCAGGCAGTGCAGCACAGCTGTTATTTTTACCTCATGATCTGATATTCTCAAAATTGCATAGGAGATGGCTTTTCTCTTTTTTATTTGTTTGTTTTTATTTGAATAGACACTTGAAACCAACTTTATTTTCTTAAGGCCCTCCTCCACTACATGTGAAACCTCAATTTTAAATGTATTCTTATTAAGGCTGTCAAAGTCAACACAATAATAACGTGTTAACGCAAATTCATTTTAGCACCACATTTTTTTATAGCACATTAATGCAGATTTATTAAAGCTAGAATGAAGATACTGGCATCATATGAAACTACATAATCAGATGTATCCCGGTACTGTGAAGGAGGCTTAATAATGCTCCAAATTTACACAAATTTGTGTTGAGGAAAAACTGGCATGACCATTTTCAAAGAGCTCCGCTGACCTCTGACCTCAAGATATATGAATGAAAATGGGTTCTTTGGGTACCTTCGAGTCTCCCCTTTACAGATGTGCCCAGTTTTGGGCTTTGAGTTTGTCATGATTTGAGCATATTTTTCATGAGAAATGCAGAGAAAGTTTTTAGACAATATTTGTTATTGTTGTTAATTAATTTCTAGCAATAAATATACATAAAGCAAGCACATTAGCCCACGTCCATGACGACAACAGCATGAAATACTTGACATATCTCCCTTTAAGGTACATTTTGAATGGATAAAAAAATGTATGATTAATTTGCAATTAATCAAAGTTAACTATGGACAATCATGTGATTAAATATTTTTGTCAATTGACAGCTCTAATTCTTATATTTTGTTATGCAGTATGTCCCGATGAGCTATAATGACTCATTTTTCATCAATTCATTTCCCATTTTTCAATCATAAAAACTTAATACCAGCTTCATATTAATGTGGGCCTCCTCACATTATATGCACAACCTTCCAAGAAAAAACATGCAGTATGACCCGGTGCAATTCTGACTTGTATTTTCCCAATGCTAAAACCTCCTGTTCTATTTCCAATACTCATTCCCATCTGGACCATAAACCGTTACGCAGCTTAATAAATCATTAATAATAAATCATGTTTTATTATTTCTTTGATTTAGGTGTGGATAAAATCTTACAAATGTTATTTTTATATTTCATAGGCAGCACATGTCAGGGGTGTAAATGGTAACGCTGACCATGATAGAAAGAATATTAATAGAGCTTGTGGTATAAATCATGTGTAACGCCGGCATCATCCGAACATGAATACAGATGTATTTGTAACAGATAAACAGATACAGACAGTAGCTTTGCGTTACACCCTGAGTGTTTTATGCTGCTTACTTGAAATCCATACAGACCAATTAATCACAGTTTAACATTCAGCAATGGCACAATCAATCCATGAAATCTTTTCCACGTTTGTTTTAATTACGTACTGTATGTGGAAAATGAGACCTTTGGAAGGTGGCCACCACGCTAACATGGAAACTTTGTGTCCTAAAACACTGATCTGGAGTAATTTGTGACCTGAACGGGGTGCGTCAACGGCCCTCTCCTCATCAACTTGTGTTTATTTAATTTCAGATTTTCTTTTTTTACGCGCACACATGTACATTAATCCCCCAGTCATACGTCTCCATCCCTCCTTCGCTCCATCCTCCTTCTTTCACTGGGGCTGTTTAGTTTAGATTTTTTTTTGGGGGGGGGGGGAAAAACCTGCAGTGAAATGAAAATAAAGGTAGCTTCACACTCATAATATTTGGAGTGGAGGGCAATTTATTTTCCTTTTATTAAATGCTGATTAATATGCAGTGTTGGGGAGACTAATACTGCGGGTTTCATTTCCCCAGTATCATGTGCTGTGCCTCAGAGGTGGAACGGGCTGCAGATATGGAGGTCTGGTTTGAATTAAAAGAAAGAAACTCCTTTTCACCGTTACCCTTTTCCTGTCTCCTCTTCTGTCACGATTTTTTTTATTTTATTTCTTCAGAGCTTGTAATTTGGGGTGTGTTTTGGGGTCGGCGTTAATGTGGATGCCGGGAATGTCCAGACCCTGATTTCTCTGGTTAATTTCCCTCCTGCATGTGTGTGGATTCCTATTAATTAGCAATGAGTATGAATCATTGTGGAAGATGAAGCCACCCGATTAGCAACGGTAGACGCATCTTGAACCGCATTCTCAGTGTATTTATTTTATGTTTTGTTGCATACATCACGATATGAATGAGAGAGGACTGCATTCACTGTGAATTAGCGCTCCTGAAAGGTTTCAGGCAGAATAGCAAACTCACAAATGAATATTTTTGATTTGTTTTTTCTTTCCAGGGTACTCGACTTGATAAATTATTGGGAGAAGCCAACTGGCTGCAAACATGGGTTATTACTCGTCTAAAACTCATTTATCATAAAGACTAAATCCAGACACTCAGGTTAGACTAATATACTGTATTAGTTTGCCAATATGTTGGCCGATACTGGCCCGTCGGTGTCCTCCACCGTCCTGTCCTTCGTCTGGTATGACGAAGATCAGGGTCTCACGTTACAGCCTCACCCACAAATTTTTAAGCCTGGGGTTCAGTGGAGAGCTTTAATGTCTCATAATGATCAGACTGTTATGCCAGATGCTTTTCCACTCTGATGTGAATGATATTTGGTGGAAAATGAAAAGGCACCTGGACTAGAACAGCAGCTCAGGTTCATGTCACAAGTGCTTTTATTGGTATCCCATTAAAACGTCAAAACTTGAAGCTGCTTTCATCAGTTTTTTATTATAACAATGGATCAAATTTGTAGCGACCAACCCACATATAATTATCACGTGAATGTGCAGTTCCCCTAAAGTCTACGGGTGGTTTTAGCATCTTTTAGCTCATTGTTTTGGTTGAGTCTCATCATTTACAACTTCGTCCCATACAACTAAACTGAGGAAACATATTTACTGCAGCATTTCGGTACTGTCACAGTGTTAAACACGTGGTAAACATTTTAAATGGAAACAAAACTCAACAAAAATGCCACAAAACTACTTGGTTAGGTTTAGTACATCACGCTTTGGCTTTAAAGCAAGTATTTTTGTTGCATAACTTAGTTAAAAGTAAAGTAAGCTAACGGTGTCAAACGGGGCACAAACAGCGGCCTCCTGGGTAAATGTCCTGTGTTTGTTTTACCCATCCATCAACCCTGACATCCTCCCTACGTGGACTTCTGCAAGCTATGCTTAGAAACGTGTCGAAAATATGTCAAATGCAAATGTGATCGGCAAGAAAGTATGTTCCCATGAAACGTAATTGACAATGTAGTTTTGTTGTATGTGTACCTATTTTTTGGAAGCCATGCTGCATTTAAAAGCTCTAGATAAACCTCTGATACATGCAAACAGCAGAAGTTAGCAACTAGCGGAGTGAATATGGTGGACCATTTAGCAGCCAGGAATTTCCTTTAGGAGTTGGTGGAGACCAAAACGGAGCTAAAAAGACAGCAAGCAAAATCTACACAATTTTAACCTGATGTACATGCAAATACAAAATGCATACACAGATTGCACTAATGTTTCTTTGCACATGCACAACACTTGCAGGGAACACCTCCGAGATGAGGACCCGGTATAGGGAACTATGACTCACGTACGTTGCAGGTCGGCCGTCACGTGAAGGCTGTCCTGGAACAACTCTGTAACCGTATAAGTCGCTGTTTAAACAGGCCTCTGAGAGATGCCCTCTCATTTCCTGCTGGAAAAGCTGATCAATCACAGCTCTCATCACCTTGGAGTCGGGTAGAAATAGAGATGTGGGTGGACCGGTTCAGGACAGAGTGAAAGGTGAGATGACTGGAGAAATGACAAGATTCTGAGGTCTTTTTTTTTTTTTTTTTTTACCAGTGTTTCGTTGGATAGAAAAAAAAAACGAGCATGAGCCATATTGTGAAGGCACAAGAACATTTTGAAGCATTTCCTGAAGATTATATTTCAAAGTGGCACATTATTGTCTGAAATTTAGGTTTTGTAAATGAGTGAAATGTGAGATTGTAATTTTCAAAGATTGCGTCTAAGATTTGTAAAATTGGGCTGAAATGCGAAAAACAAGATCACTTCTTGGACCTCATTATCCCTCGGCTGGCCGAATATGTAGTAACATAGAAAGATGAAAGGAAAGGAAAGGAGGAAGAAGACATTGGAAGAGACTTGATGTTGGCTTTAAATCGAGAGCACTCGCTCCATCCCTCCCCCAATTTGTCTCTGTGAGTGTTTTACAAGAGCTAGATGAATTGCGCGAGTTAACATCCATCTATCAATGCGAAAAGAGGAATGTTCTGCTCTTAGCCCCCCCCCCGCCCGGCACTTAAAACAACACATTGTGCCAGCAGCTCTTGATTTCCACTGCTTCAACACCATGTCGTTTTTCAAGCGAGGTCTATCAGAAGCGTTTAGGCTGAAAGCAGAGCAGGCCCCGGTAGCCAACTAGCCCCTGCCTTCTCTGACTCAGACCATACTCAGCTCCAATTTGTCCAGACATGGGTGTGGGTGTGTGTGTGTGTGTGTGTGTGTGTGTGTTGTAATATGCTAGTTTTGAGTAGATGAAGCACTATGGTAGAACTTTCTTTAGGTTTTCAAGGTTGTACAATACAACAACATGGATATCTGGTAAAGATATAAGCTGAAATTGGATTTGAAATGATGAAGAGAATCTGTTACTGTTATTTATTACACAGCTGTGTTGAACATTGTGATTGGTCAATCACTGCATTCTGTTGTCTGTTATTTCTTTATATCATTCAATTGCACTTCTGTTGTGACTCTCTGGCGGACTGTTGTTATTTCAAATTATTGATTTCTTAAGTAAGTAGCTATGTAATAAGCAGCGAGTCATTCACAATAACCAGCTCGCTGTACATTATCTCTTATTAAACAATTTAAACAAACTAGAGTCAAGCTAACAGACTGTGGATGCATTTCAAAACAATTTAAATCTAAATATTTCAATTTCAAGGTTTATCATATTATGCCCAACTACTACATCATATAGTTTTGTTAAGCCAGGAAAATAGGGTAGACTACAGAGTGGGGTATGCTACATACACTCTTATCAAAGTATTTGGATATTAACCAGTGTTTGGACGATCTGGCATGATTTTGGTGTTTTTAAAGACAAAGTGATAAAGCATCTTTAGCTTATTTTAGTTTCAATACTGTGACTTGAATATTATTGATTGAGTGAAAGTGAATAATTCAGTGTTTTGAGTTGATCTTTCGAAAACTACAGCAAGAAAACCTTAGCAAGGATTAGATCATGAGGGGGAAGACGAGGGAAAATGAGTAAATTACAACACAATGTACTTTTGGGGGCTGCATGGTGGTGCAGTGGTCACTGTCACGTCAGAGCAAGAGGGTCAGGGTGGTAGGTTCAAATCCGGCTTGGGACTCTTCTGTGTGGAGTTTGCATGTTCACCCCGTGTTAGCGTGGGGTTTCTCCAGGTGCTCCGGCTTCCTCCCACAGTCCAAAGATATGCAGGTTAACTGATGACTCTAAATTGCCTGTAGGTGTGGATGTGAGCGTGAATGGTTGTCTGTCTCGATGTTGTCTGTCTCGATGTTGTCTGTCTCTATGTGCCCTGCAATGGACAGGCGACCTGTCTAGGGTGAACCCGCCTTCGCCCAAAGCCAGATGGGATCGGCTCCTAATGGGATCCTAATGGGATAAGCGGTTGCAGATGGATGGATAGATGTATTTTTGCAAATGTTACATTTTTGCTGACTGATAACCAAATATGCCCCTCTGATCCATGATAGCCCATCATTCTGCTAGCTACAAGGCTACATGCAAGCTAACGAGATCCACTGCAGTTACCTGGGCGCCGCCTTCAAAGTACAGATTGTGGCATTCAAAAATAATTTTTACAAGAAGAAAAAAGAAGGACATTCAATGTGTACCAACTGATAACTGAATATTGAATGAAGCCACTTATGTGAGATATGAACTTGTATTTTACGTGATAGGTTGCACTGGTATTTGTAATGTGTATGTATGTATGTTTCCTTCAGATGGAGGAACTGGTGGATCCGAGGCATCCTCACACCAACACGTATAGACTAAGAATGAAATCGCTGACTCTTGGATGGATTGCCATCAGAGGATGAATCCTATTCACCCCGACTTTTCTTCTAGTGCCAGCTGCAGGTTGACATTGTAGTGGCTTGGCTGGACATTTCTGTTACTAAACTTCTGTGTAGTACGCTACGTGTTTACTTGCGTAGTCTTCTCAAAAATGTGTACTTACTCCATACGATGATCACATCATTAGACTGCTTCTTTTTAATGGCAAATTGCAACCGGACGGAGCATTACCACCAACATTTGGCTGCAATTGTGACGCACCAAAATATCTGCCAGCTTATTTGTGAAAACACATGAAAGCAACCCAAGCCCCCAGGAAGAGCGCTGGTTGTTGATCCCAATTTTCATAGTGCCAAACGGTGGTACTACTAAGTACTTACTACTAACTTCCATGTCCATAAAGTGATGCCATTGGCCCAAAAAGACTTTTTCCTATAGACTTACATCAGGAAAGAGACGTCTGTAAATCAGCAGATTTTTGGAGGTCAATCAACTCCCCAGTATGACCACTCCGATAGCCCTTATTTATATCGTTAGCTCCTAAAAGTTGTAGAAATGTACCAATAGCTGAATCCAGAGTTATTTCCCTTCCTCCGTTCATGTGAATGAGACCCAGACCATGATGACAGCGTAACGTTGGGACCTCGTGACCAAGCCATGTGACCAAGCCATGTGACCAAGCTTGTTTCATGTTCCCAACGGATACAGATCATATACACCCCCTCATACACCCCACCTGCAACGATGTATCCACTTCTCTTGAAACATCCATTGAACAACCCCTACATCTTCCTTAGCCGCCATTTCAGTTTGGTGGTCCCTCCCCTTCCACTAGGTAGCCAAGTTGGCACCCATTGAGGTGATTGAAGTGTCTAGTGTTCCACATTACCAGTACACCAGTACTCGTAGTGCACTGCTTTTCTCCATACTTGCCAATGTGAACCATTGACTTTATATAAAGATGGACGATGTGACAGGTCCCCAAAAGTGAAGCCAAAACTTCTTGATTGCCCCCAGTATAGGTCATAAATTTTGCCTTCTCCACTTTAGCAGATGGGACACAAACGAAAAAGTCAAACTACACGTCAAATAAAGTTTTCCCAAAGATGATTTCTGTCATTTTAGGTAGTTTTTGTCATGGTGATGTATGTTCAGGTGTTCATTTTTCTATTATTTGATGCCATTAAAAGGGGGTGAGACATGCTCGGCTCGTGATTGATCTGGACGGCTTGATACTGAGCTCCACCGCCCAATCACTTCTGCTCAGATTCTGGCTCCAAATGATGTAAAAAAACTCAAGATGGCAGCTCCCGTATCTGTGATATTTTGGGTTCACCTTTGTACAGTGAATTGTGACACAGATCTTGTCTTACTACTCCGTGCACAGCAATGGGCAGCAACATCTGCTGCACGTTGGCTCGTTCCCCAACAAAAACCTGTTTAAGTAAAGTAGTTTTATTCTTATTTCATTCGACAGCATACAGTATACTTTCTGTTGTGCCATTTAGCCCACAAGATGCTGTGAACAAATGCATGGAGTGAGACTCCTTGGATGACTGTGATGTATACTATCTATAAAAGGTCAAACCTATAGCTAAGATTATACTGTACAATTGACTTTCGTCTTGCTTTCGGGACTCCTGCACTGTAACACTTGAGGCTGCCAATCCCTCGTTAACTTGCCACGTCCTGTTGAAAAGAAAAAAAAAAAAAACTGCCCTGCAAAAAAAAAAAAAAAAAAAATCTGTGAAATGGATCCCCATTATAGCTTCATGTATTATAGCAGACTTTAGTTTTATGAGCTTTTAACAAGTTTCCCAGGGGCTGCAATAATTTCTGTGGTTTATTTTCGGAACGTTTACTTTTTCTTTTTCCTTAAACGATCGGTATGGGCCTTTTAGCTCTCCAGCCATCTCAACCCAGTTTCACACTCCTTCTTTTGGGGCACTTTACTGTCGTTGGATAACACATCGGTAGAGCCAACGTCAATCCTTAAATTTCCACAACTCTCCTCTTTAGGCTCTTGCAGCTTGATTGACATTCAGTATATAAAGAGTAATAATAAGCCGAAGAGGCACGGCAGTATGGTGACATTTCACAAAACCGAGAGCCGAGCTCCGAACATGCGGCGGTGGAAGTCGGCATGTTTGTCAGCGCATACCTTGTCGGCCACAGCATCTTGTAGCAGAGTGTCATGTTCTGGCAACAAAACATAATTCCTCAGTCTCTCTGTCTGGCTGTCATTTCACAAAGCCTAAAAGATTACTAGAAATCACATCCATATGTGGGAAAACAAATGAGAGAGAGAGGATGGTGTAAAACACGACTTCCACCCTCAGCTGTGCCCACAAGAGCTGGTGTTTTTCTTTGGCTGTGCAGATAAATCAGCCTCAGGGAGGACATCGCTGTCCCACATCTTACCACTCTGTCTCCATTCCTATCTCCACCCGTAATGCTTTCATCCCATTCCGATTATTCCCGACATCCCGCTTTCGATTCTCCTCCCTCCCGTTTCCAGTCTTCTCTCATCCAGCGTGTTTTCACATTCTTTCAGCTCCCCTCCTCCATCTGTCCCTCGATCCGTCCGCGCACCGCGTCATGTCGTTATTGTGCGAGTCTGAGCAGCTCGTCTGACAGCCAGAGTGTAACGCTACACCTCTGACCCTGGAGAGTCAGCAGTCTGTAGTTTTAGTTAGAGAAACATGTCTCGGAGCTGCTGTGCTGAGTTTGTCGGAGAGCAACTGAGCTCCGTGGAAAAGCTGAAAAATGAAAAGGGAACTATGGCCAACGCTTGTAGTTCAGCCGTATTTTGGCACCTGATTTTGATTTATTTTTACTGTTGTCATTAGTATAAGATCAGAAGATTCTTGCTCACTTTATTGCAGGTACCCGTGTCCTCCCTGCAGAGTGTGATCATTCAGAAGCTGGATTCATGTGACTGCACAGCTGTGCTTTAAGTGGAAAAAAGAAGTGCCAATAACCTCTTATTCTTATGTTGCCATGTATATCAGTCGGGATCAACAATCTTACTCCTATTTATTTATAAGTTATTTCCTGAAGCATGTTTTACTGTGTCAGTCGCAATCAGTTGTGGATTTCTTGCTATATTATTATATTTCGGCTATGCATCTTCTATAGTAGGCCTATAATACTCCAGTAATATTCCAACTGGAACATTATAAGGTTAAGGTGGTGTTATGTGAATATTTACCATAGTGTTATTAGTTAAAGAGCTTTCCTGTATTGTACTGTATATAGCCGATAGCATCTCGGTATAATCTATCATAGGATGCCTATAGCCTGGAATCAACAGCAGCCAGACAGGTAGATATGCAGAACTGAGGTGTGTGAAGTGGTTCAGGTTTTAGGAGCAGTTTCCCAGTAGGGATGTTCCTACATATTATACAGAAACATCCTGAATTTCTACAGTGAATAAAAGGTGCAAGGAGATATTGGGTTTGGGGGTCGTCCCTCAAGAAAATTTGAAGGTTTTTGACTTAAAACTTAAACTTAAAAAAGGTTAAAGACAAAAGAATAGAGTGGAATACCATTATTTACACATTATAGCCTTCGTCTGAACATTCAGTTCTTCTGGAAATGTTGTCCCATAAATCCATATTCTATAATCAAAAAGATTCAGAAAACTTTAAGATGCTTTATTAATTATATTTGTTTCAAAAAAAGTAATGACAATCTGTTAATTATTTTACAAAATGGACAGGAAGGTCCACATTGTATCAGTAAATTACAGGACCGCATTGTTTTTATGTTCATACGGCTAACACCTCTTCCCAGCGTGCAGCGACAGAGCGAACTTACCGAATGGAGCGCAAAAAATTGTCCAGATATACTTCAAACAATGTCACTTCGTTTTAGAGTGATATTGATTAACTGTCAGTTACTGTCAGTGTTGATTTTGACTGGTGAAAATAGGATGGTGATACGCAACCTGATGCATGGAGCAGGTTAGGACGTCTTCATTGGAAAAGCTGAAATTCGATGTTCGATCTCTCGCGCGCATCATGTCAAGTTAGCAAGAGGTGTTATGAGTGGCAGCACAAATGCGTTGGTGCTGCACTGTATGATAATGAAACTCCCACAGAAGCTGAACCTGGGGAGGGCAGAGAAGAGTAGTGCTTGTGAGAAGTGCCGGTATGCAAGAAAAATTCATGGTACGCCAAAGAGTAAAGTGTAGAAGCTGCTGCATACCAGTGTGTACCGGCCCACTGAGCACTGCCATTCAAAAAAAAAAAACCAAAAACTGCCAACTTAAAGTAGATGTCACACCTGCATAATGTCCGGATCATGATAATGTGCGCCGGACTTATGTGTCTGCATGGATCCAAGGCTGCGTTGCTCCGTCATCGACAGGATCGAATGCCATAATAATGTGACATATGATAGAAAAACACAGACCCACCTGAAACCACGTCAGTAAGTCTCCATCACTTTATGAATCTGCAAAATAACGTCATTCCACACTGCGATGCGGAGGTGATCGCAGCCACTCTAGACAGTGCTTGTGATTCCACCAGATGTGCTGCAGAAGTGCCGCTCCGCTTATTCTGTTTTTGACAGAACTGTGGCACGATGCACAGCGTCTCCTTTGCTAGTCAGCGGATACACCTTCTACCTCCTCCTTCCAAACCCCTCTGCAGTCTTTCAAGTAGAAGAAGAAATGCATGCTCTCCTCCTGATAACGGGCACTCTGTGAAATACAGATACTAAATGATTATCAGAATGAACGTAGTTGAGCAAATATAATCCGTCATCCGATAAAAAAACAATATGCACAGAAACCTCGCACACTGAGTCCGATGTGTTTTGTTATTTGTTGCGGAAATTCACAATACAAGACAAAACTGAATTAATTACGTGAGTGTAAAAGACAGAGCTAGTCCCAAACTGGGGCTAATGGATGAATGACTTTAGCAAGAAGCTATCGTTTAGCTGCCGAGAGTACAATCCCCCCGTCTAATCTTCGATCATCCCCGATTCCAAACTGTTCTGCAATCACCTGCCACAATCTTTAATTTCTGCATCTCTTTTATTTCAAAGCGTAAACTGCTTTGTGCAGGGAGACGAATGAATGTTTTTCAGGTCATTTTTGGATGATGATGTTTGGCTGACGGTAGCTCTGAGTGGTCAAACGACCATCGTTTGCCTTTTGACGATGCTATAAAACACAGAAATAAAACCTGTTATGAAAACTTTAATGACGGACAAAGGTTTCAGAGCCATATTTATCGGAGGTCATATTGACTTCTAAATGTGCCACAATTTCAGATGAAAAATACGGACATGGTGTGCAAAGGATTTAAAACACAGTCACAGGTCGTTTATAATTGCACTTTTAACGGTAATACCTTTATCTGTAGGCCACAGCCAAATATAGTAGGAAATAACCAATATAACCAATATCAACTATTAGAATTAAAGTCATCCTCATTAAATTCATTATTTCCGTGGACTTAAAATCTCTGTTTTTTTTGATGACCTTGTTGCTCTGGCATTTGGTCTTTGTACCCTCAAAAAATTGGCAGCACCAAAAGGCCAAGTGGCCCTAAAACTGTTGACATTCCAGGCCTGGATATAAGCATATAACCTGGCCCGCCAGATGTTTTTTTACACAGAACCATCTGAGAAACTGTCACTGGAAACTGTTTGGAAAAGGACACTTTCAAAAAATACCCGGTGATTGAATGAACTGTCAAACTCGGCCGTCGGACTTGGGAGTAGATGGAAAACATCTCTTTCATGGAGAAAAGCCTTCAGTGGCACTCTTTGCTCTTCTTTCAATTTAGAAATACTCTCCAGCGTCCAGGAGCCGCCATTGTTGTTTTGAACGAACAGTCGCCACTCTGTGTCCTCTCACAGCTGCCAGTAACTCCTCGCAGGACGCCGATTGGCCGGTGCTCTGCCTTGCCGGACACAAACGCATTACTTGAAGCCTGACAAGATGGGTTTAGTGCGATACCTCGATTCTTGTGTGATCTTGCGGCATCACGAGAATCCAGCTGCTGTGCAGCGTTAATGAGCCTCTTTGATATGAACTTTTATTTATATTGTCATGATAACAAGTACGCAGAGTTCTTGTCGCCACTTTTCTCTGTGCTTATTGTCATCTTGTTATTGGTTTGCACAACTTTAATTCTACATATGAGATAATTTCTATCTCAACAACACATGTTACTGTTCTGGTTAATAGGTTTGGAAGATTCTGAGATGTAAGCTCTTCCACCACAACAAAAACTTGATGTATGCTTTCAAAAACCAAAATTGTCAAAAACGTTAATAATAAGACATTAACCAATATGCCTCCCTCCCAGTCCAGAACTCCTACTGTGGATGGTTGTGTTCCCTTCAGAGGAGAATGACTCAGCATTCTGCATGCGAGTCACGCTACACTCTCCCCCTGAGCGTTTGTCCCTGTCCGCCGGCCAATTCCTTCCCTAGAAAAAGACTACAAATCAAACCGCTGCTGTGTTCCTCTACGATACAAACCCTGGTGGCTTTATCAGAATCTGGAAGGACAGGATGTGCTGTACTGAATCTAATGTGAGTACCTTCAGGATCTGTGTTCTCAGCACTGCCCCCTGCAGAGCGCTCTGGCCAAGGCTCGTTGCCTGCCTGCCAATCAGATTTCTCTCATCCTGGGCCAGACAGAGACTCGAGCCAATCAGAGTCCTGATTCATTTCCTGAGAGGAAATGGTGGCAGTAATGGTGCAGTTGTGGGTATCTTTTGGCAGCTACAGCAGGGTGGGGTAATGGACAGTAGTGAAATGATTAATTTCAAGTAACCATGATTGCATAATAGCCAAGGACTACTTCAGTTTATGGGATTACAGCCTGACCCATTAAGTACAGAGTACTTTGCACTGTCTTTCAACAATACCTACAAATGTAGAGATAATAACGCAATAATGAAGAAGAGTGCAGGGGTTTTGGAAGATCTGCAAAGTTCCTTGATAAATGAACAAACCCGTAAGTAGTGATACGTTCTTGGTAAAGTCATCAAGAATAGCACTTTCATGCAGGATGATGCACTGCCTTGCAGCTGTGCACTGAAGGCCAGGATATTTCAGCCATAAAACACACTCCATGATAAATGACGAGCACGTAGGAGGATTAAGAACCCCGACATATGGGTAGGAATGCACACACTCAGATTACCACATGTGCTACAATCTCATACACCTATAAGACATTGTTTGCGTCTAAAACTCTGTACTAATATGTTATATTAGTAAGCTTAAAGAGTGTGTGAGATCTTTCACTATGTCTGAAACCTTAGTATAAACCAATAGTACGTGAATTACATACTATTTCTGGTGAAATATCACAGTATGCAACGCTGGACACTATTCAAATTAAACTTCCAACGGTGGTTTGCGTACTTTTTAGGTTTATTTGGTTAGGTTTAGACAACAAAACTACTACTACTACTGGGATAGGTTTAGGAAAACATTGCGGTTTGGTTTAAAATATGTGTTTGTTATGTAAAGGCTCTGACACAGTAAACGAAAGCCGACTGTCGCCTCACGCCTCACCTTTGCCTTGGCCAGCAAGTTGCATTTGAGTACACCGCAAAGACGACAGCCGATGGCCAGTTAGCATATATGTTCTGTGCCTTTGTGGGGTGAAATAACTGCAGGAGGCTGCAGCCTGTATTCATCTTTCATCTACGTATTGGAATGATGAGATGAGATGAAGATGAAAAATGAGAAACGACTTCTTTGTGTGTCCTTGTCTGCTTGCTTTCCTCACATCTGTTTCTCTTCTTGTGCGCTGATTCGCTAAAGCTGAACAGCCAATCAGAGTGATTTCTCTCAGCGACGGGCGGCATCGTCGATTCAATGTGCTGAAAAAGCCTCCAACACAGGAAGACTTGAGCCAACTGTGCGGGACACACCGCAAAACTGGCCAATAGATGCTCACTGATGGCTCCCAACTGCCTGGACCTTAAGTTAACTACATTAGGTAGAAATGGAGCAAATTTGATTTAAAATGGTATTTTTAGAACAGTCACTATATCCTGACAGTAGCTAATGAGACAGGTTATCCGAAAAAAAAAAAAAAAAAATCATGTTCCTCCGTGTCCTCCGGTGCTCCTAATGACATCAGCAAGATTTCAAAGACCAGACAAAAACATTCCTGTTTCTGAGCAGCTGTCAATCGTGAACTCTAGTTATCGGTGTTTTCAGTAAAATCTTGTAGTGTACTGTATAGCTATAAAATGAGAAAGTTGAGATCTGTTGAGGAAATACCAAACACCGCCCCCAGCTGGATTCTCATTTTACACCTAAACAGTAACTACGGGATGTTTCTGAGGACATTTGAGGTGAGAAATAGGCATTACAGTAACAGTTTGTGTTGTTCTTGGCCATACCAACACTGGATGTCATGTAGACTTCCTGTTGCAGAAAATGAAGAATGGAAGCAGACAGATCATGGTTGGACCATGCTGGGACTTCAAGTCCTCTGTCTCTTCCTTATTTTCTTCTTCTTCTTCTTAGTCTCCCTTTACCAATCACCTGCTTTCCTTTGAGCTCCGGTGTGCATGCACGAGTCCCGTAACATACTTTTATACAGTTCCATTAAAGTTGGAGGAGACACCAGCAGGCACAGAGGCAGGCAGTAACAATCCTGGACACAGCAGATCTGCTACGCTGTGCCAAACTGGCCTTGCCAAGATGTAATTGTTTCCATATTATATGAAATATTACACAGTCCTTTCTCTGTCTTTCTGTCACTCTGTGTCTCTGTCACTTTTTCATTGGCTGGCTTTTATTTCTCTCATTATCACCTCCTTCTCTTGGCATTGTCCATTTCATCCTACATTGACGTATTAAATGATTTAATGTTATCTACACTAATATAGTTTACACACACTTCTCCATGTGTCTAGGCCTATGTTTCTCGCACTACGACAGTCTGAGCAAGCTGTTCTGTCAAAAACAAACCGTTTTACCGTACATTAGGGCACATTTCAGGAGATTCAGACATTCAGCACGGATATACTGAATGGGCAATTTCGTATTCAGAGTGCTTCTGCATTAGTTTAGGTTTTTAGGGTTTGGCGTGCGTTTATTTTTCCTCTCCTGCGGCGAGGCGCATATGTTAAGGAGCAGCTCCCCCCGGCCCATTTGTGCGGTTCTGTTTCTGTCCCATAAATAAAAGGGGAAATACAGACCGAAACGGGCTCGGCTCTGGTACCAGATGTCTGGGCTTTTTTGGTTCTTCGTTTTTGTGGTTGTTAGAAAAAAATGGCAAAAAATAACAGGTGATGGAAGAAAAAATTCAAATGAGTTCCAGTCCATCAATCGTTTGGTTATGATTTTTTTCTCTTTGGTTCTGGACTCGACTGCTTTGGTTTGTGGGTCGTCGTCTGGAGTGTTCCGCAAAACCACGTGGTGGAACAATGATGGAAATTACCCCCCTCCTTCTGCGAGATCCTCGTGCCAAAGCAGGTGTCTGGGCTCTGGTTTCATGGCTTTTCGGGTCTTTCATACTTGTCACATTTTCTGGTTGATTGAGCTCGACCCTGGATTAAATTTCCGGGACCGTGTGCTAGATTAAATCCTGGGTCTCGGTCTGGGGTCGCGGTTGCGGGTTGAGCTCTGGGTGGAGATTCTGCCTGGATATGTTTTACTCCACCGAACGAATCTCTCAGCGAGATAAGTGAAGGAGGGCAGAAGCAAAAGAAGACTGGAGGCATGTCAGCAGTTCTGCTTGAAGGACCTTGAGAGGGCCACAGAAAGAAAAGTGGAAGACAAATTATATGGGCATGATTCAGCAAGAAACAACAGCTGGATGGATGATGGATAGGATGGTGAGGAGGGAATGGGAAGAGAAGGTGTGAGTCAGCAGCTAGATGGAGAAAAAGAGTAAGAAGGCAATGAAGAGGCTCGAGGAGTTGAGATGGTGGAAACCCAAGTCAGTGGTTGTACAGATGTGTGTGTTAAAAGGAGGCGAACATCTGACTGGCATCTTAATGCTTCTTTTCCAATATTTTCTATTAACAAAGGAAACAAGGAATCAATTCCTCATTAAATAAAGCTTAAATATACCGTAATAAATAAGAAGTTAGTGACAAGCTAGTTAAGCTTTTGGAGCATTTAGCAGCTAGAAGAGTTGGTGGAGACCAAAACTGAATTTAGAGAAGATTGGATATTCAGCAGGTGGAAATTTCACATAACTGCTAATGCTAATGGTTGCGTGAATTAGCAATTATTTGCTAAAACATAAATATAATAACGAAGAGTTAGCTTTATAGAGTAGTAATCTTTAAGAGCAAAAATGACAATTTACCATTTTATGAGGGGTTATATGGTTATATAACTGCTCAGAAATAGTATTCTTATTAGTCTTTATGCTAAGCTAAGCTAACTGGCTGCTGGTCATAGCCTTATAGTTAACAGATATAAGACTGGTGTTTACCTTCTCATTTAGTTCTTCGCCATAAGGTAAAAGGTGTATTTCCCAAAATGTCAAACAACTGCTTTAAAGAGGACCTATTGTGCTCATTTTCAGGTGCATACTTGTATTTTGGGTTTCTAGAACATGAAAACATGGTTTAATGTTAAAAAAAAGTTTAATTTTCTCTGACTGAAAAACTCTAATTCAGCTCCTGCCCCTCCTCCTCCAGAAAAGCCCAGTCTGCTCTGATTGGTCAGCTCGCCCACTCTGTTGTGATTGGTCAACCGAGCCAAACTCTTTGGACTCGGCTCCAGCTCCGCTTTAACTAACTTTGTTCGAGGGCGTGCCAAACTTGGCGCTAGGCAGGTATTATGCAAATGTGTTACTTGGTGACATCACCACGTAACAGAAGAAAAGGCGGGACTTCAAGTGAGTTGTTTCAGGCAGTTCAGGAGCAGTTTCTGTGGGGGAAAGTGGACTTTGGACTTTGTAACTTTGCAGACCTTTTACATGCACAAAAAATACTGTATATAACACACTAAAGGAAAGGGAGGGAAAAACACAAAACTATAATTTGACCTCTTTAAATGGCAGAATGTTCTTCAAGAAGGCAATTACTATTCAAAATGAACACAAAACATTTATTTTGATTCGTATTAGGCTACTTCAGATGATTAGAAAATGCTGTTTACGGTGTGATTTATTAATTTGACACTATTAACTGAAACTGAAGATTCATAATCTTTCTCTTGCCTGTCAAATGTTTTATTGTGTAGCCTTTGTTTCTGGTATGTGGGGAAAACATCATGAGGAATATGCTGGTGACCCGTTAAAGTGTTTTGCGTTACAGTATACTGATTAAATTTTTCTATTAAAACTGCAGTACAAGTTTTTTTATTCAATGCATTATCGTTTATTGCTGCTGATGGAAAGAGCAAGAATGATGTTGTAGAAATGCAGCCGGCGGGCCTCCGACGGTACTTAACCGAACATACGTAGGTTACTAATGTAACTGTCAGTCAGCTGCTAACCCTCGCCCTCATCTCACATAGTCCTTGTATCTGCCAAATGACACAGCCTGCTGGGACGCTGGAGAGACAGACGAGGATCCAGAACAAACACATTAACGCCGCCTCAGTGACCATTCACTCTCAAGCCTTTCCAGAAACCACCATTCTGTCCTCTCTCATCTTCCCTTTCCTCTCCTGATTATATCGAAACACTCTTTTCGACGGCTACACCTTCGTCCTCTGTTGGCTTTCCTCTCCGACGTGATTTTCTTTAGTTTCCGCAGTTTGAAATGTTGGAAAACGCAGAACTTTTCTTTTCTTCACCACACTCTTTTTCAACTTTCAACACTGCGTCTCATACATATTTCATAATCACATCCTTCCACAACTCCCGTTTCATCATGTTTTGAGGTAAACAACTGAGGTTATGTGTGATATTCACTAATGTGTCCATACGTTTTTGCTATTTTGAGAGTTGTTAGAGGCTCAGTTCCCAAGAGTCTGCTTCTTTAGCTTCAGCTAGTTGGTCCAAACGCTCCAGACAGCACTGAGTCTTGTTTCATCCGTTCCGACAGACTCTGTACCACCTACAGTAGACCCGATGTCGTCTGGCGTCACATTTCTGAGGTTGGCAACATCATATGGCGTGTCACTTACTGTGGGATCGCCATATGGACACTCAGGGATGGATGTCAGCGGAGATGGGGGTTTATTTTCATAAACAGAATGGAAACAAATGTTGAGCAAAATTTTGTCTGACTTTGTTGTTTGGACTAAATTCAAATGAAATAGCATTTCTTTTGCACAGTCCCTGGTTTAAAATGTCCATTGGGTGTTTCAAAACATACTGTATATAAGAGGAACTTAGGCCAACTGTAATCTCACAAAGGCAAATTAAGTGTCACTTCAAGAAAGTGTCCAAAGAAGATAACGTCCCTGGGCACCTTTATGTATTGAAGTGCTCCTCTTCTGTCCATCATGGTGGCAGCACGCAGTAACTTAAGCTCTCCGAGCCTCAACCACCTGCTGCTATGAGTGAACCAGATGATGGCTCCTAAATTAAAATGTCCCCCCGTTGCTGCTCATGAACTTGACCGGGTCAGACCAGACAGCGTGATACAATCTGTGTGTGTGGAAAAGATTGGATGAATGAGCAAAAGTGTGTGTGTCAGAGACGCAGAAAGGAAAAGGTGATGAGTTTGTAATTGGATGGACGAAAAGTGCATTAAAATCAGGCAGAGGTGGTGAGAAACCCGTTTGGTTTGGTTTGGCAGCAAAGTATGCAGTTTCTCTTCAATCCACATTTACCAGCTGCGTAATGGGAAATATAGGAATGATGAAAGTGGCTGTGAGTTTAGTAAGCATTGTCAGGACACTGGAAGAAGCAGACAATGGAAATTATAGGTTTATATTTAACTTAAAGGGACTTTTATAGCTCCTGTTATTATGGTAAAAATGGCAAAGGTCCGGAAAGATACCATGCCGCTACAGCAGTTTAACACTCGGTGGTTCATGTTACTGCAGTTTTGGAAAGGGAGAAGTAAGCGGTACTCAGTTGGTTTCAATCTGAAACCAGATCACTAGATGACACCGGCCCTGTAAAACCAAAAAAAGTTATGGCAGATGTCATTTACCTATTCGAACATTCAGCAGACATGAAGCAACATGAGCATAACTTTGGAGTCATATATCTAGCTAGCTAAAGAATAGTCCATTTTCTTTTTAGCTTCGTTTTGGTTTCCTTCAACTCCTGAGCACCAGCTAGTTGCTAACTATTGATTGATGAGATTGGATTTTTTGGGCTTGAAAAACAAAATAATGAGCTAAAAGAGAGCGGAGGCGTTGGAGCTGAGCGGAACTGCAAAATCTAGCGGTGCGGTTGCAGATTGCAACCGACTCATTCCTCCCTTTCCAAGTGTATCGGAGAGCTATGATGGCCTTCACTTGCCAGTGTCTGGTTTGTCCGTTCTGGGCTACTGTAGAAACATGGTGGATTCTGTGGAAGAGGACTTGCTTCTTATGTTGGACTTGTTCTCAGCCACGTGTCAAACTCAAGACCCGCGGGCCAAATTAGGCCTGGCACCTCATTTTATGTGGCCTGTGACGGCTTGCAAAGAATATATTATGCTTATCATGCAATTCTATGCTGCTTTACAGAACTATGGTGCCCTTGAACTACATGTCCCACAATGCACCTCAATTTTTTGACTTGCACACTGAAGCGTCTCAGTATCGGCGGTTTCCAGCAGCAGCGCAATGTTGCTTAGCGACTTAGTCGCTGTATTTAGCAAGTTTTAAGACCCCTCTAACAATTGTTTTTCAAAAAGAGACTTGCAACAAATCTAGCAACTTTTTCTAGTATTATTTGAGACTCTGACGTGAAAGTAGGTATCGTTCTTACTCTTCTGCGGTCCAAGTCCTCGTCAGCAGTCCCTCCTCGCTGCAGTCAATGCGGGAGATGTTCACCCCTCCACATCCAGACTGACTAAGGAGGAAGGCTGGAATTGTGGCATTAAAAACAGACAAGACAGTTAATTTGTAATTCTAAACATATTTAGGGTGTTTTTTACTCACTTTTTGTCTTCAGAACTAGTTATTAAATTAATTATTTACCATAAATAATCAAATGCAGAGTCAATTTTGTAATATGATCATGAGTAGATATATTTATATAGTCTTACAATTACAACCGGCCCTTTGAGGGTAACCATAATGCTGATGTGGCCTGGGACAAAATTGAGTTTGACACCCCTGATCTTTGCTAACAAAAACATGATTCTCAGTTTATGGTGATTATACACTAATTAAAACATAGTTATGAATATTCCATTTCTGCCAATATATCCCCATAAATCCTACACCCCTCCTTTAAGTTGAAAATTCAGCATGCAAACTGGCTAAGGTAGCAACATACTTGTTAGTCACAGAGAGTGATGTTAGATACCACACCAGTAGAAATGTAGACAAAAATGGCAGGCTAAAAAAGCTGCTTATTTGTACACCTTCCCATGACTTCACATCACCCCCTTAAACCAACAACTACTCAGCCAGTTTGCCTTAACTAGCTCGTAAGCTTTGTTCCATGTCATTAAATTGTAGATGAATCAGAAAGGTGAGGGCCTGGTGAATCAGAAATGATCAACCATTTGTGTTCTTTATAGAAATATGTTAAGCTTGTTGATTATAACCAATGATGTATGAAGTCACTGGTTTTTGTTATGGTATCAGACATCAGTATTATCAGTTTAAAGACACATTTATTGGCTGTTTATGGCCATTAAAGGTGCACTGTAAAATATTTCAGTTGACAAATACACACGTATAAAGTGAAATAAAAAGTTTGCTTTCTATCTGAACAGAGCAGAACAGAGAGAGATAGAAAGACAGAGGAGTAGATGTGGATTTACAGTACAGGTTGAGGAGGTGTTGCACATGTTGGGTGGCAGACTTATACTTAGACTGGGACTGTGGCATTGTGGCTGGCATTTTATCACTGTGGCTTCCGTGCTGGCAAGTCCTCCCCTCACATGAAGCTGCATATGACCTGTGAAACACAGCTGATGTGTGTGTGTTTATGCAGTTCCCACAGGTCGACGCTGCTGTGTATAGGTTTAAAGCGAAGCCCAATTTAGTAAAAAGCAACAAAGTTTTAATCGTCTTGTCCGGAGGGTTGAAACCATGGACGCCTGGCGTTGGGCTATGTTTAGCCATCTTCGAGCTGGCTGGAAACAAAATCGTCTCGATGCTGTTTTTGGATGTGTGTTTTTCTTTGTTTCTGACACTGCACATTCCTGCTGGATAACAGGTTTTAACCGGTTGTTATTATGCAGTATTGTGTTTCAAATTCTTGGCCCTGCGTTCAGGACCTGCTGCTCCCTGTGCAGACAGAAGAATTTGATTCCCAAACACTACTTGGCCATTTTGGAAATAAAAGATTGCTCGATATACAGCAGAGATTACGTCATCTGAAATTGAATTGTTTCTTATGGGTCTGTTATCATTTCAGTAATGTTGCATAGTGAGTTTAAGTTTTATTTTTCAAATGGTTGATAACTCCATTTGGAGAAGAACCCACTCTTTAGTGCCACTTAAGAGTCCTTATTCTGTCATTACATTCACAATAAAAACCCTTCTGCTCTTATATATTCACAGCACTTCACATACTGTAGGATGATTAGCATTACAGAAGTATTGTCAGCAGGGTGAAATATGTAAGAAGAGGGGGCCCTTGGATTTGAAAGTGTGTTGTCGCACCTTGACTCATGAGCAAATAAAAGTAGACAAGAAATAATGAGCGAGACAGATGACATTACACCATGTTGTACAACTTGAAAAATTAAAAACTACATTTCAGCAAAGCGCGTGCACTGCTGATGCATGAATGTAGGGTTACACAGTGACTACAACAGAGCACAGCGCTAATGCGTGATTCTGGCTGACTCAGGAACAATTTCCTCAGATAATGCTGATCTCACTTTCTTTGAAATAGTAAAAAAAAAAAAATACTACTTGAAAGCCGTTGCAGGAGTGGATGCAAAGCAGTAAATGACAGTGTCGTCAGCGTAGAAGTGAAAGGCTGAGTTTGGAATTTTCTGCCCAAGGCAACTTATGTATATAATGATTAATAGAAGAACCGAACCATGTGTAAGTAGAGTTGTTGTAAGTCAACTTACTGAAATAACAATGCTTATAAAAACATATTTCTTTGTTTAATGTGAAAAGCTTTAGCTAAAAGTGACATCTGCGGGATGGATCAGTCACTGGCTACTAATTTCGTACAGAAAAACAAAATCTGTCCAAACAAGAAATCAGTTAATATGTCAGGCTGAATGAATGAAATGAAACAAAATGGAAGTTTGGTCTTAACATCTAGCTACGTTAGTTCAACAGCTTTCTTAATGATAAAACACAGTTTTTATCACGATCATGATGATGAACAGCACACAAGAGCTTTAGAGGCTTTAGATTTTACACGGCCATTTTTGGGGCTGAACTGGATTACCCCTAACCCCTGAACAGGATTACATTGAAAGCTTTGGCAAACTTCTGGACAGAAAAATTTTGACCTTATTAATTTATTGCAGTATTGTTTGAGCTGACTTTCCCTGTACAGTGAAACTTCTCAGCAGACCTATTATAGAAACTGTTTTAGCGAATTAAGACTTCTTTGCTGATGATTTTATTTAGTATATGAAATGTAATAGAGCATTGTTGAAATTTGAGTCTTTGTCCTTTTTGGCCGCCCCAAGCACTGGTACCGGGTTTCCACAAATGACGACTCACTCAAGCGTTGTGTTTTACGTTGTTGTTGTGCTGTGTTGCCCTATATTGTCTGTCAGTGTCATCTCCTCACGCTGCAGCATTACAAGTTATATGTTTGTTTTTCATTTCATGATAAAATAAACATGTCCCGTGAAAGCATTTGAAAAATGTCAGTTGCACATGGTTGAGTTGCCGACCCTGCAAGAGCTTCATCATTTTTGCTGTTATGCCAGCAACATACCTAATTAACACTGACAAGTGATATGTAACAAAAGATTTAAAGAGGACCGACTATGCTTTTCTTCAGTGTGTTATATAGTTTTTAGTGCATGTAAAAGGTCTGTAAAGTTACAAAGCCCAAAGTCCACTCTCCCCCACAGAAACACTGCTCCTGAACTACCTGAAACGCCTCGCTTAAAGTCCCGCCTTTTCTTCTGTCACGTGATGATGTCACCAAGTAACACATTCGCATAATACCTGTCTAGCAGCTTGTTCGGCATACCCTCTATAACAAATCTAGTTAGAGCAGAGCTGGAGGGGTGTCCGAAGATTTTGGTTTGCTTGACCAATCACAACAGAGTGGGCCAGCTGACCAGTCAGAGCAGACTGGGCTTTTCAAGCTAAAAGGGTGAAAAAAGGTGCTGCTACACAGCCAGTATGAGACAAATAAAGGATTTTTTTTTTACATTAAAGTATGTAAACATGTTCTAGTAGAAACACCAAAATACACGTATGCACCTGGTAATTAGCATAATAGGTCCTCTTTAACGTCACTAAAAATAAAAAGCAAAGAGTTGGCTTGCTAAAGCAAAGCAATTATGTTGTTAAAGATGCATGCACACGATGTCCTGCGGGGCAGAACAGAACACAAACTGTGCTCTGCCTGCTTTGGGGCTTATTTGTATCTGAAAGAGGAGCATCAAGTTGTTCAGTTTGTTAAACCGGTCCATTGATCAGATCACACTTACATAACCTGTGTTTGCAGTAAATAATAAAACTAATCGAGGAACTATCATACATGCATTGAAAATAATGACCCACACGGTTGTAGCCTGGAGTGTGTCTAAAAGTGGATGTCACCTCATCCATTTTATCTATGTCCCTGTTGCTGGGGGATATGTCTTCTTGCCACACACACACACACACACACACACACACCACCATATTGCCTTAGGTGGCAATCGCAGTGGCTGCAGCGCTGAGGGGACCACACAGGGAGACGGGTTCAGAGAGGAACGATAGGGGGAAACACCGGCAGCAGGATGACTCGGTCCTCCCTGGCGGCTGCTGGATATGATGAGTCAGCAGTGTGTGGTTCAGGGGGGAATATACTCAGTGTGTGTTTGTAGGTTTATGGTGATGGCTCTAAGACCAGCAGACAGTGCACAGTGGGAACTGTAAACCTATAGCAGCGTATAGGACATAATTTAACACCACAGAGTGTGTGTGTGTGTGTGTGTGTGTGGGTGTGTGCTCTCTGGACCAAAGCTGTTTTTAACACTTCTCTTCCTTCAGAAAATCCCACTTGATTTCCACTCAATAAAATACTGTTGATATAGCATCAGTAAGCGGAGCCAACTCCACTTTCACTCCACATTCGGGTCTTTAAGACGGAGCTCCTCGGTGGCCTTGTAGTCATTAATCCATAGTGTTGGAGGTCTGCACGGAGATGGATTATTTTTACCGCGTGAGCATGCAAACGGCGTCATCCGACTTCTTTTTTTTTTTTTTTTAGTCCGTGTTTACCCAGTTGTAATTGGAGCGCAGGTAGGCACAGAGTGTGTCATTTTGTCCTAATCTCCTCATGGGCAATTCAGCCAAAAAACAGCCCCCCGCACCGTAGACCCTGCTTGACCCTGCGCCTCGACTGCAATTACAAAAGCCATACGACACACACGCACACATAAACACACACTACCAAACCTGTCCAAATCCATCCTGTGCCAGACAGATACCAGGACCTCCGTGGGCGTGTGTTTCCAGAGGAGATGTGACCTTAATTGCTTAAGTCTTAAATTATCTTTAATTGTGCTCGCTGTGTTGCTTTATGGTAATGGGAGGGGGGTGGGCGTGGGGGTGGGGCGGTTGGCCGGGTTCATGTTGAGCTATAGTTACAGCAGGAAACAGGGCAGTGAAAGGCCATGTAGTCACCTCCAGCTGAGTCCACACACACACACTCACACAGACATCACCTCTCCTGGTGTTATAGATTCATATGTACTCATAAAAATGCGTGCACACAAAGCACTCAAATATACATGAATGCAGTCACAATGTGCTGTATATCGCACGTGTGTGAGCCAAATGTCTGTGCCGTCTGTACTCATTGACTTTTTTCTTTCAATTCCAGCTTTTTATTAAAGGGCAGGTCCATCCGCTCTGTTTCATTCAAATAGAAATGCCCACTCATCTGTTAGCATAATGTGAATAATGTGAACGCTAGTGCTAGCTGAGTCAACATTAGCTTGTGCTAAATTTGGAAATAACTGAAAGGGTTAGTTTGAGTTTTTCGAAGTGAGGCTGTACCGTATGTACTGTTCACATTTGTGTTTTCTGAGGTAAAATGTCTGTTTTTGTGAATGAAGTCTGGTGGCTTTAAAGGTATATCAGCTTCAGTTCCCCGTCAGATGGGGCTGTGTGATGGATCGAGGTAAAGTGGCTCTGGACTGGAGCTGCAGCAAAACGTGTTTTAGTCTCAGTTTAAGTGTATGCTATATGTGGACTATTTTCACCGCTTTACCTCGTCATTAGACAGCCCAGTCTTCAAAGCTACCAGACTACATTCACAAAAACAGTCATTTTATCTCACAGAAATACCGCTGCATGTATCGGTTTGTGTAATTGTGTGACTTTGGGACCTGAACTAACGCGACATCCACAGTAGTACAAACTGGGAGCATGCTGACTGCCATCTACTGTATGTAACATTAATACACTGAATACTACAAGGATGAATATATACTGTACATGTAGCAGCGTCATCATGCAGAAACGTACATCAGGACACGTGAGAGCTAAAAGCTTTTAGAGGAGCTTGAGAAAATATCATTTTGACTCTAAAATATAGGTACTTTGACCAATTGAATGTTCGGATTTAAGGAGCATAATGGGAAGCTACAGAATGATATAAAAACCTAAAAAAACGATTGGACCCACCCTTTAAAAAGGCGACTGTTTTCACCAGGTAGACGTAGACGGAAAGCCAAGCACATAGAACAGGGAGGATGTTTGAGGTTCTGTGTTCATCCAAGTTCTTTAGCTGTCTAATGGATGATTAGTGGACAGCATTAAGAGCTCTGCAGGGAGGACGAGCTTCTCGCTGGAGGACGGCCAGTCGGAACGGGTTCCTTTTCCAGTCATTATCTTCTTCCACCCGTGCAGATTTTATGGATTTCTACTGAAAGTCCATGGCTAGATTGATAACTGTCTCTGTTGAGGTTTCTGTGGTTGGTGTATTTATGCTTGAATGAAGTTTTTTTTTTTTTTTTCCCGTTTGGCTCTGTATCCACTGTATTATCTGATCTGCTGTTTGGAAATTATGGAGTGAGTTAACAATATGGGGTCTCCAGCATGTAATATTAAACATGCTGATTAGTGTTTCCCTCTTAGAGGCAGAAATATACTGATTGGTTGAATTGAACCTGAGTGGGTGGAGCCAAAACTGCTTTTCTGGCCAATTAAGGGCGAAGTAGTTCGGCCACATATGCAGGAGTCTGACCATGCAGGGCTCTGAAGGTGAGTACGATTTTTAAAGTGGATCCTATAGGCTACCAGGAGCCAATACGGAGATCTGAGTATCTGGGTGATGTGAGACCTTGTCAGTAGGCTGGTGGCAGCGTTCTGAATTGACTGCAGATGATCAAGAGCAGATATAGCGAGTGAGGAGTAGTCAGTGATGAAATAAATGCATGTTTAAAGATCTCTAGTTGAAAAACAGATCTCTGTTTATTCACGTTTCTTAAGTGGAAAAAACAAGATCTGGTCAACTGCTTTACAGTGTGGATTGGGCAACAGAGGAAAGTGGACCAATACTTTGCATAATCGTGAGGGCAACCTTTTCTGGTTTTGTCAGCATTTCTTGGAGCACAGTTTAAGACCAGCTTTATTACCTCAGTAAACATGAGTTTTTGGTCTCTGTCGCTTGTTTCAAGTCTTTTTCAATACAGCACGGTACTTATGATTGACAGGTCGCTGCCACAACGCAGACCGGTCTGGGAGTTGTTCGCATTTACTTCTTAGAACTTTAACAGTTTCACAGTATTTTCAGTTCATAAAAGTGAATTGTAGCATTTTGGTCCCTAAAAATGTCATACTTAACATTCGGTTGAATTTAAGTCAGTGGCCGTCGGAGGGGCAGGGGTGAAAATAATGCATGTGGTGGAGCACCAGTGTACAGAAAGTTTTCTAGCATGTAGGGCAGCCTATATGGCACTGCATCATGTTTTCCCCATTTTAAAGTGACCCTAGAGGGCAATATATCACATTCTCTCCTTTTAGAGGCACTCATTAGTGCACTGTGTCTTATTTTCTCTGCTGGAAGGGCACCCTAGAGGGAACTTTAGCATGTTTTATCTTCCATAGGGCACCCTAGAGGGCATTTTAGCATGTTTTATCTTCCATAGGGGCAACCCTAGAGGGCACTTTAGCATGTTTTATCTTCCACAGGTGCATCCATTAGGGCACTTTAGCATGTTTTATCTTCCATAGGGGCACCCTAGAGGGCACTTTATCATGTTTTATCTTCCATAGGGGCATCCTAGAGGGCACTTTAGCATGTTTTATCTTCCATAGGGGCACCCTAGAGGGCACTTTAGCATGTTTTATCTTCCACAGGCGCATCCTAGAGGGCACTTTAGCATGTTTTATCTTCCATAGGGGCACCCTAGAGGGCACTTTAGCATGTTTTATCTTCCATAGGGGCACCCTAGAGGGCACTTTAGCATGTTTTATCTTCCATAGGTGCATCCTGGAGGGCACTTTAGCATGTTTTTTTTTTTTTCTCAAGGGCTTTTATCTTTTTATCTCCATAGGTGCTCCATAGGGACTTTATTTTTCTCTACTGGGAGGGCACCAGGATAGCTAGCACTTAATTGTGTTTAATCTATTGTAGGGATCCAAGAGGGCACTTTCACTGCAATTCTCCGCGTCTGGTTCGTAAAAAAACCAACATAGTTAGAGCCAAAATACCAACCTTTGAGGCTTTAAAACCATCGTCCACAAACCAATGGATGACGTCACAGTGACTTTGTCCACTTCTTGTATAAAGTCTATGCTTAATACACAAAGGATAAGCAATAAAGAAGCCTATAATGCAATCTCACATTTTCACTATTACTGTAATGGAAAACATCTTTACTATTTGGCTTAGCTGACCTTTCAGGGTCGAAAATTGCCAAGATCATAAAAAAGTCTCATTCCCTTTAAATTGTTCATTTAAAAAATCTGCCTTTTTGGTGCGCCTACTGAGATTTAACATAACCAATGAGATTACTTCTTCCTCCAGAGGAGCCCTGATTCAGAGAAGTAAACCTGCTTTGAATTAACTGCTAACATCACAGGGACTGATGCTAAAGAAGGGAGTTCAGCCTGGCCTTCACTGTTTAAAGGAGATCATGCATCTGATCTAGCTGACTACACAAGAAGGAAACATTTTGAGGAGCAAATGGAAAGTGCTTTGGGCCATGTGATATCACCAATGTTAAATCAGTAGTTGTTCCTCACTGCTGGATCTCACACAGGTGGGTGTGCTATACCAGCAGCTGTCACACTGACAATCCTTCAGTGTCAACACATCAGCATAACAACCACCCGGCCCCCCCACGCGTCGCTCATCGTGTCTTTGTATTTCAGAGGTCGGGGAGACGCTGGGTGACGACAGCGAGAGGTCAGAGCTTGACCGCCATTAAACTGTCAGAGGTCAGAGTGGAGGAAAGAACCTGACGTGTGCTGTGATGTAAACCTGCTTTCAGCGCTGGCTCAGGGAATACTGCCTGATGGGTGTGTATAGAGTATCCTACTTACAATATTCATTTTTGCTGTTTTAAACATATAATATAAAGTTTTATTCTTATCTGTGTAAAATCATAACCCTAATAGATTATAATACATTTTTGCTCTGATAAAGCAACATGTACACAATTTCAGAACGTGCACAACGCAAAAAAGAAAAATATAAAAACTAGAACGGCAACTTTTATTTGTTGAGATCAGCTGTACGTAGCGGAGCGTCAAAAAACACTTCATTCAACTGGACAGAAACAGAATAAAACTCACCTAAACCATCGTCGTTACTCGTTCCAACAATTGTGAAATGATGTGAAAATATGGCAACTCTACAGCCAGCTACACTGCACATGTGTTATACCCAGCAGTCTTAATGTTATGGCTTTTTCCTTTAAAAAAGTCCTGAATCTGGATCATAATAATAGTAATAATAGCAATAACCAAGCCAAAAAAAGAAATAAAATATAATTAAACATTGAGATATACTCAACAAGTACTGTGTATTTCCCTCTCTTTAGCTTCTCTGTCACTTTGCGTGAATGCCGTTCATTTAAAATATTAGTTATATCAGTGTATATATATATATATGTGTATATGTGTGTGTGTATATATATATATATATATACACACACATATATACACATATATATGTGTGTGTATGTGTGTATATATATATATATATATATATATATGTGTGTGTATATATATATACACATATATATATATGTGTGTATATAAATACACATATATGTGTATATATACACACATATATATATATGTGTATATATATACACATATATATATGTGTGTATATATATACACATATATATATGTGTGTATATATAAATACACATATATATGTGTGTATATATATATATATATCAGTGTGTCAGTGTATTAATATTACATACAGTAACTTAGATGGCAGTGAGCATGCTCCTAGCAAGTTAAGCAGTGTATTGCTGTGGACGCCACATTAGTTTGGATGTGAAAGTCACACAATAACATAAATAAACTAACCGATCGATGCAGCGGTAGACCATCAACTTAGAGGTAAAACAACTGTTTTTGTTAATGTAGTCTGGTCTGATGGCTTTCAAGACGATACAACGACTTTAGTTCCCCGTCAGAAAGGGCTTTCTGATGGCAAGGTAAAGCAGTGAAAATAATCTCAACCAGACTCCATTCACAAAAACTGTAATTTTACTTTGCAGAACGTGGGATTATAAATACAACCCCACTCGTCTTTCCTACGATGCCAACAAGGCCAGCACCGCTATAAACTATGATGTAGCAACAAAAATATGTTATCCATAAAGTAGAAGCATGATACTGGATAAAAATACTAAAAGTAGACGTTAGATTGCCACTTATACTGTTATTTCACACTTCAATGACTTTCTCCATAAATTAATCCACCAGAGCAAAGGTATGACATTTCTTAAAAGTGGGCCTAAGTTAAGCCATTTGTTTATACAATCATCGATAGAACCCTAAATTTGCTAAATTAAAGTGTTTATGTATGTATGATTAATTTTATTTGAGGATGGTGGATCTTTCCAGCAGCACCGGTCAGAAACACACAACATACCTGCAGGCCATGAATCTGAGAGCGATCACAGCGAAACCAACGTCAAGGAATATTTGCTGAAATAGTTTATATTGACAAACATATGGGTGGGAGAGACACTTAATGCAAAATATAGCACGCTGCCAGCTACATTTCTGTGGCTTTCCCGAGCTGTGTGTGTGTGTGTGTGTGTGTGTGTGTGTTGACACACTTGTAGCTGGATATTTCACAGGCTTGGCACACGTCCTTTACTCATGTGTGGTCCTTCTGTAAACATGTCAGTGTTGGAAACTCCTCCACATGCATGCACCATACACAACATACACACATAAACAGCATCCATGCATACAGCTAGTGAAAGTAATTCACTGGTTTAACTGGGATCATTGTTGGACATTAACACTACATACATGCGCTCTTTATGTTGCTGAACCCATGAACACACACTGTTAGAAATATTAAAATCTAGGGTAAAAAGTAGGGATGCTAATTTTGAAAACTGTTCTTAACCAATAAAGAAAGAAAGAAAAGAAAGATATTCCTTTATTAGTCCCACAGTGGGGAAATTCAGTTTTACACTCTGTTGTTCACACAGTACATATACATGCTTCAATGGAGAGATGTCAGAGTGAGGGGGCTGCTCCTGACAAGCGCCCAGAACAGTTGGGGGTTTGGTGCCTTGCTCAGGGGCACCTCGGCAGTGCCCAAGAGGTAAACTGGCACCTCTCCAGCAACCAGTTGGTCTTGGTCCATGGGGGACTTGAACCGGTGACCTCCGCGTCCTAACCCAAGTCCTTACGGACTGAGCTACTGCCGCCCTTGTTTACCGATTATTTACCGTTAAATGACAAGATTGGTGCCTTGCATGCAGCGGTGCGCCAGCTGCAGTGTACGGTGCAGCCACGGTGCTGCGTTCACTGTCCCCAGGAGCGTTAGCAGCCACGGTGCTGCGTTCACTGTCTCCAGGAGCGTTAGCAGCCACGGTGCTGTTTGCAGTGTTGCAGCCATGCAGCCACTTTCCCATTAAAAGTCTCCTCTGCACATTTAGTTTAGTTTAGCAGGTTGTCAGCTGTATTTCTGCTTGGCGTAACGACAGCAGTTGTCTGACAAACGCTGTGTGTGTGTTTGTGCTACGTTAGCAGCTGCTAGCGTTGCCGGTGGCTTCGTGCCCGCTGTAGCGTAACTTCAGCGAGTTTCCCACAGACCGTGTGTGTGTGGCGGCGGCGAGTGTGGGTTTGTTGGTGGCGTTATAGCTGTAAACGTAGCTGGAGCAGACAGTGAGTGTACAGTGTATTTGTCGGTGAATAAATGCTACGAAGCTACAAGCTACAACTCCTCATCTGGAAGTCCCGAGTCAACTTCCTGTATCTGCGCCAGCTCTCTCTTATGGCAGCTTTTCTCCTTAAAGTGACGAGCAGCTCCTGTGTTTTTCTCAGCTTTTAAGAAGAAGAAGAAGAAGATCAACCTTTATTAGTCCCACAAGGGGAAATTCAATTTTTACACTCTGTTTGTTAACTTATACACGGTACATGCAGACCCGAAACACACACATGCACATGCATCAATGGAGAGATGTCAGAGTGAGGGGGCTGCTCCTGACAAGCGCCTTGAGCAGTTGGGGGTTTGGTGCCTTGCTCAGGGGCACCTCGGCAGTGCCCAAGAGGTAAACTGGCACCTCTCCAGCTACCAGTTCACACTCAGTTCTTGGTCCATGTTGGGACATGAACCGGTGACCCTCCGGTTCCCAAGCCAACTCCCTACAGACTGAGCTACTGCCGCCCCCAATTAATGAGTTATTAATATTTCTTTTAACCGTTTATCCGATGGCATTGGTTAAAATGCTTAATGTCGGTTAACAGTTAAAGGGTTAATTATTAACATCCCGAGTATAAAGCATTAATTTAGAAAGATGACCATGGCAGCAGTGCTGACAGAGCTAACACTGATAATGTGGGTTAGTTTCAGTAACAACACCATCCCACCACAATGGGTCAGGATGGTGCTCAATCCCAGGTGTAAAATCCCAACACTTTGTCACAGCCCTCGGCGTGTGATACGACACACAAGGCGCCCTTTAAGTGCCTGTAAGAGATACGATGGGCTTTCACTTAACTACAACGTAAACCCAGCTGTGGCAATATTAAAAACACTCAGAGAAAGTCCTTCGAGAGAGCAGTTTAACATGCAAGAAAACATACACCATACGGGCAGGAAGGGAGGTGGATGGGTCCAACAAACACAGGCTTTCAAGGCTTTGTTTGTGTCCTGTACTGAGTTTCACTTGCAACTTACAATCAGCTGTGCTTTCGTGTCCCGTGTTCACAACGTTGAATTTCATTGTCGCTTTACAAACTTAGTAGTTCTAAACCTAACACATAGTTTTTGCCTCAACCTTACTAAGTTTTGTTGCCTAAATCTAAGCCAGTTTGAATTCACAAGTTAGGCACTTGTTTACTGCGACCGTGAAGTGGCGCTGAGGGGTCTAAAGCTGGGGACACCGAGCTGACATCAAAGAACTAGCGTCGAAGAAGGCCACCTGATGAGTTGAACTCGAACACGCCGCAAAGACGACAGCCAACATCCGACTACCACGTACGTTCTGCGCCTGCGTGAGATGAAATAACTCTCCACACCAGCAGGTCGCGGTAGTCCGTATTCGACATTCAAAAAGGGAAACTGGAAGAACGAGGACGGCGGATATAAAAGCGATTGTTATGCTAGCTGCCATTTTCACACCACTCTCACTCACCACTTAGCTTCATGTGAAAATACCCGTGAACCGGAATGATCAGATGAGATGAAGATATAAAAGGGGAAGAGGCTTCTATGTTTTTCCTCTTGACAACACTCGTTTTCTTGCTTTCCTCCGCTCAGCTGACCGGCAGCTTGGTGTGTCAGGGCCTACACAATGTATCCGTATGAGACGAGCTGGACTAGCCCACCACAAAGAAGCCAGGCTGTAATGAGGTACATGCATAGCAGGTTAACAACATATCATAAACTGCAGGTTACAACAAACTATATTACAAAGAGCCACACATGTTTCTACACAGTAAAACTACTGCAAACATGAAGCATGGCCTGCTGTACACCTTGCATGCTACAACACCATATCTTTGTAGTTGCAGGATTCACGTGAGGATGCGTCTATGTGTCCCTTGTGATGGTGGTCTCTGGTCTAGGGAGGCTTGTGTTTCTTAGTGTCTCAGGGCTGGACTATCACCCGTGTGACGCAATGTCCTCCCCTGAAGCTGGTGGCGACGGTCGCTATCGGCTCTTCTCTTGATGGGGCGAGCTCAGGTTTTACTCTATAGGTTTTATTCACTCTTGTGCTGGGGCAACCTGGTGCACAAATGCTGTGAAATTGGTGAAAAGTGATGTTTATGAATCCAATTATTTCTAGCAGCAGCACGGTGATTCAAGTTGAAAATACAATCCAATAAACTTGTATTTTGATTTTGATAACCAAACGTATGCAGAGGTCACAGGTCATCTGTTGGTAGGAATATAGCTTTATTTAAAACGAGGGCTGTCAACGCTGACGTGATAATAACGCGTTAACGGCACTAATTTCTTTCAGGCATTGATGCAACTTGAAGGTTTTTGTCTGTTGGTACCGACCATGTCGTACTAGCTTTTTGCAAAGGAAGCTAAATACCGCTCCAAACTTTTCAACTGAGCCATTTTCAAAGGGGTCCGTTGACCTCTGACCTCAAGATGTGTGAATGTAAATGGGTTCTATATGTACCCATAAGTCTCAGTAAACAGACATGCCCACTTTATGATAATCACATGCGGTTTGGGGCAAGTTATAGTCAAGTCAGCACACTGACAGTTTGCCATGTTATGATTTGAGCATATTTACCTGTGAGGGTCTCTGGACAATATTTGTCATTGTTTTGTTGTTAGATGATTTACAATAATAAATATATACATACATTTGCATAAAACAAGCATATTTGTCCACTCCCATGTTGATTAAGAGGATTAAATACCTGACAAATCTCCCTTTTAAGGTACATTTTGAACTGATAAAAAATGTGTGATTGATTGTAATGAAATATTTTAATTGATTGGCAATCCTATTATTAAAGCTGTGTTGTATAGTTGATTAGAAAGTTGATTAAATCAACATTTTGACGGTTCACAAGTTGGACTTTCATTCAGCTGTAAATCAGTTACATTGATGAATCTTTATCTGCTCCGAGCAGAGACATATATCATATATTTAACTCTGTGTTTTCCTTTGAGGAGTAAACCTTTTTTTTTTCAGTTCATTTAAATTTATAAGAATCAAGTGAATGGAAATCTTTTTTCTTTTTTCCCCCCTCCTCTTTTTTGGCGGGGGGAGTTTTATGGCTAGAAAAACAGAATTTGTGGTTTCGACGGTCGAGGTTTGATGCAAACGGCTTTGGAACCTTTTATGCAACCTGGCGTCCAGGAGACTAAAGAAAATATTTAGCTTTCCACCCTTTTGAGCCTTTTAGCCTCTGCTAGGGGAAAAGGAGAAAAAAAAAAGTTGTGGAGAAAAAAAAAAAAAAAAACGTCTCTCCAAGGTCAAATGTCCTGAGTGGGATGGCTGCCAGATCTGCTCCATAACCACTTTGCTCACACACAGTTATACACAGAACACACACAGTTACAACACAGGTGGACATGCTGCACAAAATACACACAAAAACATCTCCATGTGTGCGCAGAGACCTTATTGGAAGTGCAGAGAGATGATCAGATAACTGTGACGATGGTGTGTTTATGTGTGAGGGCAAACAAATGTGAGTTTCCTCATCACAGTCCTGTCTTTGTGTACATGCGAACATGCTTCCACTGTGCTTTAGTCTAATCTGTGATTAACCATGACGTCATACGCGCACCGCATACACGTACATGGCTGCACGCACACTCGCAGGCCGCCTCCTGTGTGCAATTAGGATGCAGTGTGTGGTGGCTTAATGTAAAGTCCGTTGCTTGAGATTTGAGGCTGATTGAATGCGGAGGTTCCCTCTTCACATGTGGCTCCGTCGGGATGCGCCGGGCCACACGGGCGCAAGTATGGACGCTGCTGGTCCTGAGTCGCTTGGCCTCTTAGCAACAACAGCTATGTCCAGTTCTTGCTTTGTTCTACCAAACGGCAGATGTTAAGAGGAATCTGAAGGGCTGCTGCCCTGGGGCAAAGAGGCATTTTGTGTTTTAGGTAATTTTTTGTATTGTTTCGTAAAGACTAAGCCATGACATAGGCAACCAAAGTGAGCCAACGTGAGCTAATCAGTGTGGTTGTGAATAATGTGAATGCTAGCACTAGAGTCAACGAGTGAGTACGAAAAACGTGACACAATCGGCACTAACACGAAACACCGGTCTCAAACACCGCTCTCCTGGTTGAAAGTCACGTTTGTTGGACCATGCACCTCCCCACCTGCCTGCCAGCAGCAGTCTTTCTTGCTTTTTTTATTCACCGTCACTATTGGTGCCTTCAAACGGGGTCGTGTTTACCGTGTTTACGAGTTGGGCCCATATGAACGCCCCCTCATGTCGTATCCGCGACCTCGTAAGTGTAAAGTTTCTGAAAGCGCTGAGTTCATGACTTGTGACGTGTTTGTTGGCGCTGTGAGAAATGCTGGAGCCCATGAAGTTCATTTAGCGGTGCGTAATAAGTTAATATTGAGCAGTACTGTATATTGTAATTTTATTGTTTTTCTTGGTAATTCTATAATATGTCTGAGGAAAATGTTTATATTCTCGACGACCTTGTCTTTGTCTTCTGTCATTATACCTTTGCATTTCCTGCGTTATGTTACCCACTTGCTAGCTTGCTAAATTGTTAGCCTCTGTGGCTTCTAGACTCAGACAGAATGTTAATGTTGCAGTAGCTTCGCAGCGGCGTTCTTCACGACTTAACCACTTGAACACAACGCATTTCGTGTTCACGACTTCCCATCTCTTAAACACGAGTTCCATTTGAAGGCACCATATCTTTGAGCATGGCGTATTTACTGTACAGTGCAGCCAGTACAGAGTCCATGGCATAAATGCGTTTGCACGCTAAATACGTTGCACATTATTGTGTCATTCGTGTCGTTTTTCATGGGAGTGGGCTGCATGTACAGATAGACTGTACGTGAAAAATGTGTTTTTTGAACAGTAAGGCGTATAAACGGGTTCCCATAGGAACCCTAAACAAGTATGAACCTGAAAAAGAGCATATGTCCCCTTTAAAACTTTAAGCTGACCGCACAGTTCCCCCCTTCAGCAGTTGAATGTGAAAACAGCCTTCAGGTGTCAAACTGCACAAGCATCATTCTGCACAGTGAAGCTCAAACATCACAGTGAGCAAAACACAGTTTTGAAGAGGGGGCACTTTCAACAAGACGCTGAGTATATGGGCGGACGGTCAGTCTGTGAATTTGTGGCTAAATTGTTCCACAAATAGTCAGCGGTCATGTCTATAATGTTAAATCCAGCAACATGTCCACGAGGACACTCGGGGACGCGTTGCTCCACTCAACTGGCCGTTCAAGCTGTGATGTACCCCATCATGGACCTGATTGGTCCCTTGTTTTCTGCTTGCCGTTTCAAACAAGGCACAACATGGCGGCCTGGTCAAACACTTCCTGCTGGCTATGAGTCTTGTTTTCTTTTAGAACTAAATGGCCTAGTTTGACAGCTTTGTCGAAGTTTCGTGAGCCGGACGCGTTGCACTGGACGGTTTCATTTGCGTAGCGGACTGTTCCTGCCTTCATTACAAAAGAGCAACGACCAATGAGGAAACTCCAGCACTCGGTCAACGAACTATGTAGTCTGTCAGTCAATCAGTGACAGAGTTTTGTGTGCTAACATCATTATTTCAACCCCCTTAACTAATCACTATTCAGACAAGCTCCTAGACATGTTTTACTTTACTAAGGAGACACCTCTGTATTTGAAGATCCTTGTGTTCAGCTACGATGAGGCGTAGCAGCATCCAGGTTCAGGCCTCCGTCCTATAGCAGGAGCACGGTGTGTAGTTTTCTCAGGCTGCTGCTGCTGATGGAGAGCTCTGTAAGACGACCCGGCAACCAGCTGGAGCTGTGAATAGATGAGGTGTGCATGCATGAGTGTGTGTGTGTGTGTGTGTGTGTGTGTGTGTGTGTGTGTGTGTGTGATCCATGACTTCATAATTACCAGCCGCTCTCGGGGGAGCATCAGAGTGCTGCTGGTGACCTAAGCAGTGACCTCATCAGTGACATCACGGCCGATGGGGCTCCGCTTCGGCTCAGAGGCAAAACAGGAAGCTGTGATTGAGTACATGCGGGAGCACATTCGTGTGTGTGCACGGCTCCTGTGTGTGTGTGTGTGTGGGCTCGTGTCCATATTTATATGCATGTGTATGCATATTTGAACTGTTAGATGGGTTCGGCCATGTGCTTCTGCCAGCTGCCGCAGTACACTAGTGTCAGTGTGTGCAATTTTATTACCTTTCACATGACAAAGATTTGGTCTTTTTTGTAAATGTGAGAAGCATAGGTGCAAATCTTGTGGGTGCTCAAAGGCTCAGGCACCCACGGGTAGTTGTGAAGACCCACAGGAGGTGTGAGCTGCTGTGACGGGACCATATCGGGACAATAGGACAGGTTTTAACTGTGATCTGTGCTTGTGTCCTGTCCTGTATTAAGTGTCCTGACTGTGCTCTTTTTGACCGCTCAGTGGTTTCAAGTAGTGATTAGTGCTGTCAGTCGATTCAAATATTTAATCAGGATTAATTGCATTGTCCAAAGTTAATCATGATTAACACCAGTTTTTTTAACGCAACTTGCCATTTTTTCCAATGTTAGTAACTTGACTTGATATGTCATAGCTTGTCGCAAAAGTGGCTACATAACCCTACAAAGTTACGCTAAATGTTGGCGAGGGAAAACCATTTTCAAAGGGGTCCCTTGACCTCTGACCTCCAGATGTGTGAATGTAAATGTGTTCTCTGGGTATAAATGAGTCTCCCTTTCACAGACATGCCCACTTCATGATAATCACATGCAGTCATAGTCAAGTCAGCACACTGACACACTGACAGCTGTTGTTGCCTGTTGAGCTGCTATTTTTATGCTCAAGTCAGTACCTGTGAGGGTTTCTGCACAACATTTGTCATTGTTTTGTGTTGTTAATTGATTTCCAATAATAAGTATATACATACATATGCTAAAGCAGAATATTTGTCCACTACCTATGTTGATAAGAGTATTAAATACTTGAGAAGTCTTCCTTAAAAGTCCATTTTGAATAGATAAGAAAATGTGCAATTTAATTGCCATTAATCATGATTAATAATGGACAAATATGCTATTAATCAGAATTAAATATTTTAATTGATTGACAGCCCTAGTTATTGACAATGCAGTTGTTGTTGTTGTCCAGGGTTGTAATTTTTATGCAGCAAGGCAGCTTTTCTTTACCTTACACGGCAGCTGGACTCTTGTGATGTCACAACGTCACGCATTTTATGTAAATCCATCTTGTCAGGTTACAAGTAATTTCAAGCCAGAGCTGGACTAATCAGCACCCTGTGAGGATTTACTGCTTTTGGCAAGTATTTGATTGACAAATTATTCATCCAATCACCTCACAAGTATCTTTTTTAAAGTGCCTGCCCTTTTCCAAACAAGGGTTTCCAATGATAACTTCTCAGGTGGTTCAGTGTCACAAACCATGTGATGAGTCAGATCGTTGCCGTGATATTTTGCATATTGCTGTTGTTGCCTGTTGGGCTTGAGTTTGCCACATTATGATTTGAGCCATTTATTAGTTAATTTTGTTTTGTTTTAATAACATAAATCTGCAAATTGAAGTTATTAAACTTATTAAACTTAGTTGTTAAGAGAGGGAAAAATGTCATTTGTTACATCCAGAGTTATTATTATTATTATTTTGTGCTGTTAATTGATTTCCATATATATATATATATATATATATATACACACACATATTTTTTTTTTTTTTTTTTTTTTTCACACACACACACACACACACACACATTTGCATAAAGCAGCATATTTGTCCACTCCCATGGTGATAGGAGTATTAAATACGTCCTTTCCCTTTAATGTACATTTTGAACAGATAAAAAAAATGTGCTATCAATTTGCAATTAATTGGAATTAATTATTTTAATCGGCCGACAGTTCTGTGCAAAACAAATGAGAAAAAAAAGGAAGGAGGAAGACACTGAAGAAGACTATATAATGTGGATTAATTTGTACAAAGTCAGATTCTGTGGATGGTCTCTCATTGCTGACAATGATCTGGAGACATACTGCAATTCAATTAGAGCTCAAAAAGCACATATTGAGTTTCCATCAGCTAAATTATGTTAATTACGTTATAAATATGAGAAGGTAAATGAATACTGAAACATGAAATCTGTTATCATTTTATTTTCTGTTGCTTTCACAGTAGTCACATATTCAAATAAAAATCCACAATTATTGAATGAAAAAGGTCTTATTGATAACATTTCTATGTAAACAAATATTTAAAAATTTAATTACATATATATATAAATACAGTAAGCAGATATTCAATATTCAGCATGCAACCTATGATGTGAAAACCATACAGGATTCATTCAGGACCGTCGTGGGCTGTCTGCGATGCACCTGAGGGGACGAGTTCAGCCCGGCGGGGAGCCGTCACGGCCCTGATGCATCCCGGTGCTCCCCGTCGACCCCCTCCGGTCTTCACGGTACCCCCCCTACGGGCGTCCAGCGGCCCTTTGAATCGGCTGGGAGCGCTGCCACTGCTGCAGGGCGGGGTCATGTGGTCGAGGTCAGAGGTCGGAAGTCAGAGCTCCAGCAGTGACGTGCTGATTAAACTGTGCCTTCATCTCTCTCTGATCCTGACCCCTCAGCTGGACATCAAGAGAGGAGTCTGACAGATGAGATGGGGGCACATGGCAAGAGCTCTGTTATTGGTTTCTGTATTTTTAGGATGCAATAGCTCAAAAAAAGCTAGAAAGATCCACAGTATGTCAGCAGAACACAAGACTCTCAATATTCCCACTAACTCCACATAAATTACCTCCTAACAACCGTTGTGTGACTGTGAGTTATAGTAGCTCATGAGTTACATACATTTTCTACTTCTCAAACCCTGTAAAAAGCCATCTGTCATGTCTCCCCACTGATTTATCCGGGTCTGTCCTTTAATATATACTATCCTGTCTATATTTGCATGAGAAAATGACTCCACAAATGCAACTGTGCAGAGCAAGTCAATACATTACAGCTCATTACATTTTAACAAGACAACTAATATCTTCTTTTTGTCCCTTTAGTCATTTAGAAATATCAAATTAGTGTCACGTAAAATGTATAATTGTGACTTTTTTTGCAGACTTGCTTTCTTTATTTCATCATTACTTTTTTGTTCGGGCTGTCTTAGTGGATTAGTCGATTAATCAGTCGTTTTGGAATTAGTCGACCAATGTTTCTTTAGTGTATTAGTCGTTTTTGCAGCACATCTTTGGTTAACACTTGATTTAAAGTGGTGATTTTGTGTTCCTTTGTGGAGTAACTCAGTCTCAGCCCTAGTTTTTGGGCGCTTGTTGCTATTATTAGGTAGCCAATAGTAGAGAGACAACAGGAAATGAGAGGAGGTAGAGATGGGGAGTGATATCTACCACCTGATGGTAACTTAAAGGTGTTGCGTCTCACGCTCCTTATGCCACCAGGACACCCAGATTAACTTGACTGATGCTTATTGTGAGGAAATGATATGTTGGTAGAACCCTGCGTTACACTGGTGGCAGCAGGTTAGTGGCCTGCTCATTCTTGTGTGTTTTAATTAAATATTACAGGGTCATTTTTGTTATATTTGTTGAAATTCTCATTACAACCCGACTGCAGTCAGTAAATCAAAATTTGACATCTGTGGCTGTCGCAAGACTGAAGTAATCATTTAATTCTGGCCAAAGGGAATGATTGGACGGCCTACCTGCCTGTCTACCTGCACGCACTCTGCCCGTGCACTCGCTGCATGACTTCCACGAGCCATGTTTGCTGTTTATGATCATAATGATAATTTTGGGGGAGTGGCTTTGGAGGGAGGCCTGAAGGGACGGACTGTCAGTGATGCCGACTCTTGCAACTTGTCAACATTACGGACCCTTGCTTACAAACCTATCTGCATAGAGATGGATGAGAAAATCATTACCACTCTAGTGTCCGTGCTGTGGGCCTAAAGCTTAGCTTAGCATAAAGCCTGGAGATGGGGAAACAGGCTAGTGTCTGAATCTACAAAATCTGCCTACCAGCATCTCTAAAGCTCACTCATTTCAGTTGTTTATTATGTACAAAACAACCAAAATGTAAAAAAAAAAAAAAATGTGGTTTTACGGGGAAGCCCATTTCCTGGCCAGGGCAGTGACCTCATGGAGTCACCGCTGGTTGCTTGGCAACTTTACAGCGATATCTCCTGCTTGTAAGATATATGTGAAGGATGCACTAAGTTTCTCAGTGTTTGAAACATGACGCCAGGAGTATTCTCAGTCTAGATTATCTGTTTGAATACCAGTGAAATTATCATCCTTGTAACATGAATTACTTTCATGTTATCTTTATTTTACCTCATGAGTCCACGTGGCCATCTGCACCCCAGATCACTGGCGAGTGTACGTCTTGACGTGTTTATTTCTTCTGCTTGTGATGCTGTACAGCGCACGCCTTTTCAAATCACTCAGTCTTTATCTGCTCTTTTCTTCTCCGCCTGGCTTTCCCACACCTCATTTGTCTTTACCTTGGCACCACGCTCTCGGCACTTCCCTCCCCCTCCGCCCCAGCCTCTGTCTGCATATACTTTCGTAGGTCCATATACTGTAGTTTTAGAGGCAGCGTGCTCTTGTAGGTCATTAATACCCGAGTTAAATGGTCTGTGACTCTTCCTGGCCTGTTGGGGAGGCAGAGATATATAGGCATAGCTGGTACCAGACATCCAGGGTTCTGGCCTCGGATGCTGAACAGCTATAGCCCTGTTCAGGGTACGAACAGGGTGGATATGGGTGTGGAGGAAAAGACGGGGAGGTGACATGTATGCTTCAGCTACCTGAGTGAATGTGGTCTGTTTAGTTAGTGCTGCCTGTCTCTACTTGGTGCATCACCGGTTCAAGCCTGGGTTTAACTGCTGCCCTCGGAGACACTGCGGTTTCAGAGATTTACACTTAGCATAATTATGGACTCCAAAGACGGCATATTTACACCGACTTCGCATCTGAAGCAACCGTGGTCGCATTTGGCAGCAGGGGCCGCGGCAATTACTGCTGTTTCCAGATGAAAAATTGCAATAACTTTGCTTCCACCTTCAGCAAACTTCAACAAACTTTTGGGACAACAAATCAACTGACCGCTCCGCTTCCATCCGCAGGCCACCTAGGAGTAGCAACCCTCCCTCCCACATTCCCTCCTCCTCCTCCTCCTCCTCTCCAATGACAAGTCATTTCTGAACAAAAATGCCTCTTGTTTTCTTGACGCATTTCACGTCTTCCCTCGGACGCTCGGACACCACGTCCCCCCCCCCCAGGTGTCGCATCCCTCATTCGCCGTCATCATTCCTGATCGAAATAGCATCCTGCATCAAAAACCAAATTAAATATAAACTCAAGTAGCGGCGGCACCACCCACGGTACGCACACACATACACGACCTCCTTCGGTAAACAGACGAGGCTTTTAGCTGGGGCCCCGGTGGTCCGACTGTGGTCCCACCTCGCACCAGGGCCCGCGCTGGCATCCGTTTGAAATCCAAACCTGTCCGAGGAGAGGGATGCTACGCCCTTTTCAGACCTGGCTGCAGACCAGCACCCATAAATGTGGCTCCTAACCTGAGGTGGACAAATGGAGGGGGGGGGCATGCAAGATATGTGTGCACATGCAGTATAGTATATTATATACTATATGTATATAGTATATGTGAGATATTAGGGATGAAGCAGTAAAGGTGTGTGTAGGCAGGAGGAGAGGAGTTCTGAATTTTAAGATGGACTTTTTTACAGCAAGGTAATATATCTTATGTGGTGTATTTAAAAAAATCAAGGTGCATCAGAGTAAAATTCAACAGAAAGGCCTCCCTGGTCAGCTCACTTGGACTATGAAAGAAGCCATTCAAGGCTGCGGGTGGCAACAGGTCTGGCACGCGGCTCGAGAAAAACTCGATTCGAGCACCGTAGAGCAAAAACAAGGAAGCCAAAAGAGTTTTTCAGCAAACATTGTTAGTTTTTTTCTAGATCCCCACTACTCGTTTTCAGGATTGGGGGGACGTGGAATGGTCAAGTCAGCAACTTTTTGCCCTACTTTAACTTCCATAACCATCAATATCCTGTATGTGTCTCCCATATCTTCATTTATTCCCCCCCCCCGGCCTAAAACTTTAGCTGTCACTCTATATTCAAACTAGCAGGAAGTATGTAGGAGGCTTTGTTTGTGCACATGCATATCACCATGCATACATGCATGTGTGGGCATGGCCGTCCATGCATTTTTTTTTTTTTTTTTTTTTTTTTTTAAGCAGGCGGACACCTGTGGCAGACAAAGAAGGCCTTATACATGGCTGCTGCTGCGGGATGGCACCGTCATTGAGCAGAGCCCCAGCTGCACGCCATTCACTCTGCCCTCGCATTCAAGCTCCGCGCCCGCGAGTCCACATGAATAGTTGTCATGACAACGCAAAGTGCATCCCGTCACTGAATGTGGCCCTCGTGTTTGTTAGGCATCAGTTCCCGTTTAGGTCAATATTTGTATTTTGAGGTCTCCAAAAAAGTATGCATATATCCATATTCATGCTTAATGGCACATGTTTTATCTGTTCAAACCTTAAACGGAGATGTTGTCAAGTAGTTGATACTTATATAAATGTACTGTATATATTTAATGAAAATCAATTAACAACATGAAACAATGACAAATATTGTCTAGAAACCCTCACAGGTACTGCATTTAGCACAAATAACAAATGACATTTTTCCCTCTCTTAACAACTAAGTTTAATAAATCTAATAACTTCAATTTGCAGATTTATGTTATTAAAACAAAATAAAATTAACTAATAAATGGTGATGTTATTATAGATCAAACAACCCAGCAGTATATAAAGGCATTAAATTGAGCTCCACATTTACCAGCTGTAACATTAAAGTGAACACTTTAATACATCAATAATTATAATACAGTATATATTATTCTGCATAATGAGTACTTTTACTTTTGGTACTTTAAATATATGTTGATACTAATACTGATGTACTTTTACTTTAGTAGCCTAATATTTTGAATGCAGGTCCTTTACTTGTTGCTGATATTTTCAGTGTATTACTACTTTTAGGTAAGTAGAGATCTGCATTTTTCTTCCATCTTTATATGCTAATATTAGTTTATTGAAATATTAAAAGGGTTTCCTTTCACTCACATGCACACAGTTACCAGATACAGTAAATTCAGTGTGGTGCGTGAACTGTTTACCTCTTCACCGTCTACTGTTGTCTGTCTGTCTGTCTTTCTCTCCACAGTGCCTTTTCACCTCTAGTAAAATGAGTCGTGACGAGTGACGCCATAACGTAATATCATATACAGCAACGTGAGGTTTGTAAAATAGAATAAAACAGCAGCTACAATCAGGAAGAAGACAAAACACTCACTGCCATATCTCCTCTCCTCTTCCTGCTGTAAGGTACTCAGCATTTCAACCATCTTACGTTTTCTAGCAGGACTACCCTCAAAACATTCAGGCCTTTAGCCTCGGCAAAATGACCTGACAACGACGACTTAGAAGAATGTATGTGCTGGATTGATCCTCGGCAGCCCCGGCACAGATGCTTATATGCGGATTATTTTTTTTCCCTCCAATATCCGATCCGGTGATTTTGTCCGGTATCAGACTAATACCGAGCATCGGATTGACACATTCCAAATAATAAAGTGGGCATGTCTAAAGGGGAGACTCGTGGGTACCCATAGAAACCATTCACATTCCCATATCTTGAGGTCAGAGGTCAAGGGACCCTTATTAAAATGACCATGACAGTTTAGCATAAGTTTAGAGCGCTATTTAGCCTCCTTCATGACAAGCTAGTATGACCTGGTTGTGCCAGTGGGTTCCTCGGGTGTTCTAGTTTCATATCTTTACATTAGCTTTAAAACTTCACCACAACCTCCGAAACATCGATTACAACAATGCGTTGAAGAAATTAGTGGCCTTAGAACTAATTTGTGTTAAGTTATTATCGCCGTAATGTTATTGTATCGCAAAGTCATAATTGTGTGATGAAGTTTTGAGACTTAATGACACAATATAACCCACAACCAAATTCTACCTCATCAGTTTCTGTCTTTTCATCCAGTCGTTTTTTTATCTGTCCTATCTGGAGATGGAGGTGGGTCAAGCAAAAACAAAGGAGCTGTCACAGCCAGCATCAGGCCAGAACCCCCCACCCTTCTCCATCAGTAACCTCCACACAACAAACTCTTTATAGTCGGCATGGATGAGAGTCCCACAGCTGTTTGTAAGTGTGTGTGTGTCTGTGTGTGTGTGTGTGTGTGCAGAGTGAGTAGGGGGTTAAATCTGACTTGAAAGCAGAAGAGTTTTTAGATTGTGACTGAAAGGTTTCTTCTGTTTGATTAGGACAGATAATTGTACTTTCATTTTAAGCATATTTGATTTGATTCTTATATTATTCTGCTGAAACTGAGCTTTTATTTGGTGGAAACCTTAGTAAAGTGACTGTATTTGGCCTTGCACTTTGTTATTTCTTTGTCTGGTGTTAATATAATTACAGAAAATGAATCAGAAACCCAGCACGAACGTGTCATCACAAGTGAACTGCAAAGAGTTAAACTACAGGAAACAGAGAAACACTCCTGCATTAACAAATACAGGGATGAAACCGTACATCAGTATTTTCTTTTAGCATGCAAGTGTCTAATCATCTTATCCAAAGGTCCAGAACTCACCCGTTGTTTAAGATAGAGACTGTAACAGGTTTTGAACCTGTGACCCTCTACTCATATCATCACTGTATATATAAACCTTCCTGCTGCTCATCCTCACCGCACCGAACTGGAGCCGACAAACCACGAAACCCTGATGAAGCTTAATTATAATGTAGGTATATGCAAGAAACAAAAAAATATTTGCACCTTTCTACAGCATAGACACCCCAGGTTTATGAAATGATCATCTTTCAGTGGTGAAATTTCTCAACAACGGTGGAAGGTCACGTTTTTGCCCATCGCATGAGATTTCTTTGTAGGTGATTTATATGTTGGTCTTAAGCAGCATCACTGTACTTTGAAGTTGCATTCAAATGTTATTTTGTTGTAATACTGCATCAAAACTATTGCATCCATGCAAAGATCTGTTGCTGAGAAGGTAAAATGGGGTTAGGCAGCATACTTTTGGGATCTTTGTACAAAAAATCCATAACAATATTTCAGCATATTACAATTCAAGTGCTCTGAGAAAAAAAAAATAGACTTCTGCACCTCCTTATTGGTCTGTTTTCAGGTTTTAAAAAATCTAGTCTGTGACAGGAGACTTTGTCCAATCACTGGTCATTTCAGAGAGTTCCTATTGGCTGTGCTCCAGCTGGTGGGCGGTGCTTGGTATTTCCTCAGCTGATCTCAACATGGCTGCCGGGTCACAATCTTTCTCATTTTACAGCTAAACAGTAACAATTTACTTACTGACTTCTGCTACTGACAATACAAGTTATTATGTCATTATAAATGTCATTTATATTTATTTTAGAGAAAGTTCAGGAAACGTGTGCTCGCTTGTAAATAATAGTAGTAATTCACTATTAAAATCCAGCACTATATTCATTCACAGAGCCCTGCGAGTCACTGCATGTTCTACAACACTGTCCTGCACATATTTCAGAATAAAAGCCTTGTGGTAACAAATGGAGTTATGTCTACAGAAAAAAATGCTTGAGGGGTTTTATTTTGAAATGAAAGCAGAAAGTGTTGATTTAAAAATAAATTTTGATCTTAGATAAATCTTGAATAAATCGAAATCTTTTTCATGTCCGTGACATTTTCTACAGATATATAGACATCGAAACTGTAGTTATGTTGCTGATATGTCAATATACAGTCAGACGATCACCTTCGCTGTGTGTTGCTGCTGTGAAATGCGCACAGCTCGCGTCAAAAATAGGCGAGACCTTGAATCTGTAGAAGAGACGCAGCTGAGACGCAATGTCTTATATGGGCGGTGTGGCAGCTCTAACCCATTAACATGGACGCCGAAATGAAAAACCACAGGTAACGCAGCCGCTACGCCCTCATCACACAGCCGGTCTGGCACTAGCGTTGGTCAAAATGTTTCACCAAAAATCAGGGGCTCAAAAGAAAAAGACAACTCTAGGTACAGAGAGAGCCTGAAAATGTAAGGAGCAGAAAAGCAATGGCCAAATCATTGGCCCCAAAATGTGTGAAGAAGCTCCAGTTATGACAGGTGAAGCTGAATGGCGAGGAGCTGGAGTGGGTGTGGATAAGGGGCCCATATCTACCTCCTCCAAGGAGGTTATGTTTTTGCCGGCGTTTATCTGTCTGTTTGTCTGTGTTCAAGATAACTCAAAAACTTATGGACGGATTTTGATGAAACTTTCCGGGTGTGTCGAAAATGTGAAAAGGAAGAACTGATTTAATTTTGGGGGTGATCCGGACGAAATCCTGGATTCTGGATCACTTTGAAATTTTCATTAACATTGGGGTAAATGGGACCCAAAAAATTGTTCCTCAATATCTCTGGTAATTGTTGCCCAAAGCTCATGAAATTTGACTCAGGGATTTACAATGTGGACTTCTATCAAATCCCAAAGGCTGATCCAGATCTGATCCAGATGGTGGATTTTATAGCAATTTTATAAAACAAATGGGGGTACTCTTACATTTTGGCCTACTGTGCATTTGATATTAGAGGTAGATGCCGGTTAGCTCAGTTGGTCAGAGCGTGGTGCTGATAAAGCCAAGGTCGCAGGTTTCGATCCATGATTGTTTCCCGAATTTCCCTCCAGGGATTAATAAAGGTTCATCTTATCTTATCTTATCTTAGAGATTTCTAACAAGCGGCATCGTGTAGCTGAGGCAATTCCGCATCTGAAGTATGTCAACAAATATGATCTAGCTTTAATACTTGAGGAGATAGATCCAGAAGAAACCACCAGGGGGGAAACTATGGTGCTTGGCGGAGGTCTGCGCTCTCCGAGTGCTTTTCTAGTTGGAAATGTATTCCCCTTGTCCATCATTCTAATGACTGGCCTGATTAGAGCTGAGGCCTGGTTATCATCGCACAGCAAGGGATATAAAAAGTGTAAGTTGATGGTTGATTTCATTCTTGTCCATGTTTTTTGGAAGGCAGTTGGTAAAATGTAAAATTTCAGATGCAGTATGAAAACTTTGTGGTGCATATATAAAATGACCTATAGCAGTAACTATATTATTGAACATTTATAGTGCACCTGACATGCTTTTACAACTCCAGACTACTTTTTCTTGAATGTTACACAGTAATGCAGAAGAACAAAATGACTCAAGCGTAAAAGCAAAACGAATGTCTTTAACAACTGCACCTTTAAACTGCCAGCAGCTAAAAGCAAAACTTCATTTTTTCCGAGCAATTCCTCTTTGGGTTGGAAGTAACATGTGGTTAAAAAATGATACGGTACGGAGACCGAGCGCGACTTTTACTCACTGCGCTCCCTCCACCTGCTCAGTTACTGCTCAGAGCTGCTCTCTCACCCAGATGTATGAAAGTTAAATGCAAGCTGATGGAAAGCGGCTGCACCAAAAAAGGTCAATTACAACACTTCATCACAAAAATAATTGCTGGAACACGCCGAGCATCGCGGATTAACAAGAGCTAACATTATAAGCGTATCCAAGGGGCGATTTTTCCTTTTTAAACTGCATTATTTGACCTTCCATGCGGACAAACGTCATAGCGCTCGCTAGCTCGCCGCTGGCACTTTGTTAATAGAGACTGAGAGCGTGACAGAAAGCAAGTGTTTTAGTAAAAAAGCAACACTGACAATGAAATTGGGTGTTTGAGAGTGATAAAATAGAAAGAGAGAGCGGGCAATCCATTAAGGCAAACCGTTTCTGTTTGGAAAGTTCTCCCTGGCAGCAAATTCGTCCCAATCATCAAGCTCTAATGTAATCACTTTATGAGGCCAGGGCATAATGAATATAGTGTTTAGGTGTGCGGATCCAGTGCTGGCCCCTGGTCCTCTAGAGGGAAGTGTACATTTCTGTGGCATCCTGTATTTATTTGAAATACCCTCTGTCTGGTCTCGTAATACAGACACAGGCAAGTGGGCATAGAAACCCTTTTCTATTCCATGCATTTTCATGATGCGGTCTTCCATTAATGGCGCTCTCCATATGCTTTAAAGAAATAAAGCAGTAAAAGTTGCTCTGCTCTGCCTTCACTCAATTTGTCCCAAATTTTAGAGGGAAAAAAGCATACAATTTGTTTCCATTTTTAGGTTAAGGTATACAATTTGTCTCCAGAGGTATATTTAGATTGCATGGGTCTCGAGTCTTGGCCAGCTTGGTGGTTTTCTTACAAACTGTACCCTGTGTACACACTTTGGATTAGACGCGCAGTGTTGGGTGTCAGGACAAGAGGGGTCAGGCTTTTGGATTTTGTTCTTGTTAGGGTGTTAAAGCCCCTGAAACAGCATTGACACCATCGTAGGGCACTAAAACACTCCGCTGAAACCACACTGAGGAGATTTGTTCGTGTACAGCCATGAACTGATTGAAAAAAAAAAAACTGTACTAGTTCATTGCCATTCATTAAAGGGCGCGTGCAGCATTTTGGGGGATGTATTAGCAGAAATGGAATATAATATAGCTATGTTTTCAAACTAAGAATCGTGTTTTTGTTACCTTAAAATAAGCCCTTCATATCTACATAAGGAGGAGGTCCTCTTCAGGAGTCTGCCATGTTGTTCTGCCATGTTTCTACAGTGGTCCAGAACAGGCAAACCAAACACTGGATCTAGAGAGAGCCCTTCACGTTTTTGCGTTATGTAAAGTTCTCCGACATGCTTGTGAAACTACGCTAACGTGAGCTGCAGAGTGCCTAAGCGTGGTACCGCCAGCCGCTGTCTGACTTCTGTTGATCCAGAAGAAGCGTTATTATGATAAGAATGGCCTCTGAATGAGGTGAAGGGCGTTACCATGGATTTGGACTCAGCAGCTCAAGCTACTGTAGAAAAATGAGGAAGTAGCATAGGGTATTGAGTTGGTTGCAATCTGCGACCACATACCTAGATGCCACCACGACCTACACTATACCTTTTAAGTATGGAGCTAATGCCAAGAGATGTTTAGCTTAGCTTAGCATAAAGACAGGAATTGGGGACAGTTTAAAGGTCCAATGTGAGATTGGGAGCATTTCTAATGTTAGCATAGTGGCTCGCCGCTAACAATGCCAATGGTGCTAACCGTGAAATGGGTGCTACGCTTCCACAACAGATCAGATTACAACACACACAGAGGGAGACTGACTTCATTCTCTGCTCAGGTAGCCATAACTCCGCTATTTCTTTACAGCAAATAGCTGTTTTTAGGCCATATTAATGCTCTGTATTTTGCATAGAGTACCTTTAAGTACTGTGGCCTAGCCACACCTCAAAAGCTCACTAATTAACAAGTTGTTTAATCAAAACCATATATTGTAAGTGCTGTTAAATCTATGAACAGCGCCAGGCTAGCTATTTTCCTCAGCTTCCAGTCCTTATGCTAAGCTAACCAAACTTCCTCCAGGCTTGATGCACAGGTATCAAATTATTGTTAATGTCTTCTTTCAACCCTCTGTGAAAAAGCTATTTCTTTACATTTTGGGGAAATTCACATCTGTCTGGTAATATAACACTACAGCCAGCAGCTAGTTAGCTTAGCTTAGCATAAAAACTCAAAGCCCAGGGAAGGCACCTTTAATGTGTACTCATACTTATTTTTAAACATCTGTTTTATGTTATGTGCCAAATTATTTCTTGACTGGGAGCAGTAGCATCCTGGAGTCTCTGCTGGCTGCCTGGCAACCTCATTGTGGTAACAAGGGGGGTTGGTAGACATATTTTTTTACTAGGGGAATTACGGCCATTTTCAAAATTCATAATTATAATATTATATGGGTATGTTGTGGTGTATGTGGTATGGTGTTCATTGTTTATAGAGCAGCTCCAGACTTTATACATTATGACATCACAAATTTGAGTTTACGTCTCTGGTTTCTGACTTTGAGAGAGAGTCGCTCATGTTCACAAATATTGACTGAACTTTTCTAGGCCATGGAATTAACATATAGGAATTCTTGATTTGGATGGTGGTTCCCCTTTAATAGTCTGTTTCACCCTAGCTAAGTTTATGCTAAGCTAAGCTAGCTCTAGCTCTGTGCTTGACGCACATACAGTATATCTGAGTATATCCTATTACCCAACTCTCTGCAAGAAAATATATAACTGTAATTCAAAGAATTTCGCACCGTTCCTTTCAAATGTAAAATTGGCACCATTTCCTGCTTCTTTGCACAAAACAGCCATATAAGTGGGCTTTGCCTGTCTCAGTCCTCTGAAAACTAAAGGATGATTGAGATGAATGAGATTCTGTCATCACTGTGTGTGTAGAAGTGGCTGTATGTATGCATGCATCCATGTATTTATGTGCAAATGTGTGACTACCTGCATACATATTGAATGATCGTACATGTGCATGATTTCAAGTGCCAACATCCACATTGCCCCATTCCAGACTTCACTCAGACTCTAATTTGTTTTTGACTTAACGCTCGCCTGAACATGACTCCTCTCCAGGCCAAAAGTGTTATATTAGGGTCAGTCAATTAAAAAATGTAATCGCAATTAATTGCATGATTGGCCATGATTAATCACGGCCACAGTGGGAAAATATGTTTACAATGACAAATATTGTCCAGAAACCCTCACAGGTACTGCATTTAGCATAAAAATATGCTCAAATCATAAAATGGCAAACTGCAGCCCAACAGGAAACAACAGCTGTCAGTGTGTCAGTGTGCTGACTTGACTATAACTTGCCCCAAACTGACTGTGATTATCATAAAGTGGGCATGTCTGTAAAGACGAGACTCGTGGGTACCCATAGAATCCATTTACATCCACATATCTTGAGGTCAGAGGTCAAGGGACCCCTTTGAAAATGGACAGTTTTTCGGAGCTTTATTTAGTCTCCTTTGCGACAAGCTAGTACAACATTACACTATCATTTTGCTTTTACGGTTACTTATGTCATTTCACCTTTATATAAACATATTTTATGAGCATTGTTGAAAGAACCGGAGACCAAAGATTTTCATCGCCAATGACAATAATTAACCTCGAACCTTTTCCTAAAATATTTTCAAATTTGTTTTAAGGGGACACCAGTAAGACAAACCTTTTAAATAATTAACATCATTACAAATTCTATAAGTCATATAAATTATAATACATGTCCAAGTCGTGTGTCGGTAGATGTCATGTCCTTCTGCTCCTGTACAGCAGCAGCAGCTTTATGCAGCCATCGATGACCTGGTGGACAGAACACCAGAGGTACCAGAGCCGTGAATAGCTGGAATACAGAAGAGAAATAACATATAAGCTGGTTACTTATTACTTCTGCTGAAAGCTCACCATCTGTCCATGTTACCTATATTCTAAATATGTGAAGGTTATGGCCCTGCTGTCCCTGGTAATAGAAGAAACATGTAGCTCTTAGCTGTATGGAGACAGAAAATAGTTCCTGTGCACCGAGACATCGGCACCCTTTCATCTCCATCTGTCTTAATTTTGAAATCCTCAGAAACACACCCTCTGTTGTGCATGTGTTTGCAATAAGGAACTGTGCCTGTGAGGAGTAAATACCACATGGCGGTATCAATGGACGACAGGTGACCTGACTTTATCGCACAGAGACGCACATACAGAACAGACAGTCAGCAGCTCGCGTGAGTCTGCGTCCATGCCTTCCTACCGTACCTGCTGGCGTGTCGAATCATTTTCACGCGGCGGGTTCAGAGGGGCGTGGCGGATCATGCGAAACCCATCGAGCCACGCTCCGCGGCAGCCGTTTCACATCGATTGGTGCTGACACCTGGCAAACGCTCCGGTGTTTTCACGTATGGGAGAACATCGACATGCAACTTCCTCCTGTGGTTTGGGCCCGCTCCCCAAACGTCTTTCCATTACCTTCCAGTGCCACACAGATGTTTCGGTTGATTTCGCGCTGTGACTCGTGAAGGTTCTGGGTTCAGTTGCCTTGTTGTGCTGCCGGTGGCTGTTTGGCTGGACTGAATGGGTTTACAGGAGTGTTTATTTGAGATCAGATTGCCATCTGTCTGGAGCTATGGAGCCTTTGTAAGCTCAAGCAGTAGATCTGAATGGAAGTCATGCCTGTGTGTGTACAGTTAATTTGCAATGTCTCTGTGTGACATATAGGACATTCATAATCCAGAGGAAATATAACAGTTAAGGTATCTGGAGTTAATTTGAGAACACACTGGTTCATGAATGTATACTACCATACAGTGTACATTTACAGTACATATATAATATATTACATGAAGGAAAAGGGCAGTTTCAAGGCAATAACGCATATTTTTTCTTTTGTTTTCTTATTCACAAGCCTCATTCAAACACTAGAAACAAAATTGAACTTATAAGACATCAATTTGGAGAGTGGGTGGACACATATGTAGTTTACAATACATTGGGTGTTTGCATACAGTATGTGGATGTGTTCACATGTGCATTCTGCACAGTTACACAGTTTTAGTTGCACCGGTCATCTGAAATATACATCATTCGGACCCTCGTGTCTACACACACACACACAAAAAAGTGAGTTTTGTGAAACAAGTTACTTTATAGTTGCATGTTTGACCACTCAGATCCCATGTAGACTTCAAAATATTCTGGGTTTATGGAAAATATGGTCTTAATTTTTAGAAACTGTTTGCACCAGCTTAAATATATATTTTTTTATATATAACTGGTTAAAGGAGACACGTCATGCTCATTTCCAGGTTCATAATTGTGTTTTAGGATTTCACTAGAGTATGTTTACATGCTTTAACGTCTCCTCTCCATCTCCTCAGTGGGGGCGGCAGTAGCTCAGTCTGTAGGGAGTTGGCTTGGGAACCGGAGGGTCACCGGTTCAAGTCCCGCCATGGACCAAGAACTGAGTGTGAACTGGTAGCTGGAGAGGTGTCAGTTTACCTCTTGGGCACTGCCGAGGTGCCCCTGAGCAAGGCACCAAACCCCCAACTGCTCGGGGCGCTTGTCAGGAGCAGCCCCATCACTCTGACACCTCTCCATTGTTGCATGTTTGTGCATGTGTGTGTTTGGGTCTGCATGTACCGTGTATAAGTTAACAACAGAGTGAAAAAATTGAATTTCCCCCTTGTGGGACTAATAAAGGAATATCTTCTTCTTCTTCTTCTTCTTTAATGTTCAAAAAACACATTGTTTTTCTCATACTGTCTGAATATACTTCGATTCACACTCTGTCTGAAACGCTCCATTTTAGCGCCTGTCTCTTTAAGACCTACCCCTCAATAAAGTCTGCTCTGATTGGTCACTGTTTCCGGTCTTGGTCCTGGTGACTGTATAGTTGTGACATCACAACATTACAGAAATCCTAACGGCTCATTCAAAGGCACAATTTCTGAAAAAGCTCTGCATTCATTTCTTCTTGGATTGTGCGTTTTGATACTTTCACAATATTTATATAGCACCTAGACTGGCTTTATAATCAGAAAAGACTTGGAAATCTCACTTTCTACAATATGGAGCCTTTAACAAGAATAGCATGTTACATGGACCGTGTGAGCTTGACCCTTAGCACTGCTTATCATTGGACCTGTGATGCTAAATTTAAGCTTTCTGCTTTATTGTGGCAAGTTTTGCAATATGTAAAAGTATTTACAATAACATTCTTCACTGCACAGAATAAGATCACTAAAAAACCTTTCCACACATGGAGCATAAAATCTTTTTTAGAAAGAGATGATTGAGGCATAGTGTTTCCTGCCATCCTGATTAGTCCAACATATGAAGCAGCATTTAAATTGATGCCATCAACTTATTATTTCATCTTGATTCTGTGAGGTAAGAGGCTTGTTAAGATATGGATGGGAGTGAAGCTGTGGATTACAGGTTGACCGCTACTTGCCTGTCAGATCTAATGCTCCAACACTTCCTGCGCTGCAGAAGCCTCCATGCTTGACTGTTTTCTCTTGACCTGCGGTGTAGAATCTATGGAAATTGATGAAAATTGTGGTCTAACTATTTATATCACAAAATGATTGAGTGTAGGTGGAGGGAGTAAAGGATAATTTAGGTATGATTCATCACTTGCATAGTTGATTTTTCTTAAAAACCCCTGTATTTATTTAGGAAAGGCTCGGTGAGCATGCACGCTCAGTTTCAGCATGACTCATGCCGTTCTGCATGCAGGAGCTGCACTTTTTCACTGTTATTTGGATGTGGAGGCTGAATGTTCAAGGACACCCACTTTGACGACAGTAACAGATTTACAGCACTAAATCCTTATGCTGTGATGATGGCTGATATTTCACAAATTTGTACTTGAGTAAGGAAATGTGAAGGTTTTGGAATCGCAGCAACTAAGTCTGGAGGTCTGTGTGAGTATTGGCTGTGCACAAGCAGGCTAGAGTATAAACCTATAAAAACCAGGAAAGAACAAACTAAAGAACAAGTCATTTATTCTGGTAATCAGCACAGATCATAACAGACTATAACCAAGTCACCAGAAAAATGGTGGCATTGTACATTTCTGCAAATCACGGGATACATTGAATGCTGATGTTTCAGCTGCATCTCTTCTAGAGGTTTGAGGTCTTGCCTATTTTTTCACGGTTCACAGCAACAACAGACAGAGAAGGTGATTGGTTGAGTGTATACTGACATCATACCAGCAGCATTACTACAGTTCTGGTGTCTGTATCTGTAGAATATGTCACGGACATGAAAAAACATAAAGGTTTATTTTAAAATCAACACTTCCTGCTTTTATTTCAAAATAAAAAGCCTTATTCTGTGGGCAGAATTCTTTAATTTGTTAACACAAGGCTTTTATTTTGAAATATGTGCAGGACAGGCTCCGTGAATGAATAACGTACAGGGTTTTAATGGTGGATTGTTACTATTATTAACAAATTAGCAGACATTTCTTAACCTTTTTCTGTCTTAAATAAATATAAATGAGATTTATAATGAAATGAATTGGCCATTATGAAAGGCAAACTACGTGGAAAGAGAAGTCTGACAGCAGCAGCAACAGCAGAAAGGCGGCTGGTGAATCACGCAGCGGTTCAGCGAGGCAGCCGCCAGGCGCTGTTCTAGCAGGCGGTGTGGACACGCCGTTAGGCAAAAAATCTGCTTATGTAGAGTTAAAAAACATCATAGATTGTGTTAAAATAATAACATAACAACAAAACAACCATAACAATGTAACTGGCGTAAATAAACAGCCAGACCTTGGGCACGTTCTTATGGAATGTTACGTAACAAGAAAAAATGTCACACAATCAATGTTGCAAAAAATTGTATTTTATGTAAAACAATATTTCGTAAACCTTTATGAAAACTTTAAGTGACAAATTATGTAAAAAAACAAATGCTACATGAAACGCTATGTAAAACAACGCTATGTGAAACAACGCTACATGAAATATTATGTGAAACATTACGTGAAACAGACACGTTACGTGAAACGTTACGTGAAACGTTACGTGAAACAACGTTATGTGAAATGTTACGTGAAACAACATTACATGAAACGTTACGTGAAACAGTGCTACGTGAAACAGTGCTACGTGAAACAGCGCTACATGAAACAACATTACGTGAAACAACATTACGTGAAACAACATTACGTGAAACAACATTACGTGAAACAACGCTACGTGAAACAGCGCTACGTGAAACAGCGCTACGTGAAACAGCGCTACGTGAAACAACGCCGGACAACATTACGTGAAACAACATTACGTGAAACAACATTACGTGAAACAACGCTACGTGAAACAGCGTTGGGTGAAACATTACGTGAAACAACGTTGCGTGAAACGTTATGTGAAGTCACAATGTTACATAAAACAATGTTAGGTAAATGTTATGTAAAAGAACGTTACATTAAACGTTACCTAAAACAACTTTGCCTAAAACAAGGTTGCAAACTTTCTTACTTATACTCGTTATTAAAGCAGCGTACTGTTATAACTTTCATACCACGTAACGTTCAATAACAGTCGTTCATTGTACTGCATAACTTGCTCAGAGCAGATGCAAAAATGTTCACATTCAACTTATCTGTGGTTTGCAGAAATATACAATGCCAACATTTTTTCTTGGCGACTGGGCTCATTATAGTTGAAAATAGTTAGTCACTAACATTTGTGAAAAATTGTGGGTATAGTTAGGGACAAGGCCAACAGTGACTGTATCATAATATATCATTCATGTTTAGTGCTTCCTGTTTTATTTTGTTCCTCCCCTCTCCTCATTTCAGATAGCTTCACTTCCTGCCTTTGTGTGGTTTCCTTCCTGTTTTGATTCATCAGCTCTGTCCTGATTAGTTTCACCTGTCCCTCATTAGTTCTGCAGTCACCTCACCTCCTGATCTCTTGTTCCTGCTACACCAGCCCAGTTCCTTTGTTTTCCTTATCTCTGTGTTTGGTGTTCCTGTTTTCGCTGCCTGTTACCTGTCCTTGGATTTACCTGTTACCGACTGGACCTCCTGTTTCACTTGGACTTTGTAAGTTTATTTCATCAATTCATCACTGAACAAGGGTCCAACCTGGCATCTCCTGAGACTTAAAGCAGCAGTGGGTAGAATTGGAGCAAATATGATTAACAAAAGTTATTTTTTATAAGCTAGTCACTTTATCCTGACAGTAGTGCAATGAGGTAATGAGATAATCTGAATAAAATCATGTGCCTCTGTGTCCTCCGGTGCTCCTAATGGCAGATTTCAAAGACTGACAACAACCAATCAGAGCCGAGCTGAAGCCTGCCGTCTCTGAGCAGCTGTCATTCACTCGCAAACTCTAATCAAACGGTCAAACTAGGCAGCGCTGATCAAATATGATCGATATTCGGCAGCCATGTTGAAGTCAACTGAGGAAATACCAAGCACCGCCCACCAGTCAGCCAACGATTTGTGCATGTAAAAGGTTGCATACAGTACCTTTTAAAGAGACAGGAATACAAGTATAATCAGACTGTATGAGATTAGTTTTTTAAACATTAAACCATGTAAATGTCTTCTAATAGACACTCCAAATATAAGTATGAACCTGAAAATGAGCAAATGTCCCCTTTAAAGGACCTTTACAACATATTCAGACCACCACCCAGTGTATGAGTATATGTTCTGTGGCATTGATTGGGAAAACATCTAACCAGCCCCACAATAAGCTGATATGTGTCTTATTCTGTTTGGTTTTCTCTTCACCACTCAACACTGTTGCCGACCTCCACGTCTCTCAAGGACAGTCTAATTGTGTATTCCACCCTTCTCCATCTGTGTTGCATTTGACAGGTCCGGACTATTGTGTCCTTCCTAAGAAGATATCGCAGATCTGGTTACTGCACAAGCAGCACCACTCCCTTTCGTTGGAGACCTCCTCACTGGGCTCGCTGACCTCAAGATAACGCCTCGGAGAGACGCTTCAAGTCCACGAAGCACAGAGGTATGTTTTCCTTCCCAACAGTGACTAATTCCTGCATCCGAGGTATGACAAAGACAACTCTCTCACTGTACCAAAACAAGTTATTTCCAGCGCTTAATCTAATTCAGGCAGTGTCTGAATTTCTTCAAGTTGTGCAAGACTTTCCCTCAGTACCGTTTTTTTTTTTTTTTTTTTTTTTGCTGTGCCCTTTGCCACAGAGGGAAAGGAGGTAATAGCGTTCACTAATTTGGCCCTGGGCTGCGCAGTCAAAGCCATATGCCAGAGTGAATCTGTAAAGCTAACATTAGGCAGCAGATATCTGAGGCTAGCGGCTGTGGGCTTTGACATCCTGTATTACACCTAATTGCCACCAGACATTACATCGAAGTCTCTCTCTCCAAAAAAAATTCCCCCACAACCACCTGCTCCTCGCTCTGTTTACCTTTTAAACCGGGGAATAATGCAGGGGAGAGCGGGGGCGAGTGTTCCTCGCTGTTATTTTCTGACACCCGAGCTGAGGATCGGGGAACTGGAATGTCAGTAGAAATTTGAATTGGAGACGTGTTAGGATAGTTAAGGGGTATCCCCCAGTGCATTGTGTTGCAGGGGCACGGGTGTATACTTTTCTGATTTATGTGTTTTTGTAAGAGTAATGAGAGAGGGAGCAAACAGGGCAAGGGTAATATGGAGGCATAACCATAATTAGGTGAATTATAAGTTTCACAGTCATTTTCGTAACACGGTGGGAAACTTTTAATGAACGTTATAGCGAGAGGAGTGTAAAATGTATTCTGTGGTTATGGCCACGATGCGGTGAGAGGACTTTTTTAGCAGTTTTGTACATTTTAACCGAATACCAGTGTCTCATGTGGGCTGTGTAATAATTCATTCTCCTGCACTCCTCTGACATGAAAGACTGAAAATCCCAAAACTCCTCGACAGTGTAATGATCAGTGGCGGCTGGTCTATAGAGGCATAAGAGGTTGTTCTTTATTCTGAGAGGCAAGAGCGAGACTTTTGAAATGAACAATGAACAATTGGTTGAAATGAACCTTTACCAAATCTCAGTATAATTTATAAAATATATTTTCTCTCTCTCTACAATAAAAATCTGTTATTGTAATTCTATTCTATTCTATTAATTCACGGCTCGTTTGAGACGAGCCAGGCCTACGCCGAAGCAGTCACCAGCGATCGCCGTGTGGCGGCGACGAGCGTGGGTTTGTTGGTGGCGTTATAGCTGTGAACGTGGCTGTAGCAGACAGTGTGCGTACAGTTTATTTGTCGGCGGATAAATGCTACGAGGCCACAACCTACAACTCCTCCGCTCTGCTCCGTTCAACACTGGAGTCAACTTCCTGCATCTGCGCCGGCTCTCTCTTAAGGTGGACCAGCTTTTCTCCTTAAAGCGACGAGCCATGTCTACGTTTTTCCTGGTTTTTAATTTATTATTGCTATTTCTTTTAACCACTGAAGCAATAACGTTAATCGGTTATACCAGATACATGCGCATTTCCACATATATTTACAAACAAATATAAATAAATCCCGTTGTGGTCTCTTCTACCTTCCAGGCAAGGTGCAGCACATCTCGAACGAGCCTGATATATTTCATTTTTTCATGCTTTCTGGCTTAACTGGCCAAAACACGTAAAAATGACGGCCCAAAGGAGGGTAACCGTCACCAACCAACAACCAGCAGCATGTCGTCTTCAGTCTGTACAGCTGTATTGTACACGACGAACTGTCAATAAAGTATCATTCAGTAGCATGTTGCGAGTTAAATTGTAACATGAAATTGTGAGCTACTTTTAAACACATAAGATAAGATAAGATATTCCTTAATTAGTCTCAAAGTGGAGAAATTCACAATTCACTTAAATTCACACATAAAACAAACACTTTTTATATAGGCCTATTTCTCGAGCTGTAGCTAGCTACTTGTGTGAGCTAACGCAACAGTTAGCGTGTTGTAGCAGCCCTGCAGCAGTCTGTCGCCATGGTAATAATTCATATAGCACTTATCAAGCTTAAACGCAAATTACTTTCCAGTTTAGAACATTTACAGAATAAAAAAATCAAAATCCCTATATAACATACACAAACTGGGAACATGAGAACATACAAAAAATGCAAAGTGCAAAATGAGAGAAATAGCAAAATGAAATAACATGACATTGCGGCTTGGTTTGCCTTCTGTCCTCTCCACTTGTCTGAGTCACCAGCCGCCACTGCTAACGATGAAATGATGAACGATAGATCTGTATCCTCTCACACCACAGTGTCAACCCTCAATAAATCAAAGCGCCGCTCGCTCTCTTTTCCGACTGGTAAAGCCTCCTTCACACCCTCCGATGTGGAAATAATAACCCAGTTATAAAACAACAGTGTTTACGGACTTCATGACTCCACTTTGGAAGGAAACCATAAAGTTTTGTTGCAAACTTTAATTTAATTTCTCTGTCTGGTACACTTGGATACAAAGCCCCACATCCAAAAGGTGACCTAAGAAATCAGACTTGGCTGTTGGTTGTGATGTATTCAGGTTCGAGTGGTTTGTTAAAGCGGCAGCTTGGGTAGAAAACACTGGCTTGAATTTAGACTCTTTGTTCTCAAATACTTTTTCTTAATGAACCAATTAGTTTTTTGAGTTTCCAGCTATTTTCACCAGATTGCCTGTAATCATTTATTGTAATTAGTGTGATCTGAACACTATGAGAATGGGATTATAATGTGGGGAGACTGAAACGATATTAATCCCTTTGGGGAAATTATTCTCAGTCAAGTAAATTCATATAAAGCCTACAACTATACAACCATAAAGACTCATACTGTATGTGACAATGTCAGGACAGATGAATAAAACACGAAAAATGCATATCTTTGTATGTGTTTATCACAAAATTAGTTTAGCTCACAGGCACTTGAGTGGGTCAAATGATTGTGGGCTTCTTCACATACAGATTTCAACAGCTGTAAAGTCCCTTTAATTGTGATGGAGTTCAGCGATACAGGAGTGAGTCCTCAAACCCGGAAATGAGTCAGCATTTTAACACTCCTGGTTCCTTACCGTGGTAGTGAGTGGGCTTTTTTTAATGGGTTTTTAGTTAGATGCCTGAAATAAGGTCTGTGGTTAATGCTCGGTCCAGACCAGCCACGTCAACAGTGCGTTGCATCTGCATTAACTTATGGCTGCATGATTCATGCGTCCGTTGTTCACACCAGCTGCATGTCAGCAGCATAATGGCCATTTTATTTCATTCTAAATGTCATTTATATTAATTTTAGACAGAGAAAGGTCAAGAAATGTTTGGTAATTTATAGATAATTGTAATAATCCACAATTAAAATCCTGTACTCTATTCATTCATGCAGCCGTGCAAGTCGCTGCATGTTCTACAGCACTGTCCTGTGCATATTTCAGAATAAAAGCATTAAGTGTTAACAAATGAAGGAGTTCTGTCCACAGGGAAAAAAATGCTTGAGGGGTTTTATTTTGAAATGAAAGCAAGCGGAAGTGTTGATTTTAAAAATAAATCTTTACTTTTTTTCATGTCCGGGACATTTTCTACAGATACAGACATTGAAACTGTAGTAATGTAGCTGATGGCTGGTCTGGCCCAGGCTTACCACAAGCTGAAGAGATTTTAAAGTTATGTTATATGATTATAAAATACGTCAGTAAGTACCCCACTTTTCTGAATCCTTTGTGTCTTAAAAAAAGTGGCTAAATGAGACGACTAAACGTCATCAACAGCGACTCGTCCGCCTTTAATCACTCATCACTAAGTTCACTTTTGAAAATTTGAGACGAGAAATCAGCTGCGTAGATTTTGAATATCGGCACTTTAACGATATTTGATGGCGAATCAAACATTTGCTCCATCATATTCTGCATTTCAGAGTTTCGGCTCTCTAGAGACCAGTCTGTAGCTTTTAATTACTTGTTGGCAGATGGTTTATTTAACTTTTATGACTTTACCTTTGATAAAATCAAAGGGAAAAGCTCCACTATCACCGTGCCAGAGAGCCGACCAGTCACGTTGCTGTAACTGAAAGCCATTTTGTCAAGCAATGTTTTATATTTATCGCCTCAACTCGTTGAGCGTTGATCGTTGATCCCAGTCTTCCTTTACCACAAACTGTTAGTTAAAGCAGTGGTGGAGCTAAACTATGCAGTATTTCGTAGTACTCAGTCAAGTTAGTTAGTGAGCTGGATAAGTTGTATTTTTTGATAATATTGCAATAGTGGTAGTTGTTTTTTTTGTCCAGTGCTTTAAGAGCTCGGGATACCACATACTACTGAGGAACGTATGCAGTATGTACTGTGTACTGCGTTTATCAGTAGTATGTAGTAGGTGGTTTTGAATGTTTGCCAGGTCTCCTAATGATGATGTCTTCAGAACAACTGACTCATGCGAAATGAAGGGAAGTGCAGTACTTTGCTATCATCCTGTAGTTGCAGCTTGTTGACACAGCAGCTTCTGTTTCAAAAAAACCCTTGTAGTCTCTCTCAAGCAGCAGTCTACACCCAGACCCACCCTTGAAGGAAACCACAGTTACACATGGATCCGCGTAGACGGACATAGAACAATATTCAAGTTTTACCTCGATGAACATTTCACTGTGTCAGATTGTGTGTGTGAAAGTGGTAGACAGAGAAAGGTGAAGGAGATTTACAGCCCTAATCAAAAACTGGCCCACGGTTGGAAATGTAGCGTGAATGATGCCATGAAACTGTCCCCACTCTGATGCTGTGATTTATCACACAATATGGGAGTCATAAAAGAGCACCAGTTAAGACAGAAAAAAAAAAAATCAAATCAACAACAGGGACAAACTCTCATGAGCCGTCCTGTGTAGTGTACCCTGCGTGCATGGCCATCCATATTTCCCTGCCAGAAAAGCAAACAAATGTACGTTTGGATATTTTCTTTTTCGCCTCGGATGTTACACAAACCCGTTGCCGACCGCGGGATGATGCATCGCGCCGCCAGCCCGTCATCAATATGGATAATTATGCTTTTCTGCGAACTCGGTTCAGTCGCGTTGTAAATATTTTTGCTGGAAATAGGGTTGTTATTCCCACGGTGGCTCGCACGCAGTCCAGGCCTTCCTGAGATGAACCCAAGCATATCCCATGTGTCACTGTGTATCTGCGCTGAGAGGAAGCATGACCAACTGCACTTTGGCACTTCATTAAACAAATCACTGGAACGCTTACGCCACGAGCTTGCAGGGACTCCCAGAAATATAGAGCGAGGGTTGTGTAATAGCCTTTGTCTCCTCCTGGAAAACACACATGGATAATGTACTATGGATTTAAAACATTAGTGCAGAAATGATTAGTCTATTGGCTGATCGACACAAACTTTGACAAGTGTATATTGTAGGGCATTCGATTAAAATAGTGAATTGTGATTAATCACATTTTTATCCATTTAAAATGTACCTTTAAAGGGAAATTTGTCAAGTTTTTAATACTCTTATCAACACAGGAGTAGGCAAATATACTTGCTTCATGCAAATATGTGTATATTTATTATTGGAAACTGATTACTAACACAAAACAACGACAAATATTGTCCAGAAACCCTCACAGGTTCTGCATTTAGTGTAAAAAATATGCTCAAATCATAACATGGCAAACTGCAGCCCAACAGGAAACAACAGCTGTCAGTGTGTCAGTGTGCTGACTTGACTATGACTTGATCCAAACTGACTGTGATTATCATAAAGTGGGCATGTCTGTAAAGGGGAGACTGGTGGGGACCCAGAGAACCCATTTACATTCACATATCTTGAGGTCAGAGGACAAACGACCCCTTTGAAAATGGGTATGCCAGTTTTTTGTCGCCAAAATTAACATCATAGCGTTATTTAGCCACTTTCATGACAAGCTAGTATGACGTGGATGGTTCCAATAGTTTTCTTAACATTTCTACTTTCATATGATACAAGTATCTTCACTCTAGCTTTAAAAATGATCCTGAAACAACCTCCAAAATATCAATTGTGTTAATGTGTTAAAGAAATTAGTGGCATTGAAACAATTGTGCTTATTATCGCGTTAACTTTGGCATTCCTGGTAAATTGTTTCACTTATCAAGCAATAAGGCACATCCATTGTTTCCAGCTGCTCAGATGTGAAGATTTGCCGTTTCTCTCTGTTCCACATTGTTCTAAATCGGGTTATTTTGTGTTCTAGACTGTTGGTTTGACAACACAATCAATGTGACAATGGGCCTCACGCAGTAACAATCTCTTAGACTGGTAGGAGTGGGGGACAAAAGGATGTTCAGGGGTAGATAAACAGTCAACAGTAGACGTCAGAAAGAAATGGTGAAGATGTATAAGAGCGTAAAACATGATTATGTGTTTGTTTTCCCAAGCTCGATTATGTCTCATAAGTTGTTGCAGCCATTTTGGGGTTGATACCATTTGTTAGACAGATTTTAGTGCTAAATTTAACTATTTTTCTACCTCTTGAGATTTGATAAAAATATTCAAATATCCCTCCAAAATACCACATTAAGACACCAAGACCTTGAGGAACACCATAGAAAAAGGCACGCTGTGATTTGGTTTCAGAAACTTTTGATATTTGGAGATTTCTGAAGGAACTGCATTTTTTTGGCAATGGGATGGACGAAAAACGCAATTCCTTTAGTTCTGAATGCTCCAGGTCTCCAGTTTGTGGCTGTAAAGTTTCATAAAGCTGTGATCATCTTAGAGGTCACCACAGGTCATTTTATACAGCAACATCAAATTTCACTTCATGAAATGGCTACTACAGGGACTACTATCATCACAGATGAATACTGTTGGGCTCATTGGATCTCAGCTTTACAAGTGACACACACTATGTAAATCCAAGACTGTTTATGAACCCCAGTATGCAGAAATATTCAATTACATAATTTTCAAATAGGAGAAAATAACACATTTATACTGCATCTGATTATCATAAAGTGGGCATGTCTGTAAAGGGGAGACTGGTGTGTACCCATAGAACCCATTTACATTCACATATCTTAAGGTCAGAGGTCAAGGGACCGCTTTGAAAATCACCATGACAGTTTTTTCTTGCCAAAATGTAGAGGAACTTTGTAACGCTACTTAGCGATCTTCCTGAACACATAGCATGACAGTGGATTACTTAGGTTTTCTAGTTTCATATGATAACAGTAACTTCACTGTAGCTTGAGACGTCAGAGTTTAAAGGGGAGTTTTAAGATCTCGTCAAAATAAACTTAGGTTCATGATAGCGGAGGTTTGTTTCAGGTGCAGGCCCACCTCTGCTACAAGAAACTGCATGCAGCCCTAATGATGGGTGCTGCTGAAAGACGACTTACGAACAAGGCAATGCTCAGTCGGTAGGAATCGGTGGCTTGTGAGAGGATCTGCTTCTGGGACAAAACAAAACTCCTAAGCAGAGTCCGGCAGCCACAGAGTGCAGGTCGGAGCACAGCCCAAAATAGACCAGGGAATCCTGACGCTTGTATTTAAAGGGGTGGGGAAACACCTCCTCCCACGAGTGTGTCATACTCACACAGACAGAAACAGGAGGCCCGACTATAATAAATGAACTGCCACGGCGGTGCTATTTCAGGTTGGGTCGCTGGAATAATACAGGGCTGGAGGCACAGCTGGGCCAGCGATCACATGCTCCCTGTGCGTGTGGTGCTGAGCTTGTTTCTGCCTCCTGTCACGCAGACAGACCGACAGGTAAAGCAGATTCAGACTCCTCCATTAAATCCTTGTCTGACTCCATCTAAAATACTCCCTCGCTGTATGTCACTCTTTGTCACTTCAGTATTCAGTTTCATCTCAGGAGAAAAGTGCTCTGGAAATAGGAGGATTTATGCTGATGGAGATTTGCAGATTTTGTCCGTCATGTGGAAAAATGGTCAAGAGTGACTGTTTTTAAAGGTTCCCTGTGGAGTCTTAGACCTCTAGTAGCACTGTGGAGCTGTTTTTATATGAGCAGATCCCTGTTTTGTTTATCTCGTGCGTGATGACGCACCTACACGCACAATACAATCTTATTCTACTGATCTACAGGTGGTGGTAATGTGTCAAGATATGAGACTGCAAGCTAGTAAACATGGACGTAGGCCCAGACAGTGCTGGATTTTTTTTTAAATTATGGAATTCCTTTATTTTTGGCAGGTTGGTGGTCGGTGTGACTTAAGGGCTAACGCATCGACTGTGTATAAGAAGTGGACTGGTCACTGTGATGTTACCCGTTGGTTTGTGGACTGACGTTTTGATGCCTAGAGTTTGGCATTTTCTTATTATCTTGTGTTTTTGGTTGTTGTCGTCTTCATTTTTTACCATTGCCATCTTTGGTTTGTGGTTGTCGCCGTCTTAGCTTTTGACCATCAACATCGTAGTTTTTAGCCATTGCCATCTTGGCCGCCACTGTCTCGGTTTTTGGGCGTCACTATCTTGGTTTTCGGATGTCGCCATCTTGGTTTTTTGGTTGTCACCAATTTGGTTTTTAATCATTGCCATCTTGGTTTTTGGCCGTGACCATCTTGGCTTTTAGCCGTCGCCATCTTGGTTTTTGGCCATGACCATCTTGGCATTTCGCCGTCGCCATCTTGGTTTTTGGCCGTGACCATCTTGGTTTTGGGCATCGCCATCTTGGTTTTTGGCCGTGACCATCTTGGTTTTTGGCCGTGACCATCTTGGTTTTTGGCCGTCGCCATCTTGGTTTTTGGCCGTGACCATCTTGGTTTTTGGTTGTGACCATCTTGGTTTTTGGGCATCGCCATCTTGGTTTTTGGCCGTGACCATCTTGGTTTTTTATCACTGTCTTGGCCCTAATGGTTAATAACTGGTTTGTAAAGAGTCTCATTTTTTGGATGGCTATTATAAAGTTATAAATGATTATAATACCTTATTAAATGGATAGTAAATGCCTTGTAATGCATCTATAAACATTATTTCCATAGTTAATGCTTTATCAATGGTCAATAAAGTTTCTGGAGGTTTTAAAAACAATTTCTTAAAGTTTATAAATCATTTGGTAATACAAATCCTTAATATAGTGTATAAGATGTGTACAACAGTGAACTGTGAATTAATTTGTTCAGGACGTGTCTTGTCAGCTATGATAATATAAAGAATATGTAAACCAATTTTTCCATATTTACACAAACTAATGATAAAATAACAGAAGTTATAGCACGGCTAATAAATAGTAAACATTAATTATCATTTTATTGTTTGCCATTAACTACCAATTTAAAATGATTTTCTAAACAATGTTATTAAGTGTCACTGCTCTGCTTATTCCACAGCATCATTCAGTCTCTTGTAGTACTTTCTTCCCTCATCGTATACCTGTAGGTCAGTCCCCAGCTCTCCTTCCCCCAGCCATACAGATCTACTCTCAGCCCCCCTCTAGCCCCTGCACTCCATGCCCACCCAGGTCCTTCCACAGAGGGGCTTGCACCCCAGTGGAAACAGGCCTGGTCTGGTTACCCACCGTGGAGATGATGGATTGACGGCTCACTTACGGGAAAGGCCGGGGCCTTCAGGTAAACAAGCGCAGAGCTGTATTAAATATGAAGGAGAGAAAGAAAACATGTTCTACCTTTTGGCTAGAACGAAGGGAAAAGGAGACAGGAATGTGGTTTATGCATTAAAACCTGAAGCTGACATGCTACGTTAAAAAGAGTCTACGTTCAGGAGTCTCACTCAGGCCAATTCCCATCTCCAGATAAAGCAAATGTGACTTGGTTATTTGTGGTCTAATTGCTTTTCCAAATTAGCGGATTACATTAAGATTATATCTGCAACTTGCACACTTGACGCAGTGCTTCAAACATGAATGCTACCTTTTTAGAAAAGCGTTTGGATCCTTGATAGTGGTGACATTTTTTTCCTCTATCCTGCCTTAATTTTCCTCCAGTAGGCCTATACCAAGCAATGATCCATGGGAAGCCAAATCAACAAGGAAATTGGGCTAGATCTTTGCCCTCCCCAATGCGGTATAAAAGCCATTTTGCTCATTACCCTGCCACGAGGAACATTCACCAACATTACTCTCGGATTGGTCCTGATGGCAGCAATTTCATCTTCTAACAATCAGATCCTGACAAATTAATTTCTGCTCCATTTTCTTTTTCATGTCAAAAAGAACCCCTTCAATTCAGCAGTGACAAAAACTGAGACGGACAAAATGAGATAATTTAAGTGACTATAAATGATGATTAACCAAAGCTCCAACTGCCTGGCTCTTCCAACGACGGGAAAGTCTATGTTACCTAAAGAAAAACTGCTGTAAAGTTTTAGCCATATAAATAAGAGGAAATTAATTAAATGCAGGGCGGGCGGTTTGGCGCCATGGAAAGAATACACAATTTAGAGTCTCGCGCCAAGGAGCCAAATGGACAAAATGAAGGTGATCAGTCATATTTTGCTGCTTTTTGACATTAAGCATATGCTTTTTTTTTCTAAGAGGTCAGCTAAGCAATTTAGACAAATTGGACAAAATTGCAAAGGTAAACATAGGGAGAGGTCTCGTAATGTTTCTTTCACTCTCTTTTTCTTTCCCTCAGTCTCATTTTCAGACACTACTTTGTTTAGTAAATCCCTTACCTGAATTTTCTGTGACGGTAACGGTGAGACAAAACGACTTCGTCAGGGCTATCAGGGGCAGGACTGTGTTATGGTGTTTGACTGCACCACCATCCACCAAGCCAACACAAACTACACTCCTTTGCCCCAGAAAGTACTTATGCAACTGCTGAAACTACACTGTAGTATATTAACTGCACATACAGTATAGATTAGGGATGTCACAATATCAGAAACCTGGCAGTCGATAATATAAACTCTCTGTGAAGCACATCAGTTTCATGCCCTGTATTGGAACTATGTTAAATTCCCCTATAAAATAAATAAAATAAGAATAAAATACTAGTGAAATACTAATATTATTTTCTATACCTTTTCGATACCACAGTAAAAAGCAAAAGTAAAACAATAGTCCCATGTACTTCCATCCACTCCTTTATTACCGGTTGCATACTGGTTTAGGAAGTTAAACAGGTCATAATTCCCCTCTGTATTATCAACATATTCTCATACAGTATACAGCATCATACATTTATATGACAGCTGATGAAAAACTCATTCCTCCTTTTTCATTAATTTTCCTACGAATGTCAGACAAGACTTGTCAATTCCGGCTCATTAGATGCATGCAGACTTTTCAAAATAAACTCTCATCTTCACAGGAAACAACTTCCTTAGGTCTAGGCAACAAAACTATTAGTTAGTTAGAAAAAGTTTATAGTTTATGCTGGAAATACTGGGTTAGGTTTAGGCAACAAAACTAATTGGTTAGGTTTAGGAAAAATGGTTTGGGTAAACATAAGTAGGCTTGAAATTTTAGGCAACAAACTAGGTTTAGGAAAACTTGTGGTTTGGCTTAAAATATCTCCAGCAGTGGCATTACTTACTAAATCAACACTGATTTCTAGTTTCATACGGGACATGAACACCGGTCTCTTCGGCAAAAGTCCAGCATTTTGCTTCATGATTACATTTATTACACACAAATTCATTTTGTACGATATACTGTACGCAAATTACAGCATGTTAGTGTTTGTAGGTATAACTACGGACAGTATATGAGACCAGCCTGCTATTTTATATTGCTGTGAAATCATCTCCTACAAACAACTCAATTTAAAGTTTCTCGCTAAAAAATACATTTCACAGAATTACATTTGAACACATCATGATATCATTAGAATTTACCTTCACCCAATACTCATTTTTCTCTTGAACGCATCATTATGTAAATCAGTGACACCTCTTGTTAAAATCGGCAGAGCAATCGTGGGTTTACTGCACACATTTTTAGTCATCCCCGGAATGATGGGATGCCGTTAATCTCTAGCCCAGATGGTTCCTATGGTAACGGTACTGTAGAAAAATGAATAGGCCTAGTGTCACATTTTCAGATTTTTGGCATCAACTTAGTACCAAAGTATCCCTTCTTGTGACACCCCTAGTATAGATTTAAGCATTGTTCTTCACATCCCAGGGTTTCTTTCAATAAATGGATATTCTTGCATAGATTCAGTTTCTTGCTCTACGACAATTTGACAGGATACATGATATGCGATCTTTTGAGTTGCAGGCCAGTCAGTTTCCAGTATGTCTGTCTTTTTCCAGATGAAAATTATAAATGTAACTATTGTTGAAGTGCCATTTTATCCTGTAGTCGACATGTTTTGCACAGGTGTTGCCTTCATCAGCCTGTAGGAAAGCTACGAAAAGGCCTCATTTTGAATTATAATTAAAGACATAGAGTTTAGTGTGATAATTGGTAGTGGAAAAGAGTAATTGGGAGGGAGCCAGGGCACATTTTGACAGTGAATGGCACTAAGGGCATCTGCAAGATTTCACAAACTGGAGGAAAACAACCAATCAGAGCTGATCTGGAGTCTGCCCTCCAGCTGTCAATCACTCATGAACTCCAATCAAACTAGGCAGCGCTGATCAAGTATGAATCGATAATATCTATTTCTCTCCTCAAACGTTTTCAGAAACATCTCGTAGTTACTATTTAGCTGTAAAAGGAGGAAGTTTGTAACGCGGCAGCCATGTTGAGATCAGCTGAAGAAATACCAAGCACCACCCACTAGCTGGACCACAGCCAATAGGAATGCTCAATAGGAACACACTCTCTCTCTCTCTGAAATGACCACTGATTGGCCAAAGTCTCCCATCACAGGAGGCGCAGAAGTCTACTTTTCTCTCAGACCACTTGATATGCTGAAAGGTTATTATGGAGTTTTTGCCATGTGATTTGATTTATCCCCGATGCACAGTTTGCAACTGTTTCTATCTAGCTTGTCTATATATATATATATATATATATATATATATATATATATATATATATATACACTCCTGATCAAAATCTTAAGACCAGTTAAAAAATTGCAAGAATTTGCATTTTGCACTGTTGTATCTTAAGAAGGTTCTAAGTAGAGTTTCAAAATGCAAAAAGAAGAAATGGGAACAAGAGACCAAATGTTTTGAGCAGGCAATTTATTGAAAAGAACTTTAACTGAAATAGGCTGTTCATCAGTGATCAAAAGTTTAAGACCACATCCTTTAAAAGCCCAAATCTGTGCAAAAATTTGGATTCCATGTCATTTTCTGTCAAGTAATCACACTGTCAAGACCTCTTGATGGGAAAAGCAAAAAAAACTCACTGCCTTCGAACGTGGCAGGATTGTTGAGCTGCATAGACAAGGCCTCTCACAGCGTGCCATCGCTGCTGAGGTTGGACGCAGTAAGACAGTCTTTTTGCATTTCTTAAAAGATCCTGAGGTTTATGGAACAAAAAAAATCAAGTGGTAGACCCAAAAAAATCTCACCGGCACTGAGCCGGAGGATCCGAACGGCTGTCCGTCAAGACACGGGACGATCCTCATCCCAAATTAAGGCCATTACTGGTGCTGACTGCAGCCCAATAACCATCAGACGGCATCTGCAAAGGAACGGCTTCAAAAACAAAAAACGTCTTCAAAGGCCACGTCTCCTTCAACGCCACAAAATTGCCTGTTTGGCCTTTGCAAGGGAGCACCAAACATGGGACGTTCAAAGTTGGAAGAAAGTTTTATTCTCTGATGAGAAAAAATTGAACCTTGATGGTCCTGATGGCTTCCAACGCTACTGGCATGACAAGGAGATGCCACCTGAGATTTTTTCAACACGGCACAGCGGAGGGGGCGCCATCATGATCTGGGCTGCTTTTTCCTTCAATGGAACAATGGAGCTCCAGGTTGTGCAGGGGCGTCAAACAGCAGCTGGCTACGTGGAGATGTTGCAGCGGGCATCCCTCATGACTGAGGGCCCTCGTCTGTGTGGTGATGACTGGGTTTTTCAGCAGGACAATGCTGCAATTCACAATGCCCGTCTGACAAAGGATTTTTTTCAGGAGAATAACATCACTCTTTTGGATCATCCTGCATGTTCCCCTGATCTAAATCCAATTGAGAACATTTGGGGATGGATGGCAAGGGAAGTTTACAAAAATGGACATCAGTTCCAGACAGTGGATGCCCTTCGTGAAGCCATCTTCACCACTTGGAGCAACATTCCTACAAGCCTTTTGGAAACACTCGCATCAAGCATGCCAACAGGAATTTTTGAAGTGATCAACAATAATGGTGGAGCTACTCATTACTGAGTCTGTTTTTGAGACTTTAATTTCTGTTTTAGGGGTTTTTTTGAGCTATGGTCTTAAACTTTTGATCAGCTGATGAACAGCCTATTTTAGTTAGATTGTTCTTTTCAATAAATTGCCTGCTCAAAACATTTAGTCTCTTGCTCTCTTTTCTTCTTTTTGCATTTTGAAACTCTACTTAGAACCTTCTTAAGATACAACAGTGCAAAACGTAAATTCTTGCAATTTTTTAACTGGTCTTAAGATTTTGATCAGGAGTGTGTATATATATATATATATATATATATATATATATATATATATATATATATATATAGAAAGAAAGAAAGAATATTCCTTTATTAGTCCCACAGTGGGGAAATTCAGTTTTACACTCTGTTGTTCACACAGTACATATACATGCATCAATGGAGAGATGTCAGAGTGAGGGGGCTGCTCCTGACAAGCGCCCAGAGCAGTTGGGGGTTTGGTGCCTTGCTCAGGGGCACCTCGGCAGTGCCCAAGAGGTAAACAGGCACCTCTCCTGCAACCAGTTGGTCTTGGTCCATGGGGGTCTTGAACCCGTGACGTCCGCGTCCTAACCCAAGTCCTTACAGACTGAGCTACTGCCGCCCCCAAGGACAAGGACTTTATCATATTTTATCTACCATAGGTGCATTTATTTCAAACATGAGGGCAACAAAGGGGTTGGTCGTCCACCCCACCTCCAGTCCACCAGTGTGCTGATGTGATGTGGACTTGAATCATATTGCTGATCCCCTGGGATTCATACAAGTGGCTGCAGGGTCAGCGCTCCTCCGGGGTCGACTTGTCAGCCAAGACCCCGCCAGTGCTTTTCAGCACCATGTTTCCATGTGGTACAATAATGGCAAGATGAATCATTGGCAAGAGGCGCGCACACACACAGTCACTGAAACCATCGGTAACACCTTTTGGGTCTAGACATGCGTGCAAGGTGCTGAAAAGCGAGTGCGGGCGGCAAGGTGCTGACCGCAGAACTGAGGTTTACACAGGGAGAGTAACAAATATCCGTTGCTAAGACACCGAAAGGAAACCTGCTGCTGCTTTTCTATTCTTTCACGAGTCTTTTTGTTTTTCTTCCCCTTTTTGGAGCTCGCAGGAATTCCTCCGTCAGGCTTCACTTTCTTTCGACAGTTTCAATGAGGCAATGGTTCACATTTGACAGGTTTTTATTCCACCTTGTTAGCTTGAAGTATCATTAAAATGATGATAGTGGCCACACGTTTAGTAAGACATGTGGAGGGTGTAGAAGTAAAACATTAACCGTCCCTTTAAGTGAGGAGCCCTTGACTGTTGGGTTCGTTGTCATCTATTTATCTAATGACTCCTTCGCAGTTTGGACAGTGGGCTAGATTCTGTCCACTCCTGTATGCCTAAAAAAGCACAGTGCTGCCATAACCCTAATCACCTAATTGCCCTGCCCTGCCTCATTAGAAAACAAGCCTAACTGGAAAATCACCTTAAGTGGCCTAAATTAATGAGACCTTCACACTGGATGCTGAGTCATCAGAGGCCTGAGTCAGGGCGACGTCACCACAAGGGAAACGGCTGCTCCATAAACTGTCAGTGACCGTTTGGAGGGAAGCGGAGAGGCTGATGCTGACCTTCTGACCGTCATTACCCATGTCCCCTCTTTGGTATGGTATGAGTGTTGGCCACAATGGCCTGGTCTCACCAGGAAGTGTCACACTGTTGGCTTGCTGTTGGTCAACGGTGATAATTTGACAACTCAATGTTGACCAGGGGTTTAACACAATAGTTGACACTGAAGTAAACTAAATTTTACAAGCTTATATTTGATCACATCATCATGTTTTTAATTTACCTTCACCCAATAATATTTCTTACTGAATAGAGCTTGAACGCATCATAATGTAACTCAGTGTAACCTCTGTATGTTAGCCGTTAGCTCTGTTATTTGGCCAAGCAGGACTGTGCTGCTTACCGGCTGCTAATAGCTAACGTTAACTAGCTCTCCTCCTGCCAATTACAACACAGATGTCTCGATCCCTGATTCTCGATACCTGTGGTTCCTGCAGTGCTGTAGAAAAATGAGCGTCAGTTGTCATATGTCTTGTTTTGTCTGACCAACAGTCTAACATCTTAAGATATTCAATTTACTATCAAGTATGATGAAGAAGAGCATCAAATTATTACATGCAAGTAGATTAATGAACATTTGGTACTTTGGCTTTAAAGCAGTACTAAAATGATTATTGCATTAGTATAATACTGTGAATGGTTTTTGATATGATTCATCATTGTAGACTAATCATTCATTGGTGGTTCTGGTCTTTACCACATCATCTCCAGATGCTCTTGTATAGTTTCTATTTTTATTATCTTCTCATTTTAGTCATTTTAGCTAATGTACCTTCTCTTATTTATTTCTGTTACGTTCTATACTTATCTGTGTTTAATGCCTTTATGCTACTGCAGCAGTTGAATTTCACTGCTGGGGATCAATAAAAGTATATACCGTCATCAGTTCAGGGCACTTTAAAAAATGAATAATAATGCCCCCCAAGGATATTGGTTCTTGCGTGACACTGGCAGTGGCAATCAATCCATTCAGATGACGGCTCATGTGATTATATTCCTCGCAATTAATCGAGTCGACCGCATGTTGAAATTAGTCGATGACCACTAAGATGCAGCAGGAATGAATGAAAATTTGCCAGGATTTACCTAATATGTACAAGTAAATCCACAAGTTCATTATAATGCATTTATTTTGACGTGATATTTGGCTGTTCTAATGCTGGTGTGACGAGGCCGTTGTGTTTGTATCTGCAGCAGTAGATATTCGAAGGATTGTCGCTTTTTACACTAAGTTATAGTAGTAACAAGCCTGAAACTGATAAGTAGCAGATCATCAAAAACACACAACAGGACGTTATTGAACTTGACAGTGAATGCCATCCAAACAGGCAGTGATGAACCCATTATTTTACAGCCACTGAGCTTCACAGACCTCATAACTCACCAGCTCTGAGGATATAGTGTGATGACTTCATTATGTTCGCTCCCATGGTGCTGCATTCCTACCTGTTGCCCTCTGACCTCCGACATGCTGCGTGGACGGTAGGCATGCGTCTCTGGACCACATATTCTGAGTTAAAACAAGCTGTAAAATATCAGCACTGTCGAGATCGTTCTGGGGTAAACAGAGTGAGTGGATGGTTGGTGTTCCTGGTTGTAATATCCTTCTTTCATTTATTATTTGCAGTTTGATTGCTCCAGTTGTCGATCTCCTCCCCTGCTCTTCTCTGTGTAAATCGACTGATTTTATTGGAAAAATGTTGGAAATTAGGACATTTAATTTATGCTTCCGCACACTAACAATGCATGTTTGCGTGCACGCCTGTTGTCATGCAGCCCTGTGTATCCTGGGAGGCTGCTGATGCCTGCGCAAGAGAAATGGGATGACGAGCATTTAGGTAATACAGATAGCTCTTTCTCTTACAGATAATCTGTTTAATGGGGTTCATGATCTGATCTGATTTAGTACAGCAGCAAAAAGAACATGTCTTTTATGCTTGTTTGGGGAAAATGCTTATTTGCTTTTTAGCCGAGTGCTAGATAGGACGATCAATACCACACTCACATTTGTGGTTAAGTACATTAGCCTAGCCTAGCCTAGCCTAGAGAGCAGGGGGAACAGCTTACCTGGCTCCTTCCAAAGTTCAAAAATGTGCATACCAACACCTCCTCCCTTTCATGTTAAAAGGCGGACAAATAATGATAATGCACAAGGCATTTAGCATGCAGTAAGAATGCCATTCTTGCTTTTGACGTCATTTGATCGCCATGTAGTCTCTGCTGACTGCAGCGTAAATGCATCCGTGTAAATAGGGTAGGTGGGTCAGACAAACAGGGCTTTTAACCAGAAGACCAGTGTCTGACCGGTGTTTTGTTTGTAAGTTCTGTTAGTAACATTTGTCACGTTTTTTTAGTGACTTTTGTGATATATATTTCATGGTTATGTTATGTCATTTACGTACTTATTTTTAAGCGCATTCATGATGTTTTTCCTAAACCTACTAAGTGGTTTTGGTGCATCAACCTAACTCTGGACGTTACCCTATTTTTGTTGCGTGGCATACAAATGACATTTGAAAAGTGCCGTTCAAATGGTATTCAAAATGCTTAAAATACATCCTCATGACATGCAGAATGTCTGTTTAATGTTTTGCTATTTATACGCCTTCCTGTGAGACCAGGTTGAACATTTACCGCAAGATACAGCCTGTTGCATTTTGTTGATTTAATTTGTACAAAGGAGTACTTTCAGTACTATTCAGTTCTCCGAGATGCAATACAGAGCGTCACAGGAAGTCATTCCTGTCTGTAGCCTTCACACTTTAAACTCCTCCCTCTGTCAATCAGCTACTATATATAATAATGACTTAACTGTACAATAATTTGTGCAATAATTAACTGTAGTTAAAACTATTGCAGTATTTTTATTTGTGCCATTCTGGCATTTATATTTAACACACTTAATAGATTCCACTTCTCAATATTTTGTATTTACTTAATTGCATTGTGGTTATTTTTTATAAATTGTATTACGTATTTGAATGCAAATATTTATGCTTTTAATTTTAGTGCATTATGTGCATATTTTTTTTCTATTTTCTTACAATTCTTATTTCTGTACAGCAGCAACTGTTTTGCCCCAATGTCCCACCGTGGATCAATAAAGTATTTCTGATTCTGAAATAAAAATCTAAATGCCACAAGTTGTGATTTTACAGGAAGTTACATGATGTCTTTGCAAATAGCAGCTGGCAATTTCCTGTAAAATTACTAGCTGTGGCATTTAGATTTCTGTTTGTGTACAGATTAAACAATCAAAATTTATTTATCTATTTTTTTAGCTTTTCGAGTATTTATGCTAAGCTAAGCTAACTGCCCCTTGTCCCAGTTCATAGACTGTATATAAGAAGTGGACATCGTCACCATGACGTCGCAGATTGGTTTGTAGACTCAGCATTTTGACTATCTTGATTTTTGACTGGCGCCATTTTGGTTTTGGCAGTCACCATCTTGGGTTTGGCAGTCACCATCTTGGGTTTGGCAGTTGCCATCTTGAGTTTGGCAGTCACCATCTTGGGTTTGGCAGTCGCCATCTTGGGTTTGGCAGTGGCCATCTTGAGTTTGGCAGTCACCATCTTGGGTTTGGCAGTCACCATCTTGGGTTTGTCAGTCACCATCTTGAGTTTGGCAGTCGCCATCTTGGGTTTGTCAGTCACCATCTTGAGTTTGGCAGTCGCCATCTTGGGTTTGTCAGTCACCATCTTGGCTTTGGCAGTCACCATCTTGGCTTTGGCAGTCGCCATCTTTTCTTTGGCAGTCGCCATCTTTTTTTTTTGCAACCAGAAGTGGGTGGAGCTAAGTACAACGTAGCCACGCCCTACAGCATCCCCTACTGCATGGTCTATTTGACTCTAAATGGGACCATAATTCACTAAATGCACATCATGCTGCACTGAAGAGGACTTGGAACTAGCGATAGAGACCATAAACTCATGTTTAAAATATTTACTGAAGTAATAAATCAAGTGAGAAGTAGACTCATATTCCCATTGACTTCTATACAATCAGACTTCTTTTGACAACCAGAGGAGTCGCCCCCTGCTGGCTGGTAGAAATAATGCAAATTTAAGGCACGTCATTGGCAGCCCATTGTCTCAGCTCCAAACTTAGCACACTGGTATGAGGGTGGTATAGATCCTCGAACTTTTGGCAGAAAAGCTATTCATTTTTCAAACTGTCCAACTTTTCCATTTAAGGCTTCATGTTTGCTGTTAGGAAGAGATGATATTGCCATTTGTCAAAATTTTTAAATTTACAAAACTGCAAATAATCTTAACTGGTTATAGTGTAGTTGCGCTAATTCATGCTTAGTAGAAGTGTAAGAGAAGCTTCACCTGAAATTATTTAGGGGAAATTATCATTTTTAACGGTTACTCGGTGCTTTTGTGAACAGATGACTGTAAGTTTATCAGTCGGCTCTGCCCTACAGCGGTCCAACCATCTGTGTCTCATCTTCTGAAAGTATTTACCATTCACTTCCCCTCTGCCTGCCATCCCTCTGTGGGAGACGGAGGTGTTGATAGTCGAGAAATGATGGCTCTACTGATTCCTTATTTTGGCAAACTCATCACTCCAACCTCAGTGTTGAGCCTCGGGTGATGTACTGCTGCCAGACCGTACGGTGGATTGAGTTATAGGCCTACAACTGTGTATTCAAGGTAGAGATGCTCTGCAGCCGTGAATACTCTCGCTGCTTGTATGAAATTGTGAGGACGTAGCTAACATTTTTTTTGCTTTTTACCAAGCAATTACAGTAAAAGTAGCGGTTGATTTCAATTTGTTACAAAGATTTGGTGCTCATGTTAGCAATTTTTTACCACTTAAGAATTCCTTAAAATGATCAATAATCCCACCAAATTACCACTTAAGACCTCAAGACCTTGAGGAACAACATAGAAAAAGCCATGCCGTGATTTGGTATCAAAAACTTTTGACATCTGTCCTGGAAACTGCTCAGAAACCCCCTTATTGTCAACCTACGTAGGAAAGTCATCCATCCTCTGAATGCTCCAGGTCTCTAGTTTGGGGCTGTAAAGTTTCATGAGGCTGTGATTATCCTCGAGCTCGCCACAGGTCATTTTATACAGTGAGGTCAAATTTCAAAAAGTCTCAACGCCATAATATGGCTATTATGGGGACTAACATCATCGCACATTAATACAATTGGACTCAATGGATCCACAAAAGTCTCAGTGTTACAGTGATACCCAATTTATGCAAACTGCATGTGATTATAATGGAGTTGGAGACTCGTGGGTACCCATAGAACCCATTTTCATTCACATATCTTGAGGTCAGAGGTCAGTCACCAAATCGCCATGCCAGTTTTTCCGTTAGTTTAGCTTCCTTCATGACAAGCTAGCATGACCTGGCTTGTACATTTTCTACTTTCACATGAAACCGGTATTTACTCTTCATATTGAAAACTCAGCCTGCAACAACCTCTGAAAGACAGATTAGCAACTGTCGGAGTTTTAAGGTATTTAAAATTCCTTGTGCTCTGACTAAACATTCATATACACATGTAGAGTATGTATGCATACACAATCAAGGGGTCACAAGTAGATATTACTTCATTTTAAGGGGTTACAAGACAAAGAGGTTGTTTGATTCTTGTCTCATCTGCTGTTGAGGTTGTATTTGCAGGAGTAAATATTTGACTGAAGCTACTACACAGTATATGGGAGTTGTGTCAGTAGGTATAGCTGCAGTACCAGTATGTAGTAACAGAGCGATGCATATGGCTGGTGGAATGCGAACAGCTAGTCCTCTTCCACTCCTCTCACACTGATCAATTGTGACTACATATGACGCCACCTCAACCTCTCTCCCAATGTCCTCCCATATCTATTTTCCTGTCTCCAGCCAGCGTCTCCATCACTGCCTTGTCCAGACAGACAAAAGCTATTCAGGTATCCCTTATTTGATTTGGGTCAGGGCCTCCCATAACTAATACCTGTAAGCCCTATAATATGGTAATTTGTAGCGGCTGGGGTAAGGTACGTGGATTTATCAATAACTGGCCTAACCGGGGCTCATATTGAGCTCAGATTTTGGTTTTTGGAGGGAGACGAGGGGCGCACTGAGGGGTTGGGTGAAACAGAGGTTATTCAATAAGGGGGTGGTTGTTATTCCAAAAGGCAACCAGGGGGACTTATAGGCTGTCAGAGAGCAGGCACTGACAGCCTCGTAGACTGACACCCTGTGGCTCTCCCATGGGGGAAACCGGTAGATGACATGCATGTGCATACATACATGTGCATGTGAACATATAGATATTCAGTCGAGCACATGGACGTTTATGAAAGTCACCTTACATGAATTCATCCTGTATCATTTCTGCAGGTACTTTTTTACTGTAAAAAAAATATATGCAGATTAGTTTTCTCCTGATTTTCACCCGGCTTTAATGTCTCAAAGCTTCCAGTAGTTGAGTTTCCTGCTGCAAGTAGACATGTAGTCCACTGTTTATAATGAACAAGCTTCTCTGGGGACAAACACAACCCAGCATATGCTGCGAGTGATAGAAAAAGACTTTTTTTTAAGCAGAAAACTGGAGACACAAAATTGCAAATGAGCTGCTGATTATGCATTTGTGAATATAACGATGTGTTTAAAAATCACCCAGACTTGGTGGAGTGATATTATGTGGTATTATTTCTTTTTCTGTGCTGGTCTATAAAAATCCGCAGAGATGTTCCCAAATGTTAAGACTTGGTCGCAGCTCCGCAGTAACATAAGAGATCTCCAGATGACTGACCAGCAGAGGCAGCAGCTACACACTGTTTATATGCAGGAAATATACAGTATGATGATAAGTTAATACAAGATAGCTCCCACACACACAGACAGCCACACTGTAAAGCAAAAAAGTAGTTTAACAGGACATTTTCTGTAATTTTCTAACATTTTTTTCCCCTTTTTTCCCCATAAATCAGTGAATTTATTGTAGATTTACAGATATTTTCAATGATTTAAAGTTAATAAACTTTAAATGTAATTTTACATTAAATTTGAAGTTATATTTTTCAGAGGTTCCCTGTTCATGGTAATGAAAAAAATGAATGTAAAATTACAGAAATCAGTAGTCATTGCATGTATTTTTTGCTATAGGTCATCAATTGTGCGGTTCTTTTCTTTTTAAAGGATAATTAAGTATTTGTAGACACAAAAGGTGTCCATTCCTGTAAATTACTGTAGAAAGACATTTGAAAATATTTTTTTTTTTTTTTTACAGTATTTTTCTGTGAAGCATCATGAAAGGGTTCATGGCATGTTGGATCCAGCGTGAACACAGTCAAGTGTCACATTGGCGTGATTCTTCCTAATGTCCACCTTAAACAAACCTTAGTTGAGCAGAAAGTGATTTTACTATAAATACTGTGCAGAAACTTGCCAGTAAACTTAACACAAACATTTTTTTGTGTTTGGTTTGAAAAGAGTGTAGTTTCCTCATATACAAACCATTTATAGGGCCTCCATAGATGAGCGAAATGGTCACTATTTAAATTAATTATGAGTAAAATCTCATTTACTCTAATTTAATCCTCCAAAACATTTCCCAGATCTTTTATTCAAATAAATACATTTTTCTATTTCTATTTATTTTGGCACAAAAAATAACTTTCAGCCAAACGGTTTCTCCTCCAGAAGAGGAAATATTATTCATCTAACATAAAGTGAAAAGTGAAATTTCTATTATTGTGCACATGGACACCTGAGAAGCAAATGCATGCGCACACACACTGACGTAAGGTAAACAAAAGGAGTTTATTAAGTCTCCTACCCACCGTCTTTGCATCATACCTGGGTCCTGAGCCAGCGAAGTGCTTTATAATGAGTTGCGGAGATGAAAGCAGCTCTGCAGGCAGCAGGAGGCAGACTTCTTTACACTGTGAAGTGTTTTTGGCCCCACATTATCTTCTCTCCAATCTCCACGGACAAAACAGGAGCAGACCTGGCAGATGGTTGTGATAAGATAAAACCCACCTCCACAGGGAATGAATGCAAGAGCACACAATGCTGGGTCTCTGGGGCTGTTTACCAGGACAAACTATCCTGAAGTTTGGACCGCAGTTTAAGTTTGATTTTTGGGTGCAGTGAAGTCATTCACTACTAGAGATAGAATATACTGACTTAATTATTTATTTTTTTAAAGAGGTACTATTATGCTTTTGTGCTTTTCCTGTTCCTTTAGTGTGTTATATTGTTGTTTGTGCATGTTAAAGGTCTGCAAAGTTACCAAGGGAGTTACTCTCCCCCACAGAAACACTGCACCTGAACTGCCTGAAACACCTTGTTTGAAGTCCCGCCTTTTCTTCTGTAACGTGGTGATGGCACCAAGTAACACATTTGCATAATACCTGTCTAGCCGCTGGTTTGGCACGCCCTCAAATAAAGCTAGTTGGAGCGGAGCTGGAGCAGAGTCTGAAGAGTTTGGTTCATTTAACCAATCATAACAGAGCGGGCCAGTTGACCAATCAGAGCAGACTGGGGGCCCCGTGAGTAAACACCGCTTACTGACCAATCAAAGCTTGGTGCCTGGATCATAAAATAATATAGTTTTTAAAATATTAAAATAATACAAATGCAAAATGGACAGCAGCCAAAAAAAATCACATTGTGAGTAAATAAAAATCAATTAAATATGTCAGAGTGGTGCGTTTATAGTCCTGCAGATGATAAGATAAGATAAGATAAGATGAAAACCTACTAGTAGGGGTAGTAGGCCCCTATTGACCCACATCCATGGAGCTTATAGCGACTGATAATGCCTGTTTAATAGCCTGGCAACATTCTAATTGGATGAAATAAGATAACTATCTATCTATCTATCTATCTATCTATTTATTTATTTAGTGGGCTGCCTAGGTCAAAACTACCTTGACAAGTGCACCATACTTTTCTCACAAACCAGTTGGAAAAAAAATGGACTTTCGTGGGGGCTTCTTAAAGAGACAGTCGCTAAAACGAAGCGTTTCACACTGAGGGGGAATACAGGTATATTCAGACAGACAGGATGAGAAAAATAATGTGATTTTTGTATATTAAATCATGTAAACATGTTCTAGTAGGAACCCTATATACAAATATGAACCTGAAAATGAGCATGATACGTCCCCTTTAAAAGGTACTGCCATGCACTACCAGCTTATTCTACTGTGAGATCACCTCACAAAACACTGACATATGCCCACCGAATCTGGTTGTGACTGTGGTTGTGTAGTTAATTAGAGCCAATGTGGCCACACTGTTAATCACCTCCATGCCAGCCCTCTCACAGTTTGTTAACACTGGATCCCTGAGATTACCTAGACCTAATGGACTCATTAATTACACACATTTACTGTGTTTTTAATTAGTCATCTGTTCATTGAGCAAATCAGTGGTGTTTTTTTTCGTAGCCAGGAGCTCTTGTTATGTAGCGTTACTTATAACAGCTGCTCAGTGGTCAGCTTGAAAAGAGAGGGAATAAATGATGTGTCGGGGACTGGAGCAACTGGAGTTGTGGGAAAAAAAAAAGAGCGCAGGGGTGTGTGTCTGCTTTGTTTCCAGTGTATTTGTCTCTAGTCAGGTTGTCTCCGGACCGGCAGTGTTCATTGTCTGACCGCAGCGCATGACGGTGTTTATTCGCCCAATGATTTTTTATCTTGATGCAAGGAATGAAAAACGTGTTTAGAGGTATGTGCGGGCATGTGTGTGATTCTTGGAATCTCCAGGCACACAGCTCGATCCGGAGGAGCCGATCGCGGCCCTACGAGTGATTTGTGCGGCTGTTCCCATCAGGCGAACCTTGCCTCGGCACAAGTGGAAATGTTTTTCTAATTTGTATATTTTCTGAAGCAGAAACCAAAGCGCCTGTGTGTGTTAATTAGTGGCTGCAAAGTACTTCATGATGTAGTCGGCGTTGCGTTGTAACAAAGCGTCGCGGGCCCCCGTGCGACCGCTGCTTCTGCTACTGCTGGTTCCCACTCAGGGTCCTTTGCTTATTTCATTTCTGCTTATAATGGGAGTCAGATGCGACAGTGTTTACAACAGGCCCGAATCAGTCACATGCTGTCTAATTAGCTGCAAATGAGCGAACGTCAGATGAGGATATTTTTACCTTTGAGTAGTCACGAGTGGCGGATCAAACCCCATACTGATTGTCTGCTTGAAATGTGTCTGTGCAGGTAGAGAAAAGGAAAGAATAAAGTACTGTGGGGAGATTATGCTTCAGCACAAAACAGAAAGATGTCAAAAGATTTCAGGACATTGTTTGTGACAGCAATATTTTTAAGTTACCATACAGTGGAAGCATATTGTAAAGTTACCACAGGCATAAACCCACATCTTTAAGACCTGAGCCGACTGAACTTAGACTTGTACAGCCAAATTTGAGACCCGAACCCAACCAAAACCCCAAATTTTTGATTTATTTCATCCATTACTAACTGTTAGGTTGTCAGGCTAATAGGGTCCTTTCCCCCTCCCACTGCACATCATGTATTTACTCGAAACACAATGCATGTGTGCAAAAGTCAAACGTGACCAGACTGCAAGTTTCTCGCCAAAACACAGTGTTTATTGAGGTCTAACAAATGTACTGAATGTATTGTAATGTAATATTTTTTGAATATTTGAAAAGCGTCATTGTTTATATCCGTTCTTGTTAGATAGGTCCACCACAGTTCACTTCAGTCTCTGTGATGGTGCCGGTCCAGGATGAAGGTGGCTTGTGGCTCCGACCTTGAACTTGAATCCAGATATTTAAACTTACCAGTCAAAAGCCAGCCGATTAGACTTTTAGGCTTTAAATAGGTGTTACCAGTCGGTATAAGCCCCATAGATGTGGGCCAATAGGGGCCTACTACAGCCACTAGTATGTTGGGCGGCAGTAGCTCAGTCTGTAGGGAGTTGGCTTGGGAACCGAAGGGTCACCGGTTCAAGTCCCACCATGGACCAAGAACTGAGTGTGAACTGGTAGCTGGAGAGGTGCCAGTTTACCTCTTGGGCACTGCCGAGGTGCCCCTGAGCAAGGCACCAAACCCCCAACTGCTCGGGGCGCTTGTCAGGAGCAGCCCCATCACTCTGACATCTCTCCATTGTTGCATGTTTGTGCATGTGTGTGTTCGGGTCTGCATGTACCGTGTATAAGTTAACAACAGAGTGTAAAAATTGAATTTCCCCTTGTGGGACTAATAAAGGACTATCTTCTTCTTCTTCTTCTTTTATCATCTATTCACAATGTGTAGTGTAAGGAGTGAGAAAGTCCACTATGAGAGGGAGGGTGGATGAGTCAAACAGGACTTTCACTCAGGAGACCGGAGCTCGCATCCTGCGTGAAACCAACAATGTGTATTGTAGTTATTTTAACCCAAAACTACAGCCCATCTCAGTTACCTTGCTTTATGTATGACTTTTTTGTGGTGTCATCATATCTATACAGACACTATGTTTATGTTTAAATTATTTACTAGAGCACCAAAATGCACAAAATTATTTACAAGAGCACAAAGTTCTTCATAGCCTCTTAATTTAAAGGTGCAGCAGACTGATGTATTCAACTAGGCGTTGTTATACGTCCCTTTTAATAAAAATCTAAAATGTTATGCCCTCAATATTGTTTACATTTTTCCCTGTGGTGCTGAAATGGATTCACATCGCAATATTTTTCAAGGTACGGCATCAAAGTTAGAAATTACAGTATGGTGACGACATTAATACCGATACTGTCTATGCTAATAGATTTAAGTGTAATAATACAGAACATGCTTTAGTTTTTTAAAGGCATGCAGCAAATGATAAAACGTTCCTTATAACCATGAGATTTGAGACTTGGAATTGCAAAAATTTGACTTGTGAGCACGTCTGGAACTGGCCAAGAAAATGGGCGAACACATCAAGACAAAGTGATTTTAGACTAGTTTAATGTGATAAATAAAAACAGAAAAAAACATTTAAAACAACAATAAAATGAGAAAAGGTGCAAAAACATAAACAAATCCCGTACGATAAATGTATTCACACACTGGCTAAATGCAGTTTCAAATGCATAAGTACAAACAAAATGCCGTTGACACAGAAAATGAAATAATGGCACAGTGGGCATGAGAACGAGGTTCCCAGTCTGAATGGGAGAAACCATGTCCATGTGAATGAATCACAGTCCTGACTCCTCCTATTGATTTATGAGAATTGTAATTCCTACCCACACATAGCAGCCATTTAACCCGGCGGAGCGACACATCTGAAGGCGACCTGTGACTCCGCTCGTGAATGGATGCAAAGGAAGGGGGGGGTCCTGTCCCATTGTCCACTTCAATTAATCTTCACCCAGGACAAGGCCTCTTTCATCCACTTTCCCTGCCACTGTTTTATTGGGCGGCGATGGCCCCCACAATTCAAAATGGGACTGTGAGGTGTCAAATGTTGGATGTGTAGGACGGCGGGAAGGAGGAGAGGAACAGGAAGTGATGGGGTCAGAGGGATGGGTGGATGAATGGAGGAGAGAAGAGGGGCAGAAATTCCAGCTTGAGCAGTGTGAACTTAAACTCGGCAATAAAAGTGGGAAAATAAGTCAAGCTGCAAACACCTGCACCATAATAAAGGACAGAGGTGCTACAAGGAGGGAATCAGTGTTGACCTAGCATAAAAAATTGTTTTTATTGGCATTTACTGTACAGTATTTGCATTATCTACAGTATTTGTTCTCATTTCCCTTTATATATATATATATATATATAAAAAAAAAAAAAATATATATATATATATATATATATATATATATATATATATATATATATATATATATATATATATATATATATATATATATCTTTTAATGCTGTTTTGGTTTCAGTTCATGTTATGACAATACATAGAGTACTGTATCAATACCAATATAGGAAATGTAACATTAGCCAAATCACATCAATCAAAAGGCAAACAGGTGAATGCAAAGAGGCCAAGAATAAATTTAATATTATATAAATAATAGACTAAAATCTTTAACCCTCTGAGACCCACACTAGACCAGTTTTTGTCTTTTTTAGGGGGTACAGGGGGTCTTTAGGGGGAGATGGCAGGTCAGCAGTAGATGTCAGATTGAAGTGGTCCATCATCTGAAAGCTGCGAACTTGAGGATTATTTTAAGATGCAGCTCAGCACTGTCAGGCTGTTCTCGTCATAAATCAGAAATAAATGTTAATTAATTCAAATGAACGGTAAAAGTGTGTAAGGGTTTAGAACATTATGATCTAAGTATATGATGGTCATTCCCATGCTTTACTATATCTCATAAGTTGTTGCATCAATTTTTGGGTTGATGCCATTTGTTACACAGATTTGATGCTAAATTTCAACCAAGAATTGATAAAAAATAATCAATAATCCCTCCAAAATACATCATTAAGACACAGAGACATTGAGGAATGTTCTCCAGGAATTGCAAGCATGTCTGTTGTGTAAACTGCTCAGAAACCCCCTTATTGTGAATCTAGCTAGGAAAGCCATCCATCCTCTGAATGCTCCAGGTCTCTAGTTTGTGGCTGTAAAGTTTCACGAGGCTGTGATTATCCTAGAGGTCACCACAGGTCAGTTTATACAGTGAGGTCAAATTTCCTTCTGTGGCAGGAGGGGGTTTCAGATGCTATTTGACTATCTGAAACATTGTGAGACCAAAGGGTGAGCGCTGCTGGTTACGCTGCTCGTATCCCTGATTTTATTCTTTATCATTACCCAAAGCTCCAGACTATAGGTAAGGGTTGGTAAGGCTTACTGTAAATCTATTAGTGCCTGGTAACCAATGATAGTGCCGAGTAATACACTCTATACTGGTGGTGCATGTCTAGAAGACACCCGGTATCGGCCTGGGTTGGTAAATATTGTTGATCATCATCATTATTAAGGTCATTAAGCGTTATTGCCAGCAGCTTTGCATTGCCATGAATTATGGAATCATGGTTTCCATTCCAATGCTACGTTTCCCACACACTCCCATTTTCCTTCCAGCTTCAGGAAGCCACTCGCCAAGCCGCTATAGTGGTGGAAAGCCACCGTTTCCCATCACAACCAGATGTATACCCATTTATTTCCATACAGTTCTTGGATGGGGCACACATGCACAAGTCTTTACAGTATGGTATACATTGTATCTCCTATACTAGTCTGCTGGCCTGATTACAACCTCAGTGTTTGCGTTACGCCATGTGTTCGCCAGCGGTCACCGATGGGATGGTCGGGGCGGTCGCATGGCGGCGACAGCTTAAAGAGCAACGCCGCAACACCGGTGACACACACACACACACACACACACTCGCATGCATCCACACTGGCACCAGGACTGACTGGTTGGTGGAAGATCACATCAATTAGACCTGAAGGCAAGAATAACAGACGATACAGCCACACACACATCTGCACACATAAAAAGAGACACACCGAGGAAGGTTTATTATCCTGTGTTTCCTGGCTGTGAGCTTTTCTACAGGCCAGTTTTCTTTTTGGTTTTCCTCCGCCTGTATCCCCGCAGTCCTGCGCGACCGCTGTGACCACCCTCTGTGTGGGATGTGCCTTGAATCTGCTGCAAAATTGAAATGGGCGGTTGGAAAAGAATGGCCGCGGAAGCGAACGAGCTCGGAGAGCATCCATAAATCCGCTTCGCCGCTGTGCACAGTGAAAGTGCAGCGGGATGGAGCAGACACGGGTGTGTAAACATGAAGTAAAGACCATCACACACACACACCTGCTCTGTCCGGTGACTTGGTGCCGCTGCTTCATGTGGCCTGTAGTGGTCTGTTGAGGAATGCTGAACAGAACCACAAATGGACCAGACACAGCCAGATGACATAAAACTCAATTGGCTGGTTCCTGTTCCCTGTTTCTGTTTCTCTACTGCTCTTCATCCTCCTCAGATTGTTTCTCCTCCTTGTCCTGTTTCCATTCCAGGGTCCGTAACCCGCAGAACAAAATAATCCGAACAGGGACAAGAAGTAAGATGTAGTAAAATGTCTCTCTTGCATCCCGATTTGTACTTTCTTTCATATTTACCACCTAGCTGGACAAAAATGATCATAATGAGGCTTAGTAAAATATTGCAGCGATGGCTGACATTTCCCATCATGTCTAGTGCTGTACTGAGTAGAGTTTCCTCTTTTCATGTTCAGAAATTCAAATGTTGCTGTTTATAATGTGTCATGTTGTCAATGTGGTAGTTGTCATTTTTGTGCTAATTTCTAGTTTTAACCATTAGTGAGGTGGCTGGTACATTTGTTGACACCAGATATCTCAATACAACCTTCATACTTGTGTTTGCTTTGGTAATGATGATCATCTACGCTCATTTGCAATATGACCAAATGCCCGGGACAACTGCCCCTGAGCCCTGAGTTGGGTCATCACTGAAACATCTGAACAAACATTGAATAGTACTTACTTGCCAACCTTAAGATCTCAAAAAAGGGAGGACTTCAGAACCAAAGTGGGGGTTCTGGGGGTCCTGGGCATGCTGGTGACTTTAAATGAGTGAAAATAACAAAATAAGTGCACTACTGCTGCAGCATTTTTATGTTCAACTTTTGATTTTGCCTTTAACTCCCAGGAGAGAAAACTGAATAATTTGTCCCTGTGGTGTAAACTTAGTGTGCAAATTTCTGGCATAAACTAATATTCATCCATTTTTATTTATTTTTACCCCTGCATGAGTTTCTTTCTCGTAGTACTCTCCATTTCTTTTTCCTCTCACTCATTGAAGGCACCACTGCACACTGAAACCTGTTATTTCCAGTGGCTCCACACCATGACTGCTTTTCAATGCATCTACCGAAGCCTAACTTTGGGTGCTGCATGCTGTGGCGAGTGCAGCTTAAACATGAGCTCAAACTGGGCTGCATCATGAGCACAGACTACTCTCCTCCGCTGGGAAACTACAGTCTGTGTAGCTCTGCCGTCGTCGGGTGAGATAACAAAGATAAGATGGATAAGAAGAAGATATAACAAAATGGAAAAAAAAAGTGAAAATTTGTCAGTAATCAGGTGAAATACGGGAAAATCGTGACCCCGGGAGGAAAATCGGGAGGGTTGGCAAGTATGACGTTTCCTCTCACACCAGCATTTGTGGTGTTGAGTGAAATACACCAGCAATTATTGGATGGATTGCTATTAAAATTTGGTAAAGACGTGTTCCTGTCAGGGTGAACTGTAATAACTTTGCTGATCCCTTAAGTTTTCTGGGCGGCTGTAGTCAGAGGGGTAGAGCAGGTCGTCCACCAATCGGAAGGTCGGTGGTTCGATCCCCGGCTGCTCCGGTCACATGCAAGACACTTAACCCCAAATTGCTCCAGATGGCGTAGCCATCGGAGTGTGAATGAGTATTTAGATTAGATCCTGATGGGCAAAGTTGGCACCTTAACAGCCTCCACCATCAGTGTATGAATGTGTGTGTGAATGGGTGAATGCTGACATGTAATGTAAAGCCCTCAGAGTGGTCAGAGGACTAGAAAAGTGCTATATAAATGCATGTCAAAGTCCACTTTTCATCTATCGCCATCATCAGGTTAGAATTTCAGTGTGTCCAAAAATTTTGGTTTATGTCCAAATACCTGCAAAACTAATGTCGCTCAGCCTCGTCTGTAGGCTACTTTGTGTTTAGTGCTAATTAGCACGCTAACACAGTAAACTAAGATGAGATGAGAACATGGACGTGTGGCGAGACAGGAAGAGAAAAGCGGCAGATGACTTGACAGTGAGGAACGACGTAGCGTAACGTTAAACGAGCACAACAAGGCTGCTGAATGAGAGACATCTGGCGTTACGTTACATGGAAACACATCGCGTTAATAAGCCGAGCACCTCACGGTACCACCAGCTGTATGCACATCTGTTTTCAAAGCTTGTATATTATATTTGTAACATTGCCTTCTTTAAACGTTTTTATCTTTCTGACTAAACCTGCAAAAAGATCCATCTGCTCTATCTTTTATGAAGTACCAAACCTAGCTCTGGTTCGGTACATTATCATGCAATTCATGAACTAAATGAAATATAATCTCATTTTATTATATTTGGATAAACTCGTACATTACCCAACAGTTGCTTGCTTGATTTTGATGATTTTCTGCAGTACAGATGTTGGGAGATGATGAATTTTTTGCCTCCGTCACAGAAAAACATGTTACATGAACCATCAGAAACTCCTAAACGTTGAACTTGGATAACAAATCGCTGACTAACTCTGACAGACACACTATAAATAGACTGTAGGGACATTAAGGCTACAAACAACCCATAATGTACCATTTTCTGTAGTCTTATAATATAACCCCCACTTTATCTAACTGAATTTCCAAAAAACAAGGTCTTGTATTGAGGCCAAAATGGTACTTTCCTCATTTCTCAGTCTCCTCTTCCACCATTTCTTAATAGCTTCTCCCGTTCAGCATCCCTCCCTCCTTCCTCATCTTCATCTCAGGTGACTGTAACTCTGTAAACTCTCATCGGGAATGCTGCCTTGCCAGCCGCTCCCCTACCGACCTGGCAGCCAGGACAAACCCTGTGTGAAAGCTCTCATTTATCACGGGGCACCACAGGGCAACGGGCCTAGCCAAGCTGTAGCCGTAGGCGGGGTAAGGTAAGGGTTGGGTAGAGTGTAGGAAAGAGGGGAGGAAAAGGGTGGAGGAGAGTGAGATACATGGCAAGGAGTCAAATGAGGTGGGGAGGGTTGAGCTGGGTGGGGCAGGTGGGGTGAGTATGGGGCAATGAGCTGTTACCTTTGGGAAGGGACGAGATAGGAGGAGGGAAAGTGGACAGGGGAAAGGATGGATGTTAGAAGGGAAGTCGGGATAGGTCGAATGGTTAATATGTAATGTGTCATGATGGCTCATGACCAATCAATGCAACAGAGGGTGAAATATCCTGATTTTTATTAATTAGTTTTGATCGAGCTACAAAAATGCAGGATCCTACAAATCCATAGTACAAAATAACTCCAATGACATCAATCAGGTCATTTTCTCAGACTTTTGAAAGCTTCTCCAGAGCTCCGCAAGAAATGATGCAACCGTTTTCACAGGCTGACTGATATGGAGAGTGTTGTGATGAGGGCATAGACTGTATGTGAGAAGTGGACACAGTCACCATGATGTCACCCACTGGTTTGTGGACTGCCATTTTCAAGCTTTGAGTTTGGCATTATGGCCGTTGCCATCTTGGTTTTTGACTGTTGGCGTCTTTTGCAACCAGAAGAAGTTAGACAAAAGGGTGGAGCTAAGCACAACCGCATGCTGAGTAAGACATTTTTAGGCAGCCAAAACTTTCATAAACTGAAAACAGCCTGTGAAAGGTTACAGTTGTAAGATGAAAACATGGACAGCTGCCAGATCGGACAACACCATGGTAGAGACCTGTCAATCACAAGGTAGCCACGCCCTAAATCATCCGCTGCTTTATGGTCGATTGGACTCTGAATGGACCATAATTTACTAAATCATGCTCCTGTCCTCCCCGTTATGTGTCACTGTTTTTTTATGTTTCTTGGACGGGATGTAACTGAAAAATAATTTCCCTTCGGGGATTAATAAAAGTGCATCTATCTATCTAAATAGCACAATATTACAAGGACATTCGGCGTGTCATGACAACATAATTCAGCCTTATTTCATGGCATTTGTATCCCAATAAAATTACAGTAACGGCTGCAGTTGGTTGAAGCAACAAAACCACTCACTTATGTTTAGGCAACATAACAGAAGCACAGAAAACACCTCACAAACTTCATGAAAAAACACCTAAAAATATCACTCAACTCTTTGGGACACGAACGAGCTTTATGTTATTTACGTCACTAGCTGTGAGCGTCGTATATTATCATGGATGTTTACATTATAGTCAATACAGACTATATGACAAGTCAAAAGCTTGAGGATTTTTTGTACGTTTTAACAGCTTACATATACTGTACCTACCAAATTTCACACATCTAGATGAAACCATGAGGGTCTCAATTTTAACAATTTTTTTAGGCGTCTCTATTGAGCCATTTTGTCACATTTGAGCACAAGACCCAGAAAATATCAAAATTTTCACCAGTTGTAATGCATTTCGTTAGTTTTTGAGCACTTTAAGTCCCTCAAAAAGGCAATTCCTTTCTATTCATAATAACATACATTACTAAATAGTCCTTACAGTTTCAGTAGGTCCTCACAGACCAGCTCGCGTAAATGATACCATTTATTTTTATGGCACAATGTCAACATTTCTTTTTTCATTTGATATTTTTTGTTGGCCAATTGATGAATAAATAAAAACCAGGAAGAGGCAAAATGAGTTTAAAACATTTGAAATAGCGCGTGCTGATTACACGCTGACCTCTGCAGTTCATTTTGATGGGGATGTTGCTTGACAGACAGTTGACGTAGATTATAGGACAGGCTGTTACTCCTCAGCACAACCCAGGCCCCATTAAAGAGCATCGTGTTTTGCGGTTTGGGTTTGTTTGCTCTGCAGTTTACAGACTAAACTAAGTTGCCAGGCGGGAGATGTTTCTAAAACGCAGATCAATACTAAACAGTGGAATAAATGAATTCTCGTGGGAATTATGGTCGGGAGCTGCGCCACTGACGTAGAAACGGGTTTTTGACAAATGTAGGCCAGGATGTTTGTTGACTTGCGCTCTGTCATACAATTGAAGAAGAAAAAGCAATTTACAATTTACAAGTGAAGACCTCACGCTGGCCTCGCATGCATTCCTATCAAACAGTTAGCATAATATTTGTGTCCTTCTCGTTCTCCATTGACGTTGACACCGCTCGGTTAACATTTCCATCAGCAGACAGTCTACAGACGGGCTGGGCTGCAGAAACACAACTTCATTTATGAAATTACCCACCAATTGGCCCATACAAACCTGGGACTAGTTGTGGTTTTCTCTGCATACGGTTGGTCACAAACGTCAGTCCGGCTTTTTTTTTTTTCTACTGGATGTCCATGTGTGATTGAGCAGATTTTTCCAGCTTTCCCGCCCCTGTCTGAATAGCCTGCCATAATAAGACTAAAAACACATAAATGAAAGCACTTTTGCCATCAATCTCTATGTTTATGTTGCGTTCCCAAACTAACTTTGACACCTTTTCGTGACCGCGGGTGGGAAACTTCAAGGGAAACCTGGCAATCCTGTTGATCACATCTATTGAGGCCTGAATTTGTCAACAAAATCAATATGGGAAAATATGGGGTAACTTCCATACTATAACATGGCATTTCCTAGCATGCTAATGAGCAGAACAAAGTCAACTTTTAGCTAATCCTTTGCTATAGTAAAAGGGCTGGGGGGGTGAAATAGACACTATTATTACAGGACATTGCAACGCATGCACATACTGAATGAAGGAAAATGTTAGATGGTGTTTTTCAGTATCTCAATTTAAATCTTGTTTGGAGTGTTAAATCTCCTTACAGTATAATAAAAGTCCCACTTTGTGGGAGTTTTAACCACCTGAGAAAACCCCTGTATCCATACTTTTATTTAGAAACTTCATTAATGATCCGACAGATTTATTTTCATCCAGATTCAGGTGTAAGTATCCACATATTGAAGCAGTTTATAGTCGCTGAAGTGTCTTTAAAAATGTGAACAATATGACATCCCATCTCTTTCTTTTGCCTCCATTTATTTTCATATCACTTAATAACGTTTGGGGCTTGCAAATAAATCTCAGGGCTGCAGTGGTGCAGTGGTTAGTGCTATTGCCTCACAGCAAGAGGGTCGCAGGTTCGATTCCAGCTCTGTGGAGTTTGCATGTTCTCCCCGTGTAAGCGTGGGTTTTCTCCGGGTACTCCGGCTTCCTCCCACCGTCCAAAGACATGCTGTTTAGGTTAATTGATGACTGCGATGGACTGGCGACCTGTCCAGGGTGAACCCCGCCTTCTCCCAGTGACAGCTGGGATCGGCTCCAGCCGCGACCACTAACGGGAAAAGCGGTTGACGATGGATGGATGGAAATAAATCTCAGGGGTCACAAGATTAATAAGAAATACACATTGGAATGCTGGATATTTTCACAGGTATATACAACCTGTATAAGAGCTCACAAAAGGACATCTTTATTTTAAAGGGTTACGAGTCAAAAAGCCTCAGAACCAGTCTGGGGAACATATAACTGGCCTTGCTGTGACTATTTGTTGCTTGTACTTGCGTCAATGGAAAAATGAATTATTACTCTGCAGTGCTACTCACTATAAGTGCTTCTGAGACGAGGCCTCAGTTCAAGAGTGGGTCGTCCACCAACTGGAAGGTCGCCGGTTTGAGCCTCCTGTCCACATGCCAAAATGTCCACTGAGCAAGATACTGAACCCCAAAGTGCTCCTGAAGGTTGTGAGTGTGGTAGATCCTGAGCCTCCGCCATCAGTGTGTGAATGTGTGTGAATGCAGACATGTAGTGTAAAGCGATATGAGTCGTCGGAAGATTAGAAAGGCGCTAAACAAATGCAAAAATGACCTTTTACCATAATCTCAGTAGAAATTGGGTTAATGCTTACACAATAGCTGCCACTATACTTAACTATGTCACTATTCTTCCCAGAATAAAACGTTGGCATTGTGTGTTTCGGCAAACCACGGATACGCGGAATCTGAACGTTTCCACCAAAAATATGTTTCATATCCACATTTATACAAATGTTTCTATCAAACTTGTTAATAGAAAACCGCACACTTAGATCCACGCAGTATTTCACTAGATTCTTTAATGCTAAGCTTTCGTTCTGTCAGCAGCAAACATTGCTGAAGAAAGGAGGAACAACCAGTCCCATTCTCATTATTGGTGGTATGTAGAACACCTGTGCACATGCTGGTGGCGGTAGAGGCGCCATCTTTTTTCAAAATACAAAGAGGGGTGGAGCACAGTGAAATTACATTAGAAAATAGGTACCACATAAGATCATGAAGTACCTAATAATATACAGATATCACACAGTAAATGATAAATCAGAGACCCCCAGATCATTTAAAAACCAGAAACATCTCAGAGGAGGATCACAAAAAATAAATAAATAAATAAAAACGACAGACAGACCGAAAGCTTACTATTAAAGAATCTAGTGAAATACTGCATAGATCTAAGTGTGTGGAAATCTGTTATATTATCGTCCGGACTTATTTATGTTTACAGCACGTTAGCTAAGATTTAGACGGTGGAGCGGTTGTTCATCCTGCACTGTTACATTTGTTGAAACTCTAATTACATCCTGTAATCAACAAATCAAATGCTCTGACAGAAAAGAGAATAAATCCGCAGGAAACAATGTAATAATAATAATAATAATGTGTAATAAACCTGTCCAGTCATTTCATTCGGCCGTAATGAAGTGAAACTGTCATTGCTGTTTTCAAAGGGGTCCGTTTGGGGGCTTCATATGAAACCAGCGTCGTACTATCTTGTTGCAAAAGAGGCTAAATTAATGCTCCAAACGGGCACTAAATTTTGGTGCAGAAAAACTGTCATGGCCATTTTCAAAGGGATCCGTTGACCTCTGACCTCAAGATATGTGAATGTAAATGGGTTCTATGGGTACCCACCAGTCTCCCCTTTACAGACATGCCCACTTTATGATAATCACATGCAGTCTGGATCAAGTCATAGTCAAGTCAGCACACTGACACACTGACAGCTGTTGTTGCCTGTTGGGCTGCAGTTTGCCACATAAAACTGCATGTTTGTGTACTCATGTTGATAAGAGTATTAAATACTTGACAAATCTCCCTTTAAGATTCATTTTGAAAAGATAAAAAATGTGTGAATAATGTGTGAACACCAGGCTGCACTATTACTTCAGTCCCCAACTTTTCAGGACATACGTAGTCGTCTCTAATCATAAGAAAAATTGCGTATGCTATGCTGCATTTTGAAAGATTTCAAAGCCACTAGAATTAACACAAAGGTTAAATGTCAACGTCATGCACCCTTCATTACTTTATAGTTTTGTAAAATGTTTTGTTTTTGCTGAAAATGTATCTAAATCTTTCAAGTAGTTAAGGCAAGAAGATGATGCAGGATGTTCCATGCACCAGCAGTTCTAGGAAGACATGGCATTAACATTGTAGTCATGTTGTTTTCGCACCAATATGCTTTAAACTGGAACTCGACCTTTTTCCAAACAGTTTCTGGGAGCGACGGTCAACAAAGGGGCAGCAGACAAACTGAGAATGACATCCTCAGTGTGACAGACTTAATGACACACAATTACTGGGATTCCCCTAAATTATTTTTACTTTTTTCCCTCTCCGTGTGAACACTGAAGTGTAAAAATGTCAGGAAACATAATTAAGCCTCTGCAGTTGTGGGAAATGACCCGTAACTGCCTTTAAGAGAAACGTACATGTATAAAATACCTCAGTTTAGTTTGAGATGAGTGGACGTCGGGTCGACTTGGCCAAAAGAAAAGGTGAGGAGATTAAAGCTTTTATTATGACTAATTTAAGAGATTTTAAAAGAAAGGGGATTTGTTTTACACCACAGAGGTAATACTTATTTCAGAGCATGGCGCAAAATCATGGTCAAACCCCTACAGACAAATAAACAAGTGACTTTTTGTCCACTCGCTCAACTTACACCTCGTAAGCTTGTAATTATCATGCTTAATTTGCAGTTGAAAACAAGCAGCTTCCCAACATCTCGGGATGATGTGTTTTTCCTTTAAACCTATTTCTTTGCCTCATTTATTCCAGTGGGATGTACAGAGCAGCATGAGTCAGGTTGTCAGAGTGCAAGCTGACCACTGACGCTCCATCCTCACATTTTAAAGACTCTCTTGCTAATTGCTTTTAAGATAAACTTAAATCTAACATATGTAAGTATTTCTGGACCATTTATTTATGGCGGCAGTGAAGTTTCTGGAAGCTGCATCTATCTGTTTTTACCTTATAAGTGACACAAACATTTTTTGGGGTTCAGGGGGTCTTTAGGGGGAGATAGCAGGTCAACAATAAATGTCACATAGAAGTGGTGAACATCATCTGAAAGCTGGAAACCTGAGGTTTAATTTGAGATGCAGCTAAGCACTGTGTGCCAATTTAGTCATAAATCAGACATAAGCATGAATGAAAGAATGAATGAATTATTTAAATTACTGTAGTGTATAAGGGTTTAGAATATGATAAGAGAAGTATATGATGACCATCCCCATGCTCTATTATGTCTCATATGTTGTTGCAACAATTTTTGGGTTGATACCATTTGTTACACAGATTTTTAACCATTTTTTTGCCACTCATGAATTGAGTGTAATCCCTCCAAAATACCACATATGACACCAAGACCTTGAGGTAAAACATAGGACAAGCCATGCTGTGATTTGGGAGCAAAAACTTTTGACATTTCTGCAGAAATTGCGTTTTTCGGCGATAACATGGCGAGCACTTCTGTTGTGTAAACTGCTCAGAAACCCCCCCTTATTTTGAATCTACCTAGGAAAGCCATCCATCCTCTGAATGCTCCCGGTCTCTAGTATGTGGCTGTAAAGTTTCATGAGGCTGCGATTATCCTAGAGGTCACCACAGGTCAGTTTATACAGTGAGGTCAAGTTTTAAAATATGTTCTCACTACAATGAAATGGCTACTATGGGGACTAACATCATCACACATGAATACAGTGGGATCATTGGATCCACAACAGTCTCAGCTTTACAGCGATACTCAATTTATGTAATTCCAAGACTGTTTAGGGACCCAAGTGTGCAGAAATATTCGTACATGTCATTTTTAGAATAAGCAGAAAAAACACATTTGTAATTCAAAAAAACTGCAGGTAATTATCATAAAGTGTCTGTAAAGGGGAGACTGGTGGGTATCCATAGAACCCATTTTCAGTCGGATATCTTGAGGTCAGAGGTCAAGGGACCCCTTTGAAAATGCCCATGCAAGGTGTAATTTTATTGTGTATACTCTAACCGATCAGTAGCGATCATCAGTCATAAATTGACATCGGAGCTATCGGAGGAAATATGCTGGTTTAAGACTTCTGTAAGTTTTAGTAATCTGTACTACAGTGTCAACAAAACACGTTACTGACATAACTTCAAAATAACTCTTTGGCACACAAACACCAGTCTCAAAGATCCTGGTTGGAAGTCCTGTGTTTGTTGGACATCAGTCAGTCACTTTGTGTGAACTAAGAGCTGCGATTATCTGAGCATCACTGGATATTAAGACACACCAGTAATTCTCACTAATGCACTGGTTGAATTTGGCTCCCAGTGCCTTTGCTTTCTAATGGGGTGGCCCAGTTTACCCTTGTTTAGATAAGAGCAGAGATTCCAACCACAGTTTGATAAACTTTGAGGGAAATGTGGAGAAACGGTCCATTGCACTTCAATCGGAAAGGGAAATGTGAAACACATGAAGAGCTAAACTCTAGTCATTTCTCAATCGTGTGTGCGGCGGGGGCATCCCGGCGTGGGTCCTCACTCCACTGTACACTGACTCACACCCACACTTTGAGAGGGAAAGCCCTGCCGGCGCAGAACTGAATGTGACGAGTTGTTATTGTTGACTTAATTTCATTCCAAGCCTTATTAATACTCCTCGGACAGGTAGAGGCGACTCCTTTGGTAAATCTAGTGTTTAATGCAGCTGCATTCTTTGAGGCATGTTCTCGAAAAATCTCCTGCACATGTTACAAAGACCCGACTGAATCCACGGCTCAGCCCACACACTTTTTCCAGTGGTTTTTGGCCTTGGCAGACCTTTACCCACTCCAGCGACATGCCAGCGTCCAGACTCTGCCTAATATGAGAAGGTGATGTGCATAATTTGTTATATATGTATTGCTTCAAATCTGCAATATAAACACAGCAAAAACGACAAGCCCGCTGCCCTCAAAACCGCTAAGAATAACAGCTCAGTTTAAGCGTTCTGGCTGCTCGCATCTGATTAGGACAAACTCTGCTTTTTCAAAATGGCCGAAGGCTTTCCATAAACACCTCGGAGAAATACAAGGAAAATGAGGTTGTGGGTATAGACGACGCAGTTTGTATAATGAGAGCGCGTTGGGGGAAATCAGAGCTTGTAGGCGATCAGAGTAGTCGAATGGCCCAAGTTGGCTTTTTTTAAAAACCTCATTATTGGATTTACTTTATGACTTTTTTTCTGTGCTTCATGTTTCCTAATAAATTCTGACTTTTATTTTCATACGACCAAGTAGATGGGTAGAAAGACTGATGTTTCTTCTCCTCTCTCCTGTTAAGTGTGTAAAGTATGACTTTACGGTACATTGACGTTGAGTGGGAAGGGTCATGGACTTCAGTCTAGACCCCCCCCCCCCCACACACACACACACACACGCACACACACACACACACACACACACACACACACACACACACCTCCGTCTCAATCCGACGCTCGATTAGCGTTCGATTTTTGTGGGATTTTCAGTCGCGCTGCAGATCTAACCCCAAAGAATAACCCAAATACCTCAACGTCTGCTTCTGGTCCCTGTAAAAACATAGTTAGAGCGGGGAGATGTACGGTGCGGTCGCTGCACCGTGCGCAGGCACACACTCGTAATTGGAAGGATCAGTGGAAAAGGGGAATTTGAGACAAGCCAGAGCAATTTTGGGGAGATGACAAGATATTGTGAGGAGCTGAGGAGAGGACGGCAGCAGGTGAGAGTGATTTGTTGAGAGGTTTTCTTGCTATGCTGCAGGGCTGCCTCTGCTTTTAACCTGCAGCTGATAAATGTCATTGTCAATACCATTACACACACACACACACACACACACACACACACAGAATTGTTACTGGGTTTTAATTAGAGATTGGTGGCCCTGAGAGCTCAACAAAAGCACAAGAAAATGATGAAAAAATAAAAATAAACAGAATTCTTGACATGAAATCAATAAAAACAAACAAAAAAAGTTACAAGTCAGTATGGTAAATAGACTTGTATTTATATAGCCAACCACTCAAAGTGCTTTATACTACATATCAGTATTCACCCATTCACTCACATTCATACACTGATGGCCTGCAACGGTTGTCCGTTTCATCTTGCTGAAGGACAAATCGGTATGTGACTGGAGCAGCCGGGGATCAAACCACCAACCTTCTGATTGGTGGACGACCTGCTCTGCCATCCTGAGCCACAGTCACCCCTAGTATGTGCAACGTATCCTCATACAGTGGTTGGCATGATATCCTACGAGAAGTTACTGTATTTTTCGCACTATAAGGCGCACCGGATTATAAGCAGCACTATCAATGAACGTGTCTATTTTCATACATAAGGCGCTCTCGTCTTGTGATAGTGGAGTAACTCACCCGGCGTTGCCTTCCTGTCTTGGTGAATGTGTGTTCGCCTTCTGTCATCCAACGCTCCCACGCAGCTCGCAGTTTAACTTTGAACGACCTGTTGACACCAATATCTAGCGGTTGGAGTTCTTTAGTTAATCCACCCAGAATGAAAGCAAGCTCCGAATTAGTTTTCTTCAATTTCATTTTGACAGTGTCGGTGAGATGGGTGTGCAGGGAGTCGCAGATCAATAGGGACGGACATTTGTGGAAAAAGCCATTTGGTTTCTTAACATAAATCTCCGACAATACATCCAGCGGTGCAGCTTCGTAGCTATCAAAGTCGTAATAAAACATTTTGACAGATTTTTGAGCGCCCTGTACCACATAAAATTGATTCAAGGTCAGTAAGCACAACAAGACAAGAAAAACCCCCCCGGATTATAAGGCGCACTGTCGATTTTTGAGAAAAACAAAAGATTTTAAGCGCCTTATAGTGAAAAAATACGGTATTTCTCATTTTTGCGTAATTTCCTCCAAAGTCCAGCAACACGTGTCAATTCCCCCTCGTTACATGCATACAGTCTTGTCAAAATAAACCTCCGTCTTCACAGGAAACAACTTGGTTAGGTTTAAGCTATGAAACTACTTAGCTGGGTTTAGGAAAAGATCATGGTTTGGATTAAAATAATTTAGCGTTGTAATTTAAGTACGGAAGTTAAGTGACAAATAAATGAACGTTGACTTCTTGTTTCACACAGGATACAAACACCGGTCTCCTGGGCGAAAGTCTGGTGTTTTTTTTGACCCATCCATCCACCACAACGTCCTCCACTTGCAGCATTTTCTCCTCTTTATACTTCCTTGTTCATGATTATGTGGAGAACTGATGTTGTGGGATGTATACAAATGACAGTGCATTACTTTTCGTAGGTAAAGCTACAAACTGTGATTCAGTTTAAAAATACAAACATCGGTATTGGCTCCAAAACACAGTCAAAAACACACACACACACACACACACACACACACACACACACACACACCCACAAAGGTGCTTGCCAACGTCTGCTCACAGTAGCTTTCATCCATCACATTGACATGGGCGGAGGGATATAACGAGAGACAAGCAGGATCACCTGCTATAGCTCACCTCATTCTGGCTCCTGCCTTCCCCTCCTTCCTGTCTCCTCATCGCCATGACAACAGACCAAACAGGGCTACGCCACACTGCCACCAAACAAGCTCCAGCTCTATGATATCATACCGGATTTCTGATGCTGAAAGATGCAGTTTTCCTGAGACATCCGGAGGATTAAGCGCCGTCTCGGTCACATGATGAGGCACTAAAGAATATTTTTTGACCTCCTTGCTATTTAAACACTGATGCTGTGATGTTTCTGATAGAAAGTATAGTCGAGAGCCTGAATATCTATTTTTATTAGTATGGTAATTTTGTAGTTTTTCCAGAGAGAAAACACACCACACTTCAAACAACAGAATTAGTATTGTATGCACTACGTACTTGGCTGCATCCCATTCAAATAAACTGATAACTAACTAACCGAATCTGTAATTGCGGCAATCACTTTGTTTGAGTAATTATCACTTGTTTCAACTGTCAAATATTACACTTTGGGTGAAGAAAAAAGATCTTTTCTGCCAGCGGCACACACACATACTGATGTAAAGCAGAGTGCTGGTGTTTCCCTGCCTGCTCGAGGCCTCCTTGTGAACCCCTGAGCTGCTGTTCGGGGAGATGTAATGGGGTTGATGTTGGCAGGCCATCACACGGGAACGCTGAGAGGTCTCTGTCGGCAATCACGGATCCTCCGTCTGCGGTGCACGGCGCTGCTGTGGCTAAAGACATCCTTTATCATGTCCTAGCTCTGCTCCGGGTTAAACTGTCAAGCCTCGGCACATGCATCCATTAGACGTTTCAGCAGTGGTAAGGTAGATCAAATACAGCCTATTCATGCAGCATGCTGTACATCTTTAAGTGCTTTATAAAATAGACAGGAAGAACTCAGCAATTTCATGCAACTAAGAATTAAGTTGTTTTCCCATCGGTATTACCCACTATCTTAAAGTGCAACTATACCTATTCTCACAAAAAAAATATTATAATAGTATCAGAAATAGTGTAAAGGAAGCGCTGAGATTCTTTAGTAAAAGTAACAATACAACAACATAAAAAAATATTCTATTACAAGTAAAAGTCCTGCATTCAAAAACTTAAAGGGGAACTGGTCCAAGACAGTCCAAAAAAATATTACTAAAGATGAACAACAGAAACATGGTCCACAAAATCAGCCATTAGATTGCCATTTAGCCATTCATTGTCTATGGAGCAGCTCCAGACTTTAAACCCTATGACGTCACAAGTGAGACTTATTTTTTTGGGTTTCTGGTTTTGAGAGCGAGGTGCTCATGTTCACAAATATTGACCGAACTTTCCTAAGACATGGAAATAACACATTGGATTCCTGATTTAGGTGGTGTCCCCCTTTAATTTTGCTTCAACTTCAGTTATCATTTCCTACATTTCCCAGCATGCCCTTCAGTGGACTGCAAAAAATGTGCTTGAGATTTCTCTGCATTCCTGTGGGCCGACTTACAGTATGTTTATAATGTTTGAAATTATATTTATGAGTTTAAGTTAGAAATAAGCAAGATGGAAACAGTTATTGTAAGTTGTTGCTGGGACATAAATCATCAGCGGCAGGGCAAATGAAATATGCTATATATATAATATACAGCATCTCTTTACATTGGAATTGTAGTATCATAATGGCTAGAAAACCAAATGAAAATGTAATTTTAAGTTTGCAAAAATGTTGGTTGTCCAGCTGGTTAGACTGTTATGGCTTGTGGCGGGTGCCTCGCTGAACGGCTGCGTGATTGACGAGTCGGTTGTTCACAGCAGCTGCGTTTTTGCTGCTGCTGTCTGCCCTTTCTTTCTGCATAGAGTTTGCATCTCATAACGGCCATTTCATTTCATTATAAATGTCATTTATATTTATTTTAGACAGAAAAGTTAGAGTGCTCATTTGTAAATAATAGTCATAATCCACACTTACAACCCTGTGCTTCATTCGTTCATGGAGCCGTGCAGGTCGCTGCATGTTCTACGGCACTGTTCTGCACATATTTCAGAATAAAAGCCTTGCATTAACAAATGAAGGAATTCTGTCCACAGAAAAAAAAAAATGCTTGAGGGCCATTGTAGTGGGTCATTCGGGGCCTGCTACACCTACTATGTTGTAAAAGTGAAATTTCAAAGCAACACACACAAGCGGTGTAGCTAAACTAACTTGATAACTTGGATGCCGAAATAAAAAAAACAAGTAACTCCAGACGTTCCTGGAGTGGAGAAGCTGTTATGGGTGTTGTCAGTTATCAGCCTCATAGATGTGGGTAAAAAGAGACCTGCTACACCCACTAAAAGGTTTTATCATTGGTTCACATGGGCGATTACCAAAATAAAGTCTAACAGAAGATGACAGTGACATTTAGAGTGATCGTAGTAATTATAACAGGAGCAAAAGTGGAAGTCAGGCCACAAAGTGAAACCCGCACCCGTACGTTGTTGTTGATATGGGATGGATGTGGGGGATGATGGATGAAACAGTACATATCAGGGTTTGCATCCCATGTGACACCACTAACATCTAGTTGTCTTTATAATCACAACCTTACGTTTCCCTTTCACTTTTCAAACGTAGTTATTTTAAGCCAAATTGTTTACCGTGAACTTAACTAAGTTTGTTGCCTAAACCTTAGCAAGCCATTTGTTTGCGTTCAATACGTTACTCATTATTTTCATTAGAACATGTTGCTTTTTAAGTTTCGCTTTCACTTTTACAACATAGTAGGTGTAGCAGGCCCCTACTGACCCACATCTATGAGGCTTATGACTGATATTGCACATTTAATGAGCAAACTGGGTGGGTTTCTGAGCCATCTTGTGTCCAATAAACGTGCAAATTCTGCAGAAAGCATCAACATTTCCTGCTGACATTGCACTTCACATCCACATCCTTAATGAGACACAGGGCCTTGTAATGTGGTCTTTCATGTTGTGTGTTTTGTTAACCTCGTCCACAGTAGGATGAAGAGCACGCTATGGCTCAGAATTATTCATTATCTTAAGACGGAGTAGTTTTGTATTTCAGAGTAAAATCACCTTAGAATATCTGCTGATGTGTTTCAGGTGGCAATACTTCTCTTAAATGGATGTTTCTGAAATGAAACCCTTAAATGCTTAGAGGGAACGAGCGCCAAAGAGCCGCACAGCAACTCCTATTCATAAGTCCGGTCCAGGAGAGCCCATTGATAAAAAGCAGGCGGCACTGAAGTAGGAGCGAGTGGAAGTGGATGAAAGGGAAACCATGAGGTCACTGAAACTGATCAAAGAACTTTTGCGGATTTTACAAAACAATTCATAACCAAGTAAAGCATCATTGCCTGGAGGTCATCGTCATGCACCCTACAGACAACATAAAGTACAGTTATTCATTATGTTAAAAAAATAAATAAATAAAATAAGAAAGAAATTACACAGTAGCTGAACATCTATTTAATGTATATATTATTTTTGTCCAGAATACAGACGCCAAGGGGTCCAGGTAGCCCTGAAACACATCCATTAAAACTGTGTGTGTTATTCCAATCCCTCACCGCCTGGAGTTGGATAGCATCAACATCCACAGAAAAACAATAATACGCCTGGAAATTAAACAAACTAGCAAAACTTTTATTGCACGCTAACGTTTTGATACTACCTCTCCTGCAGAAAAGCAGCCTATTCAACTCCGGCTCCGGCTGACTCCCGAGTTACACTCCATCTGTGTGTGTTGTGCCCTACATGGTGAAAAGCAGGACTGTTGATCTTAGTGTAAGATGCCAAACAGTTCTATAAAGAGACTTTTGAGGGACTAACTGGGCACTGTGCCCGTCTGTCTGTACCCTCGGGATGCCATATTGTGTGTGTGTGTGTCCTTGAGATGGCGTAGCATAAGGGCGAAAGGAGAAGTTGGCGACCGCTCTCAATTAATGATACAGGAATGCTTTTATTTTGTCACATTTTTTCTTGTGTTGCCTGCTGTATTTCTGTCTGTCTGTGTCTCACACAGGAGGAGTGTCTTATCATCAACAATAATTACTTAAATTTAAAAAAAAAAAAAATCAATGCATAACAAGATCTTATGGACATATTTGCTAAAACAAAAAAAAAGGCAAAATCTGCCAAAAGTAATTAGGTTGTTTCTCAAGTATAAATGTCATGTAAAAATAAAAACATTTAAAGATTTTAAATTAACATTTTTGCAATTGATTGAAATATTTAATCACTATTAATCACATGATTGTCCATGATTAGTTGCAATTAATCACAGTACTAATTGCACTTTTTTATCTGTTCAAAATGTACCTTAAAGGGAGATTTGCCAAGTATTTAATACTTTTTTTTGTGAATCAATTAAGAACACAAAACAAACATATTGTCCAGAAACCCTCACAGGTACTGCATATAGCATTAAAAATCTGTTCAAATCATAACATGGCAAACTCATGATATTATAATTGAAATTGTAATTAAAACTTGCGTAATTTGTCTTTTCCCAGTTGTCATTTTGCTGAGCAGACCATGAGTGTTTCATGATGTAACTCAATGGCACCTCCGTTAGTAGTTCTGCTGTTTATCTAAGCAGGACTGTGCCGCCCACCTGCTGCTAACAGGTAACGTTACCAACTCTCCACCGGCTGATTTCAACATGGATGTGTTGGTGTCGCTTTATCAGGGACCCAGTCAGACTGAAACATGATACATCATGTGCATCACTGTGCATGTGTCACTGTCAGAAAGCATCAATACAGAGGGACCGATAGCCACGGAGGCTTGACGTACCAGGAAAACGGAAAACTACGGTTCTCTATTCCCATCATGGTATCTTCAGTACTGTAGAACTACAGTACCGTCACATTTTTAGAATATTTGCATAGACTTGGAACCTAAGTTTCGGTTCTCGTGACATCCGTAGTGCTGACTTGACTATGACTTTCCCCAAACTGCATGTGATTATCATAAAGTGGGCATGTCTGAAAAGGGGAGACTCGTGGGTACCCATAGAACCCATCAATTCAGTTTTAGCCTCCTTACCAACAAGCTATTATGACACGGTTTGTAGAAGAAGGCACACTTTATTGATCCCCTGAGGGTAAATTCAGTTCTTTAACTCTTTTGTTGTTTTTACACAGTACTGAAATACATACATGCACAAACAGGACCTATATACATGCATTAATGGATAGTTGTCAGAGCGAGGGTGACAGGCACCCTGAGCCATTTGGGTTTAGGCGTCTGTCTCAGAGGCAAACTGGCACCTCTACTAGTTCACACTCAGTACTTGGTCCATGTGGGGACTTGAATCGGCAACCCTCTGGTTCCCAAGCCAAGTCCCTACAGATTGAGCTACTGCCACCCCCAAACCAATGGTCCTACCAATGGACATTATCTTCACTCTAACTTTAAAACTGAGCACGCTACAACCAAAAAATCCCAAGTTGCGTTAATGCGTTAAAGAAATTAGTTGCATTAAAACATTTATTTCACGTGTTATTGCATTAACTCTCACAGGCCTAATAAATACATAACGTAGATCCCAAGAGCTGAAACTCAACACCACACTTCCGTGGATCCACAGCGATAAGTCGAGCGGATGAACGGTTGTTGAGAAAATCGGAGGACAAACAGATTCCCTTTTAGTGATGTTACCACAAAAATAAAGTCTCACATTTCCAAATGATGGATCTTAAAAGGATCTGGGATGAAGTATAAAGTGAAGAATAGCTTGAAAAGACATATGTAAACAATGGAAACTCTCCTCCTACAGTGTAAGTCGCCTCGTCATCACCAACAGCCTTTGTTTTGTGAACATTTGTCACTGCCGTTTGTCAGAGCCAACCGCACAGTTTGAGCTTCCTATTTTTGTCTGATAATTATTATTCTTTATTAAATGAGCTGCAGCATTGCACCTGCAACCCAACACCACCCTTTCACCCTCAATCACCCCTCAGTCGCTAAGTCGGGACGAATGCAGACTTTTCTTCAAGCTTTATATAAAGAGACTAGAACTTAAACAGCCCGCTGACACGAACGAGCGCAGCATGATTTATTCCTGCCATTATAAACCTTTGCTGATCTTCTCCCCACCCCCACGTCTGCCAAGTATGTTATCTTTCCACCATCAATTTATTTTCTTTCATTTTCCCTTCTGCTTCTGTCACGGCGGCCAATTGTTCTTGGATTGAGGGGTTCAAACTACTCAAGGGGAGAGACGGAAAGGAAGGGAGACTGAAAATATTATTTAACCAAATCCCTTTTTCTGAAAATGCCATGGAGGGAATGACCTGCAGGGTCAGGGAGAGAGGCTGAATTTCACCAGGCTGTAACGGGTTGGGAGTCTGGAGTAACACCTGAGCTGTGAGGGCCAGAGGAAGGTCGCAGTGTTTCACATATCCTGGAGAACACATGACAAAAGTAAGCAACCAAGAGAGATCACAGAGCCGAACGCAGAACTTTATGGGATGTAGTTGATATGTGATATTCCTCTTTTTGATTATCAGTTTGCAAAGTGATGTTTTTCTCCTTTGAAATGCATGACCGACGTTCTTGAAGACTTACAACTTAGAGGGTTTTGTGCTAGTTTTGAAAAGTGCAACAACAAATACATTTTTGAAAGGGACATACTGTAACTGATCATCAATATAATCTGGAAATGCTGTTAATGTATCCGCCAAGTAGAAAATGTCTACAAATTATTCACTGACAATGTATTTAGTTAGATTTCCCTCCAATATCTGCTCATAGCAGCTTCAACACGGTTGTGTTCAGGCCCTCACAGGACTTGGTTCAAGTGGCTATAATTGATCGTTTTACTGTAACACTGTATCACATGACAGTGTGAAAGATGTCAGCGATGAACCTACCAGTGGCAGACTCAGACTGGCTAAGTGGGAGGGACAAAAAAAATAAAAAGGGCACCAGCTGCATGTGGTGGGGCACCACTGTGGAAAGTGTTCTTGCCTATGGTAGCCATATGGCACTGCATCATGTGTTTAAAGTTAACCCTATAGAGCATTTTCTCCACTGAGAGGGCACCCTAAAGGGCACTCATGTTTTCTCCACTAGAAAGGCAGCCTAGAGGGCTCTTCATCACATTTTCCCCACTACAAGGGCACTCCAGAGGGCACTACATTACGTTTTCTCCACTGAGAGGGCATCCTAGAGGGCACTACATTAAGTTTCCCTTACTGGAAGGGCACCCTAAAGGGCACTTCATCACGTTTTCTCTATTGGAAAGGCGCCTCAGAGGGCACTTCATCACATTTTCTCCACTAAGAGGGCACCCTAAAGAGCACTTCAACACATTTTCTCCACTAAGAGGGCACCCTAAAGAGGACTTCCTTATATTTTCTCCACAAGGAGGGCACCCTAAAGAGCATTTCATCACGTTTTCTCTATTGGAATGGCGCCCCAGAGGGCACTTCATCACATTTTCTCCACTAGGAGGGCACCCTAAGAGCACTTCCTTATGTTTTCTCCACTAGGAGGGAACCCTAAAGAGCACTTCATCACATTTTCTCCACTAGGAGGGCACCCTAAAGAGCACTTCATCACATTTTCTCCACTAGGAGGGCACCCTAAGAGCATTTCATCACGTTTTCTCTATTGGAACGGCGCCCCAGAGGGCACTTCATCACATTTTCTCCACTAGGAGGGCACCCTAAAGAGCACTTCAACACATTTTCTCCATTAAGAGGGCCCCCTAAAAAGGCCTCCCTTATATTTTCTCCACAAGGAGGGCACCCTAAAGGATTTCATCACGTTTTCTCTATTGGAATGGCGCCCCAGAGGGCACTCATCACATTTTCTCCACAGGGCCCCAAACCTTCCTTTTTTTTCCCCCCCAGGAGGGAACCCTAAAGAGCACTTCATCACATTTTCTCCACTAGCAGGGCACCTAAAGAGGCTTCATTATGTTTTCTCCACTAGACCCTAAAGCTTTTTTTTCCTTTTCTCTTTTTGAAAGGCGCCCCAGAGGGCACTTCATCACATTTTCTCCACTAAGAGGGCACCCTAAAGAGCACTTCAACACATTTTCTCCACTAAGAGGGCACCCTAAAGAGGACTTCCTTATATTTTCTCCACAAGGAGGGCACCCTAAAGAGCATTTCATCCTATGTTTCCTTCTCTCCACTAGGAGGGCACCCTAAAGAGTACAGTATCATGTTTTCATCCCCTACAGGGGCACTTCATCACATTCTCCACTAGGAGGACACTTTAAGAGCACTTCAACACATGCCCTTAAAGGGCCCCCCAAAAAGCCCTCCCTTTTTTTTTCCCCCCTAGAAGGCCCCCTAAAAGGTACAATTTCATTTTTTTTCCCCTACAGGGGCACCAAGAGGACAGTTTCACTTCAAACATGGGGCACGAGGGGGAATCTCAGCAATTTCTTTAGCATTGATTTTATACCAGAAAGGAAATGATGGACAATACTACGTAAAGAATACCAAACTTGTAATAAACTGGAATTGTCCTTTAAAGGAACAAAACACAAAAATGATGGCTTATGCAGTGAGGCTTTCCCCAGTGAAAGCATCAGTGTGTGTTTGAGACAGCTCGTCCTGCAGAGGACATTTAACCCTTGTTATTGAGGGAGACAACTTCCCCGGGACAACAGTCACATGTGATTCTGCTGATCAAACCTGGCCTCGAGTGCTGCTGTCGCCATTAGCCGGACAGCTGTGATTAATGCCTGTGAACCTGCGACCTCAACCCCTGAGGTGTTTGCTTTATGACCCATTCCCAGCCTTTATCATTCACTCTCGTGTTTGAGTCCTACATTACCCACTGAACTTCTTTCGTACTTTGTTTGTCTGATTTAAGATGCTAAAAAATCAGAAAAGCTTCCTGTGCTAACGAGACTGGGAAATTGCCATCAGAGTCTTCGTAAACTCCACTTATAGCTTAAGCAGCCATCCTTTAGAGAAGTTAGTTTTAACCATGTGACAATGTGACATTAGAACAGAGCAACTAATCTAAGACTAAGTTTAATCTTAGACCAAAACAGAGGAAAAGCTTGGGAAATATTTTGGGAAATTTACCTTATTTTTAAGAGTTAGATTAGAGGAATGACACCACTCGTACGTCAGTGTTAAGGATAGAGCTAGAAGCAGAAGGCAGTTAGCCTAGCTTAGCATTAAGAAGTTTCTCCCCTTAAAACTAACAATGATTGTTTTTTACATTACTATTTTTAAAGAAATGAGTTTTCAAAGGTGGAAGGAGCCGTTTCCCCTTGTTTCCAGTCTTTATGCTATGCTAGGATTAATTTGTTTGCCGTATTAGCTTGTTAGCTAATAATAAGCAAAAACACAGATTTTATATGGATTCCTGTTGTTCGAAATTAATTTTCAGTGTGTAGCTATGATCAGTTTCACATTTAAAGTAATTTGAATGTTTTCAAGACAGCAGTTAGCTTAGCATTATGAATGGAAGCAGATGTATTTTTAGTTGGATTAAAGAATCAGCCTGACTGCTTCCAGTCTTTATGCTATGCTAAGCTAATTGTCTCTAGCCAGAAACAGTTAGCCTGGTTCACTCCAAAGTTCAAAAATCCACCTTTGAAAACTTGATTCTTTAATCCTTATAAAAATAGTTATGTGAAAACAACCATTTGTAGGTTTAGAGGGAGAAACAGGATGTGAAGTTACTCATTAGCTGTTTACACCTGCTTCCATTCTTAATGCTAAGCTAGGCTAACTGCCTTCTGGCTGTGAATTACAGCATTACAGCAACATAATTTAGACTGACCTTTAGATATAAGTCACATAATTGTTGCTTTTAAAACATGATAACATACATTTATTTGAATGAATTTGAATAAAGTTATGTTACTAGCCTTGCAGTTGCATTTGGCTTATTAGCTAACAAGCTAATAAGCAGATTCCTGTTGGTATTTACTAGATCTTTTATATAATTTCACGTTTCTATTTGTTATTTTTCTTCCTCTCCTTCTTTACTCTCTCATGGTCATTTTCCTTGACTGAGGTGGGATTCTTTCAATGCTACGTGCGCCCCTTAAACCGAGGTGTTTATTTTGCCCCGAGTCAGCCTGCTTGGGAAAATATTTTTCCCCCAATCTCCAAAATGGTATCTGCGTTGCCATGGACGGGAGGCAGGGTCCTGGCAGAGTAAACATCAACAACCAGAGCTGTAGGCCTCAGCTGTTTGGCTAAGCGGCACATTCGGGGAGTTGAGAGTGAGGGGTGAACCTGCAGGAGCCCTGCAGAGTGACGGGCAAACACCGGTAAACACTGACCCCCTTCCTCAGCCTCGGCCCCTGGGACTCAGTCAAGTGTCCGTTAGGCTAAGTGAAGGTGAAGCGCGTCACCGTCAGTTCCACTCAATCACTGCCTTGTTTGGGGAGTTGCTGAAGCCCCTTGGTTCACAAGTTCATTAGCCTGTTAGCAGCTGAAGAGGCTGGGTCTGGTCTCAAATACTGGAATCTTGTTCTTGACTGGGCCCCCCTGTTTTTGACTGGCACTTATCTTGTCTGGATAGTTTTGGAGATTGACTTCTGCCTCTTTTCGTTCTCTATATCTCATTTATCAATTTATCCTCATTGTAAAAAGCTATTTAAGATTTATACATTTTAATACAATGAAAAGGTCCACACACGTTTAGACATTTACCTAAATTTTTTCTTATTTTTCGCACTATAAGGCGCACCAGATTATAAGCCGCACTATCAGTGAACGTGTCTATTTTCATACATAAGGCGCTCTCGTCTCGTGATAGTGGAGGAACTCGCCCGGCGTTGCCTCCCTGTCTTGGTGAATGTGTGTTCACCTTCTGTCATCCAACGCTCCCACGCAGCTCGCAGTTTAACTTTGAACGACCTGTTGACACCAAAATCTATCGGTTATCGGTTAGTTAATCCACCCAGAATGATGAAGCTCAGTTCTCTTCACTTTCGTTCTGACAGTGTTGGTTAGCGCGGTAATGCCCCAGCAATCGATCCAGCGGTGCGGCTTCGTAGCTACCAAAGTCGTAATAAAACATTTTGACAGATTTTTGAGTGCCCTGTACCACATAAAATTGGTTCGAGGTCAGTAAGCACAACCGGAATTGATCCACAAGGCGCGCCGGATTATAAGGCGCACTGTCGATTTTTTGAGAAAATTAAAGGATTTTAACTCGCCTTATAGTGCGAAAAATACGGTAGTTCATTTTTATTTTCTTGATTTAATCGGCAACAATAAATTAGTCCACATGGTATGTGTTGGAGCATGAAGGGATTTCACCATTCAGGAACAACTGCATATAACAGAGTCTGACTGATTAATTAATAACTGGAAAAATATTGATACATTAACTTACTGTCACATTATCTGTAATGTGACGCATCACTCACAGTGATTAAACCACAGGGAATTATCACCTCACTCGATAGTTACCCTCCACTCGGTGTTTGAGCATCTTTCAGCTCTTTGTTTTGGTTTCACCTGCAACTTTTTGGTTCTAGTGAAGAAAGTGGTGGCTGTAGCAAGATAAAACCCAAGTACATGTCTAAGGAGATGGTGGGGACCAAAAATGAGCTGGAAGACATTCGCCAGGTGGCCAGAAACAAGGCATTGTCACGCTCAACTCAAATATCGCAGCTTGGTCAGTGGCCCGGGGCTTCAAATTAAGACGCTCTACATGCTCTTACTCTTGCACTGACTTTTCAAAATAAACTTCCGCATTCACAGGAAACAACTTGGTTAGCCAACAAAAGTACTTGGTTAGGTTTAGGAAAAGATAAGTGTGTTTGTTATGTAGTGAAGTAAGTTAACGTTATGTAACATATGTTACATAACTTAAAGCAGCAGTGGGTAGAATTGGAGCACATATGTTTTTAAAAATGTTATTTTTCTGAAACATATCACTATATCCTGACAGTAGTGCATGAGACAGGTAATATGAAAAAAATCATGTCCCTCTGTGTCCTTCAGTACTTCTAATGGCATTTGCAAGATTTCACGGATCAGAGGATAACAACCAATCAGAGCCAAGCTGGAGCCTTGCCGTCTATGAGCAGCAGTCAGTCACTCACAAACTCCGATCAAACGATCAAACTAGGCAGTGCTGATCAAATATGAATCAATATTCTGTTACTGTAATGCTTATTTCGCAAATCAGATGTTTTCAGAAACAAGTCGTAGTTACTGTTGAGCTGTAAAATGAGAAAGTTTGTGACCCGGCAGCCATGTTGAGATCAGTTGAGGAAATCCCAAGCACCGCCCACCAGACAGCGGCGCAAACGTCCTTATGAGCAGCCAATAGGAACGCTCTCTCTCTGAAATGGCCTGTGATTGATGGACGTGTCCCGTCAGAGGCTGGATTTTATTTAAAGCCTGAAAACAGAGCCATGAGGAGGTGCATAAGTCTAGTTTTCCCTCAGAACACTTAAATTACAATAAGCTGAAAGGTTGTTATGGATTTTTTGCCCGATGATGCCAAAAATATTCTGCTTACTGCAGGATTAAATCATGTAAACATGTTCTAACAGAAACCTAAAATACAAGAATGAACCTGAAAAGGAGCATCTCATATTAAAGGGTCAGTTCACCCCAATTACAAAAAAACAATACTTTTAATAGCACTTTTTATAATAAAAATTTCCTATACTACTCTATACTTTACTACTATATACTACTATACTATTCCTGTACAACAGCTGATTTAGTGCTGAATCATTGTTAGGCCGCTGGTTGCAGTAATCCACACATCCACTGCTCACAGTGAGTCTCTCTGTCGCCTGCTGACGCCACAATCTTTACACTCGTATACCTTACGCTGGTATCCCTCCTCCGTAGAAATTACCATGAAACGGCAGGTCATTTTTTATTATTTTCTGCTAACAAGCCAAAACCTCCGCAGCGTGCTCAGCCAACCATTTGGAAGTTAAAAAACAGCCCATGATTAATGATCGCTGTGACATGTCTGAGTGTACCAAATGGAGTGTGCATGTAAACGCTCCCCTGCCAAAGCCTTCACCCTCACACTTATTGTAATCATTACGGGGAGAAAAAAAAAATTAGAGGGGGAACTGTAATGGGTTAATTACACCACAATCGGCGGGTGTAGAAATGCAGGCCTTTTTAATTATCTCCCTCCATCATTCGACACATTTCTATTATTTTCCTTCTCTTTTTCTGCTCTCTGCTTTGACTGAGGTTCAGCGCCGTGAAGGAAAATAGGGGGATAATTGGGTTCATCCATCTCTCTCTCTCTCTCTCTCTCTCTCTCTCTCTCTCTCTCCTTCCAGCTCTCCTTCTCTCTGCAGCTCCCCCTCCTACAGCTTGTTTTAACCCCCTCTGTCTGTATCTAAATACCTCCTTCCCTCTCTCTATAGCGTTCTCCGACTGCTAGTACTGGTTGATTTGATGCCGTTTTCCCTGCCTGTGTGTGTCACATCGTATTGATTATGACACCTGAAGGTTTGTGAGGGAACATTTTGAAAGTTTGTCTCTTTAAATCCTGATTCAGTCGGGTGCTGAGGAGCTGAGGCGCAACAAGTGTGATGACAGTGATGGGCTGGGCCACTTGTCAATAAAGTGAAATGTTTTAACATCTTACATAAAGTGACAAAAATTTCTCTATCCTAATAATAATAATATGTTACAAGTATAATTTTGGATTTTCTGAAGAAAAAAATGGCAATACAACACAATATCAGGACTATGGGCAGTTCAATGTTGTGAGCCAAATAATTAATGCAAAAATAATCGGGCCAGTTTTGTCAATCAGTGCAGTTATTTGCATAAGATTTATAAAATTCCTAACCAGACAACATCCATCCATCCATCCATCGTCAACCGCTTATCCCGTTAGGGGTCGCGGGGAGGCTGGAGCCGATCCCAGCTGCATAGGGAGAAGGCGGGGTTCACCCTGGACAGGTCGCCAGTCCATCGCAGGGCACATAGAACAACAACCATTCACACTCACATTCACACCTACGGGCAATTTAGAGAATCAATAACCTAAACAGCATGTCTGGATGGTGGGAGGAACCGGAGTACCCGGAGAAAACCCACGCACACGGGGAGAACATCAAACTCCACACAGAAGAGTCCCAAGCCGGAATCGAACCTGCGACCCTCTTGCTGTGAGGCGACAGCGCTAACCACTACACCACCGTGCAGCCCACCAGACAACATACCATTTCTAAAGTTACCAAAACTGAAGCTCTAAGCCAATCCTAAAACTAACCATTTGGCGTTAAGTTAGTGAACAGGCTCGCAGAAATGTGTTTAATTTTCAGCTATGTGAGCAGTTAGCCGCTTACAAAAGGAAAGTTCATGATAATGTAGTTATTAAGGTTAAGTATTGGTAAGAATCTGGAGATATGTGTCATGATACAGTTACGATCCAATACATTGTGATATCACGATACTGTAAGCAAGGCAATATATTACATAAAATTAATTTTAGGAAAATTATCATAGTGAACTTGGTATCAAAGTGAACTTTTTTTTAATGAAATTTGCATTTGCATTGCAAAATCCAGCATCGTAGCATACTTTTTATGCAATCTGAGCCACTGTCTGCCACTAATTTTTGCATTTAAACTATTCATTAAAATTTTGAGAATCAATACAGTATCACATAACATAAAATTTCAATACTCAAGTGTATCAATATTTTCTTACACCCCCAGTAATGATATTTTTAGATGGTGGCCAGTTTAAATTTCATAATTTCCACACTAACAATCACTGCAGCTAGCATGCATTCCGAGTTATATCATAATTCTTTACAACGTGCTGTAAAATATGTCCTCTCGGGGCTGACAAAACCTCTAGCTGTGGTTTTGTTCTTTGGTTTCATATTATCTTTGTTTCCTCGTAAGCCGTTTAACCTGCTGCTTCATTTCTTGAGTGCTATCACTCTCCACTCACTTCCATCTCTGCTCTCATGCTCTGAATACGGCCCTCCTTCCTTTTCTTTCCTCCGTCCGTCCATCCCTCCATCCCCTCTTATCCCAGGGACAGGGTGGGATCATCAGATCTGTATAATGTGACGTGAGACGTGTGGCCCCGCGATGCCCCTGGAGATTGCTCGCACTCCTCGTGATGAAACAATCTCACACACATACAGAGCACATGTCAAAAGTCTCCCCCCAGACGGTTTCTTGAGGCTCTGCAATCACACCAGTCTGACGTCCACCGAAGCTTTTAATCTCTGGACATTAATGAAGTGTCCCGTCTAATTTCCCCGTCCCCCTGGTGATCAGGAGGTGGAGGAAGGACAGAGAGCGGTCAGAGGGAAAATCAGCAGCAGCAGCAGCTCCACGTTAGTTGATAGACATTAGGGAAGCAGACGGGCTTCCCATTTACAGGTGTGTGTGTGTGTGTGTGTGTGTGTGTGGCGCACAGATTAGTATCTGTGTGTGTTTTGTAGAAGAAAGAAGTAAGGGAGACACAGTATGGGGGTGTCTGTCCAGGATTGCTATTAAGACTGAAAGGAGAGCTAAAATATACCATTAAAACTGTGAAGAGGGCAAAAATATGTAATTTGAGTGCTGAAAGTGGACTCTCCAGGACCTCCTGGATCTGACTAAATAAAAGCCAGGAAATCTTTGTTTTTAGAACAAAAGTGGAAATAGACTAAAAATAAATGAATCTCTTATATGATTATTATCCATCCATCCATCCATCCATCCATCTTCAACCGTTTATCCCATTAGAGGTTGCAGAGGGGGCGCTGGATCCGATCCCAGCTGGCATTGGGTGAAGGCGGGGTTCACCCTGGACAGGTGGCCAGTCCATCAACCAATTTAGAGTCACCAATTAACCTGCATGTCTGTGGACTCTGGGAGAAAGCCGGAGAACCTGGAGAAAACCCACGCTAACACAGAGCGAACATGCAAACTCCACACAGAATAGTCCCAAACTGGATTCGAACCTGCGACCCTCTTGCTGTGAGGCGAAAGTGCTAACCACTGTGCAGCCCTGATCTATTTATCATGCAATTAAAATACTATTTCCTTTGGAATCTAACTACAAGTACACTGATTCAAGTACTGTACTTAATTGCAGTTTTGAGGTACTTATACTTATGTCTACTGTACCATATTTTGGGAACCAATACTATACTTTTTACTCCACTACATTTATTTGACAACATTACTTACTAGTTACTTTCCAGATTTAGATTATTAATATGCTGTATAATCAACTGATTATGATGCATTATTATAGATTAAACTACCCAGCAGTATATACAGTAGTTGAAACTAGCTCCACCTTTACCAGCTGCAGTACTAGTGATGAACATGTAAATGCATCAATAATTATGTTATTCTGAAGAGGGACATTCTGTAGTACTGTAGTACTTTTTTGGTACTTTATATTCTGATGCTAAAACATTTGTAATTTTACTTTAGTAAAATGTTGAATGCAGGACTTGTAACAGCAGTATTTTACTGAAGTAACAGATCTGAAAAGATCAAAAATCACTTATTTTAACCCAAACCATGATCTTTTCCGAAACCTAACCAAGCAGTTTTGTTGCCTAAATATACCTAAGGTGTTTTATTTCTGCCATGTTTCGATTCACAACATGAACCAAGTGTTTAAAACTGTGACTGTTTCACTTTCACAACATGCAATAGATGCAGTTTGGCCCATCTGTGCATTAGAATGGTCGTGATAACCACTGATAGCCACCACTCGATCAGCTGATAACATTCGAAATGGGTGGAAATTTCCATCATATTGTGCTGAACTTGAAGTGTTTCTCTGTTTGCTTGACTTTTCTGTTTTCACATTGTTTCTTTTACATTATTTGTCAATTTGGTTACAATACTGTCTTCATTTGCTAGTAGTTTGTTTGTGCTTCTGTCTGGAATATACATTTTTCATAGAAGTATATCAATTTTCTGCACCATTTTAGCAGAGAAAGTGACAAACTAGATGCTACCAATAAGAGTAACAGGCTAACCTGTTCTCAGTACCACCTCCCGACTAGGAAACCGACGCACGGATGCACCCTTTAGCAGCAGTACGTGAAGAACCAGGCTTGGTTCTTCACGTTCTGCTGTACTGACAAATACTACGTACTGTATTAACAAATAGATTTATTAATACTACGTCACTTGTATGACTTATTAAAAGAAACAAATGCAAGACTTTAAAGCAGGAAACCGGTGTTCATGTCTCGTGAAACCAAAGATAATGTTGACTTATTTTGCCTCATCAGTCTTTAGTCACATGATTCGTCTTTATCGTCAGTATTGTGAGTCACATGTTAGTGAAGTTAACGTCGACCACGACCGTTTCCTAACCTCGCCTAAGTGGTTGTGTTGCCGAAATCGGACTTCCTGTGAAAACGGAAGTTTATTTTGAAAAGACACCATGCATGTAAATAACATATGTTTACATGCTGTGCCTGGTATGTCCAAAAGTAACGCGAGAGGAGTCAGTCTCCGATGCCGAGGGGCACTGAGTGGCGGTATTTGACAAGTTGGGAGTGAGAACATGTTGGACAGGCAGAACCCAGGAACCTAATTGATACAGACATTACTTTTCTCTGATTTGAATGGGGCACAGTCACTACTTGAGAACAGGTAACAAGGTACTAAGCAAACCAAACAGATCATTCAAATTTAAAAAAGGTAGTAGCCAGTATGGCAGGTGACCATTATTGACTTATCCACTGAAAGCAATTTTTACTGGCGTGGAGCACTTGGCAGGTGGAGGTCTGCTCATGTGTATCATCTTTTTATATATCAAGTGTGCGGGCGTGGGCCGGACAACCAGCCTCTGCCTGCGCTGAGTAGCAGAAACCCACTCCTGTGCCCAGTTCAGCAGAAGAAACACAATGAAAACATTCAGCTGTGCTCCTCAAGATTGTTTTTGGCCACAGAAGCCCATGTAGGAAGAAACACAAGCCCACCTCTATACTACTTTGTGTCTTGCTGAAACGTATGGATTTTTTTTTTTTTTTCCTGTCTGCGGCCGAAGTGGTGCAGCACGGCCAAATATTATTTAATCAAAACTCCACTTTATGGGACGCAATTGCATCTATTTTGAGCACCCAGATCGTGACGAGGAAATGTAACTAATTGCTTAACTTTTATTATTGATACAGTATTTAATGTTTTAAGAGGGTTTTGGCGCAGCCGGCGATGGTGACGTCGGTGGAAAATGAACCAGGGCTCTGTGTTTTTCAGTCTGCTAGGCCTTGTCCTGGGCAGTGCTGTGGTCAGACCTCAGTCCATAGAAAGTGATGATTAGTTTGTCTTAGTTGACCGCTGACCAGAGGAATCTGCAGGAGTTCCAGTAAGTGGGGCTTTAGACACTGAAGAGAAGATTAGTGTTTAATTTCACTGTGAACCACCTGTCTGTCTGCCCAAATCTACTCTTCCCTCCTCTCTTTTTCTCTCTACCTGTCTCACAGTCGGGGATCTCTCAAGCCCTAAAATCCAACAAGCATCTAATGTACTTTTTCTTGCTTTTTATCAACCCTTTGAGACTCGCAATCCCGACCGACTTTACTTTTCTCTTTCAGAGACGGTAGCAGGTTCAGTTTTAGAGCTAGAAAAACATAGATATCATGAAACCTAAGCAATCCGTTGATACCATGTCATGCTAGCTTGTTGGGAAGGAGGCTAAATAACACTCCAGAGTTGGGCTAAATTTTGGTGAGGAGAAACTGGTACAGCCATGTTCAAAGGTCCATTGACCTCTGACCTCAAGATATGCAAACATGGCTTCTATGGATAGCGACAAGTCTCCCCTTGAACGACAAGCCCACTTTATGATATTCACATCTTTTATATTATTGCAGTATAAATGTGTTATTTTCGCCTTTTCTAAAATGGTGTATTTGAATATTTCTGCGTACTGTGGTCCCTAAACTGTGTTGGAGTTACATAAATGAGGTATCACTATTAAGCTGAGACTGTTGCGGATCCAGTGAGCCCAATTGTATTCATGTGTGATGATTTTTGTCCCCATAGTCGCCAGTCGCCATAGTTTGAGAGTGAGACCCAGGGCTTTCAAAGGATGGATGGCATTCACAGGTAGACTGACAATAAGGGGCTTTATGAGCAATTTCCAGAACAGAAGTGCTCACCATCCAATTGCAAAAAAATACAGAGATCTCCAAATGTCAAAAGTTTTTGATACAAAATCATGGCATGGATTTTTCTATGATCTTCCTCAAGGTCTTGGTGTCTTAATGTGGTATTTTGGAGGGATTAATGCTCATTTTGATCAATTCTCGAGTGGTAAAAAATGGTTACCAAATTTGTGTAACAAATGGTATCGACCCAACAGTTGCTGCAACAACTTATGAGACATAATCGAGCATGGGAACGATCATCATATACTTTGATCATTATGTTCTAAACCCTCAAACTATTATTAATTTCAATGAATGAATGAATGAATGTTTTTTTCTGATTCATGACTAGAACAACTTGACAGTGCTGAGCTGCATCTCAAATATTAATCTGAGATGCAGCTCAATTTCAAGTTCCCAGCTTTCTGAAGATGCACACCACTTTCATATCACATATACTCTTGACCTGCTATCTCCCTTAAATACCCCTGTACCCCCCAAAAAAAGACCAAAACGGGTCTATTGCGTGTCTCAGAGTGTTAACTCTCAGACCCTGTTTACACCTGATATTGATAAGTGATCTGAGTATTCCCAGGGGACAGAGGACCTTTGAGGAACTCAGGAACTTTACCTGTGTTTTGACAGGAGGGACCAGGGACTAAATTTACTCCACGTACAATAGGTCCAGGCAGTGTTGTAGTCTCAAGACCATTTTACGTAAAGACCACTACTGGGAGGATATCACTAAATTGCGTGTGCAGTGTCTGAGTTATTTGTTAACATCATTACTGTGATTAATCATAGAAAACAAAGGAATATGTCCACACATAAAATTCACCTCTGCAATGCCTTTTGATTATTTTATCAAGATATTTTTCGTGGCACACTTACTGTACATATACAGTATATATGGTAATAAAAGAGGTGAATGAAGAGGAATCTTTGTTGGTGTTTTTTTTTAGATCAGAGTGCCTGTGGTTTACATGTTGCACATTTTATATTAAGTGTATCATACAGTATGAGACTTGGACTGGTCTAGTCTTGGTCTTGACTTGGTCTCACCCATCAAAGTCTTGGTCTTGTCTAGGTCTTGATACTCTTGTCTTGGTCTTGACTTCATCTTAATCCCTCAAAGTCTTGGTCTTGTCTAGGTCTTGATACTCTTGTCTTGGTCTTGACTTGGTCTTAATCCCTCAAAGTCTTGGTCTTGTCTTTGTCTTGATATGCTTTTGTCTTGGTCTAGACTTGATCTTAATCCCTCAAAGTCTTGTTCTTGTCTAGGTCTTGATACACTCTTGTCTTGGTCTAGACTTGGTCTTACTCCATCAAAGTCTTGGTCTTGTCTAGGTCTTGATACACTCTTGTCTTGGTCTAGACTTGGTCTTAATCCCTCAAAGTCTTGGTCTTGTCTATGTCTTGATACACTATTGTCTTGGTCTAGACTTGGTCTCAGCCTCTCAAAGTCTTGGTCTTGTCTATGTCTTGATACACTATTGTCTTGGTCTAGACTTGGTCTCAGCCTCTCAAAGTCTTGGTTTATTTGACAGCTCAGACTGATCTCAGAACTCACTGTGAACTTTCTAGGGCTGTTTTTGACCAAAGAAATCCACAGACAACAGTTTAACTAGAGAGATAACAGATAGACAAAGAATCACACAAAAGCACCACTTTAAAGAGGACCTATTTTGCTTTTGTTCTCTTTTGCTTTCCTTTAGTGTGTTATGTAGTTTGTTGTGCATGCAAAAGGTCTGCAATGTTAGAAAGACTCCACCAAAGGGAGATACTTCCCACAGAAACTGCTCCTGAACTGCCTGAAATGCCTTGCTTGAAGTGCTGCTTTGTCTTCTGCTATGTGGTGACGTCACCAAGTAACACATTTGCATAATACCTGCCTAGCAGCTAGTTTGGCATGCCCTCAAACAAAGCTAGTTAGAGCGGAGCCGAAGCAGAGTCTGAAAAGTTAGGTTCAGTTGACCAATCAGAGCAGACTGGGGCTCAGACAGAGTGTTTAAGAGGGAGAAAAGAGGTGCTGCAGAACAGCCGGTATGAGAAAAGCAAAACGCTTTTTGAACATTAAAGCACGTAAACACGTTCTAGTTGAAACCCAAAATAGTATGAACCTGAAAATAAGCATAATAGGTCCTCTTTAAATCTGGTGTTTACCAGAGATATGCTCATAAGTTTCTTGGACATAAGTCACTCAGTGTGAAAAAGCATAAAAAATGACTAATCAACAGAAAAAATCTCAGACCGAAACAACTTATTGACACGAGGGGGGCAGCTCCAGTCCCTCTTCTTCTTCTTCTTCTATCCATGAAGTAGATTCAAGATTCAAGTTTACAAATTTTGAACTTGCGTTGACATATGTATTTCCATTAATGTTATGTATATTATGCTGCGTCTGAAATTAGTTTGTCTCTTATCATGTCTTATTAAAATGTATAGCTGGGTTCCTGTCTAATCATCACCTGTCAGACCCCCATATGATTAATCCAGGTACACTGAAGACACCCCCCTCCCTGCACACTTATCCAGCATGGAGCCTCATCTATACCTGTACCTGTCTGCCTGCCTGTAGGTACAGTCCATCTGACTGTCTGACAGCGTCTCTGCTATTCAAGATTAATGAGATCCAATGAAAGCAGCCCTCCTCCTCATCCCCCTGCCCAGCCAAACCAAAGGCCGGCCGTAGGCCTCATTATTAAAAGCAATGGCCAGGGCTCAGGCCCTGTCTGTACAAACATGCAGCGACGGAGCTGGGAGGGAAAGGGAAACCAGCTCGCGGGGGGATGAGGTTTCAATAAACGTCAGCCAGCGTCGGCTCTGTTTGGACTGCAAATTATTGCTGGCTGATGCTCTATTATTTTACAACCAAAGATCGCTGTCGAGAGAAAGGTAGAAGGGGAGGAAAAAGAAAGAGAGAGTTGGGAGGGAGGAGGGAGAAAAAGAAACTCTGGAAGGGTGCCTAAGGGGAAAAAAGGGTTAGTGAATACTATAATAATCTTTAAAAATATTACTGGAGCGGCCGCAGCTTAAGCTAAGAATAGGCTGGAGAGAGCTAAGTCCTTGGATGATTCCACTGCAGATAGGAGAAGTGGAGGGAGGGAACTGGACAGCCATGTGAGAGGGTTATAAAATCAACACCGTCAGTAAACATAAGCCTCATTACATCTGCAGGGAAAAAACATATTTTTCACCATGTTGAAATTCCCTTAGAATCCAAATGTGTAATGGTCCATCACCCATATGCTCAAAGACATGAGGAAAATACAATGAAGTGCTTTAACAGAATTCACCATCATCCATCAGTCCTGTGGTCTGTACTACGATGCGAGTTCAACATACTCTGGGTATCATCTCATTATCTGGCTTAACCCTCTGAGACCCGCGTTCCCGACCACCTTTACTGTCGTTCACAGGCTGTAGCAGGTCCAGTTTCCAAACTAGAGTGAAGCTAGCTGGCAGGTAGCATATGAACCAGAATACCTAAGGAGTCCGTTGGTACCAGTCGTGTCACGCTAGCTTGTAGGGAAGACCGTTAAATAATGCTACGAAGTGACGCTTTGCCGATAAAAAGTGCTCCCTTGACCTCTGACTTCAAGGTGTGTGAATGAAAATGGGCAATGAAAATTTAACCTGACAGTAACAGTAAGAATCACCAGAGAGACTGTACGATTCATCCCCTGGTGACCATGAATATCTGTACCAAAGCAGCGGGCCGACTTTGGCATGCCAGTGAATGTCTACACCAAATTTCATGGCACTAAGATCACTTTTGCATCAGTCTTGGGTGGAGTTTAAACGTTTTTTAGATATTTTTTTAGATGTAAGCTCTGTGGTACAGAACAAATGTTGTTACAGATAACAGGCAGTAAGAATAGAGACCTTCATCTCTACTCTAGCTCAGCTAACCTGACTTAAGAAAATATCTAAAATATCTATCTATTGCTTTAGACTTGTGACTGAGGTCTGAAAAGTCCTGTAGAAAATGGCTAAAAAGTAATAATTCACATATACAGTATGTATATACAGTATATAGGCTACTTGTGCTTTTACTCCCACTGCATGTACTGTCAGGATAATTTGCCGTCTGCTAGGTCCTTCCTGGGTTGAGCATGTCATACGGTGTCTATGGAGTGATGCCATTTCCACCTCGAGCAGCAGCAACTGCAGCTTGAGTGGCACTTTGGGGTTACTTTGCTCCATATTCGCTGTAGCACCTGTGCAGAGGCCTGTACGAAGAAGCAGGATTTGGGATTTGTGAGGTAACTTCAGGTTAAACCTTGAGGTTTTCACTCCTATGACGGTGGTTCCCTTCTTCACGGGGTAGATTGCCATGGTAATGTATGGTGAACACCTAATCTGCTCTAGAGCAGGTTATGCTCAATTTGTATAAAAGCGCAGATGGTAAAATAATATTATACAAATATGGAGAAGTTTAACTCATATTACAGGTTAAAAGTAACAGTTTTAACAGACAAATGTGGGAAGGACAGCTGGCTAAAAAATTGCCAGAACATGTGAAAATAAATTAATAAATACATCAGAATCATGCATTTGCAGTATATATTTATTATTGGAAATCAATTAACAACACAAAACAATGACAAATATTGTCCAGAAACCCTCATAGGTAATGCATTTAGCATAAAAATATGCTCAAATCATAACATGGCAAACTCAAGCCTGACTTGCCCCAAACTGCATGTGATTATCATAAAGTGGTCATGTATGTAAAGAGGAGACTCGTGGGTACCCATAGAACCCATTTACATTCACATATCTTGAGGTCAGAGGTCAAGGGACCCCTTTTGAAAATGGCCATGCCAGTTTTTCCTTGCCAAAATTTGGTTTAAATTTGGAGCGTTATTTAGCCTTTTCCTCGACAAGCTACTATGACATTGTTGGTTGATTCCTTCAGTTTTCTAGTTTTATATTATACCAGTATGCTCACTAGCTTTAAAACTGAGCCCACTACAACCTCCAAGATCAATTGTGTTAATATATGTTAAATAAATTAGTGAGCAAATTTGCGTTAATGCGTAATCGAGTTAACTTTGACAGATCTAGTTCTTATCTTTATTTTTTTTACTTGCTCACAAGCCTGTTTCACACCGCTGGAGTTGTGGACGCAGCTGAAAGAAGGCTAACAAGTGTCATACATGCCATAATTTCCCTCAGAGGAATAATAAAGTGTCTTCTAGGCTTCTATTCTGCTCTGTAAGGAACGTATTAATTTAATGAATACACAAAGTGATTATAGTCAGATCTACTTGTACTCTAAATGGGACAGTGATATTATTATTATTATAATTACTATTTTTAATTACTATTAATTGAAGTAATATTTTGAAGATCATGACTTTCATGACCATTTTCAGGTCAAATTTTAATTTAAGTCCTCTCATGAACTAGTTCCCTGCAAAACTAACAGCATTCCCATCAGCATCAGCTGCACTTTGCATATATTTCTAATTACCAAAATGTCTTATTCAGCGTTCGGGTGTACTTAGCTCCACCCTCTTGTGTCACTGCTTCCATGAAACCAAGATGGCCACGGCCAAAATGCCAAACTCAAGGCTTCAAAACGGCAGCCCACAAACCAGTGAGTGACGTCCCACTGACTCCATTAACTCTCCTATATACAGTCTATGGCACTGCTTTAACATTTGGCACAGACATGCATGTACCCCTCAGAAGGAGTTTCAGGGGTCCTGTCTTTTCCCCTATTGTCAGGTCATATTTTAACTTTACAGCAAGAAAAACATTAACGGCATTCCCATCAGCCTCAGCTATGCTTTGCATAAAGTTGGAATTACCAAATATTAGCATGCTAACATGCTATTATATAACATTATGCTGATTTTTTTTCATTCCTGTGAGTTTCTAAATGAAGCACAGCTGCAATATTAACTAGCTATTAAGCACAGCTCCACATAGACGGTGTCAGCTCCGTCACGACTGAGCAGCCATGATAAACCCCTTACATTCCTTCAGGCACATAGTTGCAACACACTCGTGGCGCTCTTTCAAGCTGCTGTGGTCGATATTATTCAAGAGCTGCTGACATTTAACAGGCATCTATGCAGGTCTGGATGTTCACAAACTAATTTGAACCTGGCTTAACACAGAGGTGTGTTGAAGACCGGGCGAACTGTCACATTGCATCGTTTAACCGCCGCACTCCAGTCGGAGTATGTGTGCGTATTTGTGGTTGTAAAGATTTTAATGCATTTGTGCATGTGTGTCTTATGTCCCCACTTTCATAACACCAACCTCCCCTAAAATAGGTTTAAAAAGTCATCTGGTTGACAGGGGAAAGCAGTTTTCTTACCTCAATAAAATTATCTTGGATTTTAGTGTTTGCCTAACACTCTTGTACCCGTTTAATATTCGCACACGCTCCTCCATGCAGGGTTAGAGAAGGAAAAAAAAAAAAAGGTGTAACTTATAATGGGCTTGGCCTCGCTGGCAATTCCTGCAGCTGAATTAAAATGCAACATTATACGGCTTGGCCAAGGTTAGTCCGTGTTAGCCAGGGCGCTGTTACGGGCACTTTTCGAGCCTCTCAATTGAGGTAATAAATTGAGTCTGATGGCTAATTTTAGGTGAAACCCAATACCTCTGGCTAAACTATGAGCCAGAGGGGACCATTTAATCAAAATATGTCTGGCACCACCGCCAATATAGAAACAAGCTGAAAGAAAAAAAAAACACAAAGATTTTAGAGTAAATATATATTTTACAAAAATTTGTTTTAAGGGATACTGTACCTTCTGTCAGTCAAGTGAAAAGAGTTAAACTGTGGGAGGTAGCAATCTGTGATTTAAAATATCTAAACATCTACTGAGCTGATTAAAATAGTAAAAACAGCAGTTAAATCCTGCAGGTGGGCAACATGTCTATAAGTGTAAATATCTAGCTGTTCATCAAGAAAGTCGTATTTTGAGCAAATCAAATATGAAACATGCAGAGTCATTTTGAAGCTGATCCTTCACCAGTTCACCAGAAAGTCACATATTATTTATAGTACATTTTGTCTGCTTTTTGTTTGGCTGTTTCTCCTAGTTTTTATTTTATATTTTATTTTTATTTTTTTTTTTTAACTGTATTTTATTTATTTATTTCTATTATTTTTTTCTCCTGTTTTCTTCTTTATTTTATTTTTTTTTCTCCACTCATGAAAATATTACTTTTGGATTCGAGATATGATGGTTATGTTACAGCATGCTCTTTATATTATTCACTGGTGTTGTATGATGTAATTATTTTGTATTAAAGAAAATAAAATAAAGTGACATTTTGTCAATGCAGACACAGCTTTCCAGAAAGTGACATATTATTGATAGTATTTTGTCTGTTTTGTGTACATCTGTTTAAGGTTTGGCTGTTTCTCCTTGCTTTTATTTTCATTTTATTTTTGTAATTTTATTTTATAATTTTACATATATATAAAGAATACAACTGTACATGCTGTGACATAAAGATATGTGTATATACTGTGTATATATGTACATACAGTATGATCTTTATGTTACAGCATATTCTTTTTCTTATTCATTGACATTCTACGATGCAACGACTTTTGTATCAAACAAAAATATATGATTTAATTGAGTCTATAAGTAAAAGGTTAAAACAAGTGACCTCTGATTAATAACATTAACATATCTACAAAGAAATAAATCTGTCCGATTCGTGCTGAAGAATCACAAATGTGCTTTAACATCCAATACACTGCCCTACACTCGCGAAATCATTCTGTGAAAGTATCTCTCAATTAGCATGGGAGGGAAAAGATCTCCAAAGAGGCGTCCGGTTCGCAGCCTCACACCTGCCAAGAGCCACATCTCGGAGCCCGCAATCAGTGACACTCACAATAAACGGGCTGATATTTAATCATTAGGTGAGGAATGCACAGCGGACGTCTCTAATCTGCTCCCGCCGCCACTGAAAAGTTGCACGGCACGCAGAGTGGAAGCCGTGAACTCTCCGTGGCGGCCCCAGCCGCGAGCCGGCCTGCCGGGGTTTCGGTGGCGGACCCCAGAGGGTTAACGTTGCATAGCAGGAGGCCTCGGCATGCCACTGCAATTAATGTATTGTCTTACTTAATAAGATGGAAATGTTGGAATGATTAGTGAAGACTGTGGTGTGCACTCCGGGGTCGGTGGGAGGATTAGTTACCAAAGTGCTGAGGCGCTCACTTACACCTACTGTACTGCTGAGCTGGACTGAAAGAGGAAAACTCCTACTTTCTACTGTACATACACTATTATTATTGGCACTTTAAATTTGGTTTAAATGTTAATGCTTACTGGAACTCTCTCTTGTTTTTGGCTCAATTACTTTATCTAATTAATCTTGTACGTTTGACTCATGAACCATTTGGCAGGTCGACCATTAAAAGATAATTCTGGTGATATTCTATATTTTTCTTCTTGCCGTCAAATCCCATGAAAAGGCCGAAAACCAATAGTGAGTTTATCCTCATTTAGCCTGTTAGCACGGAAAGGCATATGAAGGCCACCATAATGCGCAAGGCATTTAGCGTGCAATCGAAATGCCTTTCTTGCTTTTGCTGTGTCATTTGGACGCCATGTCAGGAGTGCAGTGTAAACGTATACATGTAAATATGTTACACTTGAGACGTAGTGTAAAAAGTGAGAAAGGCCGGTAATGGTGGGCGGTGGATGGGTCCAACAAACACAGGACTTTTAACCAGGAGATCGATGTTCGAGACTCGAGTTTTGTAAGTTAAGTTAGTGACGTTTGTCACATGTTTTCTGTACTTATGCTATTTCCTTATGTATTTTACTTAATTTACATACTTATTGTAAGCCCAACTATGTCGTTTTTCCTAAACCTCACTAAGTGGTTTTGTTTCCTAAACCTATCTGCAGATATTACTGTAGTTTTGTTGCGAAGGCAAAAGGCTAAAATGCATCATCATGACACATGAATGTGTAATGTTATTTTATTTATACACCTTCACATGAGACCAGGTTCCCGTACTTCTCTGTTCCATAGCTACTATTAAAAGTACATTGATTGTTATTTATTGACAATAAGCAAAATATAAAATATCACCTTTAAATATCCATGTTGTGCAGAAAACAATTTGTCAAACGTCTGATGTTGAGCTTAAGGGGAAAATACACACATTATTAAAGAGGACCTATTGTGTTAATTTTCAGGTTCATACTTGTATTTGGAGTTTCTACTAGAACATGTTTTACAAGCTTTATTATTATTTTTTAAGCAATATACTAAAACTACTTTATTCTTCTCATATCGGCTGCCTGCAGCACCTCTCTTTCTGAAAAGCCCAGTCTACTCTGATTGGTCAGCTGGCTCACTCTGTTGTGATTGGTCAACCGAACCAAGCTCTTTGGACTCAAACCAACATAGCTTCATCATGTTTTGAGCTAAAGGGAACTTAGACCAATTATACATAAATTATTCATGCAATGCTGAAGCCAAAAAACATCTTGGATATAAATATTTTAATTCTTAGGTTATATTCAACTTTATGGTCATTGCACTGTGGAAGTACCTGCACAATAAAATGCAGTGTGTAACATAAACCTATGGCAGAGTGTGTAGAAAGGAGGATAGTATGGAAGGATACTGGATAGTAAGAAGTGTGTGAGATGTATAACATGCCAACCTGATCTCACGTTAAGACTACGCTAACATCCACAGTTAGATTTAGGCAACAAAACCACTCATTTAGGTTTAGGAAAAGACGTAATGTTGGGCATAAAATATATTCATAAGCTAATTAGAATATGTACGGAAACAACATAAGATCAGTACAGAAAACACATCACAGGCATCACTAAAAATATGTCACAAACATAAGAAATAGAAGAAGAAGTTATGAAACAAAACACCAGCCAGGTGTCCTGATTGAAAGTCCTGAGTTAGTTGGACCCATCCTCACTTTTTATTCTACGTCACCAGCTCGTAGCATAGTATATTCACACAGATGCGTTTACATTACTGACTGTAAAGTCAGGACAGGCTACATGACGAACATACGACATGCCAAAAGCAAGAGCTTTTGCTTGGCTCATTATCATCACATTTATACGTCTTCTTTGTACAACCGGGCTCAATAAGAACATGAACCAGTATACAGTATGCACACTACAGCACATATGAGAATATATTCAGTGATATTTTTTTGGTAACAAACTCTGAAACTGGAAAGGAAAACTAATTGGACATCAGGGCTCAAGCAGTTCATTTTAAGATTTTTTTTTTTTTTTTTTTTTCGATTGACCATATGGGAAATTACATTCAAACCTGCCCAATTACAGCTTGGTAAGTGGGTAATAAATCACGGGTGTGCAGTGCTGAGCTATAGAGCAGTAAAGATTTGACATATCAGCTGGCAAAGCTGTTAAAATCTCTGACCCTAATTGCACACAGCAAGCATAAATGAGCATTCAAAGCTTGTTAATATGTCGTATAGTTCATTTTACTTTGAAATAAGTAATAAGTTATAAGAGGAGAGTAATAGAACATGCATCATGAGTATGGAGGATGGAACCTGCCAAAATTATGTATATATTTGTATATATGTATATATGTGTATATGTATGTATATATGTATATATGTATATGTCTTTATTTATTTATTTATATGTATATGTATATGTTGAGTGACAGCCTCAAATTTTCTTAAATAAATGAATAAATTAAAAAAATAAATTTAAATGAATAAGAAATAAATGCAAAAAATACAGAAATAAATACAAAATAAATGCATAGAAAATAAATAAATGAAAAAAAATAAATACATGAATAAATAAAAAGGAAAATTAAACATAAAAGTAAATAAATAAGGAAATTAATACAAACATAAATAAAGAAGCAAATTGAAATAGAAATATCAATTTATGTCACATTTTCAACAAGTAATTTCAAGTCATTTATTGATTTATTTTTGGCAGGTTCTGTCCTCCATACATGACTGTCTCCTTCCTACAGAGGCAGTGCCCCTGCAACTGCACTACACAATCAGTGGCTGAAACCACAGCATCCATACCGTTGTGTGTCACACTATATGGAAATATAATATGACAGTAATTATATTTTGCATACCTTCATGGAATAATCAAATTATTACCAAGCTCTTTTGGGTAAATACTGCTGCAGCAAACCAAACAAGAAGAGGCCGCGTGATTTTTTTTTTTTTTTTTTTTTTTTTGAGAAAATATTTCTCCAGTGAAGAAATTAGCCACCTTTGAATGTTCATAATTTGTTTTTTATTTTCTCCATAAACATTTCTAATTGCACCCAGAGGGGTCTGTGTGTCGCAGCAGCTGCCCCTGTGCCACAGCGCTATTGCTGCAAGTTCAGGGTCAAGTGGTTCGTCACTCATGCCCACATCAGTTAACGGGACTGCCACGCACACTGAGAAACTTTTTCTTTTCTTTTGCCTTTAATATGAAACTGGACAGGGATTCATTAATGTCTGCTTCAGACATTCAGATTAGAGTGGCAAATATATTAGAAAAAAAAATAAAAAATTTGCGATATTATAAAGTTTGTCTATAATTATAGTCTACAATGGCCCTAATACACTGTCCTAATGTTCTCACTGGCAAACATTGTCCAGAAAGCCTCACATTTAGCATAAAAATATGCTCAAATCATAACATGGCAAACTGCAGCCCAACAGGTAACAACAGCTGTCAGTGTGCTGACGTGACTATGACTTGATTCAAACTGCATGTGATCATCATAAAGTGGTCATGTCTGTAAAGGGGAGACTGGTGGGAACCCAGAGAACCCATTTACATTCACATATCTTGAGGTTAGAAGTCAAGGGACCTCTTTGAAAATGGCCATACCAGTTTTTCCTCACCAAAGTTTAGGGACACTTCGTAGCATTATTTAGCGTTCTTAGGTCGGGAACGCAGGTCTCGGAGGGTTAAGCCAGATAATGAGATGATACTCTGAGTATGTTGAACTCGCATCGTAGTACAGACCACAAGACTGGTAGGTGATGGTGAATTTAGTTCATGTCATTCACTGTATTTTCCTCATTTCTTTGAGCATATGGCTGATGGACCATTACACCATTACCAATAGAACCCATTTTCATTCACAGATCTCGAGGTCAGAGGTCAAGGGATCACTTTGAAAATAGCCATGCCAGTTTTTCTTTGCCAAAGTTTGATGCCAGTATGATCACTATAGCTTTACAACTGAGCCCGCTACAACCTAAATATTGCAAGTTGTGTTAATGCATGAAAGAAATTAATGGTGTTAAAACAAATGAACATGTTATCACATTAAGTTTGATAGCCCTAAATACGACAGATCAAATCTTTCAACCAACTTTATTTATCACTTAAATATAACTGTTGATCTTCCAGTCGTCTTGTGCATGAAGCAAAAACATTGGACTTCCACAATAGCTGCATCTAAAAACAACAACAAAAAAACACACAAGTGCATCTCTCCTTTGAAACCATCTGACAGCGAGCCTCCCTCTGTCTTGTATACTTATATGTCAAGTTGATGTGCTGATCTTTATGGAAAACATGAAGAGATTATTGGAGGGAGGCGAATCAAAGTGACACTAGTGACACACACTCAAGCCAACCAATATACACTACGGCAACCGCACGCTGGAGTCCCTCAGGCTGTGGTGAGTTTATGGCTTCTGGTGACGTATGAAAGCCAGCGGCTCCTTTAGTGTCTCTGCTCCTGATTGAGTTTTAATTGATTTCTCATAGAAGTGCGGTTCATTCTTGTCATTGAGATGGAGTCTTTTGGCTTTTTAATTTGCAGATCTCTTGATTTATCCTGCGAGTCTGTGATTATTACAATTATGTGGCTTTGTGTAATTGGTGGATATCGAGTTGATGTTTTTTTGGGGGAAAACATTACTTTGAAACGGTGAGTGCTGCCAGGGACAATGAGGCCGTCCCGGGTGGGGTTTGATACATGGGCACCCTTGTGGTTGAACCACTCATGTACAGCTTGTTTATTCATATTTCTGCATCCTGTGCGTCCACAGCATGCGTGCCCACCGCAGCGGCAGCGCCGCCGCTGCTGCCTCGCCGTCTGCTCGCTGGTGTAATGCGTGTTTATGTTTACTTTAAGTGTGTGTGTGTGTGTGTGTGTTTAAGGAGTGACTGTGATGTGGAGCACCTGCCCTCTCCGCCCAGTCATGCTGCTGTGTGGCAGCTACCGAGCTGGAACCTTCCGGATGACATCATCAAACGGGGACAAGGCAGACAGGTCAGGGCGCCTGTGGTTGTTGCTGGAAAAGGCTACTCCCCAAAGTGTGTGTCTGTGTGTGTTTGAGTACACACACACCATTTCTTTCATATAGAGTTTCATTCAGACTTGATCTCATCAACAGGTAGCATTCGCACTGTACTGTGTCAGCCGACTGTACCAACGGTAGACCGACTGAGCCCAGAACTTACCAGACGTCCAGGTCTTTCTGTTGTTTCTCTCCTTTTCTTCTCGACTGTGTATCTGTATGAATTGGAGTCATAAACTCTCTAATTCATGAAAAAACATTTTTAATGTGAGCATAAATTATTTTTGCCTCACTTTTTGCTGTCTAGCTGTCGTGCCGTCTCTTCACATCCAATCACCTTTTGGCATCAACTTTATGTGCAATCACTTCGTCTCTAAAATGCACTTTGCATTCAGTATAAACACACAGTCATATTAAAGTTGTAAAATACTGGATAAATATGTCAATATTGTCAAATAATGTCTATAAAATTTGATTCCAGTTCTGTGAAAAAAAAAGTGTTAGCTTCATCTAAAAAAAGGATACTAACCTGTGAGAATAAGTCTGAATCAATCTAAAATATATAGTACGACTAGCAAAGTGAAATCTTATGCTTACACAGCGTTACTGATGTCACAGAGCTGTCCGTCAATGTCCGTTATGAACGTTGATGTCACCACCGCATTGCATTGTGGGATGCTGCCGTAGTGTCCAGCGTTGCATCCTGTAATATTTAACCAGAAATAGTATGCAATTTGCGCACTTTTGGTTTCATACTAAGGTTAAAATTACATGTTACACGACAGGGCAACACCTAGCAACCACTTATCATAAGCATCCTCTGGTTTCTGAACTGGCAACTGACAGAAACTCTTGAGCAGACACCCAGCAGTAGTTTTTATTTTTTCTCAAAAGTGACAGACCAACATATCCGGCTACGCCCCACACCACAGCACTACCCCAACCCTTCCCTACAAAGAGGTATGAGGCTGAATACCTGTATACATATCTGGTCCATAATAATGGTAGTGACCAAAAAAAAAAACAACAAAAACAAAATGTAAGCAATTTTTTCAGAAATGTTGTAGCAACCACAAGGATGTGAGCATCCGACTATCGCGTTGCATCGGACACTCTGTGCACACTGAATGCATTAATATGCACTTCTGTTCTATGTCATGTCATCAGCTGTGTAATCCATATCAGGCAGGAGACGTAACCGGATGTAATCACTTAAAAGATGGATTAGTAGTACTTGCTATCTACGTTTGTAGCCTATATGTTTTACCGTGGGATATTTACTGGAAATGACATACAGTATAGCCTGCCGTGCGTCAACAGCAAAGGCAGGGACACAGACTGGTGCAGAGGTACACTAAGCAGGGAATTAAACAGATTAACCTCACATTGCAACTAATTTCTTCATAACCATAAGTCAATTAAGACTAAATGTGGATGTTTCACTCACTACTTGTTGTCCCTGCTCAGCCTGCTGTATACTGTAACATCATCTATCCCACAATACTGAACAAAATAATCCAAATGGGCTGAAGAAGTAAGAGGAGCACTGGATGCTTTCTTACTCTCCTGGTCCTCATGTTGGAATGCACCCGATTTGTAGGACTACTTTCTCTCATTTTTATTCTATTGAGCTTGATTTAAAAACAAAAAAAACAAAGAGGTTACAGATGTTTAATGGGAGCGAATCAAAACGAGACTTTGTACTAAATACCGTAGTGACAGTTCATATTTCCCATAGTTTCCAATAACGATGTTAAAAATTAACCGTTTAACTGATAACGGACATTAAGCAGTTTTACTGGTTAACGCTATCGGTTAAAGGGTTAAAAGAAATTTTAATTAATTAAAAAGCTGAGAAAAACTCAGAGGAATGTCTCATCACTTTAAGGAGAAAAGCTGGTCCACCTTATGAGAGACAGGAAGTTGGCTCCGAACTTCCAGCTGAGGAGTTGTAGCTTGTAGCCTCGTAGCATTTATTCACCGACAAATAAACTGTCCACACACTGTCTGCTACAGCTACGTTCACAGCTATAACACCACAGACAAACCCACACTCACTGCCGCCTCACACACGGTCTGTCGGAAACTCACTGAGGTTATGCTACTGCGGGAACAAAGACACTGTGCAGTGTTTGTCAGACAGCTGCTATCGTTACTCCGGGCAGACACACAGCTGACAACCTGCTAAACTAAATGTGCGGAGGAGACTTTTACTGGGAAACTGGCTGCATGTCTGCGACACTACACGTAGCACCGTAGCTGCACAAGATGGTGAACAGGAGACAGTGAACGCAGCATCCTGGCTGCACATACCTGTTGGTTAGCAGTGAATAATCAGTCAATGAGGGTTGGTTATCTTTCAACAAAATCCATAAATATTAGCATACCTAGTTTCCATACAACTGTGGGCGGCAGTGCTTGTGCTCAAAGTGACAATAATTCGGTTACTATCCTCACCTACACCCAGGACAAGTTTTTTTCCCACTCAATGGCACTGACGGCTTATTTTATATAAGCTAACCAGCTGTTCCTCGTCCATGTTGCTGCATTCTCAATGTGAGTGACAAAAAAAAAAAAAAATAGGAGCAGGATGTCCGACAAAAGTCCAGTTCAAAATGTCACATCATCTGGTCTCAACTTTTTTCAGCGCTTAAAAGTGCAAACCAATTTTTATTTCACCCTTTTCCGTCTGCCAAAAAAATGCTGTTTGGCAGTTCCCAGAGCTATTTAACGACTTAAATGAGTGCTTGAGCGACGACACACTGACAGCGTCGCTCGCTATTTGTTGCTTTTGCCACTCGTAGTGTGAACATAGCTTTATCATCTGCATAGAACATGCTAGCAACCTCTACCCTGTAGGGGATAAGAGCAGATTTTTTCAGTTTTTCCACTTTCTGCTATTACCAGAAACTTTTAGTTGCATTGACTCCAGCAGAACAGCTTCCTCTTCCTTGTCTGGCATCTTAGAACCATCCAGCAGCTTCTCCCCTGAATCCAGTTTAGCTAACAATGTGAAATTGGAGGTGTGCATGCAAATTTGGATTCCAGCAGATTATATTAATTCTCACGAATAACAGTGGCAATGATACATATGCAAATTAAGTTCTGTTTCCTGGAGTTTTTGTGTTTAAAAACGCATGATTTAAGCTGTTTTAATAATTGTTTAATTTCTTTTCAAAACACAGCCAGTGTTTTATACAAGATGACACCAAATGAGACAGAAACAGGCTTTTTTTTGCACCCACGTATCTTCCTAAAATATTCTACCCACTGCCAAGTGTCTAACCTTTCCACAAAATGCTTTCTTAAACATTCTACTCGACTTGTTCTCTCTAGTTTCACCCTGGAGAATGCTTGTGTTGGTCTGTCTGGACCACAGAGGACAGGTTAGTGAGGCTATATTCTTTTTTTTTTCCATTTGCAGATTTAGAGGATATTATGGCCTATTTGCACCTGCAAACCCAAGTGTTCCTCCGCCTGCCTGCTATTTGTCAGGATCTGCGCAATTACCAGCGTCTCTCCGTCGCTCCCCATCTCATATCCTGAGCACAACATTTGCCCAGATTTACCTACTGGCTTTGAAATGGGTTTTCACTCAAAAACAACACTCCGATTTCACTGCAAGGGGGGAAGAGAAGTGGCGGGGAAGATGCTGCCAGGGTGCAAAATAGACAAAATACCTCCTGTCCTGTATGCATCCTGCGTGCCGCCACATCATAATTGAATCAAATCTTTTTTTTTTTTTTTTTTTTTTTCTAATGAGGAGACGGAGCGTGGCTGCCCAAACAAAATAACCCAGGATGCACTGCGGGACCAAAAAACGGTATCTGCGTTTCAGCGGGCGCTCCAGTTTTGATTTGGGAACATTCCTATTTCAGGAACTTTAAATGTTAAGTAAAGAAACATTATGAGAAGAGGGCTGAATGGAAAGCTGTGTGTGTGGATGTGCATGCATGTGGATTAGAGGTGTGTGTGTGTGTGATTTGGACATACACCTCTAAGCACACCTAAGTGTATCTAGCCAAATGTTTTTATATGGTTCCATGACGGGGGAGAGAGTGTGTCTAACAAAGGAGACTATTTCGATGGGGCCGGTCAGCAAAGGAGTGCTGGACTCATAATGACATAGAAAACAAACAGTGGTGAATGGGCACATGGTCCCTCCGTAACCACAGGGCCCTTAACGGGAAGAGCCTGTCCAGCGGCGCGCAGCCCGGCTCCAGCGCTACAGGAAGACCCAGGCGCCAAGGAGTTAAAGTACACCTACTGTGTGTCTGCATGTGTGTGACACTGCAGATCAGCTGCACAAATACATGATGAGAAGATACGGACACACCAAAAATCACCAACGCCCACTCACGCACGCCCGCGAGGGTACATATTAACATACAAATACACGCATTCATACTCCTGTCCGTCTCGGCCGTACACACAGTCGCGGGGGAGGCTTCCCAATCAACCACCAGCAACAATATTATTCTGCCGTTCACTGTCGCCGGGGCGTGATTGATGAAGCTGAGGGAAGGCCGGACTCCAGATCCCAACGTGGAGCTCATGTAGAATAACAACGTGCTGACAATGCTCATATTAGACTCAGATCGCTGCTATATGTACACTCTAATGGCCAAAAAATACCAAGCTGAGCCCGTGTGGAGAGCCGGGTTCCAACTGCAAGCTTGGGTGAAATGTCAGACAATGCGAGATAATGACATTTTAATAAAAAAAAAGCTTTTGATAACATTCATCCACTATATGTCACAATCTCCAATCCATTGTGTTAACACATTAAAAAAATCAGCGGCCTTATTTATTACTCCTTGCTTTGCACAATGTTTGTCATATGACCTTTTACCCGACAAACCCATTACCAATTTGATCCGATTCCAGTTTGCTGTGCTGACAATACCAACCAACAGTATCAGTGATTTCAGTATTATAGTTACAAAATCAATGCTCAAGAAATTGTATTTGTATTATTTTTTATTGTCTATTTATTGAACATACAAACTTCTAAGAATCTAAAATTTAAGTTTTAATTGATCATATTTCATTATTATAATAAACTACTCCATTTAAAGTCAAAATTACACAATTTAGTTGTTCGTTTTGTTTTATATACTGTGCACAATGGTGGAATCTAATGATGCACAGGGTAAATGTCATGACCAAAGGCACCATTGTATGCACATAGCCTCCTGTAGTGGATAGCAATAGTATTTTATAGCCAGATGAGCTAGAAAACTCATTTGGCACACATTCGGTATCCAAGTGGCCATATGGAGAGTCTGCCTGGTCCTATCTTTACCAAAACCTTTGTAGAATCTATGTGCTTTGTGTTATTTATATCTGCTTTGGCACAGCTGTAGTCAAGGAGTTGTTGAGTCAGTTCAGTGGCATCCCTGTGCATGGCATCATTGCTATTATGGTGCTATCCACTGTCTAATCTAGAAAACATTTTAGGCGAGGATAAAAATGTAAATTTTTCCTTTGGTTCATCACAGTTTAGTCAGGCATAGTAACAGTCACAATGTTACTTGTCTGAGGTCTAACCTATCCATAGAGACCGAGATCATGCACTGTATATAGACCTGGCAGCTGTGGAGCTATTCTTGATTTATTTTGGGTATGTCTGTCTCGGCGAAACACACCTTCATGAACCCCATAGGCCTTTAAAACTGTGTCATAATAAGTTAAAGACACATAACTGGGCAAAATCGATGTGCTGTTTTTCAAAATGAATGCTATTAGTCAAGATCACTTGTGTAAAGTTGACGGTTTCTCAACTCTCCAACGTAACACCAGTGGCCGTGTTTTCATTCTTTGAGTCTTGGTGACTATATTACTGTCAAGGTTTAATTAAAAATTACTGTTTTTTGAATGCAATGCGTGTGAACGGTTGGTAAGAGTATTTTTTTAAGTTACTTTTTTAGTATTCATCCATGTTTATCCTGATCATGCTATCTACCCAGTTCTGCCTCTGTTTATATAAAGCACAGCGGATGAATTAAACATATAATACTGCAGCTTTCATGAAGTGGATTTAAGCTGCGTCGCTGTTGTGTAGGAGCAGTGAGCAACCTCCGGTCCTGAAAAGTGAAACCAAACCTTAAATTTGCATTCACTCTAATATCCAGCAGGGGGCGACTCCTCTGGTTGCAAAAAGAAGTCTGATAGTATCAAAGTTTGAGAGGAAATTACCCTACGTCTCACTCAGTAAACACTGTAAACTTGAATTTATGGTCTCAATCACTAGTTTCAAGTCTTCTTCAGTACAGCATGGTGTTCATTTAGTAAGTTATGGTCCTGTTTAGGTTGGGTTCATACCTAAAGGTCTGGTTCCTGAACCAAACCAATGCGAGGACGATGCATTACTTCAGTTTTACAACTGGTTTGGTTGGCGTTCACAAAGGTAAAACTAAAACGGTCCAGAACTTGTAAACAAAACTCACATGGTAGAAATGTCATTTGATTATTGGTCAGACAGATGGCAGGTAAAAAGACAACAACCGCTCCTAATTTCTAGCTGGATATCGTAAATCATGGAGCACAGTCAGGTTCTGTTCATGCTGGTGTTGATCTGGAGCGCATCTGCAGCGGTTATTAAATCATTTATTAATGCAGCCATACCTCTGTGTTCTTATACTTATTATACTATACATATTATACTTATACTTATTACCTTCTTGAGTAATTGATTAATGTTCTGTGAGTCCAGGTTTGTCCTGCCACTCCACATTTTGCTAGCATACATGCTAACAGCCGCCATTCACCAAAAGAGGAAAAGTAGGCATTCTTTTAACCTACGAAAGACATATGAAAAGTTACGTTTTCTGTGATTGGTTTGAATGGTGTTCACACCAAAAATGAACCGCTCCAGAGTTCACTTTACAGCGGATCGCGACCAGCCCTTCAAGGCGTACCAGGGAGCGTTCGTTTGATCTGCACCAGGGTTCGATTCCTGCGTTCACACCAACCAAAACTAACTGCACCGAGGGGGTAAACGCTCCAGGGCTCAGTTCAACCGGACTAAACAAGGCTGGTGTGAGCACGCCCTTAGATTCAAATAGACCATAAAGCAGGGTATGCTTTAGGGTGTGGCTACCTTGTGGTTGACAGGTACAACCACGGCGTTGTCCAGTCAGGTATATGTCTGGGTGCGATCACGGCATCGTCCCTTCCGGGTGTTGACCATGTTTTTGTCTTAAAACTCATGGTATTCACAAACTGTTAAGTGGAAAGTTTCTGAAAGCTCAAAGTTTACAAGTCATGACGTGTTGGCGGAGCCCATGAAGTAAATTTTTCGGTGCAGAATAAATTGATATATTGTAATTTAAGTCGTCTTAATTGTTGAAAAAAAATCTTGATATTCCCTCTTTTTGTATTTATTACATTTTATTACCCACTTGCTAGCTTGCTGAATTGAACCTCTGTGGCTAGGGCTTGGGGTTGGGTGTGGGGGACCCGGGGTCAAATCCCCCATCCCCCAAGACCCACTAGTTGCTGGAGAGGGGCCAGTTTCCCTCTTGCGCACTGCCGAGGGCCCCCCTGCCCAGGACCCAAACCCCCCACCTCCCCCGGCGCCTGTCGGGAGCAACCCCCCCCCCCCTACTCTCCCCCCTTTACATTTTTTTTTATTTTTTATTTTTTATTTTAAAAAAAAAATTGAAAAACTAAATTTCCCCACTGTGGGACTAATAAAGGAATATCTTTCTTTCTTTCTTTCTAGATGCTAACTGTAAACGTTAATATTGCAGTTGCTTAGCAACAGTGTTCTCACGATTTAACCACTTGAAAGCCAAGCATATTGTGCACACGACTTCCCATGCTGTTAACACGAGCTTTCGAGTTTCATTTGACGGCACTATTAGCTCCACCCTCTCCTGTCACTTCTGGTTGCAAAAAACCAAGATGGCGATGGCCAAAATGCCAAACTCAAGGCTTCAAAACAACAGACAACAAACTAATCGGTGACTTTGTCCACTTCTTATATATGTAACCAGTGTGTAGGAGAAGTACAATACAGATGAGTGGAATGTAGAGATTATTTTTGTCATCACCTTTCAGACAGTGATTTCTATTTCTGCAACATTAGTGTTTTAAAGAATTTGATTCAACCCCTAAGTTACATACTACAAAGTGTAAAGATGTGTTTCTTCAAAGCCTTGATATTTGAGGATATTTTTTCCTGTGTGGCAGGACGAGACTGGTGAAAACAGTCAGCTGTTTAGCGTGGGCGGTGGCGTCTAAACAACAGATGCACGTGGAAGTGCAGACATGTTGGCTTTCCGGTTTATGTCCCTCTGTCGGCCCACGCAGATGTTTTAGAGACGCTGAATTTAGTCATATTTATTTGTCTTACTTTGTCTGGCAGATACACTGATTTTTTTTTTTCCACTTCGTGAGGTTTAGTGAAGCCATTTTGAGGGGCAGTACGCCTCTAAGCCACTTGCTATTTTGAACCCAGCCCTTTCTGTTTCTGGCACAGTAAACAATGTGCAGCAGCTACTGTGGAGCTTATTTATACATTTGTAATACTTGCATTTTTAGCACGTTATTGCTCATGCAAAGGATCATCCAAGGACATATGGATGATTAAATTATCCACACAATCACGCAAATACATTGGGAATTTAAGCACACAGCAACAAAGGGCCCTTTGAGAGGCACACAAATGCACAGTCATGATGATCTGCTTGTTTACTTGTTACCATGATAACTGTCAATGGCGCTTCACTGGCAGCTCACTCGGCCCACACCTCCCCCTCCATTCACTCTCCCTCAGACGTCCCAAAGGTCCATTTACCGCTTTGAAAACATCATAAAACAGACATGCTGAGAAATTATGCCAGGGTGTCAGCTGATGGTTTATAAGGTCACGCTGGTGACTAAGCATCGGGAAACTATCATAGACAAGCCCTTCATGAAGTGCTTTTTTTTTTTTTATTGGGAATACAGTGATTTTTGTGAGCAAAAATTATATCAGGATTTGTGTTATATTAAAGGTCCTATATATGGGCTTCAGAACATTAAAGCTAGGGTTGGTAATCTTCAAATGTCTTGTATTTGTTGAAATTCTCTTTCAATCCTGACAGTAATCAATAAATCAAATGCTCTGAAGGGGAAAAAAAAGATTAAAATTCAGTATCTGTGGATGTCGCAGGACTGTAGTAAGTTCCAGTCCAAATGAAATGATTGGACAGACGACCTACCTGCTGGCCTGTGTGCTCTGCTGTTGTATTCATTGCATGTCACCAGACTTTTCTACAAGCTGCTAGCTTGAGTTCCAACAATAGCCATGATTGTTGTTTATGTTCATTATGATAATTTTGGGGAGACTTTGGAGGGACGACAGACTGTCAGTGTTACCAACTTGGTGACTTTCCCTCTAGATTTAGGGACTTCTGGAGCTAGTGCTGCCAGCTTTTTTTTTTTTTTTTTTTTTTTTTTTTTGCTCACACTAGGCTGGGTTTTTCAGTTGGATCATTTTTAAAAATGTGCATAGCCTACTCTTAATTTCTTAAGAAGAAGAAGAACAACAACAACAACCTTTATTAGTCCCACGAGGAGAAATTCAGTTTCTACACTCTGTTGTTAATTTTTTCACACAGTACATGCAGACCTGAAACACACACATGCACAAACAGGACCCATATACATGTCAATGGAGAGATGTCAGAGTGAGGGGGCTGCTCCTGACAAGCGCCCCGAGCAGTTGGGGGTTTGGTGCCTTGCTCAGGGGCACCTCGGCAGTGCCCAAGAGGTAAACTGGCACCTCTCCAGCTACCAGTTCACACTCAGTTCTTGGTCCATGTCGGGACTTGAACCGGTGACTCTCCGATTCCCAAGCCAACTCCCTACAGACTGAGCTACTGACCTAGCTTTAATTTATCAATATGGCGACCTGAGTAGAATGCTGTCCTGACCGACGTCATTGTTGTGGAAGCGTAGCGACCACCTCCTGGTTCCCCCTCAAGAAAACACTATTGCCGTTGTTTCCACTGCTGTTGCCGTTAGCACTGTTAGCTGCTAGCCGCCGGCACAGCCGTCTCCATATTGAGAGCAGTGAGTAACCTTCGGGTCTGAAGTGAAGCCAAGAAGTGCCTTAAACCTGCATTCTTTCTAATATCCAGCAGGGGGCGACTCCTCTGGTTGGAAAAAGAAGTCTGGTTGTATAGAATTCTATGAGAAAATGAGCCTTCTTCTCCCTGATTTATTACCACAATAAAGATTGCAAACATGAGTTTATGATTTGAATATGAAGTCTTCTTCAATACAGCATGATGTTCGTTTGGTAAATTATGGTCCCATTTAGAGTCAAATAAACCATAAATCAGGCTATGCTTTAGAGTGTGAATCTTGTGATTGACAAGTCGCTACCATGGCGTTGTCTGGCCTGGGGGTTGTCCATATTTTCTTCGTAGAACTTGAACCCTTTCACAGTGTGTTCTCAGTTCATGAATGTCAGCTGTAATTTTGGTCTCCTAAAAACGTCTCATTCAGAGTTCGTTTGTACTTAACTTCTCCCTCTCATGTCACTTCTGGTTGCAAAAAACCAAGATGGCGCTGGCCAAAATGCCAGACTCTGCGTGGACGCAATAGATTTGCCCCCTCTTCCTTATTGAGCACCGTTAACAACATTGATTGAAAAGTGTCAAACTGACACATAAATGAGAAAACATTATTTCTAGGTGTTGTCAGTCACTGGCAAATTTCTGCATTCTCTGCAGAGTTTCAAGCTAACTTGATCCTGATGGGTGAAGTAGAAATGCTGAGAAACATTTTTCACCATAACACCTCTCTGGGGTGTCTGGACGTGCACGTGTGCTGACCGCAGCAGCTCCCCCACTTAGTTTTATTACACGGGGTCGTAATGTTCTTCCTCGCGTTGTTCTACTGGCTTTTTTTTTCCTCCATAGTCGCACATAATACTGCCAAGGACTAATTGGCGTAGTTACATATTCTCCAACTGTATCTGGTTCAGTGTGTGTGTGTGTGAGTAAAAACCAGACACAAGCCAGCCGAGAGAGACGGGTTGCTTTGGCAGAATGTCAGGTTCATGCCCCCACTAACCGCAAGTCGCCGAGATATATCGGCAGTTCCTGTGCATTATGGGATACTGTGCTGGCAATAAACAGAAACAGAGGAAATCTGAAATGAGGTGACTGAGACGTTGTATGACTTGTCCTCTTCGCTATGTCTGCTGCATGAATCGCTGGTCCAAAAATCAAACATATAGCCTGTATCATACATATATCTTACCGTCTACAGCTGGAAAACAAGAACACACACCGAGGGCTCCTGCATGGGAAAGCCGGACTGTCTTATGATTGATATTGTCTCGTTAAACGTACTTTAATGAGAAGTCTTCTTCTCTTTTCTTTTTTTTTTTTATCTCTTTCTTGCCTGCTGTTCTGGCTCATTGGCCCCTGAAACATGGCCTGAATCAGAGATATAAGTTGATGATGATGAGCTCTATTCATTGTGGAAGCGTTGACATATTTGCTACCATAACCATCAATAACTCACTCCTGTGTGTCTGTGCTTGCATCGCAGTGTGTCCTTCCTGGTGATCATCTCTCCACAGCCCCAGCCAACACAATTGCTTAAGCATTGTGCCATCCTGGATGGACTGTACATGTAAGCTTCTTGTACAGGAAGTTGGTATCCTAAAAAGTCAGACAATTACATGACGTTGTTTTACATGGAGGATAGAGCCTGCCAAAATCAAAAATAAATGAAAAAATAAATGACTAAATAAATCATTAAAAGCTGCAAAAAATATTAAAATAAATGTAGCCATTAATTAATTGATACATGGTGACACATAAATTTGTATTAATTTGCATAATGTGGCAGAAATGCATATAGAAATGTAAAAATAAATGTGTAAAAATAAATGTGTAAAGAAAAGAATGCAGTAAAAAAAAGTTTGAGGAAATAAATAAGGGGTGAAATGCGAAATGGTGCAGAAGTAAATAAATGGATGCAAAAATATGTAAATAAATGAATACATGAATGCAAAAATACATATCTAAATACTAAATAAATATAATTTAATAATATTAAATAAATACAAATATGAATTATTAAATTAAAGTAAATGCAAAAATAAATCAATTTAAAAAAAATACAAAAAATGAATACATAAATAAATAAAAGGGAAAATTAAACAGAAGAGTCAATAAATAATGGAATTAATACAAAGGTAAAGCAAATTAAAACAGAAATATCAATTTATGTCACATTTTATTGATTAATTAATGGATATATTTATTCTAATATTATTTTTGCTACAGTTCATGACATTTATTTATTTATTTGTCAGGTCTTTTGTTTATTTATTCATTCATTTTTTTTATTTTGGCAGGTTCTGTCCTCCATAGACATTTTTGTATCAAAGGCATCTTTAAATGCTTTGATTATCATGGGTGGCCACAGCAGGAGAGGAATTCATTGCTAAAGTTAGCGCTAGAGGCAAATAAATTATTGATAAAAGGAGCCAAAGAAACTAAAACACCGTTGTGAGATTGAGCTCTTTTTTTCATGTCACTGTGTGGCCAGGCTGGACACTGACTGATTAACTGACTTATGGTTTAATAAAAGGCTGATATCATACTAATATATCAGCTCAACTTTACTGTTGCATTAATCCATAACTCTGTCACTTCGTGGGATCTTGAAAACATCAGGGCTGAATGTACACCCCCGCTGCTCTCATCCTCATGTTCCTCTTTGATTCGGTTCTGGCTCCGATATCAATAAGCCTGATTTGGAAAGGAATAACTGAGGTCATCCTGTGAACTTGAACTGGATCCACTGATACTGTTTGGATAGGTGCACAGTAGGCCTTGAGAGACGCACAATGTAGCGGTAACCATCAACTTTTTATTGCATGCTTACTGAGCCACCACTGTACTTTGGCTCCGTCCCCGAGAGGAATTATTTGGGGGAAAGAAATTGCGGACTGAAAGATAAATTTATACAAATATTTCTCAGAGCCAGAGCTGCTCTGAGGGGAGAAATACTGTAAGTTCATACAGCGTTAGGGATGGATCCAAATGTTTGGTTCAGTTCAGCTAATAAGACAAAACATAGACGTCCAAAATTAAAATTATATTATGGAGCACTTAACTGTCAGTCATAATGGTATTAATGATTTAAAGATATATACATAAGGTGCCCTGCTATTGTTTGCCATCCCCTTAATATGAAACTGCATGATAATTATGTTTGTTACATGAAAACTTTGTATTTTCAGAGAGATGGTCCTTTGGAAAAATGACCGTTTTCTTTTAGGGCTTTTGGTCCACTGGGACATTTTGTGAGGAAAATGGGTAGCCCCCACACAGCCAGCTAAGCTAACAGGCTAATGTAGCTAGCTTACACAGTATGCTCATTGCTGCATGTTTGATATCAAAATAATGATTAGGGCTGTTATAGTTAATGCGACAATAATGTGTTAATGCAAATTTGTTTTGATGCTGCTAATTTTATTGATGCGTTAATGCAACTTGCAATTTTTAAGTTATAGCGGGCTCAGTTTAAAAGCTAAATATATTGTTATCATATGAGACTAGAAAACCTGAGGAATCCAATCTGACTATATCATACTAGCTTGTTGCAAAGGAGGTTAAATAACGCTTCAAACTTCAGCTAAATTTTTGCAAGGAAAAACTGGCATGGCCATTTTAAAAGGGGTCCCTTGACCTCTGACCTCAAGATATGTGAATGAAAATGGGTTCCATGGGTCCCCACGAGTCCACTTCATGATAATCACATGCAGTTTGGATCAAGTCATAGTCAAGTCAGCACACTGACACACTGACAGCTGTTGTTGTTGTTATGCTTTGAGCTTTTAGCTAAATGAGCATAGCTAAACGCAGTAAACCTGAGGGTTTATGGTCAATATTTGTCATTGTTTTCTGTTGTTAAATGATTTCCACAATACATGTATACAGACATTTGCATAAAGCAGCATATTTGCCCACGCCCATGTTAATTAGAGTATTAATACTTGAAAAATCTCCCTTTAAAGTACATTTTGAACAGATAAAGATTAAATATCTTCATAATATAATAACAGTCTAATGTCTTTTTAGCTGTCATAAACTGTAAGAATTGTTACATATTTCCACTTTTGGTGCAAAAAAACGGGAGAAATTGGTAAAATTGGTGTGCCTGAAGATGCTGCAACTGTTCTAGGCATTATATGAAACTGTGCTCTTGTGCCATTTACTGACTACATAGCAGACATTTTCATGCATCTATGAGCTATAGCTCATTGTACTTACATGTATTAATAAGGTCCATTCGTAGTTTTATTTCTAGCTTGTGCACTGGCCTGCACTGATGCTGACTTTGTTTAAAACCTGTAGGATGTGAGTTCCTTTGATAGGCATCTCCTTACAGACAAGCGAAGCTATGAGATCATTTGCATCACGAGGCTGTGAAAACATATTTTACTTGATTCTTCCTTCTGAATTTCGGTAGAAAACTGTTTGAAGCACTAATCAATAACAGATGTTGCTTTGTCCATTTTATCAGATGCTTGAGGTCAGAGTCATGTCACTTTCACTTTCCCCCAAAAATAATTTTCCAGCGTGGACTCAAACTAGCAACTCTCCAGCCGCAGTCTTGACTCTGTGCCCATTAGGCCACAGCGCATGTTGAACTCCTTTGTTCTCTCCACGATGTTCCCGCTCCGAGCTGCTCGTTGGACCGCTCAGCCAAAACCTTAAGCCACTGTGACAGTTACTGGCAACAGAGAGCAGCAGCCCTGCGTGAGTTATAGGTCGCCACATGTGCGATCCCGCCGAGCTTGACTTATGCTCCCGCTGCCTCTTGTTGTCTTTTGATCACAATTTATCGCTGTGTGTTTTGTGTCAACCTTGCCTTCTGACACACTGAGCTGAAAAAGGAGGGTCATGTAAAGATGTTTTGATGTTGTCTCTTGGACATTGCTCTGCTGATTGGTTGATGTTAAACAGGGTGGAAATGTTTGTAGTTTATGACTTTTAGACTTATGGGAGGTGAACTGATATGAATTTGTTACATTAATTGACCTTTTGCTAAACTTTGCCCATGAACAGTGTTAGTCCAATCATAGCTTAGCAACCGTAACTATGCAGGTTTGGTTTGACAAGCTTTGGATTTTAATCTCCACACGCTGAAGCAACACATTATCACTCCCAGTTCATCAAAAAACGCCGTTTGGCGAGTGTCCCTCAGCATCGGACAAGTACCCCTCTTGCATTACTTTTGGACCGACCAGGGACGGCGTGTCAATATACGCTCGTTACATGCACAGTGTCCTTTCAAAATAAGTGCAGTTTTCACAGGAAGTTAGGTTAACCTCAGCAACTCACTTGACTAGTGACTCATGGGACTGACGATACCCACGAGTTGCGTGATGAACGACTGACAAAATAAGTCAACGCTACTTTCAGTTTCACATGAGACACGTTGTTTGACCCATCCACCACTCCTCCGGCACGCCCTTACAGGACTCTAATGCTATTACATATTATATGATATGCCCATCTAGAGTCAGATAGACCATAAAGCAAAGTATGCTTCAGGACGTGACTACCTTGTAACTAACCCTAACCCTAACCCGCTACCAAGACGCTGTCAGGTCTGGGAGTTATCATCTTACTTTAAGTCTTTCACAATGTGTTTTCAGTACATTACAGGTAATTGGAACCTTTAGGGCACCTAAAATGTCTTATTAATTTAACTTATTCAGTGTTTGGTTGCTCTTAGCTCCTCCCTCTTATGTCACTTCAGGTGGCGACAGCTTCAAAACTGTGGTTCACAAACTAATAGGTGACCTCACGGTGACTATGTCCACTTCTTATATACAGTAACTGGATGGTTGCAAGGAATGTGTTAAAGTTACGTGCCACCACCACAGAAACAATTTAGGTTTAGGCAACAAAAGTACTTGGTTAGGTTTAGGAAAGAAAAGATCATGGATTGGGTTAAAATCACATAACTTACATCGCCTAAAATTTTATTCAAAATTCGGTTGTACTGAACGCCACCTTCTTGTCACGTCTTGTTGCAAAAACCAAGATGGCGATGGCCAAAATGACAAACTCGAGGCTTCAAAACGGCAGTCCACAAACCAATGGGTGACATCATGGTGACCATGTCCACTTCTTATATGTTGTCTGGGCGCCACACACGCTCAGGTGCTGGTGCTCTTGTCCTCTTGTCCTTTGGCCACAGGTTCCCCAGATGTTGTAGCTATGAACAGAGGGGAAAACAGTCAGGGTAGCTCTGATGAGTCACCAGACTAATGGACCATGGTATGAAACCTGATATGGGCAGCGTCTGCCTTGAGAGGGCAGTTTAGTGAAAACAGTGTCATTACTACAACCTGAGGCCTCCCAGGCCAGGACCTCATGCTGCGAACCGTATGCCAAGAAACGAAAGAGAGGAGAGGGAGAGGACAGGCCGAACATGATACAATCGGAGATGGAGGGAGTCCAGTTTCAGACGGCGGGAGCAGCGAGGAAGGAGAGCGAACGGGCCAAAAGACTGTTTTATCTGGAGCGAGCAAGATACTTGCATCATAGCAGCTCTCCAAGAATAATGTCAGAACCTGATGACTAAAAGAGAAAATAGAGAGTTGATGAAAATAAAGCTTAGCCTGTCTCGCCTGGTTAGCACTCAAAAGTTGGAAGCATGGTGCCAAAGTGGCTTTTGGACATGTATGTTTATATCTCATTATCTTATTTGTAGGTTGTTTTAATTTTTATTGCTGCAAATTCAAGTTTGCTACCAAAATAATGGATGCAGACGGTCTGAAATACTCTGTTATATAATACAGCCAGTTGCACAGTATATCCCAGGGGACTAACTGTCAGCTGTCACTCGTTCAGAAACAAACTAAAACTTAGTGTGAAAAACCTGCGTATGCAACTGTGTGTATGGATTTTGCTTTTCATTGCATATTTGTGTAAATACTGCTCATGTTATTTGAAGTCCCCAAGACAAACTAGGGGGAGAAACATCAACCATTCCTGCATATTCAGCCATCAGCACTTACTCCAGTACCATGTCAGCTGAAAAGGAGTTTCTCTATCTTCAGCATACAATGGCTCGAGTGTAAAACACGCCAAAAAGTTGCAGATCATCTGCAGGAAATGCAAGCAGGGAAATAACCATGAATACTGAATTATGCTTATTTTCAATGCATATTGTGTTTGCAAATGTGTACATGGGTTAATGTTCAATAACGCTTTACTTTTTTACATATCGGCTGGGCTGCAGCACCTTTTCACCCTCTGATTGGTCAGCTGGCCCACTGTGTTGAGATTGGTCAACTAAACCCAACTCTGTTAGCTCCGCGCTAACTAGCTCTGTTTGCTAACTAGCTCTGTTTGCTAACTAGCGCTAAGCAGGTTTTATGCAAATGTGAAGACTTCAAGAAAGGTGTTTAAGTTCAGGAGCTGTATGTCTGTGGGGGAAGAGTAACTCTCTTTAGCATGGACTTTGCGACCCTTTTGTAGACCTTTTGCATGCGCAAAAAAAATGTATAACACACTAAAGCAGAAAAAACATAGGTCCACTTTAGATATATTTAAAGATGGCTTGTGATATAGTGCTTTGCAATCGATGACAACTGCTACAACAAGGGAAGACTTAAAACGAGGACTTGCCATGAGCTGTGTGTGATGATGATCTGTCCTTCTGGTCAAGAGTCACAATAAAGTCTACACATTTGTCCAGTTCAAAAGCAGATTATGTCCCACAATTTCATTACAGCTGGTTTTCTGAATAAGAGGTGCATGTACAGTATGTGCAGTATGTACAGGCAGACAGGAAACAATAGCAGAATATGAATGAGAATATAAAAGCACCGATTATGACCGAACACAATGTCTGGTGTGAAAAAGGCAGATGGGATGCAGAGATTAGTTATATTAGTAGGGCTGTCAAAGTTAACAAAATAATGTGTTCAAACAAATTTGCTTCAACGCCACTGTTTTTTTTTAATGTACGAACACCAGAGTTAGAGCTAGAGTGAAGATACTGGTATCTTATGAAACTAGAGGTACTAAGGACTCCACTGGTACCAACCATGTCATACTAGCTCGTCCTAAAGGAGGCTAAATAACGCTCCAAACTTACACAAAATTTTGGTGAGGGCTCCCTTGACCTCTGACCTCAAGATATGTGAATGTAAATGGGTTCTCTGGGTACCACCAGTCTCCTCTTTACAGACATGCCCACTTTATGATAATCACATGCAGTTTGGATCAAGTCATAGTCAAGTCAGCACACTGACACACTGACAGCTGTTGTTGCCTGTTGGGCTGCAGTTTGCCTTGTTATGATTTGAGCATATTTTTTATACTAAATGCAGAACCTGTGAGGGTTTCCGGACAATATCTCTCATTGTTTTGTCCTGTTAATTGCTTTCCAGCAAATATTCCCACAAGAGTATTAAATACTTGACAAATCTCTCTTTAAGGTACAGTTTGAACAGCTAAAATAATCGCGATTAATCATGGACCAATCGTGTGATTTAATATTTTAATCGACTGGCAGCCCTAGTTGAAATTTAAAAACCACTAAATTTGAAGCACTGAAATATTTCACCGTGAAAAAAAAATCTATTTCATGTGGATTGGCCCTCTTTTAACGATTTAAGTCAATTTCAAGTTCAAAAACTGTATATTGGGGTTCACTTTTCTTTTAAGTGGTTCCAGTCTGTTTTGACTAGTCTCTTGAGGAGAGGAGCCCTGAGAAGAGATAGATACTGTCCCATTTCATCATGAGAGGAAGGTCACTCAAGGGGTTAGAGGTGCATGTACAAGGAAAACTCACGGAAACCTCGCAGAAAACCAGCAGCCCAGAAGGTGAATGGTGATGAGTGAATCAGCTCAGCCGTCACGAGTGCGAACAGTTGAGCGCTGAGCATCTCTCTCCTGGGAAACGATCACAATCATGTGAACTGTCAAAGGCTATTACCATCCACATATGCAATACTCCCTGCCAGGTTCTTCCACTAGGCTTTGGAAATTATGCAGCAAGAGTATTTAGGGATGGAAAGAACTGTCAAAATGAAGAAATTATTAAGAAACGTGGAACACAGACCTGGAACTAGAAACTGTTCTTGAAAAGACAAAGCAAATAGGCCACATGTAAAGACGTTAGGGCTGAATCAACTGTTTTGTTGTGCAGTCATAACTTTATACAAGTTTTCTGTTTCCTAATGGTCCAATCCAGCTAACTGCAGCCTAGTCACATGAAAATGTGAATGAATTACAGAATAATTTGCAAGGCATTTGTCATTTCGTCATTTGTACACCACGTAGTTTGTACTTACTGCAAAGTAAATGCATCTGTATAAATATGCTACAATCACAGCGAGTGCTAGTTACATCAGAGACATTTGTTACATGCTTTTTATGTAACATTGTGTACATACATATTTTACTTTGTTTCTGTACTTATTTAAGAACAACCATGACATGTTTACTAAACCTACCTAAGTGGTTTTACTGTCTAAACCTAAGTGAGTGAACCTCTCTGCAGACGTTACCGTAGTTTTGTCGCATGGCGTAAACTTCACATGTGAAAAGCGGTGTACAAATGACACGTAAAAAGCCTAACGTACGTCCTCACGACATGTGGTATGTCCACTCCTTCCTCTTCCTTCAGGATGATAACTGACCAACCCGTTCCCACAGGGAAGTGTATAAATACATCTTTTTACAGTACACATTTTAGCCTTTTTGCATGTTATTTGTATGCCACGCAAACATCCAGTTTGGTTTAGGCAAGAAAACAGTAACTTAGGTTCAGGCAAGAAAACACTTATGTCATGGTTGGGGTTAAGATAAGTATGCAAACTAAGTAAAGTATGTATGGAAACAAGGTAACCCAACTACAGAAAACACATCAATAAAAACTAGTGCTGTCAGGCGATTAAGAAAATGAATCTAATTAATTACAGGATTTGTAATTAATTAATCTAATTAATCGCATTTTAATCTCATACCTGCTAAACGCCCAAATAAAGAATTTGAATTCTAGGACATTACAAAATTGTAGTGCATGACTAATCAATAGAATACACCAAGAAGAGAAGATTTGAAATCCACATTTTTATTGGTTAAGTGTGCTTTATCAATGAAATTCAAAAGAAAAAAGGTCAAGCACATCAGCAAACCAATTAGGCCAGGTGCATTTCTCAAAAATGCAATACAAATACAGTTAAATAAAATAAATAAAATTCAGAAATAAAATAAGGCTGTCTCAAATAGGCACATAAGCAGACTCTCAATCAAAATGAATACTAAAGCTGACTCAATACAGCAATTCAAAATGAATAGTATAACATGCCTCTAAAGAAGGCAACATCAATAGCAAGATGCCAACAGCATTTCCTTTAAAAGGGTCAGCTAACGTTACAGGAACTGACAACAGACAACTCTATGTGTCCGTGAGCCAGTTGCTCAGACAACAAGCTTGTTTACATTGTGTGAGTGTGAGGCTGCCCTCTTCTTTTCAATGATGTTACCTGCAGTGAAAAGAGTCTCTCACATGCACAGACGTGGCAGCGGTAGCCAGGTAGGAGGAGAGGACAGCTGTTCATAAGCTCCTGGTGAGCTGCCACCACTCCAGTGGACACTCATGCATTCCAATGCACGGCTCAGCTTTGTAGCGGGCTAGAGGCCCCTGCTCCTCCTTGTCCGAGTCAGAGTCCGAGTGAAAGGTCCGAGTGGGCTCGCCTCGCTCACCTGTGTCGCGTCCATCTCTGTTGTCAGTCACCCTGCTTTTGACTAGTCGCGCAGGTACGAAGTGACGCCACTGCAGCCTACGGGTCACTCAATGGGCCAAATTTAAAATGCTTGCGCATTGACTTGCCACTCATGATTAATTGCGTTAATTTTTATAGCGCGTTAATTTGCAGCGTAATTAATTAATCTAATTAACGCGTTAAACTGACAGCCCTAATAAAAACATGACGTGATAAACGTTACTAACATTATTTTAAAAATGACAATCACTAATATAGCTTACAAAACAAAAACACCAGTCAACAACGAAACGTTTCCACCTCCACACCCGCCACCATACAGTACGTGGTCTTCCTAGCTTTTTATACTGCGTCACTAACTATTGCATACGGGTGCGTTTACATTGCAGGCAGTACAGGATACATGGCGTACAAATGACACGCAGTACTTATTGCACGCTAAACCTCTTGCGCGTTACTGTGCCATGAATTGTGGGTGAATTAACAAACGCGAGTGATAACCGGCTGCTGTAGTTGCTCATTAGCTTTATTTAGACTATATGAGCTGACATTTCCTTCAGGACTTCTGTTAAATGCCATAACTAGTGCTCACAATGGATGACATGTGGCACCTATATGCGTATTATAAAAAAAAGTATATCAAGTCTAAGGTCAAGGTCTTGGTCTCAAGTCAAGTCAAGGTCTCTTGTTGTCCCTCTACTCTTTATCTCAGCCGCCCTTTTTACTTAGTGTGGATTTATAACTGGTTCTAGCTTTGGACTGGAGCCTGCAGTGGAAACAAATGTCGGGGACTGTATTTTCACCCTCAGGGTCAGCAGCAGTAGCATGTCATCGCTGCAGTCCCTCCTAGTCACTCACACAAAAGGCTCTGCTTCTTGTCCCCAGCATGCCACTGCATTGAGACTGAGACAGTGTGTGAATGTGTGTGAGTGTGTTTCACCTCTGGTTTGCATACACACACACACACACACACACACACACACACTGGATACTGTGTAGTGGAAATGGAGTTATCTAGCACCAGCGCATTCTGCTTCTATAGTCCTGAAGATGGCAGATAAAGGAAGACCGGGCCTGTAGATGACTGCTGCAAATCTCTTAAAATGACAGAGCTAATTTCAAGAGTATGCGAGGGATGTTTTATGTTGAAGGGATGTTTTACATCGGTTCAAGAATGTGTCAGGGAAATTTGCACTGCTGAATCAAGAGATGCGAGGCAGCTTGCCACGTGGTGTAACTATCAGGCAGAGTTGGGCTGGCAGTAGCCCGACTTACTGCAGGACACTCGATCCACGGAGGAAATTAAAAAATGTGTGGAAACAAAGACAAAATGTCACCACACAGACACTTCCTTAAAGGAGCAATGTGTAGGATTTGGCGGCATCTAGCCGTGAGGTTGCAGATTGCAAACCAACTGCGTCGTCTCTGTGCGAAGCATGTTGGCGAACTACGGTGGCCGACGTGAACGCACAAATGGCCTTATCTAAAACGAGTGTTTGGTTTGTCCGTTCAGGGCTACTGTAGAAACATGGCGCAGGCTCCGTGGACAGGGTTGTGCCAAGAAGGTAACATGCAAATTGCGAAAATCTCGTCAGATGGTTAAAACCTAGTTCACACGACACAACCTGCTGTCTTGTAATCAGGAGTCTTGACGACGGGGTCACACACTACAAGACCTTTGACCGGGAGGAAATCCCGATCAGCTATCCACGAAGACACTTGATGACACGGCTCATTTTAAGCTAACAGAAACACAGTGTTTCTTGTTTTCAGGTGATTATACACCAAACAAAGCATACTTTCTAATATTATATTCATTATCAGCCCAATAGATTTTCATAAATGTTATACACTGGTCTTTTAAGGTGTATTTTTTTTTAATTCAGAGAAGGGTCATGCCCATTGAAGCTTGTGGGTCATGTGCCCCTCCAGATTTTTTATATCTGGATTTTTTTTAAATTTAATTTTATATTTAATTTTATTGCTATTTTTTTTCATAATACCTAGTCATGATCATTTTATATTATGAGTCAAACATATTCCTCTAGTTACCGTATTTTTCGCAATATAAGGCACACTTATCCTACACTCAAATCCTTTAATTTTCATTCATTTTAATTAATCCTTAAGCTTACAGAAATATAATAAATATAAATAGGACATGGGATGGATTCCAATCACAAGAATACAATACAAATACTAATTATCATTATACAATTAAAGTACTGAAAATGCCTCCACCCAAGAAATAATCAGTCTGATTGTCTACCGACTGAACTAAGCCAGAATAACTTTAACCTTTTTGCTGGGTTTCAGTTTTGGAGACGGGTCACGTTAACGCTCCACTGTGATGAGAGACCGAGCTGGTCTGCAAATTCTGGCACCCAGGGAAGATGCATTTGTATGTATAATAACAATAATGTATAGCTAGCTAGCAACTGTAATTTGTAGTGAAAGTAGTACTTTGCGATGGAGCAGGAGAACGCACTGATGCTAATGTGCTGTAGTTGTTATATAGTGCTAGTGGAGGGATTATGTGAAGGTGGCTCCAGGGTGTCATTGAGCCATAGTTTCAGCCCCGCCGATAAAGTAGTCCACAATCCAGTACTGCAGTGTTCAGTCTTTGCACATGGTTCCTGTAACTGCTTTGCATCATTTCTAATATGTTTAGAAACAAATCTCTGAATTTCATTTACACGGCCTTTAAGGATGTTTTTACTGCAACCGATAAAGTGCCACCGAGGGGTCTGACAAGGTGTCAGTATATGACGAGTTGGGATGAGAACATTACTGAGCTGCAAGAAGTCATTTAGTCAAGTTTTAAAATAGTCTGTAAAAAGTCTTTGAATATAAATGTCTAATTACAGATGTTATATATTGACCCCTATTGACCCCCTGCCCCCCAAGAGGCTTGCATTATGCCCCTTATCCATGTAGAAATCAGTTTAACTCTAAGATACTGTTAAAGTTCAACCATTTTCCACCGTTCTGAGTTATTCCCTGACGAGAAGAACAAGACCTACAGTCTGATTGTGTTCAGCCATGTAAGATTCAATAGAGCCTTGTCTCCTGCACTAATGCGCGAGCGACTGCACGGCAAACCGGGTGGAAAACTTCCAGTGGCTACAACAAAAGTGTGGTCAGCGCAGGGAGGGGGAGTCTGTGGTGGGAGAAAACGCACCTGAGGCGATGAGTAAAAGCTAATGTTCTCACTCCTGATGTCATCGGCAGGCAGGGGCGCACCGCCGGCTGCTGAAAAGTCAGACCGCCTTTTTCCTGTCCTGGCATCCCGAAGGTCACCCGGGTGAGGAGGACGTCATCGTCGCCGCCGTAGCCATCAGCGACGCTAACATCACCATCTATGGAAGGTAAAGGCCATATATCTTTCATCCGTCCATTTTTACCCACTTAGGATGAGTGATTTGGTACCTGCCGCTCTTCACCTGTTTTCCTGACCCTCGTTTCCATTCTTTGACGCTCTCCCGTGCACAAATACACCTCTGAGCAACACCACACGTCATTGAAAGTGTTTCTTTCCCTCGGTTTATTTTTATTCTTCAAAACTGCTGTGTCAAAGGTTGAGTTGGCTGTTGCTTTGTCTCATATTTTATTACTAAAACCTGTTAAAGTCGCAGCAGATGGCATGTCTGCTGTCCAAAATGCAGAGTGCAGTGGGTTTGAATCCAACGCTCGAGATGCTAAACTCATTTCACAAATCAGAACGGAAACCGCTCCTCGCTTCCAAAACACATCGAGAGCAGTGCAGGCACGTGTTGCTGGCTATTTATATAAAATGGCAACGTACTGTATGTACTTAATTTTCTTATTTTTACTTGATTTTCTTCTTTCCTACGATAGGATTTCACCTCCCTCTTGTTTTCCTTCTCCCCTCCCACCACTGTCTCACCACAGCCATCCTCTATTTGGGTTGTACTGCTGCAGATTAGACAAGCCAGGATTTACACACACAGGAAAGATAAGGGGACGTTTTTATGGCGCGACCACTATTTCGGAGGTGCGTATGAGAGTCGGGGAACCATTTTTAGACTGCAGACACGGCTGGAAAATTGGTGTAAGCTACTAAAAAACTAGGTTGTAACATTTTAAGGCCTCGTGGCTTTTCACGGAAACACCTCCCCATAGAGAAAATATACCATATTAATCATGAGCTATTAGCATGGATGTCTGTATCCAGGTTGGGGGGGGGGTGGCTCATATTAAATATAATACTCTCTTTAGTCACAGATTTTTAGAGTTTGTGTGTGCCAGACTCAAACTGTCACCAAACTGAAGAGTCCAGTCTTGTGTAAAATGATTTCTGCATTCAAAGGGCAAAATACATAATGACAGACAATGACTCCAGAAACACCCTGCTTACCCAGCACCACCACACTCCTATCTGTGGGCCCTTAGGGGTTAAAGAGCCTTGCTCAAGGGCACCTCAGAGGTGGTAATGAAGGAAGGTCAAGCGCTGCTCTTTCACGTTGCCCAGCCACATGTCCTGCTTGTCTGGGGATCGAACCAAACCCGAACATCAGCCTGCCCTTTGAGACAGTTATAGATTACTTAATTGTGAATTATGAAGTTTCATTGTCATAATAAAGAGTCCTAAAAGCAGTAGTTCATTAGAGCAGGAGTTCAAGAAACACATGCTGAACATGTAATATATTCTCATCCCAACTTGTCATATACCGATGCTTGATGTGTGCTTAATGCTGTGAATTAAATAAAAGCACTTGCTCAGGTTCAGGCAATGAACCCACATCGTTACATATAGGAAAAAGCAACACGGTTGGGTTTAAATCTACCATGTTTGTACAGTGAAAATGAAACTGAATGTTGTGAACAGGCGACACAAACGAACAGCTGATTGTAACCTGGTGCGAACAGCGATCTCCTGGATCAAAGCCTTGTGTTTGTTGGACCCATCCACCACATCTCCCGCTGGCCCTGAGTGTCTTTTTCACTCTTTAAACTGTCACCACAGTGCCTTCACCGAGCATTTAATATTGTCACAGATTTTCGTTGTATTAGAGGAAATCCCAGCACGTCTCATGCAGACGCTAAAGGGTGCCTTTTGAGACAGTATTGAACCGCAATGGCTGTGACAAAGCATCGGTATTTGACACCCTTGGAATGAGAATAGGCTGGATTTACTTACTGTCACTCAGCGGCGAATTCAGAAAACACTTTTATTATCCATGTAAGCTCCCACAAAGGGTGAAATGTGCCCCTAACTGTGCTGCCAAGCAAATAGGTGTTCCTGTTGTATTTGCACATATTACTAAATACTAAAATTAGGTCATATAGAGATACATGTATGCAGACCCTTTTTATGCAAATGAGCCTTATTGCAAAACTGTTCAATTCGCAAAGGTAAGCAAATATCAGCCACATCTGTGCCTGAGCGTCATGTGTGAGCTGCTCAAAGATGCAAGAGAGGCTCACCGACACAGATATCGAACGTGCTACATATCTGAACCTGTCAGGGACGCCGACTGCGAGCTGTAGCCAATGATGGCGTGAGACACACGGGTTCAGGGGAAATCTGGGGGAGTCGGGGTCGCCTGTCACAATAGGAAATTACTGCAATATCAACACGGAGCAATGTTGTCATTGCACGTAGAGTAATAACTGGTAAAAAGAGTGTAGAAACTGAGGGAAATGATATCAGTTATGTCTCATGTCATTTACCATCTTATATGCGTTTTCATGACAAAATAGTTTGGAGACCTCATCCCAGTGACAGATCCTGTACTGTGACTTCCTGACTCCTGACAGTAATGTAGTATGAAAACCACAATGACTAAAGACGATTAAAGGCAGCACGTTGTGTAGTGTGAACAGCTCTGAGACCTGACGACTCCGGGTAGGGAATGAGTCTTTACCCCAAGTGAAGGAGTTCAAGTACCTCGGGGTCTTGCTCACTAGTGAGGGAACAATGGAACGTGTGATTGGCTGGAGAATCGGGGCAGCGGGGGCGGTATTGCAGTCACTTTACTGCACCTTTGTGATGAAGAGAGAGCTGAGCCGGAAGGCAAAGCTCTTGATCTACCAGTCAATCTTTGTTCTTACTCTCACCTATGGTTATGAAGGCTGGGTCATGACCGAAAGAACTAGATCGGGGTTACAAGCGGCTGAAATGGGTTTTCTCAGGAGGGTGGCTGGCGTCCCCCTTTAAGATAGGGTGAGAAGCTCAGCCATCTGTGAGGGACTCGGAGCAGAGCTGCTGATTCTTTGCATCGAAAGGAGCCAGTGGAGGTGGTTTGGGCATCTGGTAAGGATGCCTCCTGGGCGCCTCCCTAGGGAGGTGATCCAGACACGACCAGCTAGGAGGAGGCCCCGGGGAAGACCCAAGACTAGGTTTGAAAGATTATATCTCCACACTGGCCTAGGAAGGCCTCGGGATCCCCCAGTCAGAGCTGGTTAATGTGGCCCAGGAAAGGGAAGTTTGGGGTCCCCTGCTGGAGATCCCTGCGACCCCGGATAAACAGTTGAACATGCGTGAGTGAGTGGGACACACAGACAGGATGCAATTATGGTTCTGTCATGAAAAATAAATGACTAAAGCTCCTCTACATGTCATTCTTTAAAACACATTAGATAAAAACAAGATTTAAATACTCAGTGAAGTTCAGCTGTAGTGTCCTGTGGGTGGGTGTGAGGTGGGATCACTGCAGGTATTTAATACAGTCAGAAGAAAATGCACCTGAGGTGATGAGCAAAAACTGATGTTCTCATTTCTGATGTCAAAGACGGAGATGCACCGGCCGAGTGGGCGAGATGTCAGCGTTGCCGCCACTGTCCACGCCACCATCATGGACACTAACATCATCATCATCACCATCTATGGAAGGTAAAGGCCATACGTCTTTCATCCGTCCACTTATACAGAGGTTTGGCTCCTGATCAGCGGTGCTGCAGTATCAACCAAATGCTGCTACATCTGGGTCATTCTGTGGCTAAACGTGTGACCTGTTGCACCTTTTTTAAGTCTGACAAACAACCCACTAGATGCTGTGTATTGGCAGGGGTTCCCCGGTGGTTCAGCGTACCTGGTGGTGACCTGCTGTCCCGTATGGTAATGTTGTCGGTGGGACACAGAGTCCTCTGTGCTGCAGCAGCACACTGGCCTGTTGTGACCGTGGCTAGTTAAACAGAGGCCCTATATGCCCCTCCATGAGTGGCACGTGTGTCCTCTCCCTCTGCTGCTAAATATAGCAACAACAATGGCAGCGGGGAAATGCCTGTTTAGAAAGCAATCTGACCTCAGATGATATCGGCTTACAGTTTATGAATAAAGCTTAATTTCCATTGGTGGCGGAGAGGCTGAATACTGAGGAGGATTGTTTGCCGGAGCTATTTGGCTGTTTCGTTTCTTACCAGATGTTTTGGTGTAGGACAGGACATTTAGAACAGTAACTGGAAAAGCTTTAAAAAAGTAGTATTTTTATCAGCTGGAAACAGCGATGAACCATGAAAATAGTGTCGATAATTTTTAAAATTCATAAATTACTTGAAGAACGTTCATTTTGATTATACTATGCCTGTGGTTTAAGAGCTCTTTATTTTTTATTGATTTTGATTTAAGTGTTTATTTCGAATACGAAAACCAAAACGATGGAAAACAAAACAACATTTAAACATAAGACATAAAATACATATTCGAAAAGGAGTGAGAAGAAGTGTAACTTATCAACTCCCACACCTTCTCCTTAACTAATGAATAACGATGACAAGCTTCCATGTAACCTGTCTAGATGCTCATGCTAGACACTTATAAATACATATAATGTATTTGTGACTTTATATTAAGAAAACCTAAATGTAATTTGCATATGTCCTGATATAAATGTCCATACACATATACATACATACATATCTATACATATTTATACATATACACATATACATACATACGTACACACACATACGTATCTGCACACATATGAAAAGAAACAGAAAGTATCCTTATTACCTAACTGAAACACAAAAAACTTTTCTGTTTGTACGAATTAAGGTTAAATTAAAGATCAGTTTCCCCCTTAAATTATAAGTTCCCTCATGAATACTGAATAATTTCTGTATATTGACTGGTAATAGATTATTTTTAGCTCTGAACATTATTTGAGCTGTTTGATAATCCACGATGTCTGTAATTTTTAGTAGTTTGGATTGTAGAAACTGTACATTTTTGTATTGTATTGTAGAAAAAGTGAGTTTGTGTGTTCCTGATAGCCAACGTTGTGAATGACCCGCATTGCTCTTTTCTGAATGGTGATCAGTGGCCGTAATGAAGTCTTATAGTTGTTGTTGTCTTATAGTTCTTTCACCAGTATTCATGGTCTGCGTAGCAACCTATAAAAGACGCCCTGCTTTATCAGGCTTAGTGCCAAAAGCACCAACTTTGGCTCCGCACAATACATTTCGTTGACCCTACAAATCCTCCCACGCTGGTGAGAACCATTAGATCAATCCCTGATGGAGTATATCATAGTTATGGCCCTTAAACCTTGTTGCTGAAATACTCCCTTGCACATTAGTCTGGACGTCAGCGTGCCTCCCTGGTGGTCCGCCCAGCTGAAAGACGGCGATTAAATTATCATCGTCAATCGGAGCGGTCGCCACGGGTCCTGATACGGGGCGGCCGGCGTTAAGAAAATGGCACGTTCCTCGATGAGAGGATCTGTCTGTGGCTGGAAAGCGTGGAGGGGACTGTACAACCTCAGGCGGTGAACTGCAGCTACAGAATGACCTGCTTTCTCTCCGGAGGCCATCATTCACTCAGGGGGGCTGCGACATGACTTAATGAATTAAAGAAAATAGATTTTAATGCTTTCTTGCAGTGCAATATAATAAAAAAGGGAAAATTGATGCCTCGGGGAGTTGGCAAAAATACCTTAAAACTCAATATATCAACAATAAAATGACTTTTCAATTTTAAATTTGTAACATTACAACTAATCACACTGTACTTGTTTAATGTCTTGTGATATTGTGGGATTATTTAATAATCCTTTACGTTTGTAACATAAGAGTTGGACACAAACTGACTGGGATGGAAATAGTCAGATCTTTTATTTAAGTTAAACTAAGAAATTCATTTCAAGTAGAAGTATTAGGAAAAGCATAGTTATATTCTTTGTGTACAGCCACATGTTTATTGCAAACTAAGCACACAATTGCAGGTATTGTTTCAGTACGATTTGGCACCGGGTCATTTTGGTACCCATGAACATATTAGCAGCATTTTAATGTTGTAGCTTGTCAAGGTGGAACTTATATAAATTACTTTATATATATATTTTATATATTGTTATCTAAACAATACCTACAGCGGCCAGTAATTGAGTAAAAGCTATAATTTCCTCTTTAAAATGTGGTGAAATAGAAGTAGAAAGTAATCCTTGATGGAGTACAAGTACCTCAAAGTTGAACAAAAAGAAGCTGCATTACTGTGAGAGGTAATGACCAGACAAGGAAAGATCAATGCACTGGATCCTTAATATATATATGAAGTAGACTGTGACGCATCTGAAGAAGTACTTTTCCATGTAGTTGTAGCATAAAAATGACACCTAATATGACCAAATATGGCTCGTGAATCTCTGCTTGTAGCTGTTTTTATTCAACAAGCAGGATTTATTTACATTTCAGCCCTGTGGGTAACTCCCAGCCCTCCCCAGCCTCTTAAGCGTCTTGTTATCTCTGTTAGGTGTGTTTGGCCAAGAGTGTGAGAGCTGGACGCTGTATGGGCGTCTTGTTCCGTGTGTTTGCTTTTCACCGCTGGAGTGGCGAGAAGATGGATGAGTCTTTCAGTGCCGATAACTCTGGCTTTTGCAACCATTAGCTACGGAGCAGGCTAACACCCCCTGTGATCCCCCTTCATCTCAAACAGAGTGGAAAATCTAAGATTGTGGAGCTGTCAGGAGTGACCACTTCTATATTCGGTCCAACCATGATGGACAACCTGGGTCCGTACCCAGCCATCTCAGAGACCTCTCAGTCCCTCACTGTCTTTTCTTTCTCACACACACACACACACACACACACACACACACACACACACACACTGTCTCTGTTTGGATGCAACACACAGAAACTCAGGAAGGCAGGGTTCCTAGATCCGTCAAAGCTAATTTGTCCGAGCAGTTTGCCAGCAACACGAGGATTTAGACAACGAGGGAAATTACGTTGAAGTAAACATGCCGGCTCGCATGTAAACTCATCAGCACTCGCGACGCGTTCCAAATAATTCCGTCTCGTTTTCAGAGACGGAGTGGAGGAAAATGCTCCGCGATGGTGGAGAGGGTCGCCGGGGTTTTAAGTTTGCGGACTGTGAAAGTTTGCGTCATAGTTCCCAGACCGCGGCGTTGCACGCGTCACCAACAAGAAGTGCCGGAATATTTCCTTTCAACAGTCATGGGAATCTTAATATTCACAATCCAGCTTTTTGATTATACCTTCTCCGCTAAGCTTCGTAACAGCCAAACATTAAACATCTTAGCCCCGTGGTTAGAGATGAACACGCCATCCGAATCATTAAGCAAGCTTGTAAAACACAGAAGAAACACTGTGGTTATGCTTAAGGGATGAATTCGGCACATATTCATTTTGGTGAATAGATTGTATTTTAATATTGTGCAGCGGTTCCCCAGTAATCATGAAATACCAAAATATGAGGACAAAAGGTCACCGAATGAGGTCATTAGTGGGGTTAAATATGGATGCTAAACACTTGATGCTGATTATGTATTAGAGATGCTAATATCTTTTTCTTTATTCAAATTTTTTCTGCCAAAAATTACAAAAACCTCACCAGGATTCAGGGTCTTATGCAGAATTATATTATGATCAGGTTGGACCTGATCATAATATAATTCTGCCTTCAACCTCTGACACAGATATTAAACCATCATGTGGGAGTAAAGTTCTTGGTTGAAACCCTCAAATAAGATATAAAATTCAATTTAGGTTGGCAGCTCCTTCAGTCAGAGTCAGGTAACTGTCATTGTAAGCATTGAACCTGACTGAATAATAATAATAATATTAATAAAATGTAGCCTCCATCATAATGGCAATGACATTGGCTGACTGATATCTGATTTTTATAAACACTTGAGTATTTTTTCCATTAACGGTAGTTGTTGTGGTTTGGAACAGGGTTCAAGAGTGTTCCCCCAAAAAATTGCGAGATCTATCAGAATAATTTCTGATTATATCCAAGATGTGACCCCAAAAAAGAAATTAAAAGTTCTTCCTCTTACAAATAAAATACACTCTACACGCTGTGGCCTCCACAGACGGCGTTCAGCCTACGAGCACACACAAAGGCGTCAATGTTCAATGTGTTATTCGTTACTGTTTTCTCTCTACAGCTCGCATATATATCCTATAAACAATTTGATTCGGCTGACAAAATATTATATTCTCAAATGTAGTTTTTGAAGGTCTCCTGCTCTAAAAGCATTTGTGAGCGATTTGTTCATCCGCGACAATTACAAATCTGCCTGCTACTTCAGCACCACGGACAGCGCCACTGCCAGTTGGGCTGACCTCACACGGCAGCTCGACGCTCGCAATGTCGCGAGATCATGCAAAAATCACGGGATCAAACGTCACGTCACATCCATCTTGTCGGGCTTCAAATAATGCGTTTGTGTCAGCATCCTGTGAGGAGCGACTACGGGCGAATGTTTGTCTTAGCATAGATGCTGCAGCAGCACCAGTTATATCAGAACTGGAGAGTATTTTGTTTGGTTGATTTTGATGGTTCATCCAATCACCTGCCAAGTATTTTTCCAATGACGGTTTCTCAGATGGTTCTGTGAATAAACCATCATGAGGAGTCAGGTTACAGTTAGGCTATATAATATATATATATATAATAATATAAGTTAATTGTAATAATGGTGATAATAAGTTAATATATAATAAGTCATGATTAGGGACATACTTTCCAAAAGCCCAGCTAGTTCCAGAAATTCAGAGGTACGCAAGTGCGTTTCGCGCCCAATACGTGATGGTGTAATTTCTGGCTTGATCACCTTCACTTGAGGGACATAACTGCGATCATGGGTCTGGTGTGACCTGCTGAATGTGGTGGTGATGTTAACAAATTTTAGACGGATATTTCTGTGTAATGGACAGACACTTAATGACTTCTCTGTACTTGTGCTACTGCTAGCTACACTATGTTTTAGCAGTATCCCATAATTGTTACTTTTGGCCACAGCAGCTGCTATTCAGCAGAAGTTACATAGTCTCGCATTTACTTTTGCGAAGAGTTGCTAGAAATGTCTGGTTTTGACTTAATCTCCGCCAGGTATATTCACAAAGACCTTCCATGCATGGAAACCATCCAAACACCACTTGTACGTTTAAACTAAAGAGGCTGTTCTTGAGGCATTTTACAGCTACTGTATAATGAACTTCTTGACCCCACATATTTAGGACCAGATGTACCGGATGTAATCTCTGTCTCACCTGATTATTGTACATACTCATGATTCAATTTCAACCTAACAATCTAGCAATCAGAATTTGATGCACATCTATTTGGGGCTTATATATATATATATATATATATAGGACCTTGTGTGCTGTAGTATCAATTACTGCATATTTTAAGAGCTTAGTGGTAGGTAAAGCTCAATGAACAAATATTTGGTGTGTCCAAGCAAACATTTCCCCTGTGTTTAATCATTAGGGAGAACAGCAGACCTGTATAGGTGTCCTTCAGTGAATCTCGGTGCTACGTAAACACTTGTGGTGGAAGCTGTTTACTCGAATCTCCAGCAGGACGTGTGCTCAGTGTGTCCACGGAACAACTTAAATGTGCTGGTTGCATGGCCAATTTGACCTCCTTGAGAAGTCGCGGTGAGTGCGTGTGTTTGCAGAGATATCTATTACAAACAGAGTGAAAAACGCTGCTGGAAATTAGAGGAGTTTGGTATGAACGCAGTCCTCCTCCCTCCCGTCTGAAAGTCTCTTTTGTTTGTTGCATGCAGAGGGGAAAGGTCAGCGTGTAACCTACACGTACATCCACGAATTGCTTTACATACAGAGCCAGAATGAATTTACAAAACGGGTGATCAATAGAGGGTTAGCTCTGAACTTTCATCATTCATACTGGAAATCAAGCTTTGGTGTCCTGAGATGGTCTAAATTAGGGCTGTCAGTCAATTTAGATATTTGATCATTCATAGTCAATTGCAACGTTCACATCATCTGTTTAAAATCTACCTTAAAGGGAGATTTGTCAAGTATTTAATTCTCTTATTAACATGGGAGTAGACAAATATGCCCGCTTAATGCAATGTGCACATATCTATTTATTTATGAAATCAATTAACAACACAAAACAACTACAAATATTGTCCAGAAACCTTCACAGGTACTGCATATAGCATAAAAAATATGCTCCAATCATAACATGACAAACTCAAACCCAACAGGCAACAACAGCTGTCAGTGTGTCAGTGTGCTGACTTGACTATGACTTGATCCAAACTGCATGTGATTATCATAAAGTGGGCATGTCTGTAAAGGGGAGACTGGTGGGTATCCATAGAAACCATTTCCATTCAGATATCTGGATGTCAGATGTCAAGGGTCCCATTGCAAAATAGTCATGCTAGTTTTTCCTTGCCGACATTTAGCGTACATTTGGAGCATTATTTAGCCTCCTTGGGACAACCACCACGACATGGTTGGATGGATTCATTAGGTTTTCTAGTTTCATATGATGCCAATACTGTATCTTCACTCTCGCTTTAAAACAGAGCCCGCTACAACCAATTGTTAAAATAATGAAACATTACTGCATTGCCTTTGACAGCCCTAGTCTAAATATAATTTCAAAGGATTTAATGCTCCATGAACATTAGAGTCGTTATTCTACAATCTATGTGAGTTTGAAGCCCAAGTATTGTCTTTCCTAGCAGGATATCTACAGCCTCTCATTGCTGTGGCAGCTTAATAATGCTACTGCATCTGAAGATGGATATGGACATTAAAATTTAAAGGAACGTTGCTGCCAAGACTCTCTTGAGACTGTCTTTATTCCTGCTAATGCACATTCATTACAGTATTTGCAGAGAGAGACACAGAAAAACACACTTAGTCATACGCATTACGTTACTTGTGAGGAATGACGATCATTACTTAGCCCTAACTTTTATCTATCCGTAAACCTTGACCCAAGCCTAACCCCATCTGAGACTATGTCGTCAATTGTGCCGAAGACAGTTCGGGATGCAACCCATTGCAAAGGTGATGGAAGCGGCTGTGCGCTGGGTTTTATTGTCAAGTTTGCCAAACCACTTAGGTCTCATCCTTGAGGCCTTTTGTCTCGTAAAAGCAAAAAAAAAAAAAAAACAGTTTAAAAACACTTCCAGTAAAGACTAAACGGCTTCTTGAAGGGCGTTTCCGAGGGCGCCATATTGGTTTCCTTGCTGTCTCTTGTAGCACATGGAGGAAATCACCAACAACAGCTAAGTTTCTCAGCATTAACCAGAGATTGGTTACAGTGGCTACATGGAGAAGTTGGCAGCTTATTCCAGCCTGGTGCACCAGAATAAGATGAAGAATATGCCACACTTGAAAACATACTTCAATAAGCCACACAAAACTGAAAGTGATACTTTATTGTAAGTGTATTGTCACAGTAACAGGGCTGAAATTTGTCATTTTCATTAGTGGTTAAACTTCAAGATGGTAGGTCTCGTCTAATATACCCTTTTAACTTAACAATGACAACATACGTAAGTGTGCATTCAGTTTCCCAACAGAACTACAGCAGAGTACAAGAGCTTTTCAAGCTATACAGAGGTGTTAACCACCAAATATCATGAATGCAACCTCAGCAAGTTGACTTTCCAGATCAGTGTGCTGTTCGTGAGTGGGTAGAAGACATTAGCAAGTGGCCCAATAATCACTGGCCAGATATGGCGCCTTGGAATGGAACTTGTGATCTTTTGATCATGACGTGTTGCGTTCAAGTGGTTAAGACGCTAATAGCATCGCTGCTATGCAACGGTAATATTAACGTTACTGTCTGAGTCTAGAAGCCACAGAGGCTAACAATTTAGCAAGCTAGCAAGTGGGTAACATAATGCCAAGACATAATGACAGAGGAGAAAGATGAGGTTGTTGAGACTATCAACACTTTCTTCAGACATTATAAAATTACCAAGAAAAACAATATCTGACTATAATTACAATATGCTGTACAAAATTGTACAGCATATTGTAATTTTAGTCTTATTATACACTGATAAATGAACTTCCATGGGCTCCTCCATTTCACATGATGGCAACAAACACGTCACAAGTTGTGAACTCTGAGCTTTCAAGAAATTTCCACTTACGAGGTTGTGAATACGTCATGAGGGGGGCGTTCATATGGGGCCAACTAGTAAACACGACCCCATTTGAAGGCACCATACATGCACGCATTTGGTGGAGAAACCTAGCGTTTAATAATACCCAAGCAAGAAATAATGAGCATACCAGCCACTAGATGTTTACAACGTTATCTGTGGTTATGTACAGAATGAGTTAGAGTTTTAAAATGGGCGCTACAAAAACAGACATTTTTGATCCTCAGTACAGTGCAGGTCAGTGCGTTGAATAGCTTGCAGCCATGGAGGCATTTCGGTTTAATGAGCGACCGTGTTACTTGGTGACACTCAGCCGAATGCGTTGTGGTTGCTCGTAGTGACGGCAGCTGTTGAAAACACGAACAGAACTTGAAGGTGTCCTGGTAAAATACACTCATCTGTCTTTATATCTACGTCAACCATTTACGTGCGGTACGTTACTACGAGCAACCACGGATGCATTCGGCTGAAAGTCACCGGTTAACACTTTAAAACCGAAACACCTGTTACTCTGAAACACTTGTGATCCTGTGTGACTTCTGTAGAGCTTGGGTCAGATGCTGGAATATTGATTCTGACAACCAGACGTTTTGATGCTGGTAACAGTATTAATTCAATATTTAAAGCTTGCTAACTTGTCTGGATGGCTGGCAAAACGCCACTTCCGTCTTTTTGATCCCATCGGCAGACGTGAAAGTAGAGGAAGAAGAGAGGAGCGTGTGTTTGTTGTTGATGGACGATGAAAATGAAAAACCTCACCCTCTTATTTAGCATGTGAACATGACAGTAATATAATTTTTCTCATCTAAGTCTCGGCAAGAAAGCGAAAGTTCTCAGTAGCTGTGCCGACTTTGATTCAGGCAGTACGTAGTTATGCGAGCTGAGTGGAAGTCTACTGGGCCCATTGATTTACATCTGACCCCGCTCAGCTCCCCCTTTCTCTCCCTGGGCCTATAGATTTACATTAGACTTTCTGTGGAGAGGAGGAAGCAGACTGAAACATGGCACAGGAACAGCTTTATGGGGTCACTATCTATTTACAGTGATCTACTTTTAATCCCTATGGAAAGGACAGATATATATTTACTCCCACATTGCTGTTAACACACATCTTTTGGCATTTATTATACAAGATGCTTCAGCGTCATAAAGGCAAAGTCGCAATTTGGCACGACACAGCTTCCTGTGATCATAGATCAACCTGAAGGCCAACTCAAACAGCCGGCTTTCAGCTAAATTCAACCCGATTGAAGGGCCGGTGCGTAGTCAGCTCGCTGCCTGGTCTCCCATTCAGTTTCAAACTCTTAACACCCATCCCGTTTGACGTGCCATGTTTGACAGTGCAAAAGCTGTTTTATTTCAAAATATTTGCTCAATAATTCAGAGACAGATGTGCTCGTATTCCCATAGATTTGATTTCACGCGACTTGAAATAAAAGCTCGCCCCCCTGCTCATAAAACGCACCAGTAAGCTGAGTCTGCTGTGGGTACGTTATTTTGCACATTGAAGGGGGGGGGGGGTGGATAGATTTCAGATTGTTATCAAAGATTGTCCAAAGACTACACATGCCTTCACTGCTATACTGGGGTCTTGGCACGTCAGTGTATTTGCACAGTTCTTCGTCCACACAGGCAGACTTATGGAGTCAGTCGCACTATTGCATTTCGGTGGCTCATATGCCAATAAAAATGTTGTATCCATGTCTTCTCGTGTACGCTGATTTGGCATTTACGGTTACAGACTTGCGCAGCTCAGATTGTTTTTTGGTGCACATGCCCAAGGACTTGTCAAGATGTTATACCAAAACATGCTCGACTAGATGGAAAGAGAGGGATTATTCCCCTGAGCTATTCGGTAAAAGGGTGGTAGACAAGCATGTGATTCAGTAATTGTTGGACGGGGAATCCCATCATGTCTCTTTGCTCTTTGTCCATCATGTCCAACTTCAATTTGGCCATAGTTTTCTTTTATTTTTCCTCTGATGGCTCACCATTGAGATAGTGCTGTGATTGTTGATTCTGTGAAGGAGAGGCAGGCAGAAGATTACAATGCTGGTAGAGGTATTATATCATTAATGTAAATGCAAAATAATCCCATGTTTTTTTCTGTTCAGAATGTACCTTAAAGGGAGTTTTGTCAAGTATTTTATACTCTCATCAACATGGTAGAGGGAAAATATGCTACATTATGCAAATGTATGTATATATTTATTATTGTAAATCAATTAAAAACACAAAATTATGACAATTATTCTCCAGAAACCCTCACAGGTTCTGCATGTAGCATAAAAATATGCTCAAATCATAACATAACAAGGGGAGACTCGTGGGTGTCCATAGAAACCAGTTTCATTCACATATCCTGAGGTCAGAGGTCAAGTGACCCCTTTGAAAATGGCCACGACAATGACAAATATTGTCCAGAAAGCCTCACAGGTACTGCATTAAGCATAAAAAATGTGCTGAAATCATAGCATGGCAAGGGGATTATGATAAAGTGGGATGTCTGCAGGTTCCCATAGGACGCATTTTAACTCATCTGTGTGTCAAAAACAGTCTACAGTTCAAATAGTCTTCTGAGCTGTGTATGTGTTTCAGTGTGAGCACAGACAGTAAAATATGTGTGTAGAGGTATTTACTCTTTGGGTTTGTGGTCTGACTGAATGTGTCTTTAGATGACAGAGATTCAAACTACATAATTTCATAATAATATTATGTTTTTAACTATTCATCATTATTCACACTTTACTTATGTTTTTCTGCTTTCTCCAGTGGGGATGTCACAATACCAGAAGTTTAAACAATCCTCTACACCAATTTGATACCATAGTAAAAAACAAAAATAAAGCAATAAATCCCACGTACTTCAACATCCACTCCTTGATTACCATTTGCATGCTGGTTTTTGTCACAAAGTTAAACAGTTCATAATTCCCTCTCTATCATCTATTTTATATTGATGACAAAACATCTTCAGTCAGTCAGTTGCTCACCAAAAACCAAGATTACATTTCAACACATCATGAAAACATAAGAATTTACCCTTAGCTCCATATTACTCATTTTTACTGAATAGAGCCTGAATGCATCGTGATGTTATAATGGCACCTCCCGTGTTGAAGTCGGCACAACGAGAGCTAGTTAACGTTAGCTGTTAGCAGCCAGTAAGCAGCCCAGTCCGCAGATTTGTTGCGACAACGCAGCATTATCAGGGAAAAAATATTGTGCGTCCACTGGATGATGGGACGCCATTAGTCTCGAGCCCTGATGGTAACGGCTGAACCGTAGAAAAATGAATACCATCATGTTCAGACTTTTGGCATCGACTTGGTACCAAATTATCATTTCTTGTCACATCCCTGTTTTCCAGCCTGGAGGTGTTGTGCCAAGCAATGAAAGCAATGAAATTATCTAGCTGTTAGTTTAGATATTAAAAAGATTTTGACCTGTAGGAACAAAACAGAGCTGTGTTTGCCATTCGATTACATGCAAGTGCTAATTCAAAGTAGATTACTTTGTAGGATGAGCATCATATTTCTAATATTTACCTCACTCTGTGAGGAAGGACAACACGGTTCTCCCTGTGAAAACTTTCCATCCATCCATCGTCAACCGCTTATCCCGTTAGGGGTCGCGGGGGGGCTGGAGCCGATCCCAGCTGGCATTGGGCGAAGGCGGGGTTCACCCTGGACAGGTTGCCAGTCCATCACAGGGCACATAGAGACAGACAACATATAGACAGACAACCATTTACGCTCACATTCACACCTACGGGCAATTTAGAGTCATCAATTAACCTAAACAGCATGTCTTTGGACTGTGGGAGGAAGCCGGAGTTCCTGGAGAAAACCCACGCTTACACGGGGAGAACATGCAAATTCCACACAGAAGAGTCCCAAGCCGGAATCGAACCTCTTGCTGTGAGGCGACAGCGCTAACCGCTGCACCACCGTGCAGCCCGTGAAAACTTTCCAGAACAGTCAAATTCATCCTCATAATATTATAAACCACCATGCAGTGTTTTGGTCGTCAGCGTATTGTGTGTCCATATCACACTGCTTCAAGACTCCATCTGACCAAAATAAAGTGATGTCACCCTCTTAAAACCGGTTCGCCCGAGGCGGCGATACGGCTTTATATGTCAGCTCTGCCTTCCATGACATCTTCATAGGTTTGGCCAAAAGACGGATTGCTTTAACACCGGGTGTACACAGTCCATATCGAATTCCCTCTCTGAGTTGAACCTGTCAAAAGAAGCCAAAATAATTCAAAGAAGTCTATAAAAGAAGGTTATTTTGACAAAGCGAACACATTATCCTGAGGCCTTCCAGACAATAGCGCAATCTGAACACTTGATATCTGAAATACATGAATCCAGAGAGGCTTTTGGCAAACAGGCTGCATACTATTGGGTGAAGGTAGTGGATAAGATGTTTTTTTTTTTGGTGGCAACCGACTGGCAGGTTTATTAGGTGCGATGTAATTCAATACCCAGAGTGTCCCAGGGACTGATGGAGCTTGTGTCAGGGCCATGTTTGATTCATTGAGATCCTGTAAAGGCCAAGAAAAAAAACAACCTCCTCCTAACCTGATGCCTTCAGCCTCCTGTCACCACAAAGTCCAGACCAGAAGCATTGATGTTATATCACGTCAGCATTTGCCCTGATATTAAATGTCAAATAAAAGAAGACATTAATTGGACGTACCTACAGAATATAATGTAAAGCAGTCATTTCGAAGATGAAATAAGATTTCTGTACTTAGTTTATAGTATATAGTAGGTTTATGGTAGATAATGCAATTTGGTATGAATCTTTTTCTGCCTTATTTCCAAATAACTAGTGTCTTCATATCATCCACAAAATATAGCTGTTGTTATGGGAGAAGTTGGGAATTTTTGAATGCGATCATAGCCAGCATTTTTTGGCCTGTAGAAGAACAGCAACTTCTTGATGGCGTAAACACTTCGCAGTGGTGGTTGCTTCTTGATTACATCATCTGTCAGTTACATATCAATAGCCGTGTTTCCATTCAACTGAACTTTTGAAATGTCACAAAAGAAGAAATGCTAATTTGGCACATTTCCATCAACTGTTTGGAGCGAACAAACGTGGCTGCAGCGTCGTTTGGTCAGACGTTGGCGCTATAGGCTACGCATAGCTGTAATCTGCCAGTAGACAGAGCAGATGAAGTAGAGGTTGTGAACCAGAAACAAAACCAGTTGGACATCTGATGATCTACGACGTAAAAACAGACAGAGGTCTTCAGGAATTTGTTCCAATTGGGGACGTTTTACGAAGATAAGAATTAACACATTATGGGAATAAATAGATGATTAGTCATTTGGCAAAGGCGTTTCCATATCCCATTTAAAACATCAACAAAAACCACCTCAAGCATGCTAGTGAAGTTTTATTGAATTTAGTTATTTCCATACGGCTTTATTAGTGTGATACTTAAAAATACTCTTAAATTGTGTGAATGGAAATGCAGCAGCTACCACCCTGTATTAACAGGTTACTGTTTTTTTTTATTTAATTTGCTCAACAAACTGCAAATTTTTGCTAGATACAGTCCACACTGGAACATAAAAGCAATTTTATTTTTCCATCTTTCCTCCAATAACAACATCATATCGGTATAAAAGAATTATTTTGTGGATTTCTTACACATCAATTGTTGAGATAGTTAAAAAGCCAGACTTGGATAACAAGATTACAAAATGAGGGCAAAGCATAAAAGAAAAAAGTAAGTAAAACAAATAAAAATACATACAATTAAACTTGGGTGTGCGCTCTGAAACACTGCAACATTATTAAAAAAAATCAATTCAACAAACCTCTACACTTTTCACTTTTTGTACATTATTCTTGGCAGTCCTTGCCTTTGAATAATACGAGGATAAATGTTATGCAAGCACTCTTTATCATGATTGTGAGCATGCAACAAAGGGCTTAATGTCATGCAGTGTTTAGAGTATGGCGCCATATTGATGTCGCTTCACACAGCTGAACCAGACAGGTTGGAGTAAACAGATCAGCTATTGTGGTTTTCTACTTGGAAACCCAACATTTCTGCTCCAGTATTTCTGTCTTTCCAAATATCTTTGGAATGTAAAATAAAACCAGAAGTCAGCTATTACATATTGCCTAATACCTCTGCAACTACAGGAGCTACTGGTTCGCAATAACATTGTGAATATGTAGGCTTCCATTGACCTGCTGCCACTACTTTACCTTTATCACTCCATGTAGGCAGAAATAATGAGTATTTAAATAAATGATTGGCAAGAAGGATGAAAGTGTTGCAGCATCCAGCTGAACATAAGGAAGGTTTCACAGGAAGAAGCCAATCTGTGTAGGAAATATAAAGGAATTCAAGGTCATGACATTTATACGTATACAGCAGAAATTCAAGGCAAAGAAATAAAATGCACGGAGCGGGACAGTAAAGATCATCTCTGTCTTTGACCCAAATCTGCCTCGCTGAGGTAAATTTCATCTCCAGGAAAGAGAAGCCCACAAATCTTTGCCGACAGACAGACAGACACGGACAGAATGGTTCCATCAATGGGCCGTGACGGCTGGACTTAAAGTATCTCTTTTACAGCGAGTGGGAAAATATAAATATTGCTCTTGAAGAAGCCTGGACACTTGACTGTTTCAATCGAAACAAACTTTTAAGCTCTGTGATGTTGAGGAAATGAACTCAGGAGTTCTGCAGAACCATCTGTCAGAGTCCCAAGAGAACATTTTTGTTGTACTTCGCAGCTGAAATATCTTTCGGTTTTGAATTCACTTGCCATTCCAGTTGGCAAGTATTAGTAACTCTTAACTTTTATAACTTTACAAGGACTTTTGAGACAGAAGAGAGTAGTTTGGACCATAAACTTTAGTTGTTATGTAGGATGTGATCTATAAGTATTTATAATTAATAACTAGATAGTTCAGCATTAGACAAAAGGAAGACAGAATCTGTCAGGAGGCATGAAATTGGAATACTGTATTTTTCGCACTACACGGCGCACTTAAAATCCTTTAATTTTCTCAAAAATCAACAGCGCGCCTTCAATTCTGATTGTGCTTACTGACCTTGAACCAATTTTATGCAGTACAGGACGCTCAAAAATTGGTCAAAATGTTTTATTATGACTTTGGTGAGCTACGAAGCCGCACCGCCGGATGTATTGTCGGATAATGACGAGAGGGATTTGGGCGTGCTTGATGCCGAAATCACCCAACTGTTTAACTCACTGATGAAGATGGATTTGATGGATTTGTGGAAGAGGAATGAACTGAAAAGTGAGCGTATTGTTTTGTATTTCATGTGTTACAACTGAAGATAGATTATAGATTATCTGACCGTTATGTTTCCCTTAATGTGCCTTATAATTCGGTGCGCCTTATAGTGCGAAAAATACGATACTCCTAATAATGTAGTTGTTAAAGGGCTGAGACTTAGTTTAATGGCTGCAAGAAAGTTTTGCTAATTCTGTACTGAATTAAAGTAATAGTTCGTTTTGGCAACTGGGCATATTCTCTTTATTGAGAAGATCAATATCGCTTTCATATCCATACCCATTAAATGTGAAGCTGAAGCCAGGAGACAGTTAGCTTAGCTTAGCATAATGGGTGGAAGCTGAGGGAGGCAACTAGCCTTGCTCTTTCCAGCAGTAATAATATCCGTCTACCACTTTCCCAAAATCAGAACCCATCCGCTATTATCCGGGCCAAGACTTCCTCCTCTACAGTATGTGCTGTAGCATTTTGCTGCATTTCGGCCAATGCATTCCTCCTCTTTTGCTACACAAACTGTTTACCTGCAATCTCAAATCTTAAAATCTTGGCCCGTTGCCTATGTGCTGGATTGTTTACATATCTTAAGTTATGAATGTTGTAAGTCAAAACTCTTGTACTCTGGACCTTTCAAAAGAGCCAGGCTTGCTCCCAGTGCTTCAAGTCTTTACGCTAAGCTAAGCTAACCGGTTGCTGGCTGTAGCTTCATATTTACCGCACAGAAATAAGAGTGGTATCAATTTTCTGATCTAAGCCTTTGGCAATATAGCCAAGAAGTGTGTTTCCCAAAATGTTGAACTGTTCCTTTAATTATCACATTATTATGTTATGTTACTGTGCTTACTAAATGAATCAAATTAGGTATTTGCATTGGAGTGGATACAGTAGTCTGTACAGAGTAGCCTTCTGATTAGATATTAGAGTTTATTCAGAAAATATGAATCATGGATGTGTTTTGTAGGGTTTGTATCAGATTCAGGGAAAACCACTTAATAGAGGTAATTACTGGGCAACGAATGTGGGGATTTTGACTGATTTTTTTTTGCAATCCAACATAATAAAAGTCTAGACTTGACTTATGAATTCATGGTGGAAATTATTGCAGCTCATTTCAACAAATCACAACAACTTTTTGACTTTCCAGTCAGCAACATGCTCTGACAGTTAAAGGAAGTGAAATTATATGTTCAGTACAAGATAATAAAGTTTTTGTAAATGCACATTACATCAACATGTTTTTTAATAAAACTAAAGTGCTAGAAACATTAACGTGAACAGTAGGGCTGCCAGAGTTAACACAATAATAATGCACAAATTTCTTGAAATGCCACAAGTTTAAAAACACATTAATGCAACTTGTGATTTTCAGGCTGTAGTTGGCTCAGTTTTAAAGCTAGATTGAAGTTACTGGCTTTATATGAAACTAAAAATAAATGGTTGTCAAGAGACTAAATAATGCTCCAAACTTAGCCTAAATTTTGGCGAGTAAAAACTGCTACAGATGCACTGATCTAACTTTATCTGTCCCAAAACCGATAGCAATAGCCGGTACTTTGGGTATCAGCCGATATCGAGTGCCGATCTGATACCAGTGTATGATTAATCAGCTGCATGCCTCACTGTGTGGAAGTGATTGTGATCGTTCTTTTATATGTACGGCAACAACAGGCTCGAGTTAAACATTGCTTTCTTATCTTTGTAAAACAAGATGAAACAAACAAATGCAAAGATATATAATTAACTAAATATATATTATTAAAATAATAAATCATACTCCAGCAAATAGGTAAAAAAAAAAAAATCAAAATTAACAGGAATTATTTACATTAATTGCAATTCAAGTGTAAACTTTTTTAATATAGCAACAAATTGATCTTAACGTATATAAGAATTAAAATTCCTCTATATAATGTATATGGTATATTAGCAGGGGCTGCACGGTGGTGTAGTGGTTAGAGCTGTCGCCTCACAGCAAGAGGGTCACAGGTTCGATTCCAGCTTGCGGCTCTTCTGTGTGGAGTTTGCATGTTCTCCCCGTGTAAGCGTGGGTTTTCTCCGGGTACTCCGGCTTCCTCCCACAGTCCAAAGACATGCTGTTTAGGTTAATTGATGACTCTAAATTGCCCGTAGGTGTGGATGTGAGCGTGAATGGTTGTCTGTCTCTATGTGCCCTGTGAAGGACTGGCGACCTGTCCAGGGTGAACCCCGCCTTCGCCCAATGCCAGCTGGGATCGGCTCCAGCCCCCCCGCGACCCCTAACGGGATAAGCGGTGTGACGATGGATGGTATATTAGCATAGAACTGAATTGCATAGATTGGACCCATTGTCACCAATACCCGATCCAGCTATTTGAGTCAGTATCGGCCTGATATCTGATCTGGCGCATCTTTAAAAACTGTCATGGCCATTTTCAAAGGGGTCCCTTGACCTGTGACCTCAAGATACAATCTGTGGGTACCCGCGAGTCTCCGCTTGTTATGTTATGATTTGAGCATATTTTTTATGCTAAATGCAGTACCTGTGAGGGTTTCTGGACACATTTGTGATAGTTTTCTGTTGTTAATTGATTTCCGATAATAAATATATACATACATATGCATAAAACAGCATATTTGCCCATGTTGATAAGTGGTAATACTTGAAGATTCTCCCTTTAAGGTACATTTTGATTCAATATGTTAATGGATTGACAGCCCTAGTTAACAGCTGAGTATCACCAGGAGCTCTCCATCTTTGTCCATTTCTCTCTCAGGCTTCCCCCACCCCCCTCACCCTCCTCCACCCTCCTCCACCCTCCTCCATCCCTCTCCCCGGCGTCATTTGTCAGTGTGACAAATACAACTTTTAGCTAAATGTGTCCCGTTGTCCCCAGACTGCCCTAAACACCAGTCATGAAAAAGTCATTGCTAACAGCCAGACATCCTGATCCAACTCCTGTCATGGTAGATGCATTAAGCTTCCCTGGCTGCCTCCTCAGGCCCTGTGGAGCGGGAGAAGGAGAGAGAGCGTAAACAGGAGGCGCTTTGGTCGTGAGGTGGATGGATGGGAGTAAAAGGTAGAGAGAATGGAGGAGGGCAAACTTCTCGAAAAAAGGGGGAGGGGGGGAAGCTGGCAAGGAGCTGTAAGAGAAAAACTGGCAAACTATGAGGAAGACAGATAGTTATTGAGTGAGCAAGAAGGCTGAAAGAGGAGGCGAGTGAGGCAGACATATTGGATTGGATATAAACTAAAGCGGGGTGGCGTACTGGGGGGTTTGTATTTGAGGGTACCTGAGGGACGATCTCGCAAAGCAGCCCTACGAGCGTCCACCAGCCCTGATGCTTCCAGCAGCTGTTCCAGCGGAGCGCTCTGCATGTCCTCGCTTCTGGGAAAAACATTTTCCCCTCCGACTGTGGGGTCTCTTTCCTCCCATCACGGGTAAAGCATATCAAAGCAGTGTGCCGGGACATCGGGAACACATTGGCCCACTGGGGTCACTTTTCAGAAGTGATTTTTTTACTTTTTTTTTCACCCCTATCCTAATTTTCCTACATCTGTCTCAAGCACTCACTTTGTCATCCAAAGCCGCTGTTAATGCCGGCTGGGGGGGCTTAAAAGAAAGTGTTAACGGGGGAGCAGTTGTCACGTTAGGAGAGCAGAGACGGATGTTTTCATTGTGGGAAGAATTATCAGTATTCTTCTTATATCCTTCATATGGGAGGAGCTGTGTTCCTCTGTCTGGTTTCCCAATGCACACCTGTCAGCTGTCTCTCTTAAAGCAGGTGCTGCTATATCTGCGATACAGCTTCACTTATATGGGTAAATCTCCTGAATTTGGTTATTTAAAAGGTACTTAAATTGGAATATATCAGTGTTTCCCTGTAAGCTTTTCTTCATCCTATGCATCATTTAGATCAACGGTTCCCAGACTTTTTTTGTCCTTTCCTGTCCCACTAAAGGGATAGTTAGGGTGTTTTTAAGTGGGGTTGTGCGACGGTTTGCGTGCTGCCAGCATGAAGGACCAGACGAGCACCGACACCACAGCAAAGCAATACAGTGCTGTGGACAGGCACAGCAGAAAAACGCATTTTAGGAACCGAAAGTTTAAGCGTAGGATATATTTAGAATATCTTCCAACAGCGAACTGAACTGAAGGTGACACTTATTTATACTGTTTTTGTCATCTGAGCCTGCTGTTAAATTCCCTGTTGGAAAGGAAAAGTAAAGGGCTGTCTGACGGCCAGATAAAGCAGTGAAAATACTCTAAATATAGCGTATACTTAAATGGACACATACAGCACTGGGTTGCTTTGCTCTGGTGTCGGTGCTTCTGTTTGTTTTTACCGACTGTCATCTACTGTGGGTAATACACTGATTATGGATAAATACCTCCGAAAAACCCCACTTCGAAACACCCAAACTATCCCGTTAATCATCTGATAACCTGTGTTTATTCATGTAGATTTATTTGTTATATTTTATTTATGTACCCCTTACTGACCTACAGGTCACCCTCCAGGTCACCAATAAGCTTTTAAGCTTGTGAAATTAACTTTAGAAATCTTTTCAAAGCTTTTGGGTTGTGTATTACCCTTCTTAAATCTGTGCAAATTTCAAGTTTGTGAATGAGGAAAAAAAGTTGAGAATTTGTAAATATAATGTGTGTAAATGAAATCAACAGCTCAGTTACTCAAAGACCGACTAAAAGACGATCAGCTATTGTGAATGTTTGAGTACAGATTCAAAGCACATTGTATGTGACACTGAATGTGCTCACGTTCACCAATGGTACATGAAAAATAAAGTTCCTCAGTTTGTATTCACCTTAAATCCTTTAACAAGCTCAACATTGTGTTGATCCTCATTTAAGCCCTTTCTGGTACGTTTGCAGAAACAATGTGAATGCTAATATTGTAGCAGCAACCAATGATAAAGACACTAATTGAAAGTTATATATATAAAAAATGCTGATATATTCCCAGAACACAAAAAAAGCCAAGCATGTGTGAAGGGTCAGACGGTCCCATTTAAAAAGAACAATGAATGTGAAAGCGCCTGGGATAATAGGGGAAACACTAAACTTAACCAAACAAAGCTGCGAAAACATCACTACCAGTAAGTCTTACCTCAGGAGAAAAAGGGAAAAACATAAAAAGGCATTCCTAAAGGCAAAATCATCAGTTGGTGTACAGCAGCCTTTTTAACCCAACTGTTCCCATTGTCTGCAGTCATTTGGTGTATTTCATGTGGTAAAGTTCACATGGGGACTCCCTCTACTACAATACGTGCACAGTCGTAATAGGGGCCATGTGGACTACAGTCTGACAGCTGGGGCGACAATGTGTTGTCAACTGGTCAAACAGGGCCTTTGAGAGAAAGCAGTAAATATGTAAGTCTTAAAGAAGCCACTTAACAGTGACACCGGTGGCTGTTAAGTCATCGACCGTCCGCGTCCTGTTGCTTGTGCTCCGAACAAGCATCGGTGAAAACAGTGAGCTGACACATGAGACTGATTTACAGACATCATGTTGATTAACGTTAGCAACATTAGCCAGATAGAACTACAATCATACTTGGCAGTAATGTTAGCTTACCTGTCCAATAGGAATTTTGTTGGCTCGGGGTCCATTTTGATACCCAAAACCGAACGAAGGTCCCTCCACGAATCAAAGGTCAGATTAATGTTGATCCTAGTTTCCCCTCAGTGTCGGCCACATTCCTGTTTTGCTTCTCTAGATATAATGATATAACTACTAAGTTGTGGTGGGGGCTGGTCGTTTGTTGGCCTTTCTTAAAAACGTTAGTTATTGCAAATTGTTAGTGCTGTTACCTAAAGAGAGTAAAGGCACTCGCGAACGCTCATGAAGTCACATCTGTTGGAACCGAAATTTGTGGAAGGTGTTATTTTTTAGGTTTGATTATATGTTCACACACTGATAATAAAAATGATTAAAAACATTTACATACAGTCGCTTAAATAAACAGTGTTTAGCCTTCCTGACATCTCAAACCCAAATGTTGGCATTAGGGCTGCTCACTTTGTCGATTCGTCGACTGATCGGCCGCTTCGGTCTTAGTCGGACACCCGTTTCCCGGGTCAAGGTACCATGTTTGGCCCATCTTTCCACCCACCCTGAGCTCCTCCATACGCAGGCTTAACCAGACTTTGATTAAACATATTTGTGATATGTCAAATACAGATGTAATCCAGGTCAAAAAAAAGTTTCTTGCTAAGGGAAAGTAATTTTTAGAAGACCAGGCCGCAACTAGCTGCCCTCCTCAAAGTGACTTAACGCTGGATAAAAAGCCAAAACTCCTTGAACACTAATATTACAGGCAACAGTATGAGGGTTTAGCTATGGTACCTTGACAACACATGGAAGAGCATATTGTGTTTCCATGACTCAGCAAGTCTAGCAAAAGGAATATTGCACAAGTTGACCAGAACACTGTTGTAGTAATAGACAGGTTCAACGCTAGCCAGCAAAAACTCTATTTTATTAAGCCCCATCCTTTTAGTGAAGTACTCTGAGTGATATTGCGGATAAACAGCTACACAGTCTATATGTCAGTACATGTCTAGGGCTTTTATTGTGAAAGGTAAGAACAGAAGGGGTCTGTGCTTCCTTTGTCAAGGTTGAAAGGAGTAATAACGTTTGCTGTCTTAGTTCAGACTGCAGCTTCTGTGTTGTTGTACACTATAATATGTACTGAATATATCTGCACGAGTTTAGTTGATTTCTTTATTTGCAGTGCGAAAGCTCAGAAAATCTTTTTGCTGTCTCTGAAAAACAATGTTGCTTTTTCGCTGTGTAATATTTGTGTTTTGTGTGAAAGTGACAAAACAAGGACAAAAACAACATTTTGCATGCATATTAATCGCACAAAAAAAAAGTCCCTCCGGTGTGTAAAAGTCTTTATAGTCCAGCTATGCGAGCTATTTATGTGGTTGTGCTAGTTTACGTATAGTTGTTGGCAGCATAGCTTAGCTGTTATTGTTGTAGCTAAACTGCCTGTGTGCGCGCTATTCTTGTTGTGGTGTCATTTGGCACTTACCAAACAAAGTTAAGCATTGCCACCATACTCTGGGCTGGAGAAAGGCCAATTCTGACTTGCATTTAACCCGCAGAGGCAAAGGAAATCAGATTTTTAATCTTGCTAACAGAAATGCATTCATGTGGTTAAGCGTAAAACAAAAGTGTGTTAAATATACTGTATGTATTATATAATACGTAATATGTATTAATATATAGAGATAATCTGTTTTTATCTGGATACGAGACACTTGGTCTTGATGGTAATGTATCTTTGCGATGTCACCCTCGTGCAATGGTTCGTATGATATCCCACAAAAAGTTATTTCTTGTTTTTCATGTGTAATCCTACGACTATCCAGCTACATGTGTAAATTTACACTCGTTACACGCTTCATACTTCTGTCAGCACGGGAAACAACTTGGTTAGGTTTAGGCAACAAAGTACTTGGTTGGGTTTAGGAAAAGATTGTGGTTTGGGTTAAAATAAGTACGGAAGTGGCATAATTTAAGTACAGAAGTTATGTAACAAATAAGTCATAATTTTGGTTAAAATAACTTTGGATGTGGCGTAACTTAATTTCTGGACGTCTGGTTTCACCTGGGATAGGAAAGCGAAAGTCCAGTGATTTTTGACCGATCTATCCACCCTGACTTCCTCTCTTTATACTTCCTGGTTCATGACTACATGGATTAAAAACAAAAGGATTTTGTGGCCTATTACAGTGCATTACTTTTTCTAGGTGTAGCTACAAACGGTGCATGAGAACAGCTTGATCTTTGATACGAGAGTACAAAAAAGATGACAATGCAACTTTATTACAGTATGGGGAGACAATGAAAATGCAGCGTAGTTGGGAAGATGGCAGGGAAGCAGCACAGCGCTGAGACTGAATCAAACTGTTGACGTGCCAAACTCAGAACACAATAATTGGGGAGTTAGTAATTGGACACATCCAATTTTCCTTCAAGGGGGAAATGGGTTTTGAAGAGTGGTGAGTAATAGAGGCGCACCACTGTGGGGAAAGTGGATCAGTAGAATATGAGAATCTTTCCTCCAAAGCTTTTGCCATGCACTTCAATTAAGCTACGCTGGCACTGCTAACAACAACATGTCATCAAACTGCTACCTCAGAGATTATTGTTCTTTCCGAGGTCTCCAAATATTACAGCATGAAAAGCTAACGGTAAATGGTAGGCTAAGTAACAAGCATTTTCATAACAAAGCCATGGATACTGTCATACCTTTGGCTAGTTAACAGCAGATGTGACTCATAACTCATCCAGAGGGCTAATAGCTAATGACTTGTCATGGCATAATGCAAGAGATACACTGAATTCATGTTTTCCCAGACTTGAAGTCTCATAGCTGAGCAGTGAGACCAATTTAGAGTTAGGGTTACATGTCAGAAGCCGTGACTTTGCAACCTTCACGGGCGGTGGCGCTGCCAGCCAGCCAGCCAACCTGACAACAGCGGCGGTCAAGCTGCTTCATGATTTTCCCTGTCAGCAAGGTGAGTCAGGCCGTGACTAACCAGCGAGACTAAACCACTATCGAGCGTCTACATCTATGGCACGAGGGCCAGCAGGCATGATGTGTAGCACAGGAGTAATTCTATCTATTCCTCCACTATTCTCCGCCGTCCCAGAAAAATAAGCCACTCTTTTTCTTTTTCGGAGGGCAGGGTAGATTTGTTCCTTTGCTGGATCCTTACACGAACCTGGAAGCCTTGGAGCCACGGGGGCCAAATGTCTGGGAGCTACCCAGTCCTCAAGGCACCCGGACTGGGGAGCGAGTGCCAAGAGGCTGCCTCGTCTGGGCCGGGTGTCTCTCCGGGGGTTTGATTCACAAGCTCAGAGATGAATGGTGAAGGGACGAAATGTGTACAATTAGCAGGAGCCTGTACTGTAATTTCAGGTACATTGTGGCCCAAAATTGTCCATGTGTAGACAGACAGATGGTTAGTTGTTTCTACCAAAATCATCAAAACATTGTGGATAGTGACCCACTGGCATCAGGTTTGACAAAACCTCATGTAGAAATGTGGAAAAAACCTCTCGTGGTGTTAACAGCAGCCTGTCGTCAGTCAGACGGAGAAGTCAGCTATTGACTTTTCGTTCTATTTTCATGAGGAGACAACAGCTCCACTTTGACTCCGCAATTTGGCTGAGATGAAGAAATATATTTGTAGCTTAGAGGATATATAAAAGTAGCAAGATTAAAAACTTTTGAGCAGACACTTGCTCTCTGTTAGGGTTGACCGCAAAACATCAGAAAGACTGTTTCATGCCCTCATGAGTCACTCGTATGAGACCTGCTTGCAGAAGGAGCTTTCAGTGTGTTCACACTGGAAATAAAACTGCAATACTCAATGTTTTTTAGAGCTGTCAAAGTTAAAACAATAATAAAGCGTTGACACAAATTTGTTTTAACGCCATTGAAGGAATTAGTGCAATTTGTGTAATGTTTTAGGTTGTAGCAGGTTTAGTTTTACAACTAGAGTGATGATACTAGTATCTTATGGCACTAGAAAACCGAGGGAATCTATTGGTACCAAAAAATTGTACGAGCTTGTCACCAAGGAGGCTAAATAACGCTCCAAACTCATGCTGAATTTTGGCGAGGAAAAACTGGCATGGTCATTTTCACAGAGGTCCTTTGACATCTGACCTCAAAATATGTATGTGAATGAAAATGGGTTCTATGGGTACCCACAAGACCACTTTATGATAATTGCATGCAGTTTTGGGAATGCCAAGTCAGCACACTGACAGCTGTTGTTGCCTGCTAGTCTTGAATTTGCCATGTTATGATTTGAGCATACTTTTTATGCTAAATGCAGTACCTGTGAGGGTTTCTGGACAGTATTTGCCATTGTTTTGTGTTGATAATTGATTTCAATAATAAATATATGCGTGCATTTACACAAAACAAGTATATTTGCCCATTTCCGTGTTGATAAGAATATTAAATACATAACAAATGGAAAGGAAACTTTAAAGTACATTGTGAACAAATAAAAAAAATGTGATTAATTTGCAATTAATCATGATTAATATTGCAATTAAATATTTAATCAATTTACAGCCCTAATATTTTTATATTGACAATGACTACTGGTAATGTGTGGAAGTCACTTGTGTGACAAAACCATAGAGAATAATCACCAACTCTGCAGTTCCCCTCAGCTCCACACTGTGATTTAGCATCTTTTAACTCTGCTCAGCACCTAACAGCAGACATACAGTTAAGGTAGTTGAGCATCTAGACTTTTACTTTGGAATAGGTTGAGACCAAAACAGAGCAAGAATTATTTTGTCAGGTGGCCAGAAACATGACTCCAAAGAAATGCTATATTGTGATGCAGATATGCATATATGAATGTCTAAATAGGCAAGTAATAACATAACATAGCATATCAACTTCCTGAAGTGACAATATGCCAATGTTACATCTACAGCTTTTCCCACTGCCCCCAGGTGACCAGAAATCCCAAACACAAGAGCATTGTTCTGTCAGCTCTACTCATTCCAGTTAAGTTTTTCAGTCATTTGTCAATCAGTCAATCAGTAGTCTGATTTGTTGTTTGATGATGATGTTTTGCATATTCCTTGACAAACATACGGTAGTGAACGTGGAATCATGTTTTTTCCCAAAATCTGAAAATAAGCTCTTATATCTCGTGTCACAGTTTTGTACTGGCCTTTAACCAGCAGACAAGGAGACCCATTTCTGCATGTACAGTCGTGTACTGTATTTAAGAGGTGGACGTAGTCACCTTGATGTCACCCACTGGTTTCTGGACTATGGTTTTGAAGCCTCGTGTTTAGCATTTTGGCTGCTGCCATCTTGGTTTTTTGGAACCAGAAATGTCACGAGATGGTGGAGCTAAGTACAACACTGAAAATACATTTTTAGCCTTTCATGAACTGAAAATACACATGCAAAAGTTGTAAGATAAAAATACGGACAACTCCCAGACCGGACAACGTCGTCATACCGACCTGTCAATCACAAGGTAGCCACGCCCTACAGCATCCCCTGCTTTATGGTCTATTTTGCTCTAAGGTAAATGTTTTAGGGTTAGCCCAGAATGCGAGGTAGCAGCAAGGCAGGTTGAGCTTTCAGTAAGACAACCCAGAGCTACGTATTAGCATTTAGCATTTAGCAGGTGGGTTATATCTAAGAATGTAAGAGAATTTCCTCTTAAGTAGAAACAGTCCCTTTACAGGAAATTGGGTACTTCTCATTCAAAGCATAGCAGTTTGTACTTTTCGCCAGTGATGGTGTGTTTGTTTGTTGTTTTTAATGCCTACGCTGCCGACCACATGACAGGGAGCGGCGAGAGCCAGGCCAACCGCCCAGACATGATGTGGAATTAAGCAGCTTAACCGCACCATGCCAGCCAATCAGAAAGAGACTAATGGGCATACAGGGACCCGGGTATTTAGCTGTCACAGGGCCGTCAGCGGGAGATGGCGAGGCGACCGCGCTGCGGTGCCGCAGTCTGTGATTACGCCCCGCCGCCAGAGGAAAATCAAAGCGCTGATTACGCTGTGCAGCTCGCCGTGGGCCTGGCCTCACAGACTCAGCGGTCAGAGTTGACTGACACTCAAATGGCAGTGGAGAAAATTTACAGTTTCTGCCTTTTTCATGTAAAGCAGCCCTCCCGAACTGATAATCAGGGATTCCATTTCACTGTGGGAATCCCATGAAATGTTGATACTCCACTGCGGTGTGTTGTTTATACACTGCTTCCAAATCCACTGTCAACCATGCAAGACTTTAAGAGATACTAAAATCCTCTTCACACTCATCTCTGCCTCTGCATTGATGGAAACACTGATTACAGTGTTGCACAGTGTGGGATTACTCTGGCGACCACATGCTGGTCGGAGGTGGCTGATGTTCAAACAGTAATAGAGAGAGAGGGGGGGGCATTTTCTGTTCCAGTGTTTCCAGCACAGTTTTGTTGTCACATTTACTTTTAGTTCTTTCAGCTTCAGCCTCTTCAGTTGCCCTTTTGTGCCAAATCTAACCAGCTGAGGCACAAAGTATGGCTGACGTTACTGTTCATTTCACTGTAGAAACTGTTGCACCAAGTAAAACTAGAGCAAACATGGCATGGGGGGGCCCCGGGCCCCCCCCCCCACACCGGGGGCCCCCCTCCCCCCCCCCCCCCCCCCCCCCCCCCCCCTCCCCTGGAGCCCCCCCCCCTCTCTCTCTCCTTCCTCCTTTTTTGTGTGAAAAAGAGTGTAACCTGATTTCCCCCCCTGTGGGACTAATAAAGGAATCTCTTTCTTTCTTTCTTCTATTCTCATTACCTTATTATGAGCCAAAAATATTTATCCAAAATGTGTATATGGTGCAGTTTAGTGTTAGAACGGGACTAAAACCACATATGAAGCTCCGAATGTTTACTGGCAAACACTTGTTGGAGCCATCTCGAAGAGGAAAATGATTCACAAATTAAGCTTTTTTTAGCCAACATTGCAAGGAATGGTCTGTGATAGTAAAAAGCTTTTTTTTTACAACTTATTAATTTGATTGGACTGTTAAAGGTACAGTGTGTATGATTTGGTGGCATCTAGCAGTGTGGCTGCAGATTGCAACCAAGTACCCCCCCTCTGCGAAACTGTGGTTACGCCTTTCACCCTGCTCAGATGCCATCTTTACCATAGCAACACTACTTTAGGAGCAACAGAAGTCAGATGGCAGCTGGCGGTATCACGGTTTTGCAGTCTGCTGCTCACGTTACTGACGTTTCACAACAAATCTCTCTAGAGCCAATGTTTGGTTTGCCGGTTCTAGGCTAGCGTAGAAATATGGCAGATTCAGTGAAGATATATTTAATTATTATTTCATATTTAATTTCTATTAATAGATCCCTGCAATGTTACACACTGTTCCTTTAAGCACTCATGATCAATGATCAACCTTCTACGGGACCCCAATACTAGAGCAAGCTGCAAGGTTCATATTAATCCCGTTCTTTTCCTCTCTTGTATGGTATTTCTATGATGGCCAGGTTTATTGGGTGGTAATTTAATTACACCAATTAATTTAGAAACTAAATAAAACTAAAATAAAGGAAAAGTAAAACTAGGATTAAACACAGGAAGCCGCTTCATGTCAAGGCCTCAAAAGAGCAGGTCCGACTTCACATTAAGGCCCCTAATACAGGTAATATTGTGCTTTAGATTATCTAAATTATCTGTTTCTTGGGTGAGTTGGCCGTTTTAGTTGTCTATTTTTGATTCATAACTTGTATAATCTGGCTAGAGACGAGTTTGTTTTGAAAACAGCAGATGAAGGCTACCATATACTATTTTTGTGACGACATATAACCCAAACTAAAATAAAAAATACTCAACAAAACTGCTTCTGCAGTTGGGGAAAAAAGGGGTGTCGAGGTTAGAAATAGGACAGTGACGTGAAGCGAGGTACACCTGCACATGCCTGGCTGCAGCCCGTGTGGTAGTTGTACATAGAAAATAACGGGTGGCTGTTTTGACATGCGGCTCTAAGATCTTTTTGCTTCCCACATATTACGTTTCACCTTTTGTCAGTTCGTTAGCGCAAAACATTTTCAGTTGTTTGTAAGCGTCTCTGCTTAAGAAAACCTTTTGCTTGTACTTGTATCAAAAGAAAAGCAGCCCAATCATTTGTTTGACCCAGAAAACCGGAAATAGAGAAAAGACGCCAATGTCTGTGTTTATTAAAAACATTAAGACGGACTTTATATCCACCATTTTAAAAAGAGAAAAGAAACCCTGGAAATATTTAGCATTTATTTCTACTATTGTGTCATTTTGTTTCCTGAATAAAAGAAAAAAAAAACCATCCCGACACATAATGTTAACGAAACCCTTATCATTCCTGTTTAACCCCCCCAACTCACATTACTGTTGCTGACCATCCCTCAGACTTAATCCCTCTTGACCCATCCACAGCTGGTTAGCAGCCCGTCGCTGGCGACCTTTCACCCCTCATCCAACAGAGCTGCCATCCCCAACAATTATCAGCAATTGGTCAGTTATTTTCTTAGGCCACCGAAATTACCATGTCGTCAAAGTAAGCAGGCGATAAAATGTAAACGCTTCCATTTGCAGATCAGAGAGCAGAGAGGTGTGCGCCCTCACACATGTGGGTAAACAGCCTCATACGTGCACCCACATCTTAGAAACGGCCCGAACTTATGTCCACTACATCGTGATCCCAAGTTGTTGAATTTACTGTCATATCAATGTAGGTTGAAACGCTGAAATTGCATTTTGGGATTTCACTTTCTCTGTGAATTAAGTCCAATGAAAGAAGTAGAGATTTCTTCCCATGTACTGAAGTACTGCAGCTGACTGCAGCCCAATTAAATCCCTATACACACTTTCCATCATCGGTTCCAGATTTATGACCCTTTCCAAACAATACAGATCCCCCAACACAGGAATGATTTAGTGCTGCTCTGAAGCTATGATTCCTGCGAATGAGGGAAAAAGTGAGATGGACAGAATGGAAGAAACTATAATAGAGACATTAATGGTGGATATTGGGTGACTTGCGTTTGACAGTGCTGATTACTGGAGTGGTGAAACAACAGCGCTTACAGGAAGCTGCTGACTCTCATCCAGAGCTGGATTGCAGGATCAACTAAGACGAATGTCAGGCATCAGCAGTGAGTGAGGGCTCTGCCACGACACCAGCGCTGCCAGGGTTAGGAGTTTGAGTCTGGGTGAGGGTCAGTGGGTAGAGCAACGCTACACCACTCGGGGTTCCCACCAGGTTTTTATGCCTCCGTGCTGGCGATCGTTCTCGTGAATGTGGTACCTCAGGAAAGCCTGCTGGGAATTTCTTCAAATCTGGCACAAACGTCCACTCAGACTCAAGACTGAGTTGATTAGATTTTGGTGGTCAAAGGTCAAGTTCACTGTGACCTCATGTCCCTCCTATTCTCCTGGTATCACAGGCGCAAATTTCTTCAAATTTGGCACAAATGCCCACTTGGACTCAAGGATGAATTGATTTATGGTCAAAATTCAAATTGGGATGATACTGAAGTCCAGATTGGCGCAGTGCTACGAGGAAGTGGTGAGACCATTCTGTCTTTATTGTTTTCTTGAACAAAGTCCGTGTAAATCCGTGTCACTCTCCTGCTGAGGAAACCATCTCTGGGATTCACTGGACCAGGATTGTGCATTCCTTGGAGTTTCAAGCAATATAGCAGCTGTAACACCCCGACTGACTGGTAGGCAAACACATACTGGATTTGATTGAACTCACATGACTGGCAGCTTTTGCTTTATTTCTTTTTCATTCCTTTATTAAAGTGGAAAATACAAAATACGTTTGCTCTGTTGGTGTTGCCTACAGCTGATTATTAATGCACCTTATTTGAACTGAGACCTATGTGGTGGTGTTTCATTGGTGCTCTATGCTTAAGTCCTGTGTGTAACTTGAAAAACTTGAAATATTATTTGACGTAGCTGGCATCCCAGGCAACCAGTCATACTCTGACACATACTGCACATTTTAAGTAGTGCAACTATCTTAACCAGCCGTGCAACAGCAAGGTTTCACTCATGCTTTGCAGGCCTACGGTCAGCATCTTATGAAGCTTCATTAGTGCTTGTGGATGCTTTACAGATATCTGCAGCTTCTGGCTAGACATTGTGATGAGTGACAGGTGTTACGCAGGAAACAGACCAGCTTAGGGGTTAGGAGGGATGTATTATACACTTCCTGTTTGATAGGAAAATGTGATGTATTGTAACTTGTTAGACGATGGTTTCTCTCTCAAAACTGTTGTCAATTTTTTGACATAATGATTCAGCAGGATTCTGGAAACACAGACGCAGTTGCAGCATTGCCAGTGGCTTATTTACTTATTTGCTTCTGTGTGTGTGTTTGAGAGAGTGCCCTATTAGTCTGCGTCTGTGTTTATGTTGGGTTGGATCTCCTCGTGGCGCCATTTTTGCTGTTTACGCAACAACCTGTATTCCGTCATGTTTGTGTTTTTGCTGACGGCGCACGGCGACTGACGCACAGGAAAAACAGGCCTACGTGCCTCTGCTCCACTCATTTTCCTCAGTGTCCTCTTCAGGCACCAAAAACATGTTCGACAGACTCTCGAAAAGCAAAGCCAGGGGATCTGAGTCGTTTTTCCACGAAGGGCCAGTGGAGACTAATCCAGTTGAGAGTGATGTCAGCATCTCAGTTCTTACCTTTTTTTCAGTGTCAGGCTTCGCAAATACAGTCCTTTTCTGAGTGATTGACAGATCCATGATGTAAGCGGCACCCGGTATGTTTGCTTGGATAGGCGTTGAGGATTATCTGCCAAGATGGTGTCATTTGTTTACAAAGCTCAGTCCTAATACATACTGTATGCTCTAATACTGTGCTGCTTTATAATTTCCATCACACTTGCTCTCACAGCATAATGTTCAGGTGACATTTTAAAGATCATTTGAGCCACATTAGTGCCCATTTGCCCTGCTTTTCTTCCATCTCATCAGAGAGTAAATTTCCCAAACTTTCAACCCCCGAATCGGGCAAGAAATTTGGAATAATGTTCAGGAAACAAAACACATTCATTCAACACCATTCATTTCGCCTCCGTTACCATGGCAATGTTGCAGTCCGGTGGATGAGCACGCGTGCACGCTCGGGCCCCCGGTGACGCTGACTCACGCCGGGGCTGCGGTCCATGAGCCAGGCGCCAATCAAATGCAAACTTGTGTGCCACCGAAACCGCCGAGTCCGTGCCACCCTGGCCTTTCTCTGCAGCTGTCACCGCTTGGCAGGGAAAAAACGAAAGGAATAAATAAAGAAAAGAAAGAAATCTCTCGCTCTCTCAGGCAAGTGGCAGGTCTCAGACGTTTGGCAACGAAACCAGAAAGGGCCAGAAAAAAAAAATAAAATGAATACCCGAAAAAAAAAAAAATAACACGAAAGGACAGATTTTTCATTGCTGTTCTCGTCAATAAATCAGATCTCTGACAAGAGGTTTAGAGGAGTTTTCTTTTTTTTTGTTCAGCACGCCATCCCGCCCTCTCCTGCATGAGAACAAATGAGAAGCAACGAAAGGAAACGAAGTGGGTCTAAATAAAGTCTGAAGGCAGAGGAAATCAGAACGGAGGAATAACACGGGGTAGTCGGCTTTCTCCGGCCCTCACAAATCAAACCACATAAAATTGTCCCAGTGCTTACAGTAGGAGATGTTTGACATGAGCGCTCTCCACCCAAACACACACACACACACACACTCATGTGCATACACTCAGATGCAGAGATTGCGAGCATGTCTCGCCTCAATAGCAGCAGAGTCAAACAAATTGCTAAGGTCTGTGCAAACAAGAACAATGTGTGGTTGGATTTGTTCAGCCTCTCTCACATAGTCCCTCCCTCTTCTTCAATTTACCTTTATTTATTCCAAAAAAAAGTAAACCAGCCAACATCATGTACAAGGTTTGTATTAACGCTAAACATGGAATATCATTTTTTTTATTTATTTATTTTTTTTTCCTCCTTTACATTTACCCAATCATGTATAAATTTCACGACCAGTCACGGAGCAAAGCGCTTCATCAAGCTCTATTTAGATGTGTCACATTCAAACCTGCAGAGAAGTGCCGGTCTACCCTGATTACCAAAAATAAACAGTGGGGAAGCAAAAGGTCTGACTCATTCATCATTGCATCATATTGACTGGCGTTTGATGTGCTGAGGTTGGATGTAAGCGAGAACGTCGAGGATTTTCCTCTGCATTACTCCGCATTTGTGCTCTGCATCATGCGTGTGGTGTGGCATCTTTTGAGAGCTATCAGACTTTCTTATAATGGAGTGAAGCCGATGCTGAAGTGTCTTAAACTTGCATTTTTTCTATTAGCCAGCAGGGGGCGACTCCTCTGGTTGCTAAAAGAAGTCAGATTGTATAGAAGTCTATGAGAAAATGAGCCTACTTCTCTGGTCAAATAGACCATGATTGTCTGATCTGGGAGTTGTTCGTGTTTTCGTCTAACAACTTTAACCCTTTCGTTGTTTTTTCTGTTCACGAAAGTTAATCATAACCTCTTTGGTTGCCTAAAAATGTCTTATTCAGCGTTCAGTTGTACTTAGCTCCGCCCACTCATGTCACTTCTGGTTGCAAAAAAATGTGATGATTAGATGTTGGCAGATTGCCGCCGTAATGAGTGTTACAGAAAGTGTTATTTGGTGCAATTTGTCACTATGTGCATAGTTTCTTGTCCAATAACGCACACAGATAGACACAGATCACGTACATGCTGCCAGGGCGTCATGTGAACCAACTTGTTTTCACTCCCAACTCGTCTAATACCGAAACCAGTGGCCCTACGCTTCAAATCATGGTGCTCTCGGTACCGAGGAGCATCAGTTTTGGTGTGTCAGAGATGTTGTGGCAGTTTCTGCTTGTAACATGCATACATTATCTTTTCAAAGTAAACATCCATGTTCACAGGAAGCGCTCAGTTTCTGCTTGTAACATGCATACATTACTTTTCAAAGTAAACATCCATGTTCGAAGTCTTTTCTCTTGTAAAGATAATATCTTTTCTGTGTTCACAGGAAGCGCTCAGTTTCTGCTTTTAACATGCATACTTTTTCTTTTCAAATTAAACTTCTGTGTTCACAGGAAGTGCTCAGTTTCTGCTTGTAACATGCATACATTATCTTTTCAAAGTAAACTTCTGTGTTCACAGGAAGCGCTCAGTTTCTGCTTGTAACATGCATACATGATCTTTTCAAAGTAAACTTCTGTGTTCACAGGAAGCGCACAGTTTTCGCTCTTTACGTGCATACAGTATCATTTCATGATAAACTTCCGACATACATTCTCTTAGTTTTTAGGTTTACTTATGCAGTAAAACTCCTTGGTTATGTTTAGGCAACAAAAGCACTTGGTTAGGCTTAGGAAAGAATTTAGGTTTAGGATAAAATAAGCATGAAATAAGTAATCTTGCTACGCAATGTATTTATGAAGCATTAGTTAAGTGCGTAATTTACCACCACGTCAGTTGCTCTTACCGTCTACGAATTTGTATTTAATATATTTTCCTCTGTGTTTTACCTATAACTAATACAAATCTAATTCTGTCAGAAATAAACTTTTTTGAACTAGTGTATTTTAGTTCAGACCTTAACAGAGATAACCAACCTCAAGCTATTCCATGATTTACTCCTTGACATGCTCATAATGTACCGTTGACCATCGAGTTAACCTCTACAGTTACGCTCCCTCTAAGTAGCGCTAGCTGTCAATGTACAACACAAAGCACTGCGGCCGCGTGCAAAATAAAGACTGAAAGTATATAAAAACACTCTTTTTTAAACAATATCATTTATTTTCACAACCATAACACGTACTGTATATGTTATCTTTAAGGCAGGATCTGGTTGACAGACTTTTCTTTAACACGGGTGGGCGGATTAATTAATTAGCATCATTAGACTCCTGACAGTGAAATGAGCCTCATTAAAGAGAATTAGATGAAACACACACCAGCCAGTGCAAGCGAGGAGAGGGGTGTGTGTGTGTGTGTGTGTGTGTGTGTGTGTGTGTGTGTGTGTGTGTGTGTGTGTGAACAGCCAGCTTCAAAATACAATATCATCTGTGTGATGCTGTGTGCACTGAACTGGATCACTGTTGTGATTCAAACAATAGGAGCAACTGGACTGATTTAATAAGCCTGTGTCATTATAGCTGCTGGCCCAGTAATAAGACTCCCCATGAGGGTTTTGCCCCCCCTTGTGGAGCTAAGTTAAAGTGTTTCATTCAGCAAGTTGGAGTTTGTCCAAGAACGCTTCCACAATCCAGTGTAGTCTGAAGAGTTTGAATTCTTTGTTATAATGTACATTCAAAGAGCAGTAGATTCAGTTTTTTCCTCATATGTGGAGTCATAACTTCAATGCATTACATCAGTTTTCCTGTACTGAGCTGAGAAAGTTCCTCCTTAGCGAGTGAGTAATTCAGACTGATTGCTGCACATCAGTACTTACTCACCAAAGATCACCGCTCCTGTATTTGTCTTTCCATCCTCTGCAAGGAGGGCGAAAATAAACATCTTTAATCGGCGTTCAAACCGAGAGAGCGTGACGCATCTGTTTGCTTCATCTCCGTATTTACCTGTGGTCCTTATTTAAACTGGGCTTCCAGCGCCAGACGCTGCTGAACCCTGTACCAAGGTTACACCTGACTAGAGAGGTAGTAGGGCACAAGATGGAGAAGCAAGAGGTGGAATGAAATGAACTGAGACTAGAGAGAGGCAAAATAAAGGTACACTGGAAAGGACACTAAAGACACCTTGCCTTCCATCTCCACAAATCAAGACACATAGGAAAAGTTTCTAATGAGAAAAAGTTGGCAAAGCTTTAAAATGAAAAAAAAAAAAAAAAAAACTGCATCGTATGCAGTTATATTAGTCCAGATTACCAACAAAGGTTATTGCAGAGACAGTGTTTACTCACAAACAGACGTCTCAGAATATATAATGTTTAAATCGGAGGAGAAGCTACAGCGTCGACCCACAAGGAGGAGATAGTGTGCTAATGACGGATGTTTGTTTACACACAAATGTCCGTTTTTTTTGTATCCGTCAAAAGGCAAAAGAGATTTTTTTGACCACCCAGAGCCACCATCCGTGCAAACGTCACGTCACTCCGTCTCCCAACACAAAGCATTTTACGACAAATAGATAATCAGTACAGGCAAATTAAAGATGGATTGTGGCAGGTGATTGCAGAGCAGGGAATCAGGGGTGATATAAAGATTGGATGTTAGTGATTGGTGCTCTTGGCAGGTAAACGTCTAATGTCATTCCTTCACTAGCCCTGTTTGACACTATTCATGGCTCGCACAAAACTGCGATGCCAATTTTGCTAATGAACAGAATAATGAAATGCATCAGACTCTGTGTGAAAGGTTTCTGTGCTTTTTTTGTATTGGATTATGAAAACTCATATGAAAATACAAACTTGTTGCGCAAAGACTGAACACTTAACCCCTGTTTACATCAGTAACCGACTTTAAATGTTATATTTGTTGGTTAGTGTTTGCAAACATGCAGCATTTAAAGATGGCCCCTCATCCACAGCCCAGTGAGCTAGCTGTAGAGTGAATGAAGAGAGGGAGTGGCGTTCGTGAAAACCAAACAGTGAATCAGCGAAATAAAACGTTATTTTCTGAATGTTTTCACGGTGGTACGACACACACAAACCTGCGCACAACCCTGCTTCATCGTGTCTTTTCTGCTGTGTGTGTGCAAACTGACACACTGACAGCAGCAAACAGCAGAGGAAAGAAAAAATAAAGTACGTAATAAAACACATAGCGATGTAACAACCAATATATGGCTGCTTTGTATCTAACAGAGCTAAACGGGGACTTGTGCCTCGGTACCAGACATTAAGGGCCGTGACAAAGCCGTGGTATTGGACACACTGCACACTGATATCGACTGGCGGTTACACCCCACATGGGGCCTGAAGGCTATTTGTTGAAGCTCAGAAGCATCCCGAGTAAAGCAAAATAAGAAGAAAAGAGAAAATACAGGCAGAGAGCTGCAGATACAGACACTACCACACACTTCAAGTGGGTCATAAGAGATGAGTATATATTTTTTAAGAAATTCCTGTATATTATATCTTTAAGGCATTTCTGCTCTATAAAGTTGGGTGACCAGTCGATGATGGGAACTCGACAAGCTTGTTCACCTTAGAAACCTTAAAATTCATAAAAATTAGGGCTGTCAATCGATTGAAATATTTCATTTGCGGTTAATCGCACGATTGTCCAAATAATTGCAAATAAATCACATTTTTTACCTGTTCAAATTGTACCTTAAAGGAGTAGACAAATATGCTTGACTTAGGCAAATGTATTATATATTTATTACTGGAAATCAATTAACAACACAAAACAATGACAAATATTATCCAGAAACCCTCACAGGTTCTGCATTTAGCATAAAAATATGCTAAAATCACAACAAGGCAAACTGCAGCCCAACAGGCAACAACAGCTGTCAGTGTGTCAGTGTGCTGACTTGACTATGACTTGATCCAAAACTACATGTGATGATGATAAAGTGGGCATGTCTGTAAAGGGGAGATTGGGGCATTAGCTTAGCATTAGCTTCCTTTGAAACAAACTAGCTTCACACCATATATGACACCGGCTTCTCCACTCGAGCTTTAAAACTGAGTCCGGTATTACCTGAAAGTCACAAGTTGCCGTAATGTGTCAAAGAAATTACTGCCGTTAAAGTAAATCAGCGTTAATGTGCTACTCACGTTAACTTTGACAGCCCTAATAGAAATCCTTATCATGCATACAGACACTTTTTCTACTACTGATGTGATTTACTACCACAAACAGCATTTCTGCATAAGTATGAAATGAAAGAGCAGTTGATGCTTTTTAGTGAAAGACTACAAAAACCATATGACTTCATCGATCAGCGTAAACTAATCAATGCTTTTTTCTGTTAAAGGTTTTCTCAGGGCCATGCAGCATTTTTGTTTGACAGTTGGTGAGCACTGTATGTATCAAAATATTCATAAATTTGGCTTTGTAAATGTTTTATGGGGAAGAAATATGGGGATATACGCAATGCATTATGGTCAAAAAAGCTCAATGTAAGCATCAGCAGCTTTTCTTTGTTTACAAGTGCACTTAACTTAGATTAATACATTCTAACAAGTACTATGTAAACCCATTAAAATACTTTGTGGAAAAAACACGGCAGCAGAAATTCTTGATTTGGTCAAAATGAAGGCAGCCATCCGCTACACAGATGAATGGTGGGATGCTAAATTTGCTAAGAACAGAGCACACTATCACCCTGAATGTAAGGTGAGCAACGTAACATCTGTTTCCTGGGGAGGTGGGGGTTGCTGGACCCTTATTACAGCCAAAAAACACAGCTTTTTGTATTTCATATTGAACTCAAAGTTGCTGAACTGTTTCACCCCCTAATCCTGAATTACCCTACCTTACTTCATTATGAATATAGTCAACATCAGGGCTCACAATCATCCTTCATCATCACCCAGTTCTGCAAGTCGTTTGGACACGTGGGGGGGAAACAGTGGAACACACTCCGTCACACGTACACACATGGAGGGGCGTTGTAATTGTGCACAGGGCCTTAATTGCATCTGATAATTGGTGGCTGTTTTAAGAAAATCTGCCCAGCTATCAGTCACTTAAATGGGGCGACGGAGGGGCCTGGTCTCACGCTCTCCAAGGTAGAGGTAAGGGAGAACAGGGCCGTGTGTTTTTAAGGTTCACAGCAGTGCTGTTAGGGTCTCGCAGCTTTAACCCAGCCGGCTTCCCTGGTGGTCGGCCAAGAGCAATGGCACGGCCTCTTGGGGAAGCAGATGACTCAGTACGCGAGGGTGTTTCTGTGCACTGACTACATTCATTTTGCTCTAAACACACTTGAACCTCAATTCAGTTCGGACTGCACTCGAGTAGGGACTTCATTTCTGAGTGCTTTTGTGGAAATGGAAAGTAATGACTGCCACTACTGCTGCTACTCCCGACAGGCCCAGTGACCAGTGTTCACTTGATAATAAACATGACCAAAATATGACTTCACTATCACCAAAATATGGTTGTGTGCCTATAATCTGGACTTTAAACAGACATAATCATATTCATGCAGGTGTACATTACAACCAGACACTTGTCACACTCTGCTGATTTGCTGCTGCAGCTACGTGCAACAAATAGTTCAGCTTTATTCCCAGAATCCTCAGCAAAGATGAGGGTTTTCAGTAACCTGCCACCCTGTACCAACTAGGACTGTGGATCGGCAAGAATATGCCATTATGATATGTATAATACAGGTGCAATGATTAAATATTTGCAAAATATTGCATTTTTTTCTAATATTTTTTCTGAAAACTGTCATAGTATGAAGACACATCATATATCTATAAAATTGGAGTAAAAAAGTCACTGTGAAATGGCTACTATGGGGACTAACATCATCACACATGAATACAGTTGGACTCATTGGATTTCTCACATTTACAGTGATACCTAATTTACGCAGTACTAAGATCAGGGACCCCAGTATGTAGGAATATTCAAATACACAATTTTTAGAATAGGGGAAAAAACTTTCCCCCAAACTGCATGTGATTATCATAAAGTGGGCATGTCTGTAAAGGCGAGACTTGTGGGTACCCAGAGAACGCATTTTCAGACACATACCTTGAGGTCAGAGGTCAAAGTACCCCTTTGAAAGTGGCCATGCCAGTTTTTCATTGCCAAAATTTAGCAGAACTTTGGAGCATTATTTAGCCTCTTAGGTCACAAGCAATTGTTGGCACAGTGGGTTTTCAGTTTCATGTGATGCCAGTACCATCGCTCTAGCTTTAAAACTGAGCCAGCTACAACTCCTGAAACACAGAAGAGCAGCCGGGTCCACTGATGGGCTGTTGGATTTTTAAGATGTTAAATAAAAATCGATAAAGTGGAGAATTGATGCAGTATCATAAAACATAATATCGCAAAACTCAATATTTTCTCACGCCCCTAATTCCAACCCAGTCGCCAGAATAAAACGTTGACAGCTCTACATGTGTGTACATCAACATTATAGTGTTTTAACCATTCATGGCTTTTGGCATTTCAAACTGCATTCTCAGTTACATTTAGGCAACAAAACTACTTGGTTAGAGCATGTTTTAGGTTGAAATAAGTGTTACTGTAGGTGTCACGTGGACACTGGTCTACTGGGTGGAAGCCCCATGTTTGGCCCATCCATCCACATCCGCAGACTTTGATTAAACCTATTTGTGATACATTGAAAACAAAAAAACTTTTACTCAAAACATGATTGACAATGCAGTTTTGTTGTATAGAAATAATTTTCGGAGACCAGGCTGCCCTACCAGCAGAAAGACGGTTCTGTAACAGTATTGCATCACCTTCTCAGATGGGGCTACTAAGGACAAACTCCTGTCGAGGCATCGTACTCAACGACATGAAAGCGTTTGGAAATACTGACTCCAGCCTTATTCCTACACACTAACCCTGCCAATAAAATGCGATCTCACCTCACAATAGTAAAGCCCAAATGGAAACTATCATTTTGGTTGTCAGCGCCTTCACGGTTGCTTCTCTTGGCAGTGACTGCGTCCCTGTATGTCTACCTCGTAAGCGTGGCCGACAGTGGCAGCGGTGGCTGGTAGACAAGGTCTGCCGCCACATGTGGAACATCACAGTCACCGTACGGTAGTCAGCCGTGGAGCCGGAGAGTCGCTGTCTTCTGCTCCCACAGGAATCAAACCTGGAGCGGAGAACTGGGATCTCACTGTGAAGGCCATGACTTCATGTTTTGCTCACCTCCTCCTCCTCACTCTGGTTCTCATTGACTCTGTGTTCTGTGAGAGCATCGCTCTTTATTTCTAGCTTACGGGTGCGGGGAAGGCCGGTTTTTGGCCACACTCCAGTTAAGGTCTTACATGGATTAAGTTATTTACAAGCACTGCTGATATCCCGGGGATTTAATCCAGCCATGTTGCCATAAATAAATAGATCACAGATAGCCCACCAGCAGAAAAGTTTGAAAAAGCAGCAGCTGTCACATCCCATCTTTAACTGAGCAGGTTACCACAGCGGGAGGGCACAATTATCCGCCATGTTGTTCAACAGAAAACTGATACTTTTACTTGGGCAACTCTTTTTCCTCTTGTGATGCATACAAAGCAAAGCTAATCCAGGTTTAAAGCTGCAGTTGGTAACTTTTATAGGAAATACTTTTTGTCATGTTTGCTCAAACTGTCTCTATATCATGACAGTAGTACAAGAGATAGACAAAACATCTGCCTCCTTTTAGTGCTCCTAGCGGCATTTGCAAAATTCCACTGCTCCCGAAAAACAAACAACCAATCAGAGCCGCAAAGTCTCTAACAAAGCTGTCAATCACAGCTCGTGAAACTCCCAAACTCCAATCAATCCGTCAAACTAGACGATGCTGAAAACACACTGTACGCTAAAATGTTTTTGAAAACATTTGAAATAAGCATTATTGATTCATATTTGATCAGCGCTGCCTAGTTTGACACTGGTTGAGGTTCACAAGCTTCACAAGTTGTCATTGGCAGCTGCGTCAGAGATTCCTCGGCTCTGATTGGTTGTTTTTCTTTGGGTGCGGTGGAATCTTGCTAAAGCCCTAGAACGCTGCTGAGATGACATATTTTTGTAGGTCAACCCGAAAATTAGGCACAGGTTCCTTTGACAAAAAGCCAATGAGATAGACAAACGTTTATGATGCTAGTGTTAATGCAGTCGGCAGAAGTAAAAAGTAAAAAGTTAACATTAGACTGTAAAACTACACCGCGATCACATGTAATGGAGGATGAGTTGGCATGATGATGACCAGTAGTCTCATTTAGCCACTTGTTAGCAACCGCCTTTTAAAGACCTACAGTAGTTTCAATATTCACGAGTGGGGTATTTACGGATGTATTTTATGTAGAGATGGGTTTGAATAAAAATACAACCATTCGGTTCCCTAGTCACGGTTTGGTTCGGATCGTGTGTGTATGTATTCATTTGAAATAGGCTACGAGGCCGAGGTTCATTGTCACACTAGGAATCAAAGCCTAGGGCTGGTGCACCGTGGACAGGAATATGAGGTAACACATGCTCAGAGTAACTCAAGCTGCGGTCGCGTGTTGTCATTGGCTCAATTTCAGCGAGGGCGGACCAGATTTTGCTCCGCATATGTTGTACCACCAAAGATATGACGCGTTGACGATGCACGACCCAGCCTCCTTCCTTCTCAAACTTCTCAGTTGGCAGAGACATTGATAAAGTGCAGAGTACGGCTGTCATTCTGTTAAGGAAATGGCGAGTGGACAAGATAAAGTACAGGTAGAGCATTACAGTGTGAGTAACCATTGTGCAACACGTGTGACGTACGCTAGTGGCAATACTTCCAATATGCTGAATCATTTGCGGAGACATCACTCCGGTGTGTCCGTCAGTCAGGGAGGATAGAGCACCTCCTTCTCCCAGCAGCGTTTACATGCAGACTCAGACCGAGCAAAAAACAACTAAAGCACTGAGGATGTTTATAGCCAAGGATATGCAGCCTTATGCAGTCAATAGATGAGAATATGATTTGGGTACTGTAGCCGCACTATAACACAGTAATTCCTGAACTGTATGAACAGACATGACGAGGAATTGTGAAAGAAGTGTCCAACACAGATGTAGCTCTGACTGCAGACTGACGGACATCCAGGGCTGCTGAAAATGACTTGACTGTGACTGCCCACCTCACCGCCGTTTACCTCTGTACCAAACCGAACTGAAAACCGTGACCCCAAACCGTGATATGAACCGAACCGTGAATTTTATGAATCGTCCCACCCCTAATTTTAACATTTTAGACCAAAGTATTAAAATCTCTTAAGCTTGTATTAACCACAGAGCGTATTTCAGGCATCTGACTAAAATCCCATTCAAAAAACCCATTGACTTCCAGACGAGGGAACCGGTAGTGCTAACATGCTAACTCACTGCTGGGTTTTAAGCCTCACTCCTGCAGCACTAAAAGGAAGAAGAGGAACATGATTTTTTCAGAGATTATCGGTCTCATGCACTACTGTCAGGATATAGTGACAGTTTGAGCAAATATGATAAAAAAGTTCATTAAAATTACCAACTGCGCTTTAACCCCAAGACCAGGATTATTTTCTATCTCCTTCTTTTTCAGCCCTCCTTTCTTCACATTGTCCATTTTCCTCTTCCTCTATGTCTCTGACTGTGTCATCCCTCCCCCCACCCTCCTCTTCCTCTACACATCTCACTTTTCCTCATCTTCCTCCTCTCTGTGGAGCAGGTGACACAGCGTAAAGCAGGTTATCCAAGGAGCTCGGGTCCAAAATGACGGCATTAGTCACTTGAAGGCAAACAAACTGCAACTAATCCGGGGACTGTTTACCAGTAAATGTCACCGCGGCAGAAACGTAAATGTGTGTGTGTCATAGCCACGGTGGGAACACCTCTCCCAACTCAGTTCCACTCGTTTGGCTAATTTCAAAATTAATCACCGCGCCTCTGGAGTTATTAATGACCTAAACAAATAATCGACGTGCCGTCTGAGGTGGCGTCTCATTTTCTCGCCCGCCCAAACTCCACCCATATACCCCATCTGGAAACTCTAACCAGGAATATGTAAATGGCAATTAATTGGAGAGCCCCATTTCTGCCTTTGTTTTTTTTTTTTAATATTTTGAGTGAAAACACAGGCTCTGTCGTGAGTGCGAGGCTAGCAAAGCTTGAGCGTCTCCCTGGCTTGGAGCCAGATCCCCAACGCTGACTGACTAAATGATGCCGTCGTCAGGCAGGTCGGAGAATAATTTCACCTCATTACACCGCAGGCGAGGCAGGTAGACACGGGAATTCTTTCCAGTGAGCAACTTAGGAAAATAAAACATTAAAAAAAGAGAATAATAAAATAACGTGTACCAGTCGCTCCTTCTGCAATTCCTAGTCTGGTGTCTGCTTTGGTCAGGTACCAGCAAAAACCGCTCCGCCTCAAAACCTTCCACCTGCTTGTTGCAGGATAATTCAAGAATATGATACACCTCTGCACAAAACCAGTGCAACACATAATAACGCACGTACACCCTCGCTCCATCTCCAGTCCGCCATATTTTACCTTTCTTTATTTACCTTCTCGGCCTCTCTCCCCAAAGATTTATAACGTGGCAGGTACAGTTTAGTATGTGAGCAGTGAGCTGTGCAAACCACGTCATGACAACTCACGCACCGCCACACGCTAAAGCAGCATTCTGTCACACACACACACACACACACACACACACACACACACACACGTGTTGCTGACCAATCAGAGTTCAGAGGGGGTGGCTCCCCAAGCAGTGCAGAGAGGCCCTTAGTGCCACACGGGGCTGGGGGAGTGTGTGTGTGTTGTTGTATAGTACCTCATGTTTGGTTGCCCCATGTGGGTTTCAGTGTGTGTGTCATTTGCATACTGTGGTGTTGGTTAGTGAAGTGGAGGTGACATTGCCATCTTCTCCTCACCTTTTTCAATCCTCCTCTGTTCAATTTCACACCCTGGAATAAAATGATGTAATCCTTTTCAGTAGAAGCAGATTGTTTTTACGTCAAACAGTAAAACAAAACCTCCCCTTAAAGACGTTTTACAGAATTACAAAAACGAACTCACTTACCCAGCTGCCCCAGGATTTTATTTATTCAAAGCACAAGAAGACCTAGAGCTGAAAGGACTGATCAAGTCAGTCCATCGGCAGATAATTAATTGGGGACTATTTTGATCGTGGACTGTATATAAAGATGGACGACGTAACAGCTCCCTGAAAGTGAAACCAAAACATCTTGATCGCCCCCTGGTGGCTGGCTGCAGTATAGGTCATAAATCCCGCCCCCTCCATGTTAGCGGAGACAAACTAAAAAGCCAACTTACACGTCAAATAAAGATGGTTTCTGTCATTTTAGCTAGTTCTTAACATGCTGATGTGTTTGATTCAAGTGTTTATTTTTCTGATAAGTTTTAATTTGTTGCATTAAAAAAAAGGGGTGGGACGCCATGATTGACAGCTGTAATTGAAAGTTGCGTTTTTGCAAGGAAACCATGCGAGGACAGAGGAAAGAAGAAATGAGACGTCCTTATTGGCTTCACTTTTGTACAGTGGGAGGAAATGGAGATGCCTCGTCCATCTATTTCTAGTCTGTGATTTTAATAATCAGTTATCAGCGGCTTAAGACATTTACTGTTTTTCTATGTCTTTTATGGTCATAAAGTGAATATCAGACATAACAAGCACTTATAAGACATCATCTTGGGCCGTTACTAAATGACTGATCAATATTCAACAAATTAATCTATGATGATTCCTTAACATGACTGTCACAATGCTATACATATAGTAAGTGTATTTGTCAGTTATTAACCTTCGTGGAACTTACATTGTGCATGTATCCTACAAAAACAGCACACAAACAAACAAGGAAACAGACTTATTTGCAATATTTTCAGATCTATGAAACATCATGGCTGCATTAATAATTCAACACAGATGCAGGGTAAACACATGAAGCAGGGTATATGCTTTAAACAAATCCATGGCATCACTGGACGCCCTGCTGATATCATGATGTCACAGCCTAAACTGACATGCATGACGTAAATACATGTGTGTGGTCTCAACTAATTGTGGGTAAATATATGACTGAGTTCATCATCGCCCATTGCGATACATCTCTGCCCTGTTTCCTGAAACACACTCCTCGTTATCCGACATTGTGGAAGAGCTGAAAAGGTGTGTTTTGATGACGGGATGCGATGTGAATTTTCAATATCCTCCGGCACGATCTCAGAAGAAGTGTTGTGATATGATAAAAGTTGACGGTGCCTGAATCTGACACTGTATCTTTCTCTCCCATCACACCCGCACAACAAAACTACTGTCAAATCCATATGGAAGCACTATACTGCAGCAAAAACACCCCATAAACTTTCATATTTTTCCATCATATCACACCCGCACACATAACCCACACCGCATCCCAGAGTATCCCCTCTGAGATGAAATCAATAGCTGTCTGGATTGATAAAAGACACCTAATTCAATTTATAAATTTGATCAAGCAATGTAATAAAATAGTAGCTTTTGCTCGTAGCACGATGAAATCTAATCGCGTTTCATGCCTTTCGACCTCCGAGCACTCGGCTGATCTCTAGAAAAATGGAGAGCGGGTTCTTGCTCGGAGAAACTCGACCTGGCCCGCTAGTGGTCTCCAGTAAGCGGGGCTGCTCTTACAGCTTTGACAGGGCTTTTAATAGCCTGATTAAAGGGCGATTAATCACTAATTTCTGGACCAAATATATACAGTTGATATGAATCACCCGTGGGGTTGACATGTTTTGTGCAACAGCCACGGTCACACCGGGGTAAGCGATAAATATGTGGCTTAGTCAGTCAAGCAAGCAGAGTCGGGATCAAGCTGTGCCCCGGCGGACTTGTGTTCTGCAGGGTGTGCGTTACATAGAGCCCTCGGTGTCTGTATAGGCTACTGACCCGTTACTGGACCCCTCCTCTGCCGCCTGCTAGCATGTAGCACCCTCCAGCTCACTAACACACATGTATGTGTGGCCCCTCGCTCACACACACAACATCTTGTTAAAGTTTATGGTCAATTTTAGATGGAAAGAGATATCGGTATGGATTTTATTTGGTCTGCTGTTGATTGGGAGGCCCCTGCCTCTGCCAGTGCTACATATACAGTATCATCCAGTGGCACTGCAGAATGTAGAGTTAAAGAAATAGCCACGAGAAAACCAGTAAGACCGATTCGCCTTAGTGTCTGTACTTTAAGCTAAAGTCAGCAGCAGCTTAACTTAGTTTAACAAAAATATATCAATGAGAAAAACTCTTTAAAATGTGATTGGAAACAAACAGCTGGCCTAACTCAAATCTGACTCGTCGGATGTGGACTGTGGAGCATGATCACACTTCTATGATCACATGCATCGAAGTGTTGAATCAGTTATTTTAGAGAAAATAGGAAAATACCGATAAATATATCATTTTGCGAAGTGTGAATAGAGTGTGTGCACTTTTTTTTTTTTTTACATTAAACCATATGGGACAACATGTCACACAGAAAATATTACAAAAATCAGCCCAAGCTGCCTGTATTTTTACTTTTTTTTTTTCCAGTAAAAAGTTTGATAACACAACAACGATAATAGCGGTCACTTCGCTGAACCAGTTTTGCTGCTTACGTTTAAGAACTAAGAATAATGACTTTATTGTAGGCAAACATTAAAAAAAACATGATTGTAAAGCTCCTTAATGTCTTCTCATGTCCCTTTATTGAGGTAAAATATTTGGTAAATGGTCATTGCATCCCTTAAGTTCTGTATGCACTGAGAAAATTTTTCAACAGGAATCAATTTCATCAAAAATTAATAAATGATAGAAATTACCGGTAATCAGTATCAGTTAGCCTCTGATGTTTGGAGGTTGGCAAGAATGCTGATCAACCATACACAGTGATCATTGACCATAATTATTGGCTGGGCTTTTCATCTATAAATGCTTGAAAGTTTTTAATTTAGCGGCTGAACGTTTAAAACAATACTGAGGGGGTATGAGGGGTGATGGCCCCGACACCGGCGATGGGTAATGACACAGAAGGCAGACTTATTAACTGATAACGAATCTCATTCCACATGAAATTTAAAGGATGGGCAATATAGATAAAATACTCTATCACGAGATATGTAATTCTTCTTGATTTATATTGTGATTTTTTACATTTTCCAGAACTTTAAATGAAAGAACAAAAACTTATAGCCAAACAAGAAAAGGTGCTTTATCACATTGGTTCAAGAAAAGGGAAAAATGTGAATCCATTATTGCCATAAAGCATTATGAAGTTGCAACATTGCCTACAGTGGCAACCACGAAGGATATTTATGCACCCTGATACAAACAGTGTGGTGAAATAAAATTCAAATTCCCCAGTATTATGAACAGTATTTGTTCGGGATGATTCATAGGTGGTGTATCGTGAGGATATGACTGATGGTGCTCTGGTTTGGGAAGAAACTCATTCACCAGCACAACCAGGGCCGGATCTGGGGACAAGCACCTCAGCAAATCGAAGATACACCCAATCTGGTGAATGTGTTGGAGCAATACTCCCTCCATGTAGTTTTTATTTCTCAGTTAATGAGTCCATATCTAACTGCACCTACGTGACCCATATCAAGGCACAACACCCACGGGACCACTGCCTGTTACACAAGTGTGTATAATTTGAGGCTAAAATCCCCTCAGATGTCTTACCACGAATCCACACGTGTGTCATCGTACAAGTACAGTCCATAAGGGCGCAGTGCCGTGATGTTGGAGAGATGTGACGGAGAGAGGGGAGGGGGAAAATAACAGAGAGGCAGAAAAAGCGGGAGACGGGTGGCGTCGGAAAGAAGCGAGGCCTCAACAGCCCAGTGGAAGATTTCAATTAGTCATGGAAACGGGAGTGGCCCACCCTGCTGCAGTAGTGACAGACCTCACTTGTCCTCCTGACATACATTTGCAGTCCTCCCTCTCGTCTGTACTACGACCTTACTCCCTCCTTCCTCTCCTCCTTTCCATCTATTTGAATCTCCATTCCTTTATCTCGACCTCATATTTCCCCTCTTCTACTTCAATCCCCCTTTTCTGCCCTTTCCTCCTGCACTCTGTCTTCATGGGCTCGTACCCTCTTTCCTTTCTCTCTCCTACCATTTTCTCTCAGTGACAGCTGAGCTTTGACAGCTTTTTACATTTCATTTTTCTCCGCCACAGCGAGAGAACAGCCGGGCATCGGGGGCCTTGTTCAAACAAACAGGAGGCCGTGCGGTTCGCCGAGGGTGGCGACACGCCATAACAAACCGCCGGCTTCTGGCCGTCGCAGGGGCATGGTTCATAGGGCCCCACTACGGCGAGCGGGGGACCGGCCGTCCTGGTTGCCACGACAACCAGACAGCAACATTAGTCGGTGCTGAGGTGCGGAGTGACGGCAGATGGGAGCTGATGTATTGAACCACCTGGTCGGACCGCTTGACGCGTACGAGTCGGAATCACAAGAGCAAAAACCGGGAAGGGGGGACGTCTATTTTGGTCTGAAACATAACATGGGAGGCGAATTTTAACCCAATGAATGAAGGAACGAAATAAGAAAAGAGACAAAGGATGAAGAAACAGTGCCTCTTGTAATGGTATGAGTCAGGATGTGTCAAGGCTGAGTCAATTTAAAAACATCAGCTGTGTGAACATACGGGATTGTTAGAAAGTACTTCATCGGAAACATATTCAGGATCCACCGGTGTGATTCAGAGGAAGAGAAGGTCCCTTGAACTTGCTATGGATAATCGTGTCACAGCTGTTTCTGAGCATTTTTTTTTTTTTTTTTAGGGAACCAAAACTTCTATACAGCCCCTCTTATTGTAACACGATCTCATGGGAAGGCGTGTAAATAGCATTTCTGCATGTCATGATGAGTTATTTTAGGCTTTTCATTCATACGCCACAGGCTTAACGTTGTGAAACTGCTTTTTACATGTCATTGAACACTACATTGTTACCGTGAAGGCATCAAAACTACAGTAACAGATTGCACGTAGGTTTAGGCAACAGAATCAGTTAGGTTTAGGAAAAACGTCATGGTTGGGCTTAAAACAACTATGTAAACTAAGAAAGTATGTATATAAACTAAGTAAAATATGTATGTAAACTAAGAAAAAATATGTACGTAAACTAAGCAAAATATGTATGTCCATCCATCCATCGTCAACCGCTTATCCCATTAGGGGTCGCGGGGGGCTGGAGCCGATCCCAGCTGGCATTGGGTGAAGGCGGGGTTCACCCTGGACAGGTCGCCAGTCCATCGCAGGGCACAAAGACAGACAACCATTCACGCTCACATTCACACCTACAGGCAATTTAAGCATCAATTAACCTAAACAGCATGTCTTTGGACTGTGGAGGAAGCCGGAGTACCCGGAGAAAACCCACGCTACACAGAGAACATGCAAACACTAACCACTCACCACCTCAGCCCCAAAATACGTATGAAACTAAGTAAAATATGTATGCGAACTAAGCAAAATATATATGTGAACTAAGTAAAATATGTATTGTAAACTAAGTCAAATATATGTTTATAAAAAAAATGTAACGCACATTTTATTGTACGTCATTAGCGTCATATATTCACGCAGATGTGTTCACATTGCAGTCAGTACAGACTACATAGTGTACACATGGCATGCCAAAAGCAACAAAGGTGTTATTATCGCACGCAAAATTACTTACGAATCACCGTGATGGGGCTGAATTCATTCAAAGAGTTGGATTCCCGAAAGGGATTTATGAATTTGATAAACTTTTATGAATATCAACTTCACATGCATTCATTTTAAATATATTACATAATTAGCATCACATTAGATTGAAAATAATAGCTAAAGAGACTTCATTCTGCAGCTAAATAAATATGGACGCCTCACATCAGCGATAGTCTTTAAAGGTAATTAAACCTAAATTCAATGTATATTGTTCTGTGTTGTCCACATAGTATTTTTAACCCTCACATGGCCAGCTATGGCATCATGCAGCCATCTCGAGCTGTCAGACAGCGCGAGCACTCTTATGTCGCAGGACTAGTTGTGGGTGAAAACAGAAGTAAGAGAGAGGTTGGAAATAAAAACACATTTATGGATGGAAAAGTCTATATGAAGGCTACGAGAACCATGACAGAAAGACAGAGAGGGAATGAGTTTTGACTGCAGGCAGAGGGTGAAATGTAGCGAGGTTTCTAAACAGTCCAAACAGTTTATGCCACACATCTTGATAAGATCTCCCTGCTACAAATAAAAAACACATTAGCAGTTTGTTTCCACAAACCTCCCTCGAAACTGCTACTCCCAGCTCGCACTTAGCAAGGACTTTCCAAGTAAGTGGGCAGATCTGCACAAAGATTACCCAAATGACCGAAGCCTTTCTCTCCGTCTCTTCGACCACCTTTGCCCCCATCCAGCGTTAATCCACCGCCGGACTCCCAGCGCAGACTGAACAGCACCTAATGACCTCCCCAGTGATGTTTTTCCTCTTTCTTTCATTCCTCTCTAATCCATCCAAACTGTAATTGTCTGGCAGTTTGTCAGCTACAGATGTTCTTCCTTTTTTTTCCATCAGTCTCTTTCTCTGCTTTTCTTTTTCTTCAGAATTACTGGAATTTAATCTAAAATGTAGACAAGTAAATGCGGTGTGTGCATGCATATTGTTTGTTTTTGGAAATGAGACATTTTTCACTTTTTTCATCCATCTATCTTTCTTTCCTCACGACTTTTTCTTCACGGGCGCTTTGTATTCGGTCGGCATTTGGCCTTAGTCACAATCGCAAACACTACCTTTAAAAGTCACCACAGCCCTTAAACTTTTAAGCTGCAATCACTCTATCATATAACATAGTTTTGCTGTAGTTTAAGCAGTGAACCGTGGGACAGGTATCCAGAGATGGAGAAGTTCGATTGCGCACATTTCTAAACTGATTACTCAAATCAAATTAAACGGTCACTGGAGACCACAAACCTCAGGCCTGAATCGGTTACTGAAAAATGGAGCGGGCTGTACGTTCTTTGTCGATGAAGAATTGTACATATTTACTTTGGACGGAAGCTTCTGGAGATTCCTGCATGCTTCTGATTAAATTATCTCTAAAGCATCCAGTTCTGGGGTAAATATTCTCACAGGTAAACACATTTTTCCATGGAAGCTGACCAGTGTAACCTCAGCGCTCGACTGCAGCCTCACATTGACAACTGGGCAACATTTGCATCAACATTAGCTTATAGCAACTGTAACTAGCAATGGCAAGCTTTTCAAACTTTTGATTTCTTACTCTTTTTTAAATCTTTTTTAAGATTAGCCCCCCGCTGTCGCATTTCTCTCGCGCAAAGCCAGAAACCAGAGAAGTAAGTGTCAGACTCTAGATGTCATATCGTATAAAGTCTGCAGTTGCCCCATAGACAATGAATGGAAGGCCGATTTTGTGGACCCCCTAAATTTTTGTTTTCTTTTTTAATACCAAAGTTAGCTTTATTATGTTGTAGTGTCAGTCAGTTGTGAAACAGAAAATGTTCCCACATCCTCTGGGTGCTTTGTGTCATCTGTCCCCATTCATTGTCTGTGTATAAGTTACACACTTGATACCCTACACGTCACAAGTTTGAGTTTTAGCATGCTATTTTTTGGATTTGGGGTAGGGTTTTTCATGTTGACTACTATTTTTTGGACTCTCTCAGACCATAAGAGTAATGTGTGAATTCTGAAAATGGGCAAAGTTCCCCTTTAAATTTCTTAAGATATTGCAAACGCTCAGGTTCAGACAGGGTTGCAAAGTTTAACAAGAGATTAATACATATGAACAAATTTCATTACCGTCTATAGGATGTTTGGTTTTCAGCCTCCCAAAAAGGGGCGTGGCTATGACTTTTTGTGAAGTACACATATGTGATATACAGTTTATCATCCACCATTTTCACTGTAAACTACGTGATTTGTGTAGCAAGGGAGCCCAGTCTCACGGCAAAGCCTGTAATAAACCTGCCTGTCCACGGGAAGAAAGTGTGTTTACAATATTACACGCCTTCATGAAATTCGGTGTTTCTTAGTGACGGCTGTCACGTGACATTTGTCTTGTGTTGTGACTTTCATCCAGGAGAGCGGCGTTTTGTTTTGCAAGTTACGTTAGTGATGTTTGTCGTGTTTTGTAGTGATGGAAGTCTAACTTCAGAGCTAGTTATGTAGTATACCATAAGTGTGAAAACTGACTTCTGGTTGGCGGTTGGGGAGGTGGATGGGTGAAGCAAACGCGACTTTCAACTAGCAGCCTGTGTTTTGTTTTACATTAGTAATGTCATGTTAGTCACGTAACGTTAGCCATTTATTTTCTGTACTGATGTTACTTACTGTTTCTTAACGTGTTTTACTTAGTTTACATACTTCTTTTAAGCTCAACCGTGACGGTTTTGTTGCCGAAACCTAAGTGAGTGGCTTTCTTCAACCCTGCTGGTGCACATCAATGCCGGTGGGTCCTCTGGTAGAGAGTCGGGTCTATTACACGTTTCGGCATGATATCGAGCTGAGCAAGGTGTGTGTGCAACTACTGGGGACTGGGCTTAGCTGTCTGGCTCAAAGACAACTTGAGAGCGGTTGCTTCTGGACGACAAAGTGTTTCTTGCTATCACAAAACTGTCCCTCTAAGCTTTTAAGCTTTTTACAGGTCAGCCTCTGACCTCCCACCCCTCAAGGGTTGTCCTCCTCCTCCATCTTCTCATCCCTCTCTGAGCGCTTTGACGCTTTCTGCGGCCGCTTTGGTGTTTTTAGTAGTCTTGTTTAGTTATAAAGAATCAGCAAGAGCTCATGCAAGTGTGTGTGTGTGTGTGTGTTTTAATTCCTACCCTTACAGTGAGCACTGCGTGGTTCGACACCACTGATTACACCCCAAGGCCCTGGGAACATTGGCAGCGTTGTATAGCGAGGGAGACTCCAAGTCTGATAGATTAACATTAATATGGACTGGGGGAGAAGGCCGGGCATATTAAAGGTCATTTCCCTCCTTCACGGCTATCGAGGGAAAATGCAACGGGCCATTGGCTGCAGGGCCACACACGCATGAACGAATGCACCCGCTTAAGAAAAAAAAAAAAAAGACACAAACAGGCATATAAAGACGGCACACATGCATAAAAAAGAGATATCCAGATAAAGACATAAAGATAGAGAGTGTCATATGCAAAATATGGGCCTGCACATGTGATGGCATATACATGCACTGCACTGGTAAACTGCTGTGTCGACAGCCTATTAAAAAGCCAGTGAATTTATAACTCCCAATTTGGTGATTAAGGATTGTGAATTTGCTTGCTCTTAGCTTCAGGTTCTTGTCACACAGGGCCTGTTTTCTGTCTATAAATCTAACGGCCAAGAGTCCCTCCCCCCACCCTTTTTATGGAGGTGATTGCTCCACCCAATATAGGATTAAGACCGTTTCATGTACATTTTTCACTACCTCTGGCTAAATATGTGAAAGCTGTGTCTCCCCAGTACCAACAGTCCATTTCCATTTATCATTGGTTCACTTAGAAACATCCATCAGATTTGCTTTTCTTAAAAGTGAATGGCAAAAGCCAGTTTGCCCCCGAAGACACATCAGTGGTAGTATAACTTTATGGGCTGCAAGAGCAGTAAAATAGTGAAAGATGCTTTATCTTCTCCATTACCTTTATTTACACTTAATCATGACTAATGTCTCACAGTGTCCGTTTGGTTTTCTTAACATTCTCAGTTCCTGCAGCCCGTTTTCTGTAGCTGGGGGTCCTGACACCTTGTCGTGGTTCAACAAAAACCTTTAAGAATACTGTGTAATATTTAGTATTTTACATTTTGTTGTATTTTAGACTGATTGGATTTGGATGCATAGATCATAGGGATGCACTGATCCAACTTTTTCAGTCCCGAAACTGACACTTTGTACATCGGCCAGTACCGAGTACCAATCCGATACCATCCGTCTTCTTCCATCCATCTTGGAGCCAATTCCGGCTGGCACTGGGCGAAAGTGGGGTACACCCTGGATAAGTCACCAGACAGCCATTCATGCTCACATTCATACATTTGGGAAATGTAGAGTCATCAATTAACCTGCATGTCTGTGGGAGGAGAAAACCCACGCAAACATTGGGAGAACATTCAAACATGACGGCACACAGAAGGACCCCAAGCCGGATTCAAACCTGTGACATTCTTGCTGTGAGGCGACAGCGCTAACCACTGCACCACCGTGCAGCCAATCCGATACTAGTGTTTAATTAATAAACTATATACCTCACTTGCTATGTTTACATGCGCCAAATTTCTCCAATCCGATCTGAACTTTGGTTGATCGGAAATTCCAAATCCACTGTTTACATCACGGGTGTCAAACTCTGGCCCGCGGGCCAAATTTGGCCCGCAGTGTAATTATATTTGGCCCGCGAGGAAATATAAAATTACTATTACAGCTGGCCCGCCGGTACAGAACAACGCATTCACCGCTAATACTACAAATCCCATAATGCTTTGCTGTTGTTTTGGCGCGTCAATCAGGACAGGACCCAGACACGCCCTCTACTCTGTGTCAGTAGCGATCTGTGCTTCGGCAGGAAAGCCCCGGCTCACCCTGCCTCCCTGGGCCTCTCCCAGACCACGCCGCGACCTCATACTACCGCTGTCGCCGTGGTACCCCTTCCCAAAAATGGTGAAAAGAAAGGCAGAAAACAGAAGCTTTCTGGACAGGTGGGAGGCAGATTATCTGTTCACATATGTAAAAACAGACCTGTTTGTCTTGTTTGTGGAGCCAACATGTCTGTAACTAAGGAGTACAGCATTACACGACACTAGGAAACACCAGGACAAGAACAAGGACCTGGACACGACTCCAAGGAGCCAGAAAGTGGTGGAGATGAAAAGAAGTTTGGTTTCACAACAGAATATGTTCAAATCACAAAGTGAGGCTGCTGGAAAGGCTAGTTATACTGTGGCAAAAGAAATCACAAAATCAGGCTTGGGCACATCAGGTTAGATCAGTGTGGTGCAAACTGAGCAAGAATTAACGTTTTATTTATGCACTTTTTCTTGCTCCTCCAAGGCTTGAATCGTTGATTTATTCATTATTGTTATTTTATTTTCAAATTTGTTAACCTGTGGAAAAAGCTCATTTTGATATTTACCTCAGAAGGCTGCAAATAGAAAAGAGGCATACAATTTTTATTTAAATTTTATTTAATATACCATTCATATGTTTTTTTTATTTGAAATTCGATTTTGCATGTCTACACTATTAGTTATTAAGTGTTGCTTGTTCCATATTCAATGTTAAAGCAAAACTTGTTTGGGTCCATATTAAAGGTTCATTTGTTCAACGTTGGCCCGCGGCTTTGTTTCATTTTAAATTTTGGCCCACTGTGTATTTGAGTTTGACACCCCTGGTTTACACGGACACTAAATCAAATGATCCGATCATGACGTGCGTATACATGCACAGAGCGTTTAATCAAAATAAATCCTATTTCCGGAAAGTTAGACAACTGCGCGTGCAGAGTTGTCTAACTTTCCGGAAATAGGATTTATTTTGATAGTAGAAGAAGAAGAAGCTGTACTTCCTGCTGTGTTGTAATCAAACGCTGTGTTGTCCTCATGTCCTCAGCTTGTTCGCTCTTCGTTCCCCACACACTTTATTTTCCTCTGTTCTGGCACAGTGTCTGTTTATGTAGTTTTTTTTTGTAATATGGACCTTCACCGGGTGTTTAAATGCATATTTTTCCTCGTGCTGTTGCCGCAAAGGCGGAAACACGTCACGCTGCCGTAGCACATATAATTTTACCCCAACCAGGAAGACATGATCTGAATGGGTGTGTACATGGACGCTGATCGGAGCAACGATCGGCATAAACCACCTCTCCCATTCGGAATAAGAAATTTCTTTCCGACCGGGCTTCATCGGATCAGAATCTTCTTCCGACTGACGTGATACATGAAGCATTTTTAATCTGATCGGGCCTTTACTCCGATTATTTGTGTCCATGTAAACGTAGCTACTATGTGGACGAGACTGGGATCCTTCTTTTATGCACAAGGCAACATCAGGCTCAGCTTAAATGGTGCTTTCCTAACTTTAAGTTAATCCATAGATATTTTCATTAAATTATTAATCGCACAACAGCAAAAATCATCAAAATGAGCAGATGTTAATTCAAGTGTGAACTTCTTTAAGGCAGCATCAAATTGGTCCAAACTTACCCCCATTGTCACGATACCTGATCAGTGCATCCCTAATAGATCGTATGGTGGACTGAACCTGAGCTCACTGGACTGAGGTCCGATAGAGTTTAATAATAATTCCTTTAATATAGTCTTTTGATTGTTGAAAACTTTTTTTTTTTTTTTTTTAGTTTATGACGCCAAATAAGTTGGAAGCTCTTCTTTCAGATATGTGGTTATCTGACATCATTTGATGACAAACAAAATAAATGTGTTAACAATAATGGAGAGTAAATCTGCTCAAATATTCTAGTTAAATACAATTTTGAAGTACCTGTATTTTTTACTTTTATTTTTCCTAGAGGGAAATATTTTTATACTTTTTTACTCCACATGTATCCAATAAGCAGCCATAGTGGCATGCTGCTTTGTACAATAAGGATTAAAAAAACAGCTTGTATATGATGCTCAAAATTAGCCCCAACTCCATCAAATACAACATTATAATGCTGCTTACAAACATTAATAATAACTATATACTGTATATATGTAACACTTGCACTCATAAAGGAGCCATTTTGCGTAGTGCTGTTAATTTTCATTCTTTAAGTACATTTTGCTAATAATGCTTGTGTACTTTTTCAGTAAAATTGTAGGAGTATTACTGTTAATGTAGAGAGGTAAGGTCCCACCCCTTCCAGTGGACCTCATGGGACCTTATTTGGAAAAAGTATGAACGGTGGTCAACGGCGAGAGACAAATTTTTGTATTCCCGTTTGAATTGTGCCACGGATCACACATACGATGCTTGTCAATTTAAAACCTAACTTTGGAGGTCAAGAAAGTCGCAGTTCATCGTAGCTTTGTTGTAGTGTCATTTAGTTTGGTGTGAAACTGCTCAGTGAACTACATCCCTGGTCTCGCACAATATACGTAACACTAGCTGACTTGGCTGCGTTCCACA